>OX336388.2:802383484-803008484 GCA_946902985.2 Meconema thalassinum
CATCTCGGCCCGGCCATAGCGCCGCGACAGTGTTGGCAAATCATAATCCCCACACACAAATCCTTGCATCTCGGCCCTGCCATAGCGCCGCGACAGTGTTGGCAAATCACTATCCCCACACACAAATCCTTGCCTCTCGGCCGGGCCATAGTGCCGCGACAGTGTTGGCAAATCACCATCCCCACACACAAATCCTTGCCTTTCGGACCGGCCATAGTGCCGCGACAGTGTTGGCAAATCACCATCCCCACACACAAATCCTTGCCTCTCGGCCGGGCTATAGCGCCGCGACAGTGTTGGCAAATCACCATCCCAACACACAAATCCTAGCATCTCGGCCCGGCCATAGTGCCGCGATAGTGTTGGCAAATCACCATCCCCACACACAAATCCTTGCCTCTCGGCCGGGCCATAGCGCCGCTACAGTGTTGGCAAATCACCATCCCCACACACAAATCCTTGCCTCTCGGCCCGGCCATAGTGCCGCGACAGTGTTGGCAAATCACCATCCTCACACACAAATCCTTGCCTCTCGGCCGGGCCATAGCGCCGCGACAGTGTTGGCAAATCACCATCCCCACACACAAATCCTTGCCTCTCGGCCCGGCCATAGTGCCGCGATAGTGTTGGCAAATCACCATCCCCACACAAAAATCCTAGCATCTCGGCCCGGCCATAGTGCCGCGATAGTGTTGGCAAATCACCATCCCCACACACAAATCCTTGCCTCTCGGCCGGGCCATAGCGCCGCTACAGTGTTGGCAAATCACCATCCCCACACACAAATCCTTGCCTCTCGGCCCGGCCATAGTGCCGCGACAGTGTTGGCAAATCACCATCCCCACACACAAATCCTTGCCTTTCGGACCGGCCATAGTGCCGCGACAGTGTTGGCAAATCACCATCCTCACACACAAATCCTTGCATCCCGGCCCGGGCCATAGCGCCGCGACAGTGTTGCCAAATCACCATCCCCACACACAAATCCTTGCATCTCGGCCGGGCCATAGCGCCGCGACAGTGTTGCCAAATCACCATCCCCACACACAAATCCTTGCCTCTCGGCCCGGCCATAGCGCCACGACAGTGTTGCCAAATCACCATCCCCACACACAAATCCTTGCCTCTCGGCCGGGCCATAGCGCCGCGACAGTGTTGGCAAATCACCATCCCCACACACAAATCCTTGCCTCTCGGCCCGGCCATAGCGCCGCGACAATGTTGCCAAATCACCATCCCCACACACAAATCCTTGCCTCTCGGCCCGGCCATAGTGCCGCGACAGTGTTGGCAAATCACCATCCCCACCCACAAATCCTTGCCTCTCGGCCCGGCCATAGTGCCGCGACAGTGTTGGCAAATCACTATCCCCACACACAAATCCTTGCATCTCGGCCGGGCCATAGTGCCGCGACAGTGTTGGCAAATCACTATCCCCACACACAAATCCTTGCATCTCGGCCCGGCCATAGTGCCGCGACAGTGTTGGCAAATCACCATCCCCACACACAAATCCTTGCCTCTCGGACCGGCCATAGTGCCGCGACAGTGTTGGCAAATCACCATCCCCACACACAAATCCTTGCCTCTCGGCCCGGCCATAGCGACGCGACAGTGTTGGCAAATCACCATCCCCACACACAAATCCTTGCCTCTCGGCCCGGCCATAGCGCCGCGACAGTGTAGGCAAATCACCATCCCCACCCACAAATCCTTGCATCTCGGCCCGGCCATAGTGCCACGACAGTGTTGGCAAATCACTATCCCCACACACAAATCCTTGCATCTCGGCCGGGCCATAGTGCCGCGACAGTCTTGGCAAATCACTATCCCCACACACAAACCCTTGCCTCTCGGCCCGGCCATAGCGCCGCGACAGTGTTGGCAAATCACCATCCCCACACACAAATCCTTGCGTCTCGGCCGGGCCATAGCGCCGCGACAGTGTTGGCAAATCACCATCCCCACACACAAATCCTTGCCTCTCGGCCCGGGCCATAGCGCCGCGACAGTGTTGGCAAATCACTATCCCCACACACAAATCCTTGCATCTCGGCCGGGCCATAGTGCCGCGACAGTGTTGGCAAATCACTATCCCCACACACAAATCCTTGCATCTCGGCCCGGCCATAGTGCCGCGACAGTGTTGGCAAATCACCATCCCCACACACAAATCCTTGCCTCTCGGACCGGCCATAGTGCCGCGACAGTGTTGGCAAATCACCATCCCCACACACAAATCCTTGCTTCTCGGCCCCGGCCATAGCGCCGCGACAGTGTTGCCAAATCACCATCCCCACACACAAATCCTTGCATCTTGGCCCGGCCATAGTGCCGCGACAGTGTTGGCAAATCACCATCCCCACACACAAATCCTTGCTTCTCGGCCCCGGCCATAGCGCCGCGACAGTGTTGCCAAATCACCATCCCCACACACAAATCCTTGCATCTTGGCCCGGCCATAGTGCCGCGACAGTGTTGGCAAATCACCATCCCCACACACAAATCCTTGCATTTCGTCCCGGGCCATAGCGCCACGACAGTGTTGGCAAATCACCATCCCCACACACAAATCCTTGCCTCTCGGCCCGGCCATAGCGCGCGACGGTGTTGCCAAATCACCATCCCCACACACAAATCCTTGCGTCTCGGCTCGGCCATAGCGCCGTGACAGTGTTGGCAAATCACCATCCCCACACACAAATCCTTGCCTCTCGGCCCGGGCCATAGCGCCGTGACAGTGTTGCCAAATCACCATCCCCACACACAAATCCTTGCGTCTCGGCCGGGCCATAGTGCCGCGACAGTGTTGGCAAATCACCATCCCCTCACACAAATCCTTGCCTCTCGGCCCGGCCATAGCGCCGCGACAGTGTTGGCAAATCACCATCCCCACACACAAATCCTTGCGTCTCGGCCGGGCCATAGCGCCGCGACAGTGTTGGCAAATCACCATCCCCACACACAAATCCTTGCCTCTCGGCCCGGGCCATAGCGCCGCGACAGTGTTGCCAAATCACCATCCCCACACACAAATCCTTGCGTCTCGGCCGGGCCATAGCGCCGCGACAGTGTTGTCAAATCACCATCCCCACACACAAATCCGTGCATCTCGGCCCGGGCATAGTGCCGCGACAGTGTTGGCAAATCACCATCCCCACACACAAATCCTTGCCTCTCGGCCCGGCCATAGTGCCGCGACAGTGTTGGCAAATCACCATCCCCACAAACAAACCCTTGCATCTCGGCCCGGCCATAGTGCCGCGACAATGTTGGCAAATCACTATCCCCACACTCAAATCCTTGCATCTCGGCCGGGACATAGTGCCGCGACAGTGTTGGCAAATCACCATCCCCTCACACAAATCCTTGCCTCTCAGCCGGGCCATAGTGCCGCGACAGTGTTGGCAAATCACTATCCCCACACACAAACCCTTGCATCTCGGCCCGGCCATAGTGCCGCGACAGTGTTGGCAAATCACTTTCCTCACACACAAATCCTTGCCTCTCGGCCGGGCCATAGCGACGCGACAGTGTCGCCAATTCACCATCCCCACACACAAATCCTTGCATCTCGGCCCGGCCATAGCGACGCGACAGTGTTGGCAAATCACCATCCCCACACACAAATCCTTGCATCTCGGCCCGGCCATAGCGCCGCGACAGTGTTGCCAAATCACCATCCCCACACACAAATCCTTGCATCTCGGCCCGGCCTTAGCGCCGCGACAGTGTTGGCAAATCACCATCCCCACACACAAATCCTTGCATCTCGGCCCGGCCATAGCGACGCGACAGTGTTGGCAAATCACCATCCCCACACACAAATCCTTGCCTCTCGGCCGGGCCATAGCGCCGCGACAGTGTTGGCAAATCACCATCCCCACACACAAATCCTAGCATCTCGGCCCGGCCATAGTGCCGCGACAGTGTTGGCAAATCACCATCCCCACACACAAATCCTAGCATCTCGGCCCGGCCATAGTGCCGCGACAATGTTGGCAAATCACTATCCCCACACTCAAATCCTTGCATCTCGGCCGGGCCATAGTGCCGCGACAGTGTTGGCAAATCACCATCCCCACACACAAATCCTTGCCTCTCGGCCGGGCCATAGTGCCGCGACAGTGTTGGCAAATCACTATCCCCACACACAAACCCTTGCATCTCGGCCCGGCCATAGTGCCGCGACAGTGTTGGCAAATCACTATCCCCACACACAAATCCTTGCCTCTCGGCCGGGCCATAGCGACGCGACAGTGTCGCCAATTCACCATCCCCACACACAAATCCTTGCATCTCGGCCCGGCCATAGCGCCGCGACAGTGTTGGCAAATCACCATCCCCACACACAAATCCTTGCATCTCGGCCCGGCCATAGCGCCGCGACAGTGTTGGCAAATCACTATCCCCACACACAAATCCTTGCCTCTCGGCCGGGCCATAGTGCCGCGACAGTGTTGGCAAATCACCATCCCCACACACAAATCCTTGCCTTTCGGACCGGCCATAGTGCCGCGACAGTGTTGGCAAATCACCATCCCCACACACAAATCCTTGCCTCTCGGCCGGGCCATAGCGCCGCGACAGTGTTGGCAAATCACCATCCCCACACACAAATCCTAGCATCTCGGCCCGGCCATAGTGCCGCGATAGTGTTGACAAATCACCATCCCCACACACAAATCCTTGCCTCTCGGCCGGGCCATAGCGCCGCTACAGTGTTGGCAAATCACCATCCCCACACACAAATCCTTGCCTCTCGGCCCGGCCATAGTGCCGCGACAGTGTTGGCAAATCACCATCCTCACACACAAATCCTTGCCTCTCGGCCGGGCCATAGCGCCGCTACAGTGTTGGCAAATCACCATCCCCACACACAAATCCTTGCCTCTCGGCCCGGCCATAGTGCCGCGATAGTGTTGGCAAATCACCATCCCCACACACAAATCCTAGCATCTCGGCCCGGCCATAGTGCCGCGATAGTGTTGGCAAATCACCATCCCCACACACAAATCCTTGCCTCTCGGCCGGGCCATAGCGCCGCTACAGTGTTGGCAATTCACCATCCCCACACACAAATCCTTGCCTCTCGGCCCGGCCATAGTGCCGCGACAGTGTTGGCAAATCACCATCCCCACACACAAATCCTTGCCTTTCGGACCGGCCATAGTGCCGCGACAGTGTTGGCAAATCACCATCCTCACACACAAATCCTTGCATCCCGGCCCGGGCCATAGCGCCGCGACAGTGTTGCCGAATCACCATCCCCACACACAAATCCTTGCATCTCGGCCGGGCCATAGCGCCGCGACAGTGTTGCCAAATCACCATCCCCACACACAAATCCTTGCCTCTCGGCCCGGCCATAGCGCCGCGACAGTGTTGCCAAATCACCATCCCCACACACAAATCCTTGCCTCTCGGCCGGGCCATAGCGCCGCGACAGTGTTGGCAAATCACCATCCCCACACACAAATCCTTGCCTCTCGGCCCGGCCATAGCGCCGCGACAATGTTGCCAAATCACCATCCCCACACACAAATCCTTGCCTCTCGGCCCGGCCATAGTGCCGCGACAGTGTTGGCAAATCACCATCCCCACCCACAAATCCTTGCCTCTCGGCCCGGCCATAGTGCCGCGACAGTGTTGGCAAATCACTATCCCCACACACAAATCCTTGCATCTCGGCCGGGCCATAGTGCCGCGACAGTGTTGGCAAATCACTATCCCCACACACAAATCCTTGCATCTCGGCCCGGCCATAGTGCCGCGACAGTGTTGGCAAATCACCATCCCCACACACAAATCCTTGCCTCTCGGACCGGCCATAGTGCCGCGACAGTGTTGGCAAATCACCATCCCCAGACACAAATCCTTGCCTCTCGGCCCGGCCATAGCGACGCGACAGTGTTGGCAAATCACCATCCCCACACACAAATCCTTGCCTCTCGGCCCGGCCATAGCGCCGCGACAGTGTAAGCAAATCACCATCCCCACCCACGAATCCTTGCATCTCGGCCCGGCCATAGTGCCACGACAGTGTTGGCAAATCACTATCCCCACACACAAATCCTTGCATCTCGGCCGGGCCATAGTGCCGCGACAGTCTTGGCAAATCACTATCCCCACACACAAACCCTTGCTTCTCGGCCCGGCCATAGTGCCGCGACAGTGTTGGCAAATCACTATCCCCACACACAAATCCTTGCCTCTCGGCCCGGCCATAGCGACGCGACAGTGTTGCCAAATCACCATCCCCACACACAAATCCTTGCCTCTCGGCCGGGCAATAGCGCCGCGACAGTGTTGCCAAATCACCATCCCCACACACAAATCCTTGCCTCTCGGCCCGGCCATAGTGCCGCAACAGTGTTGGCAAATCACCATCCCACACACACAAATCCTTGCATCTCGGCCCGGCCATAGCGCCGCGACAGTGTTGGCAAATCACCATCCTCACACACAAATCCTTGCCTCTCGGCCGGGCCATAGCGCCGCGACAGTGTTGGCAAATCACAATCCCCACACACAAATCCTTGCATCTCGGCCGGGCCATAGCGCCGCGACAGTGTTGGCAAATCACCGTCCCCACACACAAATCCTTGCCTCACGGCCCGGGCCATAGAGCCGCGACAGTGTTGCCAAATCACCATCCCCACACACAAATCCTTGCGTCTCGGCCGGGCCATAGTGCCGCGACAGTGTTGGCAAATCACCATCCCCTCACACAAATCCTTGCCTCTCGGCCCGGCCATAGCGCCGCGACAGTGTTGCCAAATCACCATCCCCACACACAAATCCTTGCGTCTCGGCCGGGCCATAGCGCCGCGACAGTGTTGGCAAATCACCATCCCCACACACAAATCCTTGCCTCTCGGCCCGGGCCATAGCGCCGCGACAGTGTTGCCAAATCACCATCCCCACACACAAATCCTTGCGTCTCGGCCGGGCCATATTGCCGCGACAGTGTTGGCAAATCACCATCCCCACACACAAACCTTGCCTCTCGGCCCGGCCATAGTGCCGCGACAGTGTTGCAAATCACTATCCCCACACACAAATCCTTGCATCTCGGCCCGGCCATAGTGCCGCGACAGTGTTGGCAAATCACCATCCCCACACACAAATCCTTGCCTCTCGGCCCGGCCATAGTGCCGCGACAGTGTTGGCAAATCACCATCCCCACACACAAATCCTTGTTTCTCGGCCCCGGCCATAGCGCCGCGACAGTGTTGCCAAATCACCATCCCCACACACAAATCCTTGCATCTCGGCCCGGCCATAGTGCCGCGACAGTGTTGGCAAATCACCATCCCCACACACAAATCCTTGCATTTCGTCCCGGGCCATAGCGCCACGACAGTGTTGGCAAATCACCATCCCCACACACAAATCCTTGCCTCTCGGCCCGGCCATAGCGCGCGACAGTGTTGCCAAATCACCATCCCCACACACAAATCCTTGCGTCTCGGCTCGGCCATAGCGCCGCGACAGTGTGGGCAAATCACCATCCCCACACACAAATCCTTGCCTCTCGGCCCGGGCCATAGCGCCGTGACAGTGTTGCCAAATCACCATCCCCACACACAAATCCTTGCGTCTCGGCCGGGCCATAGTGCCGCGACAGTGTTGGCAAATCACCATCCCCTCACTCAAATCCTTGCCTCTCGGCCCGGCCATAGCGCCGCGACAGTTTTGGCAAATCACCATCCCCACACACAAATCCTTGCCTCTCGGCCCGGCCATAGCGCCGCGACAGTGTTGGCAAATCACCATCCCCACACACAAATCCTTGCCTCTCGGCCCGGGCCATAGCGCCGCGACAGTGTTGCCAAATCACCATCCCCACACACAAATCCTTGCCTCTCGGCCTGGCCATAGCGCCGCGACAGTGTTGGCAAATCACCATCCCCACACACAAATCCTTGCCTCTCGGCCCGGGCCATAGCGCCGCGACAGTGTTGCCAAATCACCATCCCCACACACAAATCCTTGCGTCTCGGCCCGGCCATAGCGCCGCGACAGTGTTGGCAAATCACCATCCCCACACACAAATCCGTGCATCTCGGCCCGGGCATAGTGCCGCGACAGTGTTGGCAAATCACCATCCCCACACACAAATCCTTGCCTCTCGGCCCGGCCATAGTGCCGCGACAGTGTTGGCAAATCACCATCCCCACACACAAACCCTTGCATCTCGGCCCGGCCATAGTGCCGCGACAATGTTGGCAAATCACTATCCCCACACTCAAATCCTTGCATCTCGGCCGGGCCAAAGTGCCGCGACAGTGTTGGCAAATCACCATCCCCACACACAAATCCTTGCCTCTCGGCCGGGCCATAGTGCCGCGACAGTGTTGGCAAATCACTATCCCCACACACAAACCCTTGCATCTCGGCCCGGCCATAGTGCCGCGACAGTGTTGGCAAATCACTATCCCCACACACAAATCCTTGCCTCTCGGCCGGGCCATAGCGACGCGACAGTGTCGCCAATTCACCATCCCCACACACAAATCCTTGCATCTCGGCCCGGCCATAGCGACGCGACAGTGTTGGCAAATCACCATCCCCACACACAAATCCTTGCATCTCGGCCCGGCCATAGCGCCGCGACAGTGTTGCCAAATCACCATCCCCACACACAAATCCTTGCATCTCGGCCCGGCCTTAGCGCCGCGACAGTGTTGGCAAATCACCATCCCCACACACAAATCCTTGCATCTCGGCCCGGCCATAGCGACGCGACAGTGTTGGCAAATCACCATCCCCACACACAAATCCTTGCCTCTCGGCCGGGCCATAGCGCCGCGACAGTGTTGGCAAATAACCATCCCCACACACAAATCCTAGCATCTCGGCCCGGCCATAGTGCCGCGATAGTGTTGGCAAATCACTATCCCCACACACAAATCCTTGCCTCTCGGCCGGGCCATAGCGCCGCGACAGTGTTGGCAAATCACCTTCCCCACACACAAATACTTGCATCTCGGCCCGGCCATAGTGCCACGACAGTGTTGGCAAATCACTATCCCCACACACAAATCCTTGCCTTTCGGACCGGCCATAGTGCCGCGACAGTGTTGGCAAATCACCATCCTCACACACAAATCCTTGCATCTCGGCCCGGGCCATAGCGCCGCGACAGTGTTGCCAAATCACCATCCCCACACACAAATCCTTGCATCTCGGCCGGGCCATAGCGCCGCGACAGTGTTGCCAAATCACCATCCCCACACACAAATCCTTGCCTCTCGGCCCGGCCATAGCGGCGCGACAGTGTTGCCAAATCACCATCCCCACACACAAATCCTTGCCTCTCGGCCGGGCCATAGCGCCCCGACAGTGTTGGCAAATCACCATCCCCACACACAAATCCTTGCCTCTCGGCCCGGCCATAGCGCCGCGACAGTGTTGCCAAATCACCATCCCCACACACAAATCCTTGCCTCTCGGCCCGGCCATAGTGCCGCGACAGTGTTGGCAAATCACCAGCCCCACCCACAAATCCTTGCCTCTCGGCCCGGCCATAGTGCCGCGACAGTGTTAGCAAATCACTATCCCCACACACAAATCCTTGCATCTCGGCCGGGCCATAGTGCCGCGACAGTGTTGGCAAATCACTATCCCCACACACAAACCCTTGCTTCTCGGCCCGGGCCATAGTGCCGCGACAGTGTTGGCAAATCACCTTCCCCACACACAAATACTTGCATCTCGGCCGGGCCATAGTGCCGCGACGGTGTTGCCAAATCACCATCCCCACACACAAATCCTTGCCTCTCGGCCCGGGCCATAGCGCCGTGACAGTGTTGCCAAATCACCATCCCCACACACAAATCCTTGCGTCTCGGCCGGGCCATAGTGCCGCGACAGTGTTGGCAAATCACCATCCCCACACACAAATCCTTGCCTCTCGGCCCGGGCCATAGCGCCGTGACAGTGTTGCCAAATCACCATCCCCACACACAAATCCTTGCGTCTCGGCCGGGCCATAGTGCCGCGACAGTGTTGGCAAATCACCATCCCCTCACACAAATCCTTGCCTCTCGGCCCGGCCATAGCGCCGCGACAGTGTTGGCAAATCACCATCCCCACACACAAATCCTTGCGTCTCGGCCGGGCCATAGCGCCGCGACAGTGTTGGCAAATCACCATCCCCACACACAAATCCTTGCCTCTCGGCCCGGGCCATAGCGCCGCGACAGTGTTGCCAAATCACCATCCCCACACACAAATCCTTGCGTCTCGGCCCGGCCATAGCGCCGCGACAGTGTTGGCAAATCACCATCCCCACACACAAATCCGTGCATCTCGGCCCGGGCATAGTGCCGCGACAGTGTTGGCAAATCACCATCCCCACACACAAATCCTTGCCTCTCGGCCCGGCCATAGTGCCGCGACAGTGTTGGCAAATCACCATCCCCACAAACAAACCCTTGCATCTCGGCCCGGCCATAGTGCCGCGACAATGTTGGCAAATCACTATCCCCACACTCAAATCCTTGCATCTCGGCCGGGCCATAGTGCCGCGACAGTGTTGGCAAATCACCATCCCCTCACACAAATCCTTGCCTCTCGGCCGGGCCATAGTGCCGCGACAGTGTTGGCAAATCACTATCCCCACACACAAACCCTTGCCTCTCGGCCGGGCCATAGCGACGCGACAGTGTCGCCAATTCACCATCCCCACACACAAATCCTTGCATCTCGGCCCGGCCATAGCGACGCGACAGTGTTGGCAAATCACCATCCCCACACACAAATCCTTGCATCTCGGCCCGGCCATAGCGCCGCGACAGTGTTGCCAAATCACCATCCCCACACACAAATCCTTGCATCTCGGCCCGGCCTTAGCGCCGCGACAGTGTTGGCAAATCACCATCCCCACACACAAATCCTTGCATCTCGGCCCGGCCATAGCGACGCGACAGTGTTGGCAAATCACCATCCCCACACACAAATCCTTGCCTCTCGGCCGGGCCATAGCGCCGCGACAGTGTTGGCAAATCACCATCCCCACACACAAATCCTAGCATCTCGGCCCGGACATAGTGCCGCGACAGTGTTGGCAAATCACCATCCCCACACACAAATCCTAGCATCTCGGCCCGGCCATAGTGCCGCGACAATGTTGGCAAATCACTATCCCCACACTCAAATCCTTGCATCTCGGCCGGGCCATAGTGCCGCGACAGTGTTGGCAAATCACCATCCCCACACACAAATCCTTGCCTCTCGGCCGGGCCATAGTGCCGCGACAGTGTTGGCAAATCACTATCCCCACACACAAACCCTTGCATCTCGGCCCGGCCATAGTGCCGCGACAGTGTTGGCAAATCACTATCCCCACACACAAATCCTTGCCTCTCGGCCGGGCCATAGCGACGCGACAGTGTCGCCAATTCACCATCCCCACACACAAATCCTTGCATCTCGGCCCGGCCATAGCGCCGCGACAGTGTTGGCAAATCATAATCCCCACACACAAATCCTTGCATCTCGGCCCTGCCATAGCGCCGCGACAGTGTTGGCAAATCACTATCCCCACACACAAATCCTTGCCTCTCGGCCGGGCCATAGTGCCGCGACAGTGTTGGCAAATCACCATCCCCACACACAAATCCTTGCCTTTCGGACCGGCCATAGTGCCGCGACAGTGTTGGCAAATCACCATCCCCACACACAAATCCTTGCCTCTCGGCCGGGCTATAGCGCCGCGACAGTGTTGGCAAATCACCATCCCAACACACAAATCCTAGCATCTCGGCCCGGCCATAGTGCCGCGATAGTGTTGGCAAATCACCATCCCCACACACAAATCCTTGCCTCTCGGCCGGGCCATAGCGCCGCTACAGTGTTGGCAAATCACCATCCCCACACACAAATCCTTGCCTCTCGGCCCGGCCATAGTGCCGCGACAGTGTTGGCAAATCACCATCCTCACACACAAATCCTTGCCTCTCGGCCGGGCCATAGCGCCGCGACAGTGTTGGCAAATCACCATCCCCACACACAAATCCTTGCCTCTCGGCCCGGCCATAGTGCCGCGATAGTGTTGGCAAATCACCATCCCCACACAAAAATCCTAGCATCTCGGCCCGGCCATAGTGCCGCGATAGTGTTGGCAAATCACCATCCCCACACACAAATCCTTGCCTCTCGGCCGGGCCATAGCGCCGCTACAGTGTTGGCAAATCACCATCCCCACACACAAATCCTTGCCTCTCGGCCCGGCCATAGTGCCGCGACAGTGTTGGCAAATCACCATCCCCACACACAAATCCTTGCCTTTCGGACCGGCCATAGTGCCGCGACAGTGTTGGCAAATCACCATCCTCACACACAAATCCTTGCATCCCGGCCCGGGCCATAGCGCCGCGACAGTGTTGCCAAATCACCATCCCCACACACAAATCCTTGCATCTCGGCCGGGCCATAGCGCCGCGACAGTGTTGCCAAATCACCATCCCCACACACAAATCCTTGCCTCTCGGCCCGGCCATAGCGCCACGACAGTGTTGCCAAATCACCATCCCCACACACAAATCCTTGCCTCTCGGCCGGGCCATAGCGCCGCGACAGTGTTGGCAAATCACCATCCCCACACACAAATCCTTGCCTCTCGGCCCGGCCATAGCGCCGCGACAATGTTGCCAAATCACCATCCCCACACACAAATCCTTGCCTCTCGGCCCGGCCATAGTGCCGCGACAGTGTTGGCAAATCACCATCCCCACCCACAAATCCTTGCCTCTCGGCCCGGCCATAGTGCCGCGACAGTGTTGGCAAATCACTATCCCCACACACAAATCCTTGCATCTCGGCCGGGCCATAGTGCCGCGACAGTGTTGGCAAATCACTATCCCCACACACAAATCCTTGCATCTCGGCCCGGCCATAGTGCCGCGACAGTGTTGGCAAATCACCATCCCCACACACAAATCCTTGCCTCTCGGACCGGCCATAGTGCCGCGACAGTGTTGGCAAATCACCATCCCCACACACAAATCCTTGCCTCTCGGCCCGGCCATAGCGACGCGACAGTGTTGGCAAATCACCATCCCCACACACAAATCCTTGCCTCTCGGCCCGGCCATAGCGCCGCGACAGTGTAGGCAAATCACCATCCCCACCCACAAATCCTTGCATCTCGGCCCGGCCATAGTGCCACGACAGTGTTGGCAAATCACTATCCCCACACACAAATCCTTGCATCTCGGCCGGGCCATAGTGCCGCGACAGTCTTGGCAAATCACTATCCCCACACACAAACCCTTGCCTCTCGGCCCGGCCATAGCGCCGCGACAGTGTTGGCAAATCACCATCCCCACACACAAATCCTTGCGTCTCGGCCGGGCCATAGCGCCGCGACAGTGTTGGCAAATCACCATCCCCACACACAAATCCTTGCCTCTCGGCCCCGGCCATAGCGCCGCGACAGTGTTGGCAAATCACTATCCCCACACACAAATCCTTGCATCTCGGCCGGGCCATAGTGCAGCGACAGTGTTGGCAAATCACTATCCCCACACACAAATCCTTGCATCTCGGCCCGGCCATAGTGCCGCGACAGTGTTGGCAAATCACCATCCCCACACACAAATCCTTGCCTCTCGGACCGGCCATAGTGCCGCGACAGTGTTGGCAAATCACCATCCCCACACACAAATCCTTGCTTCTCGGCCCCGGCCATAGCGCCGCGACAGTGTTGCCAAATCACCATCCCCACACACAAATCCTTGCATCTTGGCCCGGCCATAGTGCCGCGACAGTGTTGGCAAATCACCATCCCCACACACAAATCCTTGCTTCTCGGCCCCGGACATAGCGCCGCGACAGTGTTGCCAAATCACCATCCCCACACACAAATCCTTGCATCTTGGCCCGGCCATAGTGCCGCGACAGTGTTGGCAAATCACCATCCCCACACACAAATCCTTGCATTTCGTCCCGGGCCATAGCGCCACGACAGTGTTGGCAAATCACCATCCCCACACACAAATCCTTGCCTCTCGGCCCGGCCATAGCGCGCGACGGTGTTGCCAAATCACCATCCCCACACACAAATCCTTGCGTCTCGGCTCGGCCATAGCGCCGTGACAGTGTTGGCAAATCACCATCCCCACACACAAATCCTTGCCTCTCGGCCCGGGCCATAGCGCCGTGACATTGTTGCCAAATCACCATCCCCACACACAAATCCTTGCGTCTCGGCCGGGCCATAGTGCCGCGACAGTGTTGGCAAATCACCATCCCCTCACACAAATCCTTGCCTCTCGGCCCGGCCATAGCGCCGCGACAGTGTTGGCAAATCACCATCCCCACACACAAATCCTTGCGTCTCGGCCGGGCCATAGCGCCGCGACAGTGTTGGCAAATCACCATCCCCACACACAAATCCTTGCCTCTCGGCCCGGGCCATAGCGCCGCGACAGTGTTGCCAAATCACCATCCCCACACACAAATCCTTGCGTCTCGGCCCGGCCATAGCGCCGCGACAGTGTTGTCAAATCACCATCCCCACACACAAATCCGTGCATCTCGGCCCGGGCATAGTGCCGCGACAGTGTTGGCAAATCACCATCCCCACACACAAATCCTTGCCTCTCGGCCCGGCCATAGTGCCGCGACAGTGTTGGCAAATCACCATCCCCACAAACAAACCCTTGCATCTCGGCCCGGCCATAGTGCCGCGACAATGTTGGCAAATCACTATCCCCACACTCAAATCCTTGCATCTCGGCCGGGACATAGTGCCGCGACAGTGTTGGCAAATCACCATCCCCTCACACAAATCCTTGCCTCTCAGCCGGGCCATAGTGCCGCGACAGTGTTGGCAAATCACTATCCCCACACACAAACCCTTGCATCTCGGCCCGGCCATAGTGCCGCGACAGTGTTGGCAAATCACTTTCCTCACACACAAATCCTTGCCTCTCGGCCGGGCCATAGCGACGCGACAGTGTCGCCAATTCACCATCCCCACACACAAATCCTTGCATCTCGGCCCGGCCATAGCGACGCGTAAGTGTTGGCAAATCACCATCCCCACACACAAATCCTTGCATCTCGGCCCGGCCATAGCGCCGCGACAGTGTTGCCAAATCACCATCCCCACACACAAATCCTTGCATCTCGGCCCGGCCTTAGCGCCGCGACAGTGTTGGCAAATCACCATCCCCACACACAAATCCTTGCATCTCGGCCCGGCCATAGCGACGCGACAGTGTTGGCAAATCACCATCCCCACACACAAATCCTTGCCTCTCGGCCGGGCCATAGCGCCGCGACAGTGTTGGCAAATCACCATCCCCACACACAAATCCTAGCATCTCGGCCCGGCCATAGTGCCGCGACAGTGTTGGCAAATCACCATCCCCACACACAAATCCTAGCATCTCGGCCCGGCCATAGTGCCGCGACAATGTTGGCAAATCACTATCCCCACACTCAAATCCTTGCATCTCGGCCGGGCCATAGTGCCGCGACAGTGTTGGCAAATCACCATCCCCACACACAAATCCTTGCCTCTCGGCCGGGCCATAGTGCCGCGACAGTGTTGGCAAATCACTATCCCCACACACAAACCCTTGCATCTCGGCCCGGCCATAGTGCCGCGACAGTGTTGGCAAATCACTATCCCCACACACAAATCCTTGCCTCTCGGCCGGGCCATAGCGACGCGACAGTGTCGCCAATTCACCATCCCCACACACAAATCCTTGCATCTCGGCCCGGCCATAGCGCCGCGACAGTGTTGGCAAATCACCATCCCCACACACAAATCCTTGCATCTCGGCCCGGCCATAGCGCCGCGACAGTGTTGGCAAATCACTATCCCCACACACAAATCCTTGCCTCTCGGCCGGGCCATAGTGCCGCGACAGTGTTGGCAAATCACCATCCCCACACACAAATCCTTGCCTTTCGGACCGGCCATAGTGCCGCGACAGTGTTGGCAAATCACCATCCCCACACACAAATCCTTGCCTCTCGGCCGGGCCATAGCGCCGCGACAGTGTTGGCAAATCACCATCCCCACACACAAATCCTAGCATCTCGGCCCGGCCATAGTGCCGCGATAGTGTTGACAAATCACCATCCCCACACACAAATCCTTGCCTCTCGGCCGGGCCATAGCGCCGCTACAGTGTTGGCAAATCACCATCCCCACACACAAATCCTTGCCTCTCGGCCCGGCCATAGTGCCGCGACAGTGTTGGCAAATCACCATCCTCACACACAAATCCTTGCCTCTCGGCCGGGCCATAGCGCCGCTACAGTGTTGGCAAATCACCATCCCCACACACAAATCCTTGCCTCTCGGCCCGGCCATAGTGCCGCGATAGTGTTGGCAAATCACCATCCCCACACACAAATCCTAGCATCTCGGCCCGGCCATAGTGCCGCGATAGTGTTGGCAAATCACCATCCCCACACACAAATCCTTGCCTCTCGGCCGGGCCATAGCGCCGCTACAGTGTTGGCAAATCACCATCCCCACACACAAATCCTTGCCTCTCGGCCCGGCCATAGTGCCGCGACAGTGTTGGCAAATCACCATCCCCACACACAAATCCTTGCCTTTCGGACCGGCCATAGTGCCGCGACAGTGTTGGCAAATCACCATCCTCACACACAAATCCTTGCATCCCGGCCCGGGCCATAGCGCCGCGACAGTGTTGCCAAATCACCATCCCCACACACAAATCCTTGCATCTCGGCCGGGCCATAGCGCCGCGACAGTGTTGCCAAATCACCATCCCCACACACAAATCCTTGCCTCTCGGCCCGGCCATAGCGCCGCGACAGTGTTGCCAAATCACCATCCCCACACACAAATCCTTGCCTCTCGGCCGGGCCATAGCGCCGCGACAGTGTTGGCAAATCACCATCCCCACACACAAATCCTTGCCTCTCGGCCCGGCCATAGCGCCGCGACAATGTTGCCAAATCACCATCCCCACACACAAATCCTTGCCTCTCGGCCCGGCCATAGTGCCGCGACAGTGTTGGCAAATCACCATCCCCACCCACAAATCCTTGCCTCTCGGCCCGGCCATAGTGCCGCGACAGTGTTGGCAAATCACTATCCCCACACACAAATCCTTGCATCTCGGCCGGGCCATAGTGCCGCGACAGTGTTGGCAAATCACTATCCCCACACACAAATCCTTGCATCTCGGCCCGGCCATAGTGCCGCGACAGTGTTGGCAAATCACCATCCCCACACACAAATCCTTGCCTCTCGGACCGGCCATAGTGCCGCGACAGTGTTGGCAAATCACCATCCCCAGACACAAATCCTTGCCTCTCGGCCCGGCCATAGCGACGCGACAGTGTTGGCAAATCACCATCCCCACACACAAATCCTTGCCTCTCGGCCCGGCCATAGCGCCGCGACAGTGTAAGCAAATCACCATCCCCACCCACGAATCCTTGCATCTCGGCCCGGCCATAGTGCCACGACAGTGTTGGCAAATCACTATCCCCACACACAAATCCTTGCATCTCGGCCGGGCCATAGTGCCGCGACAGTCTTGGCAAATCACTATCCCCACACACAAACCCTTGCTTCTCGGCCCGGCCATAGTGCCGCGACAGTGTTGGCAAATCACTATCCCCACACACAAATCCTTGCCTCTCGGCCCGGCCATAGCGACGCGACAGTGTTGCCAAATCACCATCCCCACACACAAATCCTTGCCTCTCGGCCGGGCAATAGCGCCGCGACAGTGTTGCCAAATCACCATCCCCACACACAAATCCTTGCCTCTCGGCCCGGCCATAGTGCCGCAACAGTGTTGGCAAATCACCATCCCACACACACAAATCCTTGCATCTCGGCCCGGCCATAGCGCCGCGACAGTGTTGGCAAATCACCATCCTCACACACAAATCCTTGCCTCTCGGCCGGGCCATAGCGCCGCGACAGTGTTGGCAAATCACAATCCCCACACACAAATCCTTGCATCTCGGCCGGGCCATAGCGCCGCGACAGTGTTGGCAAATCACCGTCCCCACACACAAATCCTTGCCTCACGGCCCGGGCCATAGAGCCGCGACAGTGTTGCCAAATCACCATCCCCACACACAAATCCTTGCGTCTCGGCCGGGCCATAGTGCCGCGACAGTGTTGGCAAATCACCATCCCCTCACACAAATCCTTGCCTCTCGGCCCGGCCATAGCGCCGCGACAGTGTTGCCAAATCACCATCCCCACACACAAATCCTTGCGTCTCGGCCGGGCCATAGCGCCGCGACAGTGTTGGCAAATCACCATCCCCACACATAAATCCTTGCCTCTCGGCCCGGGCCATAGCGCCGCGACAGTGTTGCCAAATCACCATCCCCACACACAAATCCTTGCGTCTCGGCCGGGCCATATTGCCGCGACAGTGTTGGCAAATCACCATCCCCACACACAAACCTTGCCTCTCGGCCCGGCCATAGTGCCGCGACAGTGTTGCAAATCACTATCCCCACACACAAATCCTTGCATCTCGGCCCGGCCATAGTGCCGCGACAGTGTTGGCAAATCACCATCCCCACACACAAATCCTTGCCTCTCGGCCCGGCCATAGTGCCGCGACAGTGTTGGCAAATCACCATCCCCACACACAAATCCTTGTTTCTCGGCCCCGGCCATAGCGCCGCGACAGTGTTGCCAAATCACCATCCCCACACACAAATCCTTGCATCTCGGCCCGGCCATAGTGCCGCGACAGTGTTGGCAAATCACCATCCCCACACACAAATCCTTGCATTTCGTCCCGGGCCATAGCGCCACGACAGTGTTGGCAAATCACCATCCCCACACACAAATCCTTGCCTCTCGGCCCGGCCATAGCGCGCGACAGTGTTGCCAAATCACCATCCCCACACACAAATCCTTGCGTCTCGGCTCGGCCATAGCGCCGCGACAGTGTGGGCAAATCACCATCCCCACACACAAATCCTTGCCTCTCGGCCCGGGCCATAGCGCCGTGACAGTGTTGCCAAATCACCATCCCCACACACAAATCCTTGCGTCTCGGCCGGGCCATAGTGCCGCGACAGTGTTGGCAAATCACCATCCCCTCACTCAAATCCTTGCCTCTCGGCCCGGCCATAGCGCCGCGACAGTTTTGGCAAATCACCATCCCCACACACAAATCCTTGCCTCTCGGCCCGGCCATAGCGCCGCGACAGTGTTGGCAAATCACCATCCCCACACACAAATCCTTGCCTCTCGGCCCGGGCCATAGCGCCGCGACAGTGTTGCCAAATCACCATCCCCACACACAAATCCTTGCCTCTCGGCCCGGCCATAGCGCCGCGACAGTGTTGGCAAATCACCATCCCCACACACAAATCCTTGCCTCTCGGCCCGGGCCATAGCGCCGCGACAGTGTTGCCAAATCACCATCCCCACACACAAATCCTTGCGTCTCGGCCCGGCCATAGCGCCGCGACAGTGTTGGCAAATCACCATCCCCACACACAAATCCGTGCATCTCGGCCCGGGCATAGTGCCGCGACAGTGTTGGCAAATCACCATCCCCACACACAAATCCTTGCCTCTCGGCCCGGCCATAGTGCCGCGACAGTGTTGGCAAATCACCATCCCCACACACAAACCCTTGCATCTCGGCCCGGCCATAGTGCCGCGACAATGTTGGCAAATCACTATCCCCACACTCAAATCCTTGCATCTCGGCCGGGCCAAAGTGCCGCGACAGTGTTGGCAAATCACCATCCCCACACACAAATCCTTGCCTCTCGGCCGGGCCATAGTGCCGCGACAGTGTTGGCAAATCACTATCCCCACACACAAACCCTTGCATCTCGGCCCGGCCATAGTGCCGCGACAGTGTTGGTAAATCACTATCCCCACACACAAATCCTTGCCTCTCGGCCGGGCCATAGCGACGCGACAGTGTCGCCAATTCACCATCCCCACACACAAATCCTTGCATCTCGGCCCGGCCATAGCGACGCGACAGTGTTGGCAAATCACCATCCCCACACACAAATCCTTGCATCTCGGCCCGGCCATAGCGCCGCGACAGTGTTGCCAAATCACCATCCCCACACACAAATCCTTGCATCTCGGCCCGGCCTTAGCGCCGCGACAGTGTTGGCAAATCACCATCCCCACACACAAATCCTTGCATCTCGGCCCGGCCATAGCGACGCGACAGTGTTGGCAAATCACCATCCCCACACACAAATCCTTGCCTCTCGGCCGGGCCATAGCGCCGCGACAGTGTTGGCAAATAACCATCCCCACACACAAATCCTAGCATCTCGGCCCGGCCATAGTGCCGCGATAGTGTTGGCAAATCACTATCCCCACACACAAATCCTTGCCTCTCGGCCGGGCCATAGCGCCGCGACAGTGTTGGCAAATCACCTTCCCCACACACAAATACTTGCATCTCGGCCCGGCCATAGTGCCACGACAGTGTTGGCAAATCACTATCCCCACACACAAATCCTTGCCTTTCGGACCGGCCATAGGGCCGCGACAGTGTTGGCAAATCACCATCCTCACACACAAATCCTTGCATCTCGGCCCGGGCCATAGCGCCGCGACAGTGTTGCCAAATCACCATCCCCACACACAAATCCTTGCATCTCGGCCGGGCCATAGCGCCGCGACAGTGTTGCCAAATCACCATCCCCACACACAAATCCTTGCCTCTCGGCCCGGCCATAGCGGCGCGACAGTGTTGCCAAATCACCATCCCCACACACAAATCCTTGCCTCTCGGCCGGGCCATAGCGCCCCGACAGTGTTGGCAAATCACCATCCCCACACACAAATCCTTGCCTCTCGGCCCGGCCATAGCGCCGCGACAGTGTTGCCAAATCACCATCCCCACACACAAATCCTTGCCTCTCGGCCCGGCCATAGTGCCGCGACAGTGTTGGCAAATCACCAGCCCCACCCACAAATCCTTGCCTCTCGGCCCGGCCATAGTGCCGCGACAGTGTTAGCAAATCACTATCCCCACACACAAATCCTTGCATCTCGGCCGGGCCATAGTGCCGCGACAGTGTTGGCAAATCACTATCCCCACACACAAACCCTTGCTTCTCGGCCCGGCCATAGCGACGCGACAGTGTTGGCAAATCACCATCCCCACACACAAATCCTTGCCTCTCGGCCCGGCCATAGCGCCGCGACAGTGTAGGCAAATCACCATCCCCACCCACAAATCCTTGCATCTCGGCCCGGCCATAGTGCCGCGACAGTGTTGGCAAATCACTATCCCCACACACAAATCCTTGCATCTCGGCCGGGCCATAGTGCCGCGACAGTGTTGGCAAATCACTATCCCCACACACAAACCCTTGCTTCTCGGCCCGGCCATAGTGCCGCGACAGTGTTGGCAAATCACTATCCCCACACACAAATCCTTGCCTCTCGGCCCGGCCATAGCGACGCGACAGTGTTTGCAAATCACTATCCCCACACACAAACCCTTGCCTCTCGGCCCGGCCATAGCGACGCGACGGTGTTGCCAAATCACCATCCCCACACACAAATCCTTGCCTCTCGGCCCGGCCATAGCGACGCGACAGTGTTGCCAAATCACCATCCCCACACACAAATCCTTGCATCTCGGCCGGGCCATAGTGCCGCGACAGTGGTGGCAAATCACTATCCCCTCACACAAATCCTTGTATCTCGGCCCGGCCATAGTGCCGCGACAGTGTTGCCAAATCACCATCCCCACACACAAATCCTTGCATCTCGGCCCGGCCATAGTGCCGCGACAGTGTTGGCAAATCACCATCCCCACACACAAATCCTTGCATCTCGGCCCGGCCATAGCGACGCGACAGTGTTGGCAAATCACTATCCCCACACACAAATCCTTGCCTCTCGGCCCGGGCCATAGCGCCGCGACAGTGTTGGCAAATCACCATCCCCACACACAAATCCTTGCATCTCGGCCCGGCCATAGTGCCGCGACAGTGTTGGCAAATCACCATCCCCACACACAAATCCTTGCCTCTCGGCCCGGCCATAGTGCCGCGACAGTGTTGGCAAATCAATATCCCCACACACAAATCCTTGCATCTCGGCCCGGCCATAGAGCCGCGACAGTGTTGGCAAATCACCATCCCCACACACAAATCCTTGCCTCTCGGCCGGGCCATAGTGCCGCGGCAGTGTTGGCAAATCACTATCCCCACACACAAATCCTTGCATCTCGGCCCGGCCATAGTGCCGCGACAGTGTTGGCAAATCACTATCCCCACACACAAATCCTTGCATCTCGGCCCGGCCATAGTGCCGCGACAGTGTTGCCAAATCACCATCCCCACACACAAATCCTTGCATCTCGGCCCGGCCATAGTGCCGCGACAGTGTTGGAAAATCACTATCCCCACACACAAATCCTTGCCTCTCGGCCCGGCCATAGTGCCGCGACAGTGTTGGCAAATCACCATCCCCACACACAAATCCTTGCATCTCGGCCCGGCCATTGTGCCGCGACAGTATTGCCAAATCACCATCCCCACACACAAATCCTTGCATCTCGGCCCGGCCATAGCGCCGCGACAGTGTTGCCAAATCACTATCCCCACACACAAATCCTTGCCTCTCGGCCCGGCCATAGTGCCGCGACAGTGTTGGCAAATCACCATCCCCAAACACAAATCCTTGCATATCGGCCCGGCCATAGTGCCGCGACAGTGTTGCCAAATCACCATCCCCACACACAAATCCTTGCATCTCGGCCCGGCCATAGCGCCGCGACAGTGTTGGCAAATCACTATCCCCACACACAAATCCTTGCATCTCGGCCCGGCCATAGTGCCGCGACAGTGTTGGCAAATCACCATCCCCACACACAAATCCTTGCCTCTCGGCCCGGCCATAGCGCCGCGACAGTGTTGCCAAATCACCATCCCCACACACAAATCCTTGCCTCTCGGCCGGGCCATAGCGCCGCGACAGTGTTGGCAAATCACCATGCCCACACACAAATCCTTGCCTCTCGGCCCGGCCATAGCGCCGCGACAGTGTTGCCAAATCACCATCCCCACACACAAATCCTTGCCTCTCGGCCCGGCCATAGTGCCGCGACAGTGTTGGCAAATCACCATCCCCACCCACAAATCCTTGCCTCTCGGCCCGGCCATAGTGCCGCGACAGTGTTGGCAAATCACTATCCCCACACACAAATCCTTGCATCTCGGCCGGGCCATAGTGCCGCGACAGTGTTGGCAAATCACTATCCCCACACACAAACCCTTGCTCCTCGGCCCGGCCATAGTGCCGCGACAGTGTTGGCAAATCACTATCCCCACACACAAATCCTTGCCTCTCGGCCCGGCCATAGCGACGCGACAGTGTTGGCAAATCACCATCCCCACACACAAATCCTTGCCTCTCGGCCCGGCCATAGCGCCGCGACAGTGTAGGCAAATCACCATCCCCACCCACAAATCCTTGCATCTCGGCCCGGCCATAGTGCCGCGACAGTGTTGGCAAATCACTATCCCCACACACAAATCCTTGCATCTCGGCCGGGCCATAGTGCCGCGACAGTGTTGGCAAATCACTATCCCCACACACAAACCCTTGCTTCTCGGCCCGGCCATAGTGCCGCGACAGTGTTGGCAAATCACTATCCCCACACACAAATCCTTGCCTCTCGGCCCGGCCATAGCGACGCGACAGTGTTGGCAAATCACTATCCCCACACACAAATCCTTGCCTCTCGGCCCGGCCATAGCGACGCGACAGTGTTGCAAAATCACCATCCCCACACACAAATCCTTGCCTCTCGGCCCGGCCATAGCGACGCGACAGTGTTGCCAAATCACCATCCCCACACACAAATCCTTGCATCTCGGCCGGGCCATAGTGCCGCGGCAGTGGTGGCAAATCACTATCCCCTCACACAAATCCTTGTATCTCGGCCCGGCCATAGTGCCGCGACTGTGTTGCCAAATCACCATCCCCACACACAAATCCTTGCATCTCGGCCCGGCCATAGTGCCGCGACAGTGTTGGCAAATCACCATCCCCACACACAAATCCTTGCATCTCGGCCCGGCCATAGCGACGCGACAGTGTTGGCAAATCACTATCCCCACACACAAATCCTTGCCTCTCGGCCCGGGCCATAGCGCCGCGACAGTGTTGGCAAATCACCATCCCCACACACAAATCCTTGCATCTCGGCCCGGCCATAGTGCCGCGACAGTGTTGGCAAATCACCATCCCCACACACAAATCCTTGCCTCTCGGCCCGGCCATAGTGCCGCGACAGTGTTGGCAAATCAATATCCCCACACACAAATCCTTGCATCTCGGTCCGGCCATAGAGCCGCGACAGTGTTGGCAAATCACCATCCCCACACACAAATCCTTGCCTCTCGGCCGGGCCATAGTGCCGCGACAGTGTTGGCAAATCACTATCCCCACACACAAATCCTTGCATCTCGGCCCGGCCATAGTGCCGCGACAGTGTTGGCAAATCACTATCCCCACACACAAATCCTTGCATCTCGGCCCGGCCATAGTGCCGCGACAGTGTTGCCAAATCACCATCCCCACACACAAATCCTTGCATCTCGGCCCGGCCATAGTGCCGCGACAGTGTTGGCAAATCACTATCCCCACACACAAATCCTTGCCTCTCGGCCCGGCCATAGTGCCGCGACAGTGTTGGCAAATCACCATCCCCACACACAAATCCTTGCATCTCGGCCCGGCCATAGTGCCGCGACAGTGTTGCCAAATCACCATCCCCACACAAAAATCCTTGCATCTCGGCCCGGCCATAGCGCCGCGACAGTGTTGCCAAATCACTATCCCCACACATAAATCCTTGCCTCTCGGCCCGGCCATAGTGCCGCGACAGTGTTGGCAAATCACCATCCCCACACAAAAATCCTTGCATCTCGGCCCGGCCATAGTGCCGCGACAGTGTTGCCAAATCACCATCCCCACACACAAATCCTTGCATCTCGGCCCGGCCATAGCGCCGCGACAGTGTTGGCAAATCACAATCCCCACACACAAATCCTTGCATCTCGGCCCGGCCATAGTGCCGCGACAGTGTTGGCAAATCACTATCCCCACACAAAAATCCTTGCATCTCGGCCCGGCCATAGCGACGCGACAGTGTTGGCAAATCACTATCCCCACATACAAATCCTTGCCTCTCGGCCCGGCCATAGCGACGCGACAGTGTTGCCAAATCACCATCCCCACACAAAAATCCATACCTCTCGGCCGGGCCATAGCGCCGCGACAGTGTGCCAAATCACTATCCCCACACACAAATCCTTGCCTCTCGGCCGGGCCATAGCGCCGCGACAGTGTTGCCAAATCACCATCCCCACACACAAATCCTTGCCTCTCGGCCCGGCCATAGTGCCGCGACAGTGTTGGCAAATCACTTTCCCCACACACAAATCCTTGTTTCTTGGCCGGGCCCTAGTGCCGCGACAGTGTTGGCAAATCACTATCCCCACACACAAATCCTTGCATCTCGGCCCGGCCATAGTGCCGCGACAGTGTTGCCAAATCACCACCCCACACACAAATCCTTGCATCTCGGCCCGGCCATAGTGCCGCGACAGTGTTGGCAAATCACCATCCCCACACACAAATCCTTGCGTCTCGGCCGGGCCATAGTGCCGCGACAGTGTTGGCAAATCACCATCCCCACACACAAATCCTTGCATCTCGGCCCGGCCATAGTGCCGCGACAGTGTTGGCACATCACTATCCCCACACACAAATCCTTGCGTCTCGGCCCGGCCATAGTGCCGCGACAGTGTTGGCAAATCACTATCCCCACACACAAATCCTTGCGTCTCGGCACGGCCATAGTGCCGCGACAGTGTTGGCAAATCACTATCCCCACACACAAATCCTTGCATCTCGGCCCGGCCATAGCGCCGCGACAGTGTTGGCAAATCACCATCCCCACACACAAATCCTTGCCTCTCGGCCCGGCCATAGTGCAGCGACAGTGTTGGCAAATCACCATCCCCACACACAAATCCTTGCATCTCGGCCCGGCCATAGCGCCGCGACAGTGTTGC
Organism: Meconema thalassinum; assembly: GCA_946902985.2. Taxonomy (NCBI): domain Eukaryota; kingdom Metazoa; phylum Arthropoda; class Insecta; order Orthoptera; family Tettigoniidae; genus Meconema; species Meconema thalassinum. The sequence continues at coordinate 802,409,555 of OX336388.2, forward strand.
CAAATCACCATCCCCACACACAAATCCTTGCCTCTCGGCCCGGCCATAGCGACGCGACAGTGTTGGCAAATCATTATCCCCACACACAAATCCTTGCGTCTCGGCCCGGCCATAGCGCCGCGACAGTGTTGGCAAATCACCATCCCCACACACAAATCCTTGCCTCTCGGCCCGGCCATAGCGCCGCGACAGTGTTGGCAAATCACCATCCCCACACACAAATCCTTGCGTCTCGGCCGGGCCATAGCGCCTCGACAGTGTTGGCAAATCACCACCCCAAAACACAAATCCGTGCATCTCGGTCCGGCCATAGCGACACGACAGTGTTGGCAAATCACTATCCCCACACACAAATCCTTGCCTCTCGGCCCGGCCATAGTGCCGCGACAGTGTTGGCAAATCACCATTCCCACTCACAAATCCTTGCATCTCGGCCCGGCCATAGCGCCGCGACAGTGTTGGCAAATCACCATCCCCACACACAAATCCTTGCATCTCGGCCCGGCCATAGTGCCGCGACAGTGTTGGCAAATCACCATCCCCACTACCAAATCCTTGCCTCTCGGCCCGGCCATAGCGCCGCGACAGTGTTGGCAAATCACTATCCCCACACACAAATCCTTGCATCTCGGCCCGGCCATAGTGCCGCGACAGTGTTGGCAAATCACCATCCCCACACACAAATCCTTGCCTCTCGGCCCGGGCCATAGTGCCGCGACAGTGTTGGCAAATCACCATCCCCACACACAAATCCTTGCCTCTCGGCCCGGCCATAGTGCCGCGACAGTGTTGGCAAATCACCATCCCCACACACAAATCCTTGCATCTCGGCCCGGCCATAGTGCCGCGACAGTGTTGGCAAATCACCATCCCCACACACAAATCCTTGCCTCTCGGCCCGGCCATATCGCCGCGACAGTGTTGGCAAATCACCATCCCCACACACAAATCCTTGCCTCTCGGCCCAGCCATAGCGACGCGACAGTGTTGGCAAATCACCATCCCCACACACAAATCCTTGCCTCTCGGCACGGCCATAGCGCCGCGACAGTGTTGCCAAATCACCATCCCCACACACATATCCTTGCATCTCGGCCCGGCCATAGCGCCGCGACAGTGTTGCCAAATCACTATCCCCACACACAAATCCTTGCGTCTCGGCCGGGCCATAGCGCCGCGACAGTGTTGGCAAATCACCATCCCCACACACAAATCCGTGCATCTCGGCCGGGCCATAGTGCCGCGACAGTGTTGCCAAATCACCATCCCCACACACAAATCCTTGCATCTCGGCCCGGCCATAGCGACGCGACAGTGTTGGCAAATCACCATCCCCACACACAAATCCGTGCATCTCGGCCCGGCCATAGTGCCGCGACAGTGTTGGAAAATCACCATCCCCACACACAAATCCTTGCATCTCGGCCCGGCCATAGTGCCGCGACAGTGTTGGCAAATCACCATCCCCACACACAAATCCTTGCCTCTCGGCCCGGCCATAGCACCGCGACAGTGTTGGCAAATCACCATCCCCACACACAAATCCTTGCCTCTCGGCCCGGCAATAGCGACGCGACAGTGTTGGCAAATCACCATCCCCACACACAAATCCTTGCCTCTCGGCCCGGCCATAGCGCCGCGACAGTGTTGCCAAATCACCATCCCCACACACAAATCCTTGCATCTCGGCCCGGCCATAGCGCCGCGACAGTGTTGCCAAAACACTATCCCCACACACAAATCCTTGCCTCTCGGCCCGGCCATAGTGCCGCGACAGTGTTGGCAAATCACCATCCCCACACACAAATCCTTGCCTCTCGGCCCAGCCATAGCGACGCGACAGTGTTGGCAAATCACCATCCCCACACACAAATCCTTGCCTCTCGGCACGGCCATAGCGCCGCGACAGTGTTGCCAAATCACCATCCCCACACACATATCCTTGCATCTCGGCCCGGCCATAGCGCCGCGACAGTGTTGCCAAATCACTATCCCCACACACAAATCCTTGCGTCTCGGCCGGGCCATAGCGCCGCGACAGTGTTGGCAAATCACCATCCCCACACACAAATCCGTGCATCTCGGCCGGGCCATAGTGCCGCGACAGTGTTGCCAAATCACCATCCCCACACACAAATCCTTGCATCTCGGCCCGGCCATAGCGACGCGACAGTGTTGGCAAATCACCATCCCCACACACAAATCCGTGCATCTCGGCCCGGCCATAGTGCCGCGACAGTGTTGGAAAATCACCATCCCCACACACAAATCCTTGCATCTCGGCCCGGCCATAGTGCCGCGACAGTGTTGGCAAATCACCATCCCCACACACAAATCCTTGCCTCTCGGCCCGGCCATAGCACCGCGACAGTGTTGGCAAATCACCATCCCCACACACAAATCCTTGCCTCTCGGCCCGGCAATAGCGACGCGACAGTGTTGGCAAATCACCATCCCCACACACAAATCCTTGCATCTCGGCCCGGCCATAGTGCCGCGACAGTGTTGCCAAATCACCATCCCCACACACAAATCCTTGCATCTCGGCCCGGCCATAGCGCCGCGACAGTGTTGCCAAATCACCATCCCCACACACAAATCCTTGCCTCTCGGCCCGGCCATAGCGCCGCGACAGTGTTGCCAAATCACCATCCCCACACACAAATCCTTGCGTCTCGGCCGGGCCATAGCGCCGCGACAGTGTTGCCAAATCACCATCCCCACACACAAATCCTTGCGTCTCGGCCGGGCCATAGCGCCGCGACAGTGTTGGCAAATCACCATCCCCACACACAAATCCTTGCGTCTCGGCCGGGCCATAGCACCGCGACAGTGTTGCCAAATCACCATCCCCACACACAAATCCTTGCCTCTCGGCCCGGCCATAGCGCCGCGACAGTGTTGCCAAATCACTATCCCCACACACAAATCCTTGCATCTCGGCCCGGCCATAGCGCCGCGACAGTGTTGCCAAATCACCATCCCCACACACAAATCCTTGCGTCTCGGCCGGGCCATATCGCCGCGACAGTGTTGCCAAATCACTATCCCCACACACAAATCCTTGCATCTCGGCCCGGGCCGTAGTGCCGCGACAGTGTTGGCAAATCACCATCCCCACACACAAATCCTTGCATCTCGGCCGGGCCATAGTGCCGCGACAGTGTTGCCAAATCACCATCCCCACTCACAAATCCTTGCCTCACGGCCCGGCCATAGCGCCGCGACAGTGTTGCCAAATCACTATCACCACACACAAATCCTTGCATCTCGGCCCGGCCATAGTGCCGCGACAGTGTTGCCAAATCACCATTCCCACACTCAAATCCTTGCATCTCGGCCCGGCCACAGTGCCGCGACAGTGTTGGCAAATCACCATCCCCACACACAAATCCTTGCATCTCGACCCGGCCATAGGGCCGCGACAGTATTGCCTAATCACCATCCCCACACACAAATCCTTGCGTCTCGGCCGGGCCATAGCGCCGCGACAGTGTTGGCAAATCACCATCCCCACACACAAATCCTTGCCTCTCGGCCGGGCCATAGTGCCGCGACAGTGTTGGCAAATCACCATCCCCACACACAAATCCGTGCATATCGGCCGGGCCATAGTGCCGCGACAGTGTTGCCAAATCACCATCCCCACACACAAATCCTTGCCTCTCGGCCCGGCCATAGCGCCGCGACAGTGTTGGCAAATCACCATCCCCACACACAAATCCTTGCATCTCGGCCCGGCCATAGTGCCGCGACAGTGTTGCCAAATCACCATTCCCACACACAATTCCTTGCCTCTCGGCCCGGCCATAGTGCCGCGACAGTGTTGGCAAATCACCATCCCCACACACAAATCCTGCCTCTCGGCCGGGCCATAGCGCCGCGACAGTGTTGCCTAATCACCATCCCCACACACAAATCCTTGCATCTCGGCCCGGTCATAGTGCCGCGACAGTGTTGGCAAATCACTATCCCCACACACAAACCCTTGCCTCTCGGCCCGGCCATAGTGCCGCGACAGTGTTGGCAAATCACCATCCCCACACACAAATCCTAGCATCTCGGCCCGGCCATAGTGCCGCGACAGTGTTGGCAAATCACCATCCCCACACACAAATCCTTGCATCTCGGCCCGGCCATAGTGCCGCGACAGTGTTGGCAAATCACCATCCCCACACACAAACCCTTGCGTCTCGGCCCGGCCATAGCGCCGCGACAGTGTTGGCAAATCACCATCCCCACACACAAATCCTTGCATCTCGGCCCGGCCATAGTGCCACGACAGTGTTGGCAAATCACCATCCCCACACACAAATTCTGCCTCTCGGCCGGGCCATAGCGCCGCGACAGTGTTGCCTAATCACCATCCCCACACACAAATCCTTGCATCTCGGCCCGGCCATAGTGCCGCGACAGTGTTGGCAAATCACTATCCCCACACACAAACCCTTGCCTCTCGGCCCGGCCATAGTGCCGCGACAGTGTTGGCAAATCACCATCCCCACACACAAATCCTAGCATCTCGGCCCGGCCATAGCGCCGCGAAAGTGTTGGCAAATCACTATCCCCACACACAAACCCTTGCCTCTCGGCCCGGCCATAGTGCCGCGACAGTGTTGGCAAATCACCATCCCCACACACAAATCCTAGCATCTCGGCCCGGCCATAGTGCCGCGACAGTGTTGGCAAATCACCATCCCCACACACAAACCCTTGCGTCTCGGACCGGCCATAGCGCCGCGACAGTGTTGCCTAATCACCATCCCCACACACAAATCCTTGCGTCCCGGCCGGGCCATAGCGCCGCGACAGTGTTGGCAAATCACCATCCCCACACACAAATCCTTGCATCTCGGCCCGGCCATAGCGCCGTGACAGTGTTGGCAAATCACCATCCCCACACACAAATCCTTGCCTCTCGGCCCGGCCATAGTGCCGCGACAGTGTTGGCAAATCACTATCCCCACACACAAATCCTTGCCTCTTGGCCGGGAAATAGTGCCGCGACAGTGGTGGCAAATCACTATCCCCACACACAAATCCTTGTATCTCGGCCCGGCCATAGTGCCGCGACAGTGTTGCCAAATCACCATCCCCACACACAAATCCTTGCATCTCGGTCCGGCCATAGTGCCGCGACAGTGTTGGCAAATCACCATCCCCACACAAAAATCCTTGCATCTCGGCCCGGCCATAGCGACGCGACAGTGTTGGCAAATCACTATCCCCACACACAAATCCTTGCCCCTCGGCCCGGGCCATAGCGCCGCGACAGTGTTGGCAAATCACCATCCCCACACACAAATCCTTGCATCTCGGCCCGGCCATAGTGCCGCGACAGTGTTGGCAAATCACCATCCCCACACACAAATCCTTGCCTCTCGGCCCGGCCATAGTGCCGCGACAGTGTTGGCAAATCAATATCCCCACACACAAATCCTAGCATCTCGGCCCGGCCATAGAGCCGCGACAGTGTTGGCAAATCACCATCCCCACACACAAATCCTTGCCTCTCGGCCGGGCCATAGTGCCGCGACAGTGTTGGCAACTCACCATCCCCACACAAAAATCCATGCCTCTCGGCCGGGCCATAGCGCCGCGACTGTGTGCCAAATCACTATCCCCACACACAAATCCTTGCCTCTCGGCCGGGCCATAGCGCCGCGACAGTGTTGCCAAATCACCATCCCCACACACAAATCCTTGCATCTCGGCCCGGCCATAGTGCCGCGACAGTGTTGGCAAATCACTATCCCCACACACAAATCCTTGCCTCTCGGCCCAGCCATAGCGACGCGACAGTGTTGGCAAATCACCATCCCCACACACAAATCCTTGCCTCTCGGCCCGGCCATAGCGCCGCGACAGTGTTGCCAAATCACCATCCCCACACACATATCCTTGCATCTCGGCCCGGCAATAGCGCCGCGACAGTGTTGCCAAATCACTATCCCCACACACAAATCCTTGCGTCTCGGCCGGGCCATAGCGCCGCGACAGTGTTGGCAAATCACCATCCCCACACACAAATCCGTGCATCTCGGCCGGGCCATAGTGCCGCGACAGTGTTGCCAAATCACCATCCCCACACACAAATCCTTGCATCTCGGCCCGGCCATAGCGACGCGACAGTGTTGGCAAATCACCATCCCCACACACAAATCCGTGCATCTCGGCCCGGCCATAGTGCCGCGACAGTGTTGGAAAATCACCATCCCCACACACAAATCCTTGCATCTCGGCCCGGCCATAGTGCCGCGACAGTGTTGGCAAATCACCATCCCCACACACAAATCCTTGCCTCTCGGCCCGGCCATAGCACCGCGACAGTGTTGGCAAATCACCATCCCCACACACAAATCCTTGCCTCTCGGCCCGGCAATAGCGACGCGACAGTGTTGGCAAATCACCATCCCCACACACAAATCCTTGCCTCTCGGCCCGGCCATAGCGCCGCGACAGTGTTGCCAAATCACCATCCCCACACACAAATCCTTGCATCTCGGCCCGGCCATAGCGCCGCGACAGTGTTGCCAAAACACTATCCCCACACACAAATCCTTGCCTCTCGGCCCGGCCATAGTGCCGCGACAGTGTTGGCAAATCACCATTCCCACACACAAATCATTGCGTCTCGGCCCGGCTATAGCGCCGCGACAGTGTTGCCAAATCACTATCCCCACACACAAATCCTTGCCTCTCGACCCGGCCATAGTGCCGCGACAGTGTTGGCAAATCACCATCCCCACACACAAATCCTTGCATCTCGGCCCGGCCATAGTGCCTCGACAGTGTTGCCAAATCACCATCCCCACACACAAATCCTTGCATCTCGGCCCGGCCATAGCGCCGCGACAGTGTTGGCAAATCACTATCCCCTCACACAAATCCTTGCATCTCGGCCCGGCCATAGTGCCGCGACAGTGTTGGCAAATCACTATCCCCACACACAAATCCTTGCATCTCGGCCCGGCCATAGCGACGCGACAGTGTTGGCAAATCAACATCCCCACTCACAAATCTTTGCATCTCGGCCGGGCCATAGCGCCGCGACAGTGTTGGCAAATCACCATCCCCACACACAAATCCGTGCCTCTCGGCCGGGCCATAGCGCCGCAACAGTGTTGCCAAATCACCATCCCCACACTCAAATCCTTGCCTCTCAGCCCGGCATAGTGCCGCGACAGTGTTGGCAAATCACTATCCCCACACACAAATCCTTGCCTCTCGGCCCGGCCATAGTGCCGCGACAGTGTTGGCAAATCACCATCCCCACACACAAATCCTTGCATCTCGGCCCGGCCATAGTGCCGCGACAGTGTTGCCAAATCACCATCCCCACACACAAATCCTTGCATCTCGGCCCGGCCATAGCGCCGCGACAGTGTTGCCAAATCACCATCCCCACACACAAATCCTTGCCTCTCGGCCCGGCCATAGCGCCGCGACAGTGTTGCCAAATCACCATCCCCACACACAAATCCTTGCGTCTCGGCCGGGCCATAGCGCCGCGACAGTGTTGCCAAATCACCATCCCCACACACAAATCCTTGCGTCTCGGCCGGGCCATAGCGCCGCGACAGTGTTGGCAAATCACCATCCCCACACACAAATCCTTGCGTCTCGGCCGGGCCATAGCACCGCGACAGTGTTGCCAAATCACCATCCCCACACACAAATCCTTGCCTCTCGGCCCGGCCATAGCGCCGCGACAGTGTTGCCAAATCACTATCCCCACACACAAATCCTTGCATCTCGGCCCGGCCATAGCGCCGCGACAGTGTTGCCAAATCACCATCCCCACACACAAATCCTTGCGTCTCGGCCGGGCCATATCGCCGCGACAGTGTTGCCAAATCACTATCCCCACACACAAATCCTTGCATCTCGGCCCGGGCCGTAGTGCCGCGACAGTGTTGGCAAATCACCATCCCCACACACAAATCCTTGCATCTCGGCCGGGCCATAGTGCCGCGACAGTGTTGCCAAATCACCATCCCCACTCACAAATCCTTGCCTCACGGCCCGGCCATAGCGCCGCGACAGTGTTGCCAAATCACTATCACCACACACAAATCCTTGCATCTCGGCCCGGCCATAGTGCCGCGACAGTGTTGCCAAATCACCATTCCCACACTCAAATCCTTGCATCTCGGCCCGGCCACAGTGCCGCGACAGTGTTGGCAAATCACCATCCCCACACACAAATCCTTGCATCTCGACCCGGCCATAGGGCCGCGACAGTATTGCCTAATCACCATCCCCACACACAAATCCTTGCGTCTCGGCCGGGCCATAGCGCCGCGACAGTGTTGGCAAATCACCATCCCCACACACAAATCCTTGCCTCTCGGCCGGGCCATAGTGCCGCGACAGTGTTGGCAAATCACCATCCCCACACACAAATCCGTGCATCTCGGCCCGGCCATAGTGCCGCGACAGTGTTGCCAAATCACCATCCCCACACACAAATCCTTGCCTCTCGGCCCGGCCATAGCGCCGCGACAGTGTTGGCAAATCACCATCCCCACACACAAATCCTTGCATCTCGGCCCGGCCATAGTGCCGCGACAGTGTTGCCAAATCACCATTCCCACACACAATTCCTTGCCTCTCGGCCCGGCCATAGTGCCGCGACAGTGTTGGCAAATCACCATCCCCACACACAAATCCTGCCTCTCGGCCGGGCCATAGCGCCGCGACAGTGTTGCCTAATCACCATCCCCACACACAAATCCTTGCATCTCGGCCCGGCCATAGTGCCGCGACAGTGTTGGCAAATCACTATCCCCACACACAAACCCTTGCCTCTCGGCCCGGCCATAGTGCCGCGACAGTGTTGGCAAATCACCATCCCCACACACAAATCCTAGCATCTCGGCCCGGCCATAGTGCCGCGACAGTGTTGGCAAATCACCATCCCCACACACAAATCCTTGCATCTCGGCCCGGCCATAGTGCCGCGACAGTGTTGGCAAATCACCATCCCCACACACAAACCCTTGCGTCTCGGCCCGGCCATAGCGCCGCGACAGTGTTGGCAAATCACCATCCCCACACACAAATCCTTGCATCTCGGCCCGGCCATAGTGCCGCGACAGTGTTGGCAAATCACCATCCCCACACACAAATCCTGCCTCTCGGCCGGGCCATAGCGCCGCGAAAGTGTTGGCAAATCACTATCCCCACACACAAACCCTTGCCTCTCGGCCCGGCCATAGTGCCGCGACAGTGTTGGCAAATCACCATCCCCACACACAAATCCTAGCATCTCGGCCCGGCCATAGTGCCGCGACAGTGTTGGCAAATCACCATCCCCACACACAAACCCCTGCGTCTCGGACCGGCCATAGCGCCGCGACAGTGTTGCCTAATCACCATCCCCACACACAAATCCTTGCGTCCCGGCCGGGCCATAGCGCCGGGACAGTGTTGGCAAATCACCATCCCCACACACAAATCCTTGCATCTCGGCCCGGCCATAGCGCCGCGACAGTGTTGGCAAATCACCATCCCCACACACAAATCCTTGCCTCTCGGCCCGGCCATAGTGCCGCGACAGTGTTGGCAAATCACTATCCCCACACACAAATCCTTGCCTCTTGGCCGGGCAATAGTGCCGCGACAGTGGTGGCAAATCACTATCCCCACACACAAATCCTTGTATCTCGGCCCGGCCATAGTGCCGCGACAGTGTTGCCAAATCACCATCCCCACACACAAATCCTTGCATCTCGGTCCGGCCATAGTGCCGCGACAGTGTTGGCAAATCACCATCCCCACACAAAAATCCTTGCATCTCGGCCCGGCCATAGCGACGCGACAGTGTTGGCAAATCAATATCCCCACACACAAATCCTTGCCCCTCGGCCCGGGCCATAGCGCCGCGACAGTGTTGGCAAATCACCATCCCCACACACAAATCCTTGCATCTCGGCCCGGCCATAGTGCCGCGACAGTGTTGGCAAATCACCATCCCCACACACAAATCCTTGCCTCTCGGCCCGGCCATAGTGCTGCGACAGTGTTGGCAAATCAATATCCCCACACACAAATCCTTGCATCTCGGCCCGGCCATAGAGCCGCGACAGTGTTGGCAAATCACCATCCCCACACACAAATCCTTGCCTCTCGGCCGGGCCATAGTGCCGCGACAGTGTTGGCAACTCACCATCCCCACACAAAAATCCATGCCTCTCGGCCGGGCCATAGCGCCGCGACTGTGTGCCAAATCACTATCCCCACACACAAATCCTTGCCTCTCGGCCGGGCCATAGCGCCGCGACAGTGTTGCCAAATCACCATCCCCACACACAAATCCTTGCATCTCGGCCCGGCCATAGTGCCGCGACAGTGTTGGCAAATCACTATCCCCACACACAAATCCTTGCATCTCGGCCCGGCCATAGTGCCGCGACAGTGTTGCCAAATCACCATCCCCACACACAAATCCTTGCATCTCGGCCCGGCCATAGCGCCGCGACAGTGTTGGCAAATCACTATCCCCACACACAAATCCTTGCCTCTCGGCCCGGCCATAGCGCCGCGACAGTGTTGCCAAATCACTATCCCCACACACAAATCCTTGCCTCTCGGCCCGGCCATAGTGCCGCGACAGTGTTGGCAAATCACCATCCCCACACACAAATCCTTGCATCTCGGCTCGGCCATAGTGCCGCGACAGTGTTGCCAAATCACCATCCCCACACACAAATCCTTGCATCTCGGCCCGGCCATAGCGCCGCGACAGTGTTGGCAAATCACTATCCCCACACACAAATCCTTGCATCTCGGCCCGGCCATAGTGCCGCGACAGTGTTGGCAAATCACCATCCCCACACACAAATCCTTGCCTCTCGGCCCGGCCATAGCGCCGCGACAGTGTTGCCAAATCACCATCCCCACACACAAATCCTTGCCTCTCGGCCGGGCCATAGCGCCGCGACAGTGTTGGCAAATCACCATGCCCACACACAAATCCTTGCCTCTGGGCCCGGCCATAGCGCCGCGACAGTGTTGCCAAATCACCATCCCCACACACAAATCCTTGCCTCTCGGCCCGGCCATAGTGCCGCGACAGTGTTGGCAAATCACCATCCCCACCCACAAATCCTTGCCTCTCGGCCCGGCCATAGTGCCGCGACAGTGTTGGCAAATCACTATCCCCACACACAAATCCTTGCATCTCGGCCGGGCCATAGTGCCGCGACAGTGTTGGCAAATCACTATCCCCACACACAAACCCTTGCTCCTCGGCCCGGCCATAGTGCCGCGACAGTGTTGGCAAATCACTATCCCCACACACAAATCCTTGCCTCTCGGCCCGGCCATAGCGACGCGACAGTGTTGGCAAATCACCATCCCCACACACAAATCCTTGCCTCTCGGCCCGGCCATAGCGCCGCGACAGTGTAGGCAAATCACCATCCCCACCCACAAATCCTTGCATCTCGGCCCGGCCATAGTGCCGCGACAGTGTTGGCAAATCACTATCCCCACACACAAATCCTTGCATCTCGGCCGGGCCATAGTGCCGCGACAGTGTTGGCAAATCACTATCCCCACACACAAACCCTTGCTTCTCGGCCCGGCCATAGTGCCGCGACAGTGTTGGCAAATCACTATCCCCACACACAAATCCTTGCCTCTCGGCCCGGCCATAGCGACGCGACAGTGTTGGCAAATCACTATCCCCACACACAAATCCTTGCCTCTCGGCCCGGCCATAGCGACGCGACTGTGTTGCCAAATCACCATCCCCACACACAAATCCTTGCCTCTCGGCCCGGCCATAGCGACGCGACAGTGTTGCCAAATCACCATCCCCACACACAAATCCTTGCATCTCGGCCGGGCCATAGTGCCGCGACAGTGGTGGCAAATCACTATCCCCTCACACAAATCCTTGTATCTCGGCCCGGCCATAGTGCCGCGACAGTGTTGCCAAATCACCATCCCCACACACAAATCCTTGCATCTCGGCCCGGCCATAGTGCCGCGACAGTGTTGGCAAATCACCATCCCCACACACAAATCCTTGCATCTCGGCCCGGCCATAGCGACGCGACAGTGTTGGCAAATCACTATCCCCACACACAAATCCTTGCCTCTCGGCCCGGGCCATAGCGCCGCGACAGTGTTGGCAAATCACCATCCCCACACACAAATCCTTGCATCTCGGCCCGGCCATAGTGCCGCGACAGTGTTGGCAAATCACCATCCCCACACACAAATCCTTGCCTCTCGGCCCGGCCATAGTGCCGCAACAGTGTTGGCAAATCAATATCCCCACACACAAATCCTTGCATCTCGGCCCGGCCATAGAGCCGCGACAGTGTTGGCAAATCACCATCCCCACACACAAATCCTTGCCTCTCGGCCGGGCCATAGTGCCGCGACAGTGTTGGCAAATCACTATCCCCACACACAAATCCTTGCATCTCGGCCCGGCCATAGTGCCGCGACAGTGTTGGCAAATCACTATCCCCACACACAAATCCTTGCATCTCGGCCCGGCCATAGTGCCGCGACAGTGTTGCCAAATCACCATCCCCACACACAAATCCTTGCATCTCGGCCCGGCCATAGTGCCGCGACAGTGTTGGCAAATCACTATCCCCACACACAAATCCTTGCCTCTCGGCCCGGCCATAGTGCCGAGACAGTGTTGGCAAATCACCATCCCCACACACAAATCCTTGCATCTCGGCCCGGCCATAGTGCCGCGACAGTGTTGCCAAATCACCATCCCCACACACAAATCCTTGCATCTCGGCCCGGCCATAGCACCGCGACAGTGTTGCCAAATCAATATCCCCACACACAAATCCTTGCCTCTCGGCCCGGCCATAGTGCCGCGACAGTGTTGGCAAATCACCATCCCCACACACAAATCCTTGCATCTCGGCCCGGCCATAGTGCCGCGACAGTGTTGCCAAATCACCATCCCCACACACAAATCCTTGCATCTCGGCCCGGCCATAGTGCCGCGACAGTGTTAACAAATCACCATCCCCACACACAAATCCTTGCGTCTCGGCCGGGCCATAGTGCCGCGACAGTGTTGGCAAATCACCATCCCCACACAAAAATCCTTGCATCTCGGCCCGGCCATAGTGCCGCGACAGTGTTGGCACATCACTATCCCCACACACAAATCCTTGCGTCTCGGCCCGGCCATAGTGCCGCGATAGTGTTGGCAAATCACTATCCCCACACACAAATCCTTGCGTCTCGGCCCGGCCATAGTGCCGCGACAGTGTTGGCAAATCACTATCCCCACACACAAATCCTTGCATATCGGCCCGGCCATAGCGCCGCGACAGTGTTGGCAAATCACCATCCCCACACACATATCCTTGCCTCTGGGCCCGGCCATAGTGCAGCGACAGTGTTGGCAAATCACCATCCCCACACACAAATCCTTGCATCTCGGCCCGGCCATAGCGCCGCGACAGTGTTGCCAAATCACCATCCCCACACACAAATCCTTGCCTCTCGGCCCGGCCATAGCGACGCGACAGTGTTGGCAAATCATTATCCCCACACACAAATCCTTGCGTCTCGGCCCGGCCATAGCGCCGCGACAGTGTTGGCAAATCACCATCCCCACACACAAATCCTTGCCTCTCGGCTCGGCCATAGCGCCGCGACAGTGTTGGCAAATCACCATCCCCACACACAAATCCTTGCGTCTCGGCTGGGCCATAGCGCCTCGACAGTGTTGGCAAATCACCACCCCAAAACACAAATCCGTGCATCTCGGTCCGGCCATAGCGACACGACAGTGTTGGCAAATCACTATCCCCACACACAAATCCTTGCCTTTCGGCCCGGCCATAGTGCCGCGACAGTGTTGGCAAATCACCATTCCCACACACAAATCCTTGCATCTCGGCCCGGCCATAGCGTTGCGACAGTGTTGGCAAATCACCATCCCCACACACAAATCCTTGCATCTCGGCCCGGCCATAGTGCCGCGACAGTGTTGGCAAATCACCATCCCCACTACCAAATCCTTGCCTCTCGGCCCGGCCATAGTGCCGCGACAGTGTTGGCAAATCACTATCCCCACACACAAATCCTTGCATCTCGGCCCGGCCATAGTGCCGCGACAGTGTTGGAAAATCACCATCCCCACACACAAATCCTTGCCTCTCGGCCCGGGCCATAGTGCCGCGACAGTGTTGGCAAATCACCATCCCCACACACAAATCCTTGCCTCTCGGCCCGGCCATAGTGCCGCGACAGTGTTGGCAAATCACCATCCCCACACACAAATCCTTGCATCTCGGCCCGGCCATAGTGCCGCGACAGTGTTGGCAAATCACCATCCCCACACACAAATCCTTGCCTCTCGGCCCGGCCATATCGCCGCGACAGTGTTGGCAAATCACCATCCCCACACACAAATCCTTGCCTCTCGGCCCAGCCATAGCGACGCGACAGTGTTGGCAAATCACCATCCCCACACACAAATCCTTGCCTCTCGGCCCGGCCATAGCGCCGCGACAGTGTTGCCAAATCACCATCCCCACACACATATCCTTGCATCTCGGCCCGGCCATAGCGCCGCGACAGTGTTGCCAAATCACTATCCCCACACACAAATCCTTGCGTCTCGGCCGGGCCATAGCGCCGCGACAGTGTTGGCAAATCACCATCCCCACACACAAATCCGTGCATCTCGGCCGGGCCATAGTGCCGCGACAGTGTTGCCAAATCACCATCCCCACACACAAATCCTTGCATCTCGGCCCGGCCATAGCGACGCGACAGTGTTGGCAAATCACCATCCCCACACACAAATCCGTGCATCTCGGCCCGGCCATAGTGCCGCGACAGTGTTGGAAAATCACCATCCCCACACACAAATCCTTGCATCTCGGCCCGGCCATAGTGCCGCGACAGTGTTGGCAAATCACCATCCCCACACACAAATCCTTGCCTCTCGGCCCGGCCATAGCACCGCGACAGTGTTGGCGAATCACCATCCCCACACACAAATCCTTGCCTCTCGGCCCGGCCATAGCGACGCGACAGTGTTGCCAAATCACCATCCCCACACACAAATCCTTGCCTCTCGGCCCGGCCATAGCGCCGCGACAGTGTTGCCAAATCACCATCCCCACACACAAATCCTTGCATCTCGGCCCGGCCATAGCGCCGCGACAGTGTTGCCAAAACACTATCCCCACACACAAATCCTTGCCTCTCGGCCCGGCCATAGTGCCGCGACAGTGTTGGCAAATCACCATCCCCACACACAAATCATTGCGTCTCGGCCCGGCTATAGCGCCGCGACAGTGTTGCCAAATCACTATCCCCACACACAAATCCTTGCCTCTCGGCCCGGCCATAGTGCCGCGACTGTGTTGGCAAATCACCATCCCCACACACAAATCCTTGCATCTCGGCCCGGCCATAGTGCCTCGACAGTGTTGCCAAATCACCATCCCCACACACAAATCCTTGCATCTCGGCCCGGCCATAGCGCCGCGACAGTGTTGGCAAATCACTATCCCCTCACACAAATCCTTGCATCTCGGCCCGGCCATAGTGCCGCGACAGTGTTGGCAAATCACTATCCCCACACACAAATCCTTGCATCTCGGCCCGGCCATAGCGACGCGACAGTGTTGGCAAATCACATTCCCCACACACAAATCCTTGCATCTCGGCCGGGCCATAGCGCCGCGACAGTTTTGGCAAATCACCATCCCCACACACAAATCCGTGCCTCTCGGCCCGGCCATAGTGCCGCGACAGTGTTGGCAAATCACCATTCCCACACAAAAATCCTTGCATCTCGGCCCGGCCATAGCGCCACGACAGTGTTGGCAAATCACCATCCCCACACACAAATCCTTGCATCTCGGCCCGGCCATAGTGCCGCGACAGTGTTGGCAAATCACCATCCCCACTACCAAATCCTTGCCTCTCGGCCCGGCCATAGCGCCGCGAAAGTGTTGGCAAATCACTATCCCCACACACAAATCCTTGCATCTCGGCCCGGCCATAGTGCCGCGACAGTGTTGGCAAATCACCATCCCCACACACAAATCCTTGCCTCTCGGCCCGGGCCATAGTGCCGCGACAGTGTTGGCAAATCACCATCCCCACACACAAATCCTTGCCTCTCGGCCCGGCCATAGTGCCGCGACAGTGTTGGCAAATCACCATCCCCACACACAAATCCTTGCATCTCGGCCCGGCCATAGTGCCGCGACAGTGTTGGCAAATCACCATCCCCACACACAAATCCTTGCCTCTCGGCCCGGCCATATCGCCGCGACAGTGTTGGCAAATCACCATCCCCACACACAAATCCTTGCCTCTCGGCCCAGCCATAGCGACGCGACAGTGTTGGCAAATCACCATCCCCACACACAAATCCTTGCCTCTCGGCCCGGCCATAGCGCCGCGACAGTGTTGCCAAATCACCATCCCCACACACATATCCTTGCATCTCGGCCCGGCCATAGCGCCGCGACAGTGTTGCCAAATCACTATCCCCACACACAAATCCTTGCGTCTCGGCCGGGCCATAGCGCCGCGACAGTGTTGGCAAATCACCATCCCCACACACAAATCCGTGCATCTCGGCCCGGCCATAGTGCCGCGACAGTGTTGGAAAATCACCATCCCCACACACAAATCCTTGCATCTCGGCCCGGCCATAGTGCCGCGACAGTGTTGGCAAATCACCATCCCCACACACAAATCCTTGCCTCTCGGCCCGGCCATAGCACCGCGACAGTGTTGGCAAATCACCATCCCCACACACAAATCCTTGCCTCTCGGCCCGGCAATAGCGACGCGACAGTGTTGGCAAATCACCATTCCCTCACACAAATCCTTGCCTCTCGGCCCGGCCATAGCGCCGCGACAGTGTTGCCAAATCACCATCCCCACACACAAATCCTTGCATCTCGGCCCGGCCATAGCGCCGCGACAGTGTTGCCAAAACACTATCCCCACACACAAATCCTTGCCTCTCGGCCCGGCCATAGTGCCGCGACAGTGTTGGCAAATCACCATCCCCACACACAAATCATTGCGTCTCGGCCCGGCTATAGCGCCGCGACAGTGTTGCCAAATCGCTATCCCCACACACAAATCCTTGCCTCTCGGCCCGGTCATAGTGCCGCGACAGTGTTGGCAAATCACCATCCCCACACACAAATCCTTGCATCTCGGCCCGGCCATAGTGCCTCGACAGTGTTGCCAAATCACCATCCCCACACACAAATCCTTGCATCTCGGCCCGGCCATAGCGCCGCGACAGTGTTGGCAAATCACTATCCCCTCACACAAATCCTTGCATCTCGGCCCGGCCATAGTGCCGCGACAGTGTTGGCAAATCACTATCCCCACACACAAATCCTTGCATCTCGGCCCGGCCATAGCGACGCGACAGTGTTGGCAAATCAACATCCCCACTCACAAATCCTTGCATCTCGGCCGGGCCATAGCGCCGCGACAGTGTTGGCAAATCACCATCCCCACACACAAAGCCGTGCCTCTCGGCCGGGCCATAGCGCCGCAACAGTGTTGCCAAATCACCATCCCCACACTCAAATCCTTGCCTCTCAGCCCGGCATAGTGCCGCGACAGTGTTGGCAAATCACTATCCCCACACACAAATCCTTGCCTCTCGGCCCGGCCATAGTGCCGCGACAGTGTTGGCAAATCACCATCCCCACACACAAATCCTTGCATCTCGGCCCGGCCATAGTGCCGCGACAGTGTTGCCAAATCACCATCCCCACACACAAATCCTTGCATCTCGGCCCGGCCATAGCGCCGCGACAGTGTTGCCAAATCACCATCCCCACACACAAATCCTTGCCTCTCGGCCCGGCCATAGCGCCGCGACAGTGTTGCCAAATCACCATCCCCACACACAAATACTTGCGTCTCGGCCGGGCCATAGCGCCGCGACAGTGTTGCCAAATCACCATCCCCACACACAAATCCTTGCGTCTCGGCCGGGCCATAGCGCCGCGACAGTGTTGGCAAATCACCATCCCCACACACAAATCCTTGCGTCTCGGCCGGGCCATAGCACCGCGACAGTGTTGCCAAATCACCATCCCCACACACAAATCCTTGCCTCTCGGCCCGGCCATAGCGCCGCGACAGTGTTGCCAAATCACTATCCCCACACACAAATCCTTGCATCTCGGCCCGGCCATAGCGCCGCGACAGTGTTGCCAAATCACCATCCCCACACACAAATCCTTGCGTCTCGGCCGGGCCATATCGCCGCGACAGTGTTGCCAAATCACTATCCCCACACACAAATCCTTGCATCTCGGCCCGGGCCGTAGTGCCGCGACAGTGTTGGCAAATCACCATCCCCACACACAAATCCTTGCATCTCGGCCGGGCCATAGTGCCGCGACAGTGTTGCCAAATCACCATCCCCAATCACAAATCCTTGCCTCACGGCCCGGCCATAGCGCCGCGACAGTGTTGCCAAATCACTATCACCACACACAAATCCTTGCATCTCGGCCCGGCCATAGTGCCGCGACAGTGTTGCCAAATCACCATTCCCACACTCAAATCCTTGCATCTCGGCCCGGCCACAGTGCCGCGACAGTGTTGGCAAATCACCATCCCCACACACAAATCCTTGCATCTCGACCCGGCCATAGGGCCGCGACAGTATTGCCTAATCACCATCCCCACACACAAATCCTTGCGTCTCGGCCGGGCCATAGCGCCGCGACAGTGTTGGCAAATCACCATCCCCACACACAAATCCTTGCCTCTCGGCCGGGCCATAGTGCCGCGACAGTGTTGGCAAATCACCATCCCCACACACAAATCCGTGCATCTCGGCCGGGCCATAGTGCCGCGACAGTGTTGCCAAATCACCATCCCCACACACAAATCCTTGCCTCTCGGCCCGGCCATAGCGCCGCGACAGTGTTGGCAAATCACCATCCCCACACACAAATCCTTGCATCTCGGCCCGGCCATAGTGCCGCGACAGTGTTGCCAAATCACCATTCCCACACACAATTCCTTGCCTCTCGGCCCGGCCATAGTGCCGCGACAGTGTTGGCAAATCACCATCCCCACACACAAATCCTGCCTCTCGGCCGGGCCATAGCGCCGCGACAGTGTTGCCTAATCACCATCCCCACACACAAATCCTTGCATCTCGGCCCGGCCATAGTGCCGCGACAGTGTTGGCAAATCACTATCCCCACACACAAACCCTTACCTCTCGGCCCGGCCATAGTGCCGCGACAGTGTTGGCAAATCACCATCCCCACACACAAATCCTAGCATCTCGGCCCGGCCATAGTGCCGCGACAGTGTTGGCAAATCACCATCCCCACACACAAATCCTTGCATCTCGGCCCGGCCATAGTGCCGCGACAGTGTTGGCAAATCACCATCCCCACACACAAACCCTTGCGTCTCGGCCCGGCCATAGTGCCGCGACAGTGTTGGCAAATCACCATCCCCACACACAAATCCTGCCTCTCGGCCGGGCCATAGCGCCGCGAAAGTGTTGGCAAATCACTATCCCCACACACAAACCCTTGCCTCTCGGCCCGGCCATAGTGCCGCGACAGTGTTGGCAAATCACCATCCCCACACACAAATCCTAGCATCTCGGCCCGGCCATAGTGCCGCGACAGTGTTGGCAAATCACCATCCCCACACACCAACCCTTGCGTCTCGGACCGGCCATAGCGCCGCGACAGTGTTGCCTAATCACCATCCCCACACACAAATCCTTGCGTCCCGGCCGGGCCATAGCGCCGCGACAGTCTTGGCAAATCACCATCCCCACACACAAATCCTTGCATCTCGGCCCGGCCATAGCGCCGCGACAGTGTTGGCAAATCACCATCCCCACACACAAATCCTTGCCTCTCGGCCCGGCCATAGTGCCGCGACAGTGTTGGCAAATCACTATCCCCACACACAAATCCTTGCCTCTTGGCCGGGCAATAGTGCCGCGACAGTGGTGGCAAATCACTTTCCCCACACACAAATCCTTGTATCTCGGCCCGGCCATAGTGCCGCGACAGTGTTGCCAAATCACCATCCCCACACACAAATCCTTGCATCTCGGTCCGGCCATAGTGCCGCGACAGTGTTGGCAAATCACCATCCCCACACAAAAATCCTTGCATCTCGGCCCGGCCATAGCGACGCGACAGTGTTGGCAAATCACTATCCCCACACACAAATCCTTGCCCCTCGGCCCGGGCCATAGCGCCGCGACAGTGTTGGCAAATCACCATCCCCACACACAAATCCTTGCATCTCGGCCCGGCCATAGTGCCGCGACAGTGTTGGCAAATCACCATCCCCACACACAAATCCTTGCCTCTCGGCCCGGCCATAGTGCCGCGACAGTGTTGGCAAATCAATATCCCCACACACAAATCCTTGCATCTCGGCCCGGCCATAGAGCCGCGACAGTGTTGGCAAATCACCATCCCCACACACAAATCCTTGCCTCTCGGCCGGGCCATAGTGCCGCGACAGTGTTGGCAACTCACCATCCCCACACAAAAATCCATGCCTCTCGGCCGGGCCATAGCGCCGCGACTGTGTGCCAAATCACTATCCCCACACACAAATCCTTGCCTCTCGGCCGGGCCATAGCGCCGCGACAGTGTTGCCAAATCACCATCCCAACACACAAATCCTTGCATCTCGGCCCGGCCATAGTGCCGCGACAGTGTTGGCAAATCACTATCCCCACACACAAATCCTTGCATCTCGGCCCGGCCATAGTGCCGCGACAGTGTTGCCAAATCACCATCCCCACACACAAATCCTTGCATCTCGGCCCGGCCATAGTGCCGCGACAGTGTTGGCAAATCACTATCCCCACACACAAATCCTTGCCTCTCGGACCGGCCATAGTGCCGCGACAGTGTTGGCAAATCACCATCCCCACACACAAATCATTGCGTCTCGGCCCGGCCATAGCGCCGCGACAGTGTTGCCAAATCACTATCCCCACACACAAATCCTTGCCTCTCGGCCCGGCCATAGTGCCGCGACAGTGTTGGCAAATCACCATCCCCACACACAAATCCTTGCATCTCGGCTCGGCCATAGTGCCGCGACAGTGTTGCCAAATCACCATCCCCACACACAAATCCTTGCATCTCGGCCCGGCCATAGCGCCGCGACAGTGTTGGCACATCACTATCCCCACACACAAATCCTTGCGTCTCGGCCCGGCCATAGTGCCGCGACAGTGTTGGCAAATCACTATCCCCACACACAAATCCTTGCGTCTCGGCCCGGCCATAGTGCCGCGACAGTGTTGGCAAATCACTATCCCCACACACAAATCCTTGCATCTCGGCCCGGCCATAGCGCCGCGACAGTGTTGGCAAATCACCATCCCCACACACAGATCCTTGCCTCTCGGCCCGGCCATAGTGCAGCGACAGTGTTGGCAAATCACCATCCCCACACACAAATCCTTGCATCTCGGCCCGGCCATAGCGCCGCGACAGTGTTGCCAAATCACCATCCCCACACACAAATCCTTGCCTCTCGGCCCGGCCATAGCGACGCGACAGTGTTGGCAAATCATTATCCCAACACACAAATCCTTGCGTCTCGGCCCGGCCATAGCGCCGCGACAGTGTTGGCAAATCACCATCCCCACACACAAATCCTTGCCTCTCGGCCCGGCCATAGCGCCGCGACAGTGTTGGCAAATCACCATCCCCACACACAAATCCTTGCGTCTCGGCTGGGCCATAGCGCCTCGACAGTGTTGGCAAATCACCACCCCAAAACACAAATCCGTGCATCTCGGTCCGGCCATAGCGACACGACAGTGTTGGCAAATCACTATCCCCACACACAAATCCTTGCCTCTCGGCCCGGCCATAGTGCCGCGACAGTGTTGGCAAATCACCATTCCCACACACAAATCCTTGCATCTCGGCCCGGCCATAGCGTTGCGACAGTGTTGGCAAATCACCATCCCCACACACAAATCCTTGCATCTCGGCCCGGCCATAGTGCCGCGACAGTGTTGGCAAATCACCATCCCCACTACCAAATCCTTGCCTCTCGGCCCGGCCATAGTGCCGCGACAGTGTTGGCAAATCACTATCCCCACACACAAATCCTTGCATCTCGGCCCGGCCATAGTGCCGCGACAGTGTTGGAAAATCACCATCCCCACACACAAATCCTTGCCTCTCGGCCCGGGCCATAGTGCCGCGACAGTGTTGGCAAATCACCTTCCCCACACACAAATCCTTGCCTCTCGGCCCGGCCATAGTGCCGCGACAGTGTTGGCAAATCACCATCCCCACACACAAATCCTTGCATCTCGGCCCGGCAATAGTGCCGCGACAGTGTTGGCAAATCACCATCCCCACACACAAATCCTTGCCTCTCGGCCCGGCCATATCGCCGCGACAGTGTTGGCAAATCACCATCCCCACACACAAATCCTTGCCTCTCGGCCCAGCCATAGCGACGCGACAGTGTTGGCAAATCACCATCCCCACACACAAATCCTTGCCTCTCGGCCCGGCCATAGCGCCGCGACAGTGTTGCCAAATCACCATCCCCACACACATATCCTTGCATCTCGGCCCGGCCATAGCGCCGCGACAGTGTTGCCAAATCACTATCCCCACACACAAATCCTTGCGTCTCGGCCGGGCCATAGCGCCGCGACAGTGTTGGCAAATCACCATCCCCACACACAAATCCGTGCATCTCGTTCGGGCCATAGTGCCGCGACAGTGTTGCCAAATCACCATCCCCACACACAAATCCTTGCATCTCGGCCCGGCCATAGCGACGCGACAGTGTTGGCAAATCACCATCCCCACACACAAATCCGTGCATCTCGGCCCGGCCATAGTGCCGCGACAGTGTTGGAAAATCACCATCCCCACACACAAATCCTTGCATCTCGGCCCGGCCATAGTGCCGCGACAGTGTTGGCAAATCACCATCCCCACACACAAATCCTTGCCTCTCGGCCCGGCCATAGTGCCGCGACAGTGTTGGCAAATCAAGATCCCCACACACAAATCATTGCGTCTCGGCCCGGCTATAGCGCCGCGACAGTGTTGCCAAATCACTATCCCCACACACAAATCCTTGCCTCTCGGCCCGGCCATAGTGCCGCGACAGTGTTGGCAAATCACCATCCCCACACACAAATCCTTGCATCTCGGCCCGGCCATAGTGCCTCGACAGTGTTGCCAAATCACCATCCCCACACACAAATCCTTGCATCTCGGCCCGGCCATAGCGCCGCGACAGTGTTGGCAAATCACTATCCCCTCACACAAATCCTTGCATCTCGGCCCGGCCATAGTGCCGCGACAGTGTTGGCAAATCACTATCCCCACACACAAATCCTTGCATCTCGGCCCGGCCATAGCGACGCGACAGTGTTGGCAAATCACCATCCCCACACACAAATCCTTGCATCTCGGCCGGGCCATAGCGCCGCGACAGTGTTGGCAAATCACCATCCCCACACACAAATCCGTGCCTCTCGGCCGGGCCATAGCGCCGCGACAGTGTTGCCAAATCACCATCCCAACACACAAATCCTTGCCTCTCGGCCCGGCCATAGCGACGCGACAGTGTTGACAAATCACCATCCCCACACACAAATCCTTGCCTCTCGGCCCGGCCATAGCGCCGCGACAGTGTTGCCAAATCACCATCCCCACACACAAATCCTTGCCTCTCGGCCGGGCCATAGCGCCGCGACAGTGTTGCCAAATCACCATCCCCACACACAAATCCTTGCCTCTCGGCCCGGTCATAGCGACGCGACAGTGTTGCCAAATCACTATCCCCTCACACAAATCCTTGCATCTCGGCCCGGCCATAGTGCCGCGACAGTGTTGGCAAATCACTATCCCCACACACAAATCCTTGCCTCTCGGCCCGGCCATAGTGCCGCGACAGTGTTGGCAAATCACCATCCCCACCCACAAATCCTTGCCTCTCGGCCCGGCCATAGTGCCGCGACAGTGTTGGCAAATCACTATCCCCACACACAAATCCTTGCATCTCGGCCGGGCCATAGTGCCGCGACAGTGTTGGCAAATCACTATCCCCACACACAAACCCTTGCTCCTCGGCCCGGCCATAGTGCCGCGACAGTGTTGGCAAATCACTATCCCCACACACAAATCCTTGCCTCTCGGCCCGGCCATAGCGACGCGACAGTGTTGGCAAATCACCATCCCCACACACAAATACTTGCCTCTCGGCCCGGCCATAGCGCCGCGACAGTGTAGGCAAATCACCATCCCCTCCCACAAATCCTTGCATCTCGCCCCGGCCATAGTGCCGCGACAGTGTTGGCAAATCACTATCCCCACACACAAATCCTTGCATCTCGGCCGGGCCATAGTGCCGCGACAGTGTTGGCAAATCACTATCCCCACACACAAACCCTTGCTTCTCGGCCCGGCCATAGTGCCGCGACAGTGTAGGCAAATCACTATCCCCACACACAAATCCTTGCCTCTCGGCCCGGCCATAGCGACGCGACAGTGTTGGCAAATCACTATCCCCACACACAAATCCTTGCCTCTCGGCCCGGCCATAGCGACGCGACAGTGTTGCCAAATCACCATCCCCACACACAAATCCTTGCATCTCGGCCCGGCCATAGTGCCGCGACAGTGTTGGCAAATCACCATCCCCACACACAAATCCTTGCCTCTCGGCCCGGCCATAGTGCCGCGACAGTGTTGGCAAATCAATATCCCCACACACAAATCCTTGCATCTCGGCCCGGCCATAGAGCCGCGACAGTGTTGGCAAATCACCATCCCCACACACAAATCCTTGCCTCTCGGCCGGGCCATAGTGCCGCGACAGTGTTGGCAAATCACTATCCCCACACACAAATCCTTGCATCTCGGCCCGGCCATAATGCCGCGACAGTGTTGGCAAATCACTATCCCCACACACAAATCCTTGCATCTCGGCCCGGCCATAGTGCCGCGACAGTGTTGCCAAATCACCATCCCCACACACAAATCCTTGCATCTCGGCCCGGCCATAGTGCCGCGACAGTGTTGGCAAATCACTATCCCCACACACAAATCCTTGCCTCTCGGCCCGGCCATAGTGCCGCGACAGTGTTGGCAAATCACCATCCCCACACACAAATCCTTGCATCTCGGCCCGGCCATAGTGCCGCGACAGTGTTGCCAAATCACCATCCCCACATACAAATCCTTGCATCTCGGCCCGGCCATAGCGCCGCGACAGTGTTGCCAAATCAATATCCCCACACACAAATCCTTGCCTCTCGGCCCGGCCATAGTGCCGCGACAGTGTTGGCAAATCACCATCCCCACACACAAATACTTGCATCTCGGCCCGGCCATAGTGCCGCGACAGTGTTGCCAAATCACCATCCCCACACACAAATCCTTGCATCTCGGCCCGGCCATAGCGCCGCGACAGTGTTGGCAAATCACTATCTCCACACACAAATCCTTGCATCTCGGCCCGGCCATAGTGCCGCGACAGTGTTGGCAAATCACTATCCCCACACACAAATCCTTGCATCTCGGCCCGGCCATAGCGACGCGACAGTGTTGGCAAATCACTATCCCCACATACAAATCCTTGCCTCTCGGCCCGGCCATAGCGACGCGACAGTGGTGCCAAATCACCATCCCCACACAAAAATCCATGCCTCTCGGCCGGGCCATAGCGCCGCGACAGTGTGCCAAATCACTATCCCCACACACAAATCCTTTCCTCTCGGCCGGGCCATAGCGCCGCGACAGTGTTGCCAAATCACTATCCCCACACACAAATCCTTGCCTCTTGGCCGGGCCATAGTGCCGCGACAGTGTTGGCAAATCACTATCCCCACACACAAATCCTTGCATCTCGGCCCGGCCATAGTGCCGCGACAGTGTTGCCAAATCACCATCCCCACACACAAATCCTTGCATCTCGGCCCGGCCATAGTGCCGCGACAGTGTTAACAAATCACCATCCCCACACACAAATCCTTGCGTCTCGGCCGGGCCATAGTGCCGCGACAGTGTTGGCAAATCACCATCCCCACACACAAATCCTTGCATCTCGGCCCGGCCATAGTGCCGCGACAGTGTTGGCACATCACTATCCCCACACACAAATCCTTGCGTCTCGGCCCGGCCATAGTGCCGCGACAGTGTTGGCAAATCACTATCCCCACACACAAATCCTTGCGTCTCGGCCCGGCCATAGTGCCGCGACAGTGTTGGCAAATCACTATCCCCACACACAAATCCTTGCATCTCGGCCCGGCCATAGCGCCGCGACAGTGTTGGCAAATCACCATCCCCACACACAAATCCTTGCCTCTCGGCCCGGCCATAGTGCAGCGACAGTGTTGGCAAATCACCATCCCCACACACAAATCCTTGCATCTCGGCCCGGCCATAGCGCCGCGACAGTGTTGCCAAATCACCATCCCCACACACAAATCCTTGCCTCTCGGCCCGGCCATAGCGACGCGACAGTGTTGGCAAATCATTATCCCCACACACAAATCCTTGCGTCTCGGCCCGGCCATAGCGCCGCGACAGTGTTGGCAAATCACCATCCCCACACACAAATCCTTGCCTCTCGGCCCGGCCATAGCGCCGCGACAGTGTTGGCAAATCACCATCCCCACACACAAATCCTTGCGTCTCGGCTGGGCCATAGCGCCTCGACAGTGTTGGCAAATCACCACCCCAAAACACAAATCCGTGCATCTCGGTCCGGCCATAGCGACACGACAGTGTTGGCAAATCACTATCCCCACACACAAATCCTTGCCTCTCGGCCCGGCCATAGTGCCGCGACAGTGTTGGCAAATCACCATTCCCACACACAAATCCTGGCATCTCGGCCCGGCCATAGCGTTGCGACAGTGTTGGCAAATCACCATCCCCACACACAAATCCTTGCATCTCGGCCCGGCCATAGTGCCGCGACAGTGTTGGCAAATCACCATCCCCACTACCAAATCCTTGCCTCTCGGCCCGGCCATAGCGCCGCGACAGTGTTGGCAAATCACTATCCCTACACACAAATCCTTGCACCTCGGCCCGGCCATAGTGCCGCGACAGTGTTGGAAAATCACCATCCCCACACACAAATCCTTGCCTCTCGGCCCGGGCCATAGTGCCGCGACAGTGTTGGCAAATCACCATCCCCACACACAAATCCTTGCCTCTCGGCCCGGCCATAGTGCCGCGACAGTGTTGGCAAATCACCATCCCCACACACAAATCCTTGCATCTCGGCCCGGCCATAGTGCCGCGACAGTGTTGGCAAATCACCATCCCCACACACAAATCCTTGCCTCTCGGCCAGGCCATATCGCCGCGACAGTGTTGGCAAATCACCATCCCCAAACACAAATCCTTGCCTCTCGGCCCAGCCATAGCGACGCGACAGTGTTGGCAAATCACCATCCCCACACACAAATCCTTGCCTCTCGGCCCGGCCATAGCGCCGCGACAGTGTTGCCAAATCACCATCCCCACACACATATCCTTGCATCTCGGCCCGGCCATAGCGCCGCGACAGTGTTGCCAAATCACTATCCCCACACACAAATCCTTGCGTCTCGGCCGGGCCATAGCGCCGCGACAGTGTAGGCAAATCACCATCCCCACACACAAATCCGTGCATCTCGGCCGGGCCATAGTGCCGCGACAGTGTTGCCAAATCACCATCCCCACACACAAATCCTTGCATCTCGGCCCGGCCATAGCGACGCGACAGTGTTGGCAAATCACCATCCCCACACACAAATCCGTGCATCTCGGCCCGGCCATAGTGCCGCGACAGTGTTGGAAAATCACCATCCCCACACACAAATCCTTGCATCTCGGCCCGGCCATAGTGCCGCGACAGTGTTGGCAAATCACCATCCCCACGCACTAATCCTTGCCTCTCGGCCCGGCCATAGCACCGCGACAGTGTTGGCAAATCACCATCCCCACACACAAATCCTTGCCTCTCGGCCCGGCCATAGCGCCGCGACAGTGTTGCCAAATCACCATCCCCACACACAAATCCTTGCCTCTCGGCCCGGCCATAGCGACGCGACAGTGTTGCCAAATCACCATCCCCACACACAAATCCTTGCCTCTCGGCCCGGCCATAGCGCCGCGACAGTGTTGCCAAATCACCATCCCCACACACAAATCCGTGCCTCTCGGCCGGGCCATAGCGCCGCGACAGTGTTGCCAAATCACCATCCCCACACACAAATCCTTGCCTCTCGGCCCGGCCATAGCGACGCGACAGTGTTGCCAAATCACTATCCCCTCACACAAATCCTTGCATCTCGGCCCGGCCATAGTGCCGCGACAGTGTTGGCAAATCACTATCCCCACACACAAATCCTTGCCTCTCGGCCCGGCCATAGTGCCGCGACAGTGTTGGCAAATCACCATCCCCACCCACAAATCCTTGCCTCTCGGCCCGGCCATAGTGCCGCGACAGTGTTGGCAAATCACTATCCCCACACACAAATCCTTGCATCTCGGCCGGGCCATAGTGCCGCGACAGTGTTGGCAAATCACTATCCCCACACACAAACCCTTGCTCCTCGGCCCGGCCATAGTGCCGCGACAGTGTTGGCAAATCACTATCCCCACACACAAATCCTTGCCTCTCGGCTCGGCCATAGCGACGCGACAGTGTTGGCAAATCACCATCCCCACACACAAATCCTTGCCTCTCGGCCCGGCCATAGCGCCGCGACAGTGTAGGCAAATCACCATCCCCACCCACAAATCCTTGCATCTCGCCCCGGCCATAGTGCCGCGACAGTGTTGGCAAATCACTATCCCCACACATAAATCCTTGCATCTCGGCCGGGCCATAGTGCCGCGACAGTGTTGGCAAATCACTATCCCCACACACAAACCCTTGCTTCTCGGCCCGGCCATAGTGCCGCGACAGTGTTGGCAAATCACTACCCCCACACACAAATCCTTGCCTCTCGGCCCGGCCATAGCGACGCGACAGTGTTGGCAAATCACTATCCCCACACACAAATCCTTGCCTCTCGGCCCGGCCATAGCGACGCGACAGTGTTGCCAAATCACCATCCCCACACACAAATCCTTGCCTCTCGGCCCGGCCATAGCGACGCGACAGTGTTGCCAAATCACCATCCCCACACACAAATCCTTGCATCTCGGCCGGGCCATAGTGCCGCGACAGTGGTGGCAAATCACTATCCCCTCACACAAATCCTTGTATCTCGGCCCGGCCATAGTGCCGCGACAGTGTTGCCAAATCACCATCCCCACACACAAATCCTTGCATCTCGGCCCGGCCATAGTGCCGCGACAGTGTTGGCAAATCACCATCCCCACACACAAATCCTTGCATCTCGGCCCGGCCATAGCGACGCGACAGTGTTGGCAAATCACTATCCCCACACACAAATCCTTGCCTCTCGGCCCGGGCCATAGCGCCGCGACAGTGTTGGCAAATCACCATCCCCACACACAAATCCTTGCATCTCGGCCCGGCCATAGTGCCGCGACAGTGTTGGCAAATCACCATCCCCACACACAAATCCTTGCCTCTCGGCCCGGCCATAGTGCCGCGACAGTGTTGGCAAATCAATATCCCCACACACAAATCCTTGCATCTCGGCCCGGCCATAGTGCCGCGACAGTGTTGGCAAATCACCATCCCCACACACAAATCCGTGCATCTCGGCCGGGCCATAGTGCCGCGACAGTGTTGCCAAATCACCATCCCCACACACAAATCCTTGCATCTCGGCCCGGCCATAGCGACGCGACAGTGTTGGCAAATCACCATCCCCACACACAAATCCGTGCATCTCGGCCCGGCCATAGTGCCGCGACAGTGTTGGAAAATCACCATCCCCACACACAAATCCTTGCATCTCGGCCCGGCCATAGTGCCGCGACAGTGTTGGCAAATCACCATCCCCACACACTAATCCTTGCCTCTCGGCCCGGCCATAGCACCGCGACAGTGTTGGCAAATCACCATCCCCTCACACAAATCCTTGCCTCTCGGCCCGGCCATAGCGCCGCGACAGTGTTGCCAAATCACCATCCCCACACACAAATCCTTGCCTCTCGGCCCGGCCATAGCGACGCGACAGTGTTGCCAAATCACCATCCCCACACACAAATCCTTGCCTCTCGGCCCGGCCATAGCGCCGCGACAGTGTTGCCAAATCACCATCCCCACACACAAATCCGTGCCTCTCGGCCGGGCCATAGCGCCGCGACAGTGTTGCCAAATCACCATCCCCACACACAAATCCTTGCCTCTCGGCCCGGCCATAGCGACGCGACAGTGTTGCCAAATCACTATCCCCTCACACAAATCCTTGCATCTCGGCCCGGCCATAGTGCCGCGACAGTGTTGGCAAATCACTATCCCCACACACAAATCCTTGCCTCTCGGCCCGGCCATAGTGCCGCGACAGTGTTGGCAAATCACCATCCCCACCCACAAATCCTTGCCTCTCGGCCCGGCCATAGTGCCGCGACAGTGTTGGCAAATCACTATCCCCACACACAAATCCTTGCATCTCGGCCGGGCCATAGTGCCGCGACAGTGTTGGCAAATCACTATCCCCACACACAAACCCTTGCTCCTCGGCCCGGCCATAGTGCCGCGACAGTGTTGGCAAATCACTATCCCCACACACAAATCCTTGCCTCTCGGCTCGGCCATAGCGACGCGACAGTGTTGGCAAATCACCATCCCCACACACAAATCCTTGCCTCTCGGCCCGGCCATAGCGCCGCGACAGTGTAGGAAAATCACCATCCCCACCCACAAATCCTTGCATCTCGCCCCGGCCATAGTGCCGCGACAGTGTTGGCAAATCACTATCCCCACACATAAATCCTTGCATCTCGGCCGGGCCATAGTGCCGCGACAGTGTTGGCAAATCACTATCCCCACACACAAACCCTTGCTTCTCGGCCTGGCCATAGTGCCGCGACAGTGTTGGCAAATCACTATCCCCACACACAAATCCTTGCCTCTCGGCCCGGCCATAGCGACGCGACAGTGTTGGCAAATCACTATCCCCACACACAAATCCTTGCCTCTCGGCCCGGCCATAGCGACGCGACAGTGTTGCCAAATCACCATCCCCACACACAAATCCTTGCCTCTCGGCCCGGCCATAGCGACGCGACAGTGTTGCCAAATCACCATCCCCACACACAAATCCTTGCATCTCGGCCGGGCCATAGTGCCGCGACAGTGGTGGCAAATCACTATCCCCTCACACAAATCCTTGTATCTCGGCCCGGCCATAGTGCCGCGACAGTGTTGCCAAATCACCATCCCCACACACAAATCCTTGCATCTCGGCCCGGCCATAGTGCCGCGACAGTGTTGGCAAATCACCATCCCCACACACAAATCCTTGCATCTCGGCCCGGCCATAGCGACGCGACAGTGTTGGCAAATCACTATCCCCACACACAAATCCTTGCCTCTCGGCCCGGGCCATAGCGCCGCGACAGTGTTGGCAAATCACCATCCCCACACACAAATCCTTGCATCTCGGCCCGGCCATAGTGCCGCGACAGTGTTGGCAAATCACCATCCCCACACACAAATCCTTGCCTCTCGGCCCGGCCATAGTGCCGCGACAGTGTTGGCAAATCAATATCCCCACACACAAATCCTTGCATCTCGGCCCGGCCATAGAGCCGCGACAGTGTTGGCAAATCACCATCCCCACACACAAATCCTTGCCTCTCGGCCGGGCCATAGTGCCGCGACAGTGTTGGCAAATCACTATCCCCACACACAAATCCTTGCATCTCGGCCCGGCCATAGTGCCGCGACAGTGTTGGCAAATCACTATCCCCACACACAAATCCTTGCATCTCGGCCCGGCCATAGTGCCGCGACAGTGTTGCCAAATCACCATCCCCACACACAAATCCTTGCATCTCGGCCCGGCCATAGTGCCGCGACAGTGTTGGCAAATCACTATCCCCACACACAAATCCTTGCCTCTCGGCCCGGCCATAGTGCCGCGACAGTGTTGGCAAATCACCATCCCCACACACAAATCCTTGCATCTCGGCCCGGCCATAGTGCCGCGACAGTGTTGCCAAATCACCATCCCCACACACAAATCCTTGCATCTCGGCCCAGCCATAGCGCCGCGACAGTGTTGCCAAATCAATATCCCCACACACAAATCCTTGCCTCTCGGCCCGGCCATGGTGCCGCGACAGTGTTGGTAAATCACCATCCCCACACACAAATCCTTGCATCTCGACCCGGCCATAGTGCCGCGACAGTGTTGCCAAATCACCATCCCCACACACAAATCCTTGCATCTCGGCCCGGCCATAGCGCCGCGACAGTGTTGGCAAATCACTATCCCCACACACAAATCCTTGCATCTCGGCCCGGCCATAGTGCCGCGACAGTGTTGGCAAATCACTATCCCCACACACAAATCCTTGCATCTCGGCCCGGCCATAGCGACGCGACAGTGTTGGCAAATCACTATCCCCACATACAAATCCTTGCCTCTCGGCCCGGCCATAGCGACGCGACAGTGGTGCCAAATCACCATCCCCACACTAAAATCCATGCCTCTCGGCCGGGCCATAGCGCCGCGACAGTGTGCCAAATCACTATCCCCACACACAAATCCTTGCCTCTCGGCCGGGCCATAGCGCCGCGACAGTGTTGCCAAATCACTATCCCCACACACAAATCCTTGCATCTCGGCCCGGCCATAGTGCCGCGACAGTGTTAACAAATCACCATCCCCACACACAAATCCTTGCGTCTCGGCCGGGCCATAGTGCCGCGACAGTGTTGGCAAATCACCATCCCCACACACAAATACTTGCATCTCGGCCCGGCCATAGTGCCGCGACAGTGTTGGCACATCACTATCCCCACACACAAATCCTTGCGTCTCGGCCCGGCCATAGTGCCGCGACAGTGTTGGCAAATCACTATCCCCACACACAAATCCTTGCGTCTCGGCCCGGCCATAGTGCCGCGACAGTGTTGGCAAATCACTATCCCCACACACAAATCCTTGCATCTCGGCCCGGCCATAGCGCCGCGACAGTGTTGGCAAATCACCATCCCCACACACAAATCCTTGCCTCTCGGCCCGGCCATAGTGCAGCGACAGTGTTGGCAAATCACCATCCCCACACACAAATCCTTGCATCTCGGCCCGGCCATAGCGCCGCGACAGTGTTGCCAAATCACCATCCCCACACACAAATCCTTGCCTCTCGGCCCGGCCATAGCGACGCGACAGTGTTGGCAAATCATTATCCCCACACACAAATCCTTGCGTCTCGGCCCGGCCATAGCGCCGCGACAGTGTTGGCAAATCACCATCCCCACACACAAATCCTTGCCTCTCGGCCCGGCCATAGCGCCGCGACAGTGTTGGCAAATCACCATCCCCACACACAAATCCTTGCGTCTCGGCTGGGCCATAGCGCCTCGACAGTGTTGGCAAATCACCACCCCAAAACACAAATCCGTGCATCTCGGTCCGGCCATAGCGACACGACAGTGTTGGCAAATCACTATCCCCACACACAAATCCTTGCCTCTCGGCCCGGCCATAGTGCCGCGACAGTGTTGGCAAATCACCATTCCCACACACAAATCCTTGCATCTCGGCCCGGCCATAGCGTTGCGACAGTGTTGGCAAATCACCATCCCCACACACAAATCCTTGCATCTCGGCCCGGCCATAGTGCCGCGACAGTGTTGGCAAATCACCATCCCCACTACCAAATCCTTGCCTCTCGGCCCGGCCATAGCGCCGCGACAGTGTTGGCAAATCACTATCCCCACACACAAATCCTTGCATCTCGGCCCGGCCATAGTGCCGCGACAGTGTTGGAAATTCACCATCCCCACACACAAATCCTTGCCTCTCGGCCCGGGCCATAGTGCCGCGACAGTGTTGGCAAATCACCATCCCCACACACAAATCCTTGCCTCTCGGCCCGGCCATAGTGCCGCGACAGTGTTGGCAAATCACCATCCCCACACACAAATCCTTGCATCTCGGCCCGGCCATAGTGCCGCGACAGTGTTGGCAAATCACCATCCCCACACACAAATCCTTGCCTCTCGGCCCGGCCATATCGCCGCGACAGTGTTGGCAAATCACCATCCCCACACACAAATCCTTGCCTCTCGGCCCAGCCATAGCGACGCGACAGTGTTGGCAAATCACCATCCCCACACACAAATCCTTGCCTCTCGGCCCGGCCATAGCGCCGCGACAGTGTTGCCAAATCACCATCCCCACACACATATCCTTGCATCTCGGCCCGGCCATAGCGCCGCGACAGTGTTGCCAAATCACTATCCCCACACACAAATCCTTGCGTCTCGGCCGGGCCATAGCGCCGCGACAGTGTTGGCAAATCACCATCCCCACACACAAATCCGTGCATCTCGGCCGGGCCATAGTGCCGCGACAGTGTTGCCAAATCACCATCCCCACACACAAATCCTTGCATCTCGGCCCGGCCATAGCGACGCGACAGTGTTGGCAAATCACCATCCCCACACACAAATCCGTGCATCTCGGCCCGGCCATAGTGCCGCGACAGTGTTGGAAAATCACCATCCCCACACACAAATCCTTGCATCTCGGCCCGGCCATAGTGCCGCGACAGTGTTGGCAAATCACCATCCCCACACACAAATCCTTGCCTCTCGGCCCGGCCATAGCACCGCGACAGTGTTGGCAAATCACCATCCCCACACACAAATCCTTGCCTCTCGGCCCGGCCATAGCGACGCGACAGTGTTGCCAAATCACCATCCCCACACACAAATCCTTGCCTCTCGGCCCGGCCATAGCGCCGCGACAGTGTTGCCAAATCACCATCCCCACACACAAATCCTTGCATCTCGGCCCGGCCATAGCGCCGCGACAGTGTTGCCAAAACACTATCCCCACACACAAATCCTTGCCTCTCGGCCCGGCCATAGTGCCGCGACAGTGTTGGCAAACCACCATCCCCACACACAAATCATTGCGTCTCGGCCCGGCTATAGCGCCGCGACAGTGTTGCCAAATCACTATCCCCACACACAAATCCTTGCCTCTCGGCCCGGCCATAGTGCCGCGACAGTGTTGGCAAATCACCCTCCCCACACACAAATCCTTGCATCTCGGCCCGGCCATAGTGCCTCGACAGTGTTGCCAAATCACCATCCCCACACACAAATCCTTGCATCTCGGCCCGTCCATAGCGCCGCGACAGTGTTGGCAAATCACTATCCCCTCACACAAATCCTTGCATCTCGGCCCGGCCATAGTGCCGCGACAGTGTTGGCAAATCACTATCCCCACACACAAATCCTTGCATCTCGGCCCGGCCATAGCGACGCGACAGTGTTGGCAAATCACCATCCCCACACACAAATCCTTGCATCTCGGCCGGGCCATAGCGCCGCGACAGTGTTGGCAAATCACCATCCCCACACACAAATCCGTGCCTCTCGGCCGGGCCATAGCGCCGCGACAGTGTTGCCAAATCACCATCCCCACACACAAATCCTTGCGTCTCGGCCGGGCCATAGCGCCGCGACAGTGTTGCCAAATCACCATCCCCACACACAAATCCTTGCGTCTCGGCCGGGCCATAGCGCCGCGACAGTGTTGGCAAATCACCATCCCCACACACAAATCCTTGCGTCTCGGCCGGGCCATAGCACCGCGACAGTGTTGCCAAATCACCATCCCCACACACAAATCCTTGCCTCTCGGCCCGGCCATAGCGCCGCGACAGTGTTGCCAAATCACTATCCCCACACACAAATCCTTGCATCTCGGCCCGGCCATAGCGCCGCGACAGTGTTGCCAAATCACCATCCCCACACACCAATCCTTGCGTCTCGGCCGGGCCATATCGCCGCGACAGTGTTGCCAAATCACTATCCCCACACACAAATCCTTGCATCTCGGCCCGGGCCGTAGTGCCGCGACAGTGTTGGCAAATCACCATCCCCACACACAAATCCTTGCATCTCGGCCGGGCCATAGTTCCGCGACAGTGTTGCCAAATCACCATCCCCACTCACAAATCCTTGCCTCTCGGCCCGGCCATAGCGCCGCGACAGTGTTGCCAAATCACTATCACCACACACAAATCCTTGCATCTCGGCCCGGCCATAGTGCCGCGACAGTGTTGCCAAATCACCATTCCCACACTCAAATCCTTGCATCTCGGCCCGGCCACAGTGCCGCGACAGTGTTGGCAAATCACCATCCCCACACACAAATCCTTGCCTCTCGGCCCGGCCATAGTGCCGCGACAGTGTTGCCAAATCACCATCCCCACACACAAATCCTTGCCTCTCGACCCGGCCATAGGGCCGCGACAGTATTGCCTAATCACCATCCCCACACACAAATCCTTGCGTCTCGGCCGGGCCATAGCGCCGCGACAGTGTTGGCAAATCACCATCCCCACACACAAATCCTTGCCTCTCGGCCGGGCCATAGTGCCGCGACAGTGTTGGCAAATCACCATCCCCACACACAAATCCCTGCATCTCGGCCAGGCCATAGTGCCGCGACAGTGTTGCCAAATCACCATCCCCACACACAAATCCTTGCCTCTCGGCCCGGCCATAGCGCCGCGACAGTGTTGGCAAATCACCATCCCCACACACAAATCCTTGCATCTCGGCCCGGCCATAGTGCCGCGACAGTGTTGCCAAATCACCATTCCCACACACAATTCCTTGCCTCTCGGCCCGGCCATAGTGCCGCGACAGTGTTGGCAAATCACCATCCCCACACACAAATCCTGCCTCTCGGCCGGGCCATAGCGCCGCGAAAGTGTTGGCAAATCACTATCCCCACACACAAACCCTTGCCTCTCGGCCCGGCCATAGTGCCGCGACAGTGTTGGCAAATCACCATCCCCACACACAAATCCCTGCATCTCGGCCAGGCCATAGTGCCGCGACAGTGTTGGCAAATCACCATCCCCACACACAAATCCTTGCATCTCGGCCCGGCCATAGTGCCGCGACAGTGTTGGCAAATCACCATCCCCACACACAAATCCTGCCTCTCGGCCGGGCCATAGCGCCGCGAAAGTGTTGGCAAATCACTATCCCCACACACAAACCCTTGCCTCTCGGCCCGGCCATAGTGCCGCGACAGTGTTGGCAAATCACCATCCCCACACACAAATCCTAGCATTTCGGCCCGGCCATAGTGCCGCGACAGTGTTGGCAAATCACCATCCCCACACACAAACCCTTGCGTCTCGGACCGGCCATAGCGCCGCGACAGTGTTGCCTAATCACCATCCCCACACACAAATCCTTGCGTCCCGGCCGGGCCATAGCGCCGCGACAGTGTTGGCAAATCACCATCCCCACACACAAATCCTTGCATCTCGGCCCGGCCATAGCGCCGCGACAGTGTTGGCAAATCACCATCCCCACACACAAATCCTTGCCTCTCGGCCCGGCCATAGTGCCGCGACAGTGTTGGCAAATCACTATCCCCACACACAAATCCTTGCCTCTTGGCCGGGCAATAGTGCCGCGACAGTGGTGGCAAATCACTATCCCCACACACAAATCCTTGTATCTCGGCCCGGCCATAGTGCCGCGACAGTGTTGCCAAATCACCATCCCCACACACAAATCCTTTCATCTCGGTCCGGCCATAGTGCCGCGACAGTGTAAGCAAATCACCATCCCCACACAAAAATCCTTGCATCTCGGCCCGGCCATAGCGACGCGACAGTGTTGGCAAATCACTATCCCCACACACAAATCCTTGCCCCTCGGCCCGGGCCATAGCGCCGCGACAGTGTTGGCAAATCACCATCCCCACACACAAATCCTTGCATCTCGGCCCGGCCATAGTGCCGCGACAGTGTTGGCAAATCACCATCCCCACACACAAATCCTTGCCTCTCGGCCCGGCCATAGTGCCGCGACAGTGTTGGCAAATCAATATCCCCACACACATATCCTTGCATCTCGGCCCGGCCATAGAGCCGCGACAGTGTTGGCAAATCACCATCCCCACACACAAATCCTTGCCTCTCGGCCGGGCCATAGTGCCGCGACAGTGTTGGCAACTCACCATCCCCACACAAAAATCCATGCCTCTCGGCCGGGCCATAGCGCCGCGACTGTGTGCCAAATCACTATCCCCACACACAAATCCTTGCCTCTCGGCCGGGCCATAGCGCCGCGACAGTGTTGCCAAATCACCATCCCCACACACAAATCCTTGCATCTCGGCCCGGCCATAGTGCCGCGACAGTGTTGGCAAATCACTATCCCCACACAAAAATCCTTGCATCTCGGCCCGGCCATAGTGCCGCGACAGTGTTGCCAAATCACCATCCCCACACACAAATCCTTGCATCTCGGCCCGGCCATAGTGCCGCGACAGTGTTGGCAAATCACTATCCCCACACACAAATCCTTGCCTCTCGGCCCGGCCATAGTGCCGCGACAGTGTTGGCAAATCACCATCCCCACACACAAATCATTGCGTCTCGGCCCGGCCATAGCGCCGCGACAGTGTTGCCAAATCACTATCCCCACACACAAATCCTTGCCTCTCGGCCCGGCCATAGTGCCGCGACAGTGTTGGCAAATCACCATCCCCACACACAAATCCTTGCATCTCGGCCCGGCCATAGTGCCGCGACAGTGTTGCCAAATCACCATCCCCACACAAAAATCCTTGCATCTCGGCCTGGCCATAGCGCCGCGACAGTGTTGGCAAATCACTATCCCCACACACAAATCCTTGCATCTCGGCCCGGCCATAGTGCCGCGACAGTGTTGGCAAATCACTATCCCCACACACAAATCCTTGCATCTCGGCCCGGCCATAGCGACGCGACAGTTTTGGCAAATCACTATCCCCACACACAAATCCTTGCCTCTCGGCCCGGCCATAGCGATGCGACAGTGTTGCCAAATCACCATCCCCACACAAAAATCCATGCCTCTCGGCCGGGCCATAGCGCCGCGACAGTGTGCCAAATCACTATCCCCACACACAAATCCTTGCCTCTCGGCCGGGCCATAGCGCCGCGACAGTGTTGCCAAATCACCATCCCCACACACAAATCCTTGCCTCTTGGCCCGGCCATAGTGCCGCGACAGTGTTGGCAAATCACTATCCCCACACACAAATCCTTGCCTCTTGGCCGGGCCATAGTGCCGCGACAGTGTTGGCAAATCACTATCCCCACACACAAATCCTTGAATCTCGGCCCGGCCATAGTCCCGCGACAGTGTTGCCAAATCACCAACCCCACACATAAATCCTTGCATCTCGGCCCGGCCATAGTGCCGCGACAGTGTTGGCAAATCACCATCCCCACACACAAATCCTTGCGTCTCGGCCGGGCCATAGTGCCGCGACAGTGTTGGCAAATCACCATCCCCACACACAAAT
The DNA here is from genome assembly GCA_946902985.2 of Meconema thalassinum. Classification (NCBI taxonomy): domain Eukaryota; kingdom Metazoa; phylum Arthropoda; class Insecta; order Orthoptera; family Tettigoniidae; genus Meconema; species Meconema thalassinum. The sequence continues at coordinate 802,449,048 of OX336388.2, forward strand.
CCTTGCATCTCGGCCCGGCCATAGAGCCGCGACAGTGTTGGCACATCACTATCCCCACACACAAATCCTTGCGTCTCGGCCCGGCCATAGTGCCTCGACAGTGTTGGCAAATCACTATCCCCACACACAAATCCTTGCGTCTCGGCCCGGCCATAGTGCCGCGACAGTGTTGGCAAATCACTATCCCCACACACAAATCCTTGCATCTCGGCCCGGCCATAGCGCCGCGACAGTGTTGGCAAATCACCATCCCCACACACAAATCCTTGCCTCTCGGCCCGGCCATAGTGCAGCTACAGTGTTGGCAAATCACCATCCCCACACACAAATCCTTGCATCTCGGCCCGGCCATAGCGCCGCGACAGTGTTGCCAAATCACCATCCCCACACACAAATCCTTGCCTCTCGGCCCGGCCATATCGCCGCGACAGTGTTGGCAAATCACCATCCCCACACACAAATCCTTGCCTCTCGGCCCAGCCATAGCGACGCGACAGTGTTGGCAAATCACCATCCCCACACACAAATCCTTGCCTCTCGGCCCGGCCATAGCGCCGCGACAGTGTTGCCAAATCACCATCCCCACACACAAATCCTTGCATCTCGGCCCGGCCATAGCGCCGCGACAGTGTTACCAAATCACTATCCCCACACACAAATCCTTGCGTCTCGGCCGGGCCATAGCGCCGCGACAGTGTTGGCAAATCACCATCCCCACACACAAATCCGTGCATCTCGGCCGGGCCATAGTGCCGCGACAGTGTTGCCAAATCACCATCCCCACACACAAATCCTTGCATCTCGGCCCGGCCATAGCGACGCGACAGTGTTGGCAAATCACCATCCCCACACACAAATCCATGCATCTCGGCCCGGCCATAGTGCCGCGACAGTGTTGGCAAATCACCATCCCCACACACAAATCCTTGCATCTCGGCCCGGCCATAGTGCCGCGACAGTGTTGGCAAATCACCATCCCATCACACAAATCCTTGCCTCTCGGCCCGGCCATAGCACCGCGACAGTGTTGGCAAATCACCATCCCCACACACAAATCCTTGCCTCTCGGCCCGGCCATAGCGACGCGACAGTGTTGGCAAATCACCATCCCCACACACAAATCCTTGCCTCTCGGCCCGGCCATAGCGCCGCGACAGTGTTGCCAAATCACCATCCCCACACACAAATCCTTGCATCTCGGCCCGGCCATAGCGCCGCGACAGTGTTGCCAAAACACTATCCCCACACACAAATCCTTGTCTCTCGGCCCGGCCATAGTGCCGCGACAGTGTTGGCAAATCACCATCCCCACACACAAATCATTGCGTCTCGGCCCGGGCATAGCGCCGCGACAGTGTTGCCAAATGACTATCCCCACACACAAATCCTTGCCTCTCGGCCCGGCCATAGTGCCGCGACAGTGTTGGCAAATCACCATCCCCTCACACAAATCCTTGCATCTCGGCCCGGCCATAGTGCCTCGACAGTGTTGCCAAATCACCATCCCCACACACAAATCCTTGCATCTCGGCCCGGCCATAGCGCCGCGACAGTGTTGGCAAATCACTATCCCCAAACACAAATCCTTGCATCTCGGCCCGGCCATAGTGCCGCGACAGTGTTGGCAAATCACTATCCCCAAACACAAATCCTTGCATCTCGGCCCGGCCATAGCGACGCGACAGTGTTGGCAAATCACCATCCCCACACACAAATCCTTGCATCTCGGCCGGGCCATAGCGCCGCGACAGTGTTGGCAAATCACCATCCCCTCACACAAATCCGTGCCTCTCGGCCGGGCCATAGCGCCGCGACAGTGTTGCCAAATCACCATCCCCACACACAAATCCTTGCCTCTCAGCCCGGCATAGCGCCGCGACAGTGTTGGCAAATCACTCTCCCCACACACAAATCCTTGCCTCTCGGCCCGGCCATAGTGCCGCGACAGTGTTGGCAAATCACCATTCCCACACACAAATCCTTGCATCTCGGCCCGGCCATAGCGTTGCGACAGTGTTGGCAAATCACCATCCCCACACACAAATCCTTGCATCTCGGCCCGGCCATAGTGCCGCGACAGTGTTGGCAAATCACCATCCCCACTACCAAATCCTTGCCTCTCGGCCCGGCCATAGCGCCGCGACAGTGTTGGCAAATCACTATCCCCACACACAAATCCTTGCATCTCGGCCCGGCCATAGTGCCGCGACAGTGTTGGAAATTCACCATCCCCACACACAAATCCTTGCCTCTCGGCCCGGGCCATAGTGCCGCGACAGTGTTGGCAAATCACCATCCCCACACACAAATCCTTGCCTCTCGGCCCGGCCATAGTGCCGCGACAGTGTTGGCAAATCACCATCCCCACACACAAATCCTTGCATCTCGGCCCGGCCATAGTGCCGCGACAGTGTTGGCAAATCACCATCCCCACACACAAATCCTTGCCTCTCGGCCCGGCCATATCGCCGCGACAGTGTTGGCAAATCACCATCCCCACACACAAATCCTTGCCTCTCGGCCCAGCCATAGCGACGCGACAGTGTTGGCAAATCAGCATCCCCACACACAAATCCTTGCCTCTCGGCCCGGCCATAGCGCCGCGACAGTGTTGCCAAATCACCATCCCCACACACATATCCTTGCATCTCGGCCCGGCCATAGCGCCGCGACAGTGTTGCCAAATCACTATCCCCACACACAAATCCTTGCGTCTCGGCCGGGCCATAGCGCCGCGACAGTGTTGGCAAATCACCATCCCCACACACAAATCCGTGCATCTCGGCCGGGCCATAGTGCCGCGACAGTGTTGCCAAATCACCATCCCCACACACAAATCCTTACATCTCGGCCCGGCCATAGCGACGCGACAGTGTTGGCAAATCACCATCCCCACACACAAATCCGTGCATCTCGGCCCGGCCATAGTGCCGCGACAGTGTTGGAAAATCACCATCCCCACACACAAATCCTTGCATCTCGGCCCGGCCATAGTGCCGCGACAGTGTTGGCAAATCACCATCCCCACACACAAATCCTTGCCTCTCGGCCCGGCCATAGCACCGCGACAGTGTTGGCAAATCACCATCCCCACACACAAATCCTTGCCTCTCGGCCCGGCCATAGCGACGCGACAGTGTTGCCAAATCACCATCCCCACACACAAATCCTTGCCTCTCGGCCCGGCCATAGCGCCGCGACAGTGTTGCCAAATCACCGTCCCCACACACAAATCCTTGCATCTCGGCCCGGCCATAGCGCCGCGACAGTGTTGCCAAAACACTATCCCCACACACAACTCCTTGCCTCTCGGCCCGGCCATAGTGCCGCGACAGTGTTGGCAAACCACCATCCCCACACACAAATCATTGCGTCTCGGCCCGGCTATAGCGCCGCGACAGTGTTGCCAAATCACTATCCCCACACACAAATCCTTGCCTCTCGGCCCGGCCATAGTGCCGCGACAGTGTTGGCAAATCACCATCCCCACACACAAATCCTTGCATCTCGGCCCGGCCATAGTGCCTCGACAGTGTTGCCAAATCACCATCCCCACACACAAATCCTTGCATCTCGGCCCGGCCATAGCGCCGCGACAGTGTTGGCAAATCACTATCCCCTCACACAAATCCTTGCATCTCGGCCCGGCCATAGTGCCGCGACAGTGTTGGCAAATCACTATCCCCACACACAAATCCTTGCATCTCGGCCCGGCCATAGCGACGCGACAGTGTTGGCAAATCACCATCCCCACACACAAATCCTTGCATCTCGGCCGGGCCATAGCGCCGCGACAGTGTTGGCAAATCACCATCCCCACACACAAATCCGTGCCTCTCGGCCGGGCCATAGCGCCGCGACAGTGTTGCCAAATCACCATCCCCACACACAAATCCTTGCCTCTCAGCCCGACATAGTGCCGCGACAGTGTTGGCAAATCACTATCCCCACACACAAATCCTTGCCTCTCGGCCCGGCCATAGTGCTGCGACAGTGTTGGCAAATCACCGTCCCCACACACACATCCTTGCATCTCGGCCCGGCCATAGCGCCGCGACAGTGTTGCCAAATCACCATCCCCACACACAAATCCTTGCCTCTCGGCCCGGCCATAGCGCCGCGACAGTGTTGCCAAATCACCATCCCCACACACAAATCCTTGCGTCTCGGCCGGGCCATAGCGCCGCGACAGTGTTGCCAAATCACCATCCCCACACACAAATCCTTGCGTCTCGGCCGGGCCATAGCGCCGCGACAGTGTTGGCAAATCACCATCCCCACACACAAATCCTTGCGTCTCGGCCGGGCCATAGCACCGCGACAGTGTTGCCAAATCACCATCCCCACACACAAATCCTTGCCTCTCGGCCCGGCCATAGCGCCGCGACAGTGTTGCCAAATCACTATCCCCACACACAAATCCTTGCATCTCGGCCCGGCCATAGCGCCGCGACAGTGTTGCCAAATCACCATCCCCACACACAAATCCTTGCGTCTCGGCCGGGCCATATCGCCGCGACAGTGTTGCCAAATCACTATCCCCACACACAAATCCTTGCATCTCGGCCCGGGCCGTAGTGCCGCGACAGTGTTGGCAAATCACCATCCCCACACACAAATCCTTGCATCTCGGCCGGGCCATAGTTCCGCGACAGTGTTGCCAAATCACCATCCCCACTCACAAATCCTTGCCTCTCGGCCCGGCCATAGCGCCGCGACAGTGTTGCCAAATCACTATCACCACACACAAATCCTTGCATCTCGGCCCGGCCATAGTGCCGCGACAGTGTTGCCAAATCACCATTCCCACACTCAAATCCTTGCATCTCGGCCCGGCCACAGTGCCGCGACAGTGTTGGCAAATCACCATCCCCACACACAAATCCTTGCCTCTCGGCCCGGCCATAGTGCCGCGACAGTGTTGCCAAATCACCATCCCCACACACAAATCCTTGCCTCTCGACCCGGCCATAGGGCCGCGACAGTATTGCCTAATCACCATCCCCACACACAAATCCTTGCGTCTCGGCCGGGCCTTAGCGCCGCGACAGTGTTGGCAAATCACCATCCCCACACACAAATCCTTGCCTCTCGGCCGGGCCATAGTGCCGCGACAGTGTTGGCAAATCACCATCCCCACACACAAATCCCTGCATCTCGGCCGGGCCATAGTGCCGCGACAGTGTTGCCAAATCACCATCCCCACACACAAATCCTTGCCTCTCGGCCCGGCCATAGCGCCGCGACAGTGTTGGCAAATCACCATCCCCACACACAAATCCTGCCTCTCGGCCGGGCCATAGCGCCGCGAAAGTGTTGGCAAATCACTATCCCCACACACAAACCCTTGCCTCTCGGCCCGGCCATAGTGCCGCGACAGTGTTGACAAATCACCATCCCCACACACAAATCCTAGCATCTCGGCCCGGCCATAGTGCCGCGACAGTGTTGGCAAATCACCATCCCCACACACAAATCCTTGCATCTCGGCCCGGCCATAGTGCCGCGACAGTGTTGGCAAATCACCATCCCCACACACAAACCCTTGCGTCTCGGCCCGGCCATAGCGCCGCGACAGTGTTGGCAAATCACCATCCCCACACACAAATCCTTGCATCTCGGCCCGGCCATAGTGCCGCGACAGTGTTGGCAAATCACCATCCCCACACACAAATCCTGCCTCTCGGCCGGGCCATAGCGCCGCGAAAGTGTTGGCAAATCACTATCCCCACACACAAACCCTTGCCTCTCGGCCCGGCCATAGTGCCGCGACAGTGTTGGCAAATCACCATCCCCACACACAAATCCTTGCCTCTCGGCCCGGGCCATAGTGCCGCGACAGTGTTGGCAAATCACCATCCCCACACACAAATCCTTGCCTCTCGGCCCGGCCATAGTGCCGCGACAGTGTTGGCAAATCACCATCCCCACACACAAATCCTTGCATCTCGGCCCGGCCATAGTGCCGCGACAGTGTTGGCAAATCACCATCCCCACACACAAATCCTTGCCTCTCGGCCCGGCCATATCGCCGCGACAGTGTTGGCAAATCACCATCCCCACACACAAATCCTTGCCTCTCGGCCCAGCCATAGCGACGCGACAGTGTTGGCAAATCACCATCCCCACACACAAATCCTTGCCTCTCGGCCAGGCCATAGCGCCGCGACAGTGTTGCCAAATCACCATCCCCACACACATATCCTTGCATCTCGGCCCGGCCATAGCGCCGCGACAGTGTTGCCAAATCACTATCCCCACACACAAATCCTTGCGTCTCGGCCGGGCCATAGCGCCGCGACAGTGTTGGCAAATCACCATCCCCACACACAAATCCGTGCATCTCGGCCGGGCCATAGTGCCGCGACAGTGTTGCCAAATCACCATCCCCACACACAAATCCTTGCATCTCGGCCCGGCCATAGCGACGCGACAGTGTTGGCAAATCACCATCCCCACACACAAATCCGTGCATCTCGGCCCGGCCATAGTGCCGCGACAGTGTTGGAAAATCACCATCCCCACACACAAATCCTTGCATCTCGGCCCGGCCATAGTGCCGCGACAGTGTTGGCAAATCACCATCCCCACACACAAATCCTTGCCTCTCGGCCCGGCCATAGCACCGCGACAGTGTTGGCAAATCACCATCCCCACACACAAATCCTTGCCTCTCGGCCCGGCCATAGCGACGCGACAGTGTTGCCAAATCACCATCCCCACACACAAATCCTTGCCTCTCGGCCCGGCCATAGCGCCGCGACAGTGTTGCCAAATCACCATCCCCACACACAAATCCTTGCATCTCGGCCCGGCCATAGCGCCGCGACAGTGTTGCCAAAACACTATCCCCACACACAAATCCTTGCCTCTCGGCCCGGCCATAGTGCCGCGACAGTGTTGGCAAACCACCATCCCCACACACAAATCATTGCGTCTCGGCCCGGCTATAGCGCCGCGACAGTGTTGCCAAATCACTATCCCCACACACAAATCCTTGCCTCTCGGCCCGGCCATAGTGCCGCGACAGTGTTGGCAAATCACCATCCCCACACACAAATCCTTGCATCTCGGCCCGGCCATAGTGCCTCGACAGTGTTGCCAAATCACCATCCCCACACACAAATCCTTGCATCTCGGCCCGGCCATAGCGCCGCGACAGTGTTGGCAAATCACTATCCCCTCACACAAATCCTTGCATCTCGGCCCGGCCATAGTGCCGCGACAGTGTTGGCAAATCACTATCCCCACACACAAATCCTTGCATCTCGGCCCGGCCATAGCGACGCGACAGTGTTGGCAAATCACCATCCCCACACACAAATCCTTGCATCTCGGCCGGGCCATAGCGCCGCGACAGTGTTGGCAAATCACCTTCCCCACACACAAATCCGTGCATCTCGGCCGGGCCATAGTGCCGCGACAGTGTTGCCAAATCACCATCCCCACACACAAATCCTTGCATCTCGGCCCGGCCATAGCGACGCGACAGTGTTGGCAAATCACCATCCCCACACACAAATCCGTGCATCTCGGCCCGGCCATAGTGCCGCGACAGTGTTGGAAAATCACCATCCCCACACACAAATCCTTGCATCTCGGCCCGGCCATAGTGCCGCGACAGTGTTGGCAAATCACCATCCCCACACACAAATCCTTGCCTCTCGGCCCGGCCATAGCACCGCGACAGTGTTGGCAAATCACCATCCCCACACACAAATCCTTGCCTCTCGGCCCGGCCATAGCGACGCGACAGTGTTGCCAAATCACCATCCCCACACACAAATCCTTGCCTCTCGGCCCGGCCATAGCGCCGCGACAGTGTTGCCAAATCACCATCCCCACACACAAATCCTTGCATCTCGGCCCGGCCATAGCGCCGCGACAGTGTTGCCAAAACACTATCCCCACACACAAATCCTTGCCTCTCGGCCCGGCCATAGTGCCGCGACAGTGTTGGCAAACCACCATCCCCACACACAAATCATTGCGTCTCGGCCCGGCTATAGCGCCGCGACAGTGTTGCCAAATCACTATCATCACACACAAATCCTTGCCTCTCGGCCCGGCCATAGTGCCGCGACAGTGTTGGCAAATCACCATCCCCACACACAAATCCTTGCATCTCGGCCCGGCCATAGTGCCTCGACAGTGTTGCCAAATCACCATCCCCACACACAAATCCTTGCATCTCGGCCCGGCCATAGCGCCGCGACAGTGTTGCCAAATCACCATCCCCACACACAAATCCTTGCCTCTCGGCCCGGCCATAGCGACGCGACAGTGTTGGCAAATCACTATCCCCACACACAAATCCTTGCGTCTCGGCCCGGCCATAGCGCCGCGATAGTGTTGGCAAATCACCATCCCCACACACAAATCCTTGCCTCTCGGCCCGGCCATAGCGCCGCGACAGTGTTGGCAAATCACCATCCCCACACACAAATCCTTGCGTCTCGGCCGGGCCATAGCGCCGCGACAGTGTTGGCAAATCACCATCCCCACACACAAATCCTTGCCTCTCGGCCCGGCCATAGCGACGCGACAGTGTTGGCAAATCACTATCCCCACACACAAATCCTTGCGTCTCGGCCCGGCCATAGCGCCGCGACAGTGTTGGCAAATCACCATCCCCACACACAAATCCTTGCGTCTCGGCCGGGCCATAGTGCCGCGACAGTGTTGGCAAATCACCATCCCCACAAACAAATCCTTTGCTTCTCGGCCCGGGCCATAGTGCCGCGACAGTGTTGGCAAATCACCATCCCCACACACAAATCCTTGCCTCTCGGCCCGGCCATAGTGCCGCGACAGTGTTGGCAAATCACCATCCCCACACACAAATTCTTGCATCTCGGCCCGGCCATAGTGCCGCGACAGTGTTGGCAAATCACCATCCCCACACACAAATCCTTGCCTCTCGGCCCGGCCATATCGCCGCGACAGTGTTGGCAAATCACCATCCCCACACACAAATCCTTGCCTCTCGGCCCAGCCATAGCGACGCGACAGTGTTGGCAAATCACCATCCCCACACACAAATCCTTGCCTCTCGGCCCGGCCATAGCGCCGCGACAGTGTTGCCAAATCACCATCCCCACACACAAATCCTTGCATCTCGGCCCGGCCATAGCGCCGCGACAGTGTTACCAAATCACTATCCCCACACACAAATCCTTGCGTCTCGGCCGGGCCATAGCGCCGCGACAGTGTTGGCAAATCACCATCCCCACACACAAATCCGTGCATCTCGGCCGGGCCATAGTGCCGCGACAGTGTTGCCAAATCACCATCCCCACACACAAATCCTTGCATCTCGGCCCGGCCATAGCGACGCGACAGTGTTGGCAAATCACCATCCCCACACACAAATCCGTGCATCTCGGCCCGGCCATAGTGCCGCGACAGTGTTGGCAAATCACCATCCCCACACACAAATCCTTGCATCTCGGCCCGGCCATAGTGCCGCGACAGTGTTGGCAAATCACCATCCCCACACACAAATCCTTGCCTCTCGGCCCGGCCATAGCACCGCGACAGTGTTGGCAAATCACCATCCCCACACACAAATCCTTGCCTCTCGGCCCGGCCATAGCGACGCGACAGTGTTGGCAAATCACCATCCCCACACACAAATCCTTGCCTCTCGGCCCGGCCATAGCGCCGCGACAGTGTTGCCAAATCACCATCCCCACACACAAATCCTTGCATCTCGGCCCGGCCATAGCGCCGCGACAGTGTTGCCAAAACACTATCCCCACACACAAATCCTTGTCTCTCGGCCCGGCCATAGTGCCGCGACAGTGTTGGCAAATCACCATCCCCACACACAAATCATTGCGTCTCGGCCCGGGCATAGCGCCGCGACAGTGTTGCCAAATCACTATCCCCACACACAAATCCTTGCCTCTCGGCCCGGCCATAGTGCCGCGACAGTGTTGGCAAATCACCATCCCCACACACAAATCCTTGCATCTCGGCCCGGCCATAGTGCCTCGACAGTGTTGCCAAATCACCATCCCCACACACAAATCCTTGCATCTCGGCCCGGCCATAGCGCCGCGACAGTGTTGGCAAATCACTATCCCCAAACACAAATCCTTGCATCTCGGCCCGGCCATAGTGCCGCGACAGTGTTGGCAAATCACTATCCCCACACACAAATCCTTGCATCTCGGCCCGGCCATAGCGACGCGACAGTGTTGGCAAATCACCATCCCCACACACAAATCCTTGCATCTCGGCCGGGCCATAGCGCCGCGACAGTGTTGGCAAATCACCATCCCCACACACAAATCCGTGCCTCTCGGCCGGGCCATAGCGCCGCGACAGTGTTGCCAAATCACCATCCCCACACACAAATCCTTGCCTCTCAGCCCGGCATAGCGCCGCGACAGTGTTGGCAAATCACTCTCCCCACACACAAATCCTTGCCTCTCGGCCCGGCCATAGTGCCGCGACAGTGTTGGCAAATCACCATCCCCACACACAAATCCTTGCATCTCGGCCCGGCCATAGTGCCGCGACAGTGTTGCCAAATCACCATCCCCACACACAAATCCTTGCCTTTCGGCCCGGCCATAGCGCCGCGACAGTGTTGCCAAATCACCATCCCCGCACACAAATCCTTGCCTCTCGGGCCGGCCATAGCGCCGCGACAGTGTTGCCAAATCACCATCCCCACACACAAATCCTTGCGTCTCGGCCGGGCCATAGCGCCGCGACAGTGTTGCCAAATCACCATCCCCACACACAAATCCTTGCGTCTCGGCCGGGCCATAGCCCCGCGACAGTGTTGGCAAATCACCATCCCCACACACAAATCCTTGCGTCTCGGCCGGGCCATAGCGCCGCGACAGTGTTGCCAAATCACCATCCCCACACACAAATCCTTGCATCTCGGCCCGGCCATAGCGCCGCGACTGTGTTGCCAAATCACTATCCCCACACACAAATCCTTGCATCTCGGCCCGGCCATAGCGCCGCGACAGTGTTGCCAAATCACCATCCCCACACACAAATCCTTGCGTCTCGGCAGGCCATATCGCCGCGACAGTGTTGCCAAATCACTATCCCCACACACAAATCCTTGCATCTCGGCCCGGCCATAGCGCCGCGACAGTGTTGGCAAATCACCATCCCCACACACAAATCCTTGCATCTCGGCCGGGCCATAGTGCCGCGACAGTGTTGGCAAATCACCATCCCCACACACAAATCCTTGCATCTCGGCCCGGCCATAGTGCCGCGACAGTGTTGGCAAATCACCATCCCCACACACAAATCCTTGCCTCTCGGCCCGGCCATAGTGCCGCGACAGTGTTGGCAAATCACTATCCCCACACACAAATCCTTGCATCTCGGCCCGGGCCGTAGTGCCTCGACAGTGTTGGCAAATCACCATCCCCACACACAAATCCTTGCATCTCGGCCGGGCCATAGTGCCGCGACAGTGTTAGCAAATCACCATCCCCACACACAAATCCTTGCATCTCGGCCCGGCCATAGTGCCGCGACAGTGTTGGCAAATCACCATCCCCACACACAAATCCTTGCATCTCGGCCCGGCCATAGTGCCGCGACAGTGTTGGCAAATCACCATCCCCACACACAAACCCTTGCGTCTCATCTCGCCCGTATCATTTGAAGCGACAGGGTTGTGAAATTAGCTTCCTTCCGGTAGCTGGTGCTTTAATGGTGACTCCCTTTAATTGTGGGGCGGATAACCTCGGCGTTCCGTAAATCGTCAATAACTAACTCTCCTTAGTTGCCGATAAGGAGGGTGTAGTCTATTGTTAGATACTACATCATCAGGAGAGAAGTTCCTCGAATCATTTCCTGTATAACTGTTGTTGTCGCTCCAAATAGGACATTGTGCTTTTTTTGTGTGGGTTACCTTGGGTACAGTAGGCGAGCCTCTGTGACTTAATACCTAGTCAGTAAATGGGAAACCACGTGATGATGCATATTAGAAGGGGAGACAGGACAAGAGTCTAAGAGAGAGGTCTGTCCAAGCTTCACAGTGCCGCTTGAAGGGTGGCAGTCCGGTGCTTAGGCTATGGCCTCGTCAGTCGTGGACTGTAAAGGGTACGGATTCAAATTCTCAGTTTATTTGTTGTTAATACCTTTAAGCAAACGAATCTGGGACGTGTTGACCGACATTGAGTCGTACCAATCCTTAAAAATACGGCATTCTCCTGCTTACTTATTCACAGCCCATTTCCTCCCCATTCCAACACTATTCCCTTGAGTGTGTCACATGCAGCTACAGACATGAGAGGAGAATAGTGCAACTTTTCTAGGGGCTCTCTGATAACCTGTGTTATTGTGATGCTTGTATTAGTGTGTGTATGTGTAATTCAGGTGAGGATTTGTGAGAATGTTAAGAACCGTCCCAGGAGTAGAACTGGGGAATCGAGAGAAAAGCGCCTCCTGGATGGCTGAGGTAGGAATCGAACCCACCTCTTCTCAGTTCTAGCTCACGAGACTAAGTGTACCCTCAGACGAGAATCAGCAGTGCCGGTAATCGAACTCGGATCTCCAGGGTGACACACCACGGGTAGGAGGTTCAGTTGAAACATGTTCCTATAGTCAGACTAAAGATCTGTTTCAAGAGAAAGAATCTGTTCGCTAGTGTGCCAAGAACAGTGGACGCTAGGTTGTTGCTATGGAAACCTCACTGGCCTAGCTACGGTTCCTGCAGAGTCACCTTTCTTTCTACCTTTTTACAGCCTGGGAAAAATTTAATCGGTACCGTTTATATTTTGCAGGACCCCAGCAGAAGTTGAGACGAGACGTATTCTCGCATCTGGTTGCCACGTAAAGTTGTGTTGCTTCCCGTACAGAGAGCGACTCTTCTCTGTGACTGATGAATACACAAATCTCTAATTAACGTTTCATACTGCTACGGCAGCCTGATACTTTGTCATGCTTAGAACAAGTAAATAATGACATGGAAACAATCCTCTTTGCTGTAAACATTCACCATTTATCTTTACCTTGTGCTGAACTCAACATACAAGTTCTAACTGTTCCTAACAGGATCGTTAATGCTTCTTGAACCTCTAGTAATGAGTTTCAATGATACAGATTTCTAATACTTTAATAAGTTTATCCTTCCATGTTCCCAATGCTGAATAATGTGAGCATATAATAATATTGTTTAAAATGTAAATTAATAATTAAATAGACTACTATTGATATTACATTAATGGGATAGGGGCCGATAACTTAGATGTTAGGCCCCTTAAAACAACAATTATCATCAGCATCATATATTAATGTGATATGTCTCACACATCTGGCGGCAAATCTGTGAGACATATTAATTATTATTCACAACATACAGATTGTAATTCAATACAAGAGTGCATGCAAAAGATAGTGTTTTTTTCTTTTCAATTGTTATTATATTTGTACATTTTGATTATATTAACACTGGTTTGTGTTTTGTTTTCTTTTATATATGTATATACACTGTGTATAATTTGATTGACCAAGTTAGGTGATAATGAGACAGATATTAACGTAAACAGTTAAAAACACAATTTGTTACAATACAGTAGTTATAATAATGAGTTTATGTTATAAGTATGCTATAATGGCGTCCATCTTTGGGCACCTTCTATATGTTCTTTGTTGCTTTCTCTTAACAATCATTTGTCGTATTCCAGATTATTCCTGACGAAGAAAGACATGGTTTCTTTCGAAACGCGTCGAATTTTAATCTAATATATAAAAGTGAAAGTCTGTATGTATGTATGTATGTATGTATATATGTATGTATGTATGTATGTATGTATGTATGTGGGTTGGTTCCGTATACAAATCTACACCGTTCCACCAATCTCAACCATAGTTTGCATACACATAGTTTAGGACCCAGAAGGAACCGCTGGCTACATGAATTTTCGATAGTCTTTCTCATTCTTCTGATTTCGGCCCTTTTGCACTCATGCACAGGCTAATCAAATCATAAAATATACTCATGAAGGAATGGCAAGCCAGATAGATTCCCTGGCAACATAGCTCAAGTCGAGACACGGCCGACTAGATAACAATTGCGCTCTGCACTACCGGTATAGAAAATGAGGATCTTTATTTGAAATCCCGTTAGTTACGCAACTGCTCACACAGCACTGTCAACCGAGTTTAGCATAACAAAGACTTGACACTATCTTCTTTCTACTATATATTTGTCAAATACCACTCACTCACTCACTCATTCATTTATTCATCACGAAATCTCAGAAACCACCGAACGGATTGGAATGAAATCTGGTATGCAGCTTCCTCAAGGGCCGCAAATGCCCAATAAGAGAGGATTTTTGGATATTCAGGTTCTAAAGGGGTGTTAAGGGGGTAGACCTGCATTTCATTGAATAGCAATATCTCCCGATTGGTTTTATTGGGGGATGTGATACTCGGCATATAAACTCATCACTAAAAATAAGAAGACACGTGTTGAAGGTTTTTCGATGTGGTGTATATTATGAGGTAAAAGGGGTGAAAAGTGGGGATTGAAAGATTCCTAACGGAGCGTGTATCTCTTAAACGACATAGGCGAGGAGTTTGAAACTCAGCGAAAAAAAATCAACATAAAAAAGAAGTAAATATGTGTTTGACAGTTTTTTTTCATAAATCCAATTTAAGGGGCCCATGGGGAGAGAAGAAATTCTGGGAGGGGGGGGACAGGAAAGAAAGTGTCCTAAATGATTGACTGACTGACTCACTCATCAAACTCAGGGGGGAAAAACTGCTTTAAAGTAAGTAAATAGCTGTTCGACAGTATTTTTTTTTCATAAATCAAATTTAAGGGGTTCATGGGGAGGGGTGAAATTCTGAAAAAAGAAAATTGAAAGAAAATGTCCTGACTCACTCACTCGTCATCGCCCAGCCAAAATTATTGAAGTTAGAAACATGACAGTTTGGGGATATGTTCATTGTATGTCAAAACCGTCTACTAACGGAGGATTTTCGGATATTTAGGTTCTAAATGGGTCTTAAGGGGGTTAAACCTGCATTTCATTGAATAACAATATCTCACGAGTGGTTTCATTTGTGGATGTGATACTCGCCATATAAATTAATCATTAAAAACAAGATGTTCAGTAAAGAACATATAGCCTACTTTCTCCTAAATGCATGGGTATTGTTATAACTCTTTGTCCTTTTCAAGGAGTATAATTGAATGTTGGTTGTAGTAGCTTGTTGAAATACAACTTGCTATAGGGATATTAAACATGAATATGAGGGAGGTCCCCTTTGCTAGTGCTACCTCTGTAAAAAAAAAACATTCAATTCGGTTTCACCGTGTTTGAATTGATAGGGGGAATCGATTTGCACACATACTTGGCCACCATCTGCAAACTATTGGGCTGATGATCTAGCAGTTTGGTCAGAATATGCTTCCCACATAAAGATTTGTTGTTGCAAAATTTGGTAGAGATTAGATTATTAGGTTGGTCGTAATTACATTTTAGACTTTAACATTTGGGTGGCCGCGATTACGTTTCCGTCAAGATGGCGGTGATATAAAACATGACACTGAGGTGGCCTTTTCTAGTGCTACCTCTGTACCAAATTTCGTTCCATTCGGTTTCACCGTGTTCGAATTAATAGGGGGAATCGATTTTCACACAAAGATGGCCGCCATCCGCAAAATATTAGGCTAATGACCTATTGGTTTGGTCAAAGGATGCTCCCTCCATAATGGTATGTTGATGCAAAATTTGGTAGAGATCGGATGATTAGGTTAATCGTAATTTGATTTAAGCTTTGAATATTTGTGTGGCCGCCATTACTTTTCCGTCAAGATGGCGGCGATATAAAACATGAAACAGGTGCCCTTTGCTAGTGCTACCTCTGTACCAAATTTCATTCCATTCGGTTTCACCGTGTTCGAATTAATAGGGGTAATCGATTTTGACACAAAGATGGCCGCCATCCGCAAACTATTAGGCTAATGACCTATTAGATTTGTCAAAGGATGCTTCCTCCATAAAGGTATGTTGTTGCAAAATTTGGTAGAGATCGGATGATTAGGTTAGTCGTAATTTGATATATGCTTTGAACATTTGTGTGGCCGCCATTACGTTTCCGTCAAGATGGCAGTGATATAAAACATGACACTGAGGTGCCCTTTGCTAGTGCTACCTCTGTACCAAACTTCATTCCATTCGGTTTCACCGTGTTCGAATTAATAGGGGTAATCGATTTTGACACAAAGATGGCCGCCATCCGCAAACTATTAGGCTAATGACCTACTAGATTTGTCAAAGGATGCCCCCTTCATAAAGGTATGTTGTTGCAAAATTTGGTAGAGATCGGATGATTAGGTTAGTCGTATTTTGATTTAAGCTTTGAACATATGGGTGGCCGCCATTACGTTTCCGTCAAGACGGCGGCGATATAAAGCATGACACTGGGGTGCCCTTTGCTAGTACTACCTCTGTACCAAATTTCGTTCCATTCGGTTTCACCGTGTTCGAATTAATAGGGGCAATCGATTTTCACACAAAGATGGCCGCCATCCGCAAACTATTAGGCTGATGACCTATTAGTTTGGTCAAAGGATGCTTCCCCCATAAAGGTAAGTTGATGCAAATTTTGGTAGAGATCGAATGATTAGGTTAGTCGTAATGTGATTTAAGCTTTGAACATTTGTGTGGCCGCCATTACGTTTCCGTCAAGATGGCGGCGATATAAAACATGACACTGAGGTGTCCTTTGCTAGTGCTACCTTTGTACCAAATTTCGTTCAATTTGCGCTCACCGTGTTCGAATTGATAGGGGGGGACAGACATTCAGAGTCCACACACTCACACACACACACACAGACTCACACACATACACACACACAGACAGACACACTTTTTTTCGCCCTGTAGTGATCTCATAAGTCTACTTTAATTTTTTTGCAAAAATCGGAAGAAGGCTAATAAGCAGACATGTGTCTAAGGGTTTTTCGATATGGTGTATTATTATGAGGTGAAAGGGGTGAAAAGTGGGGGTGGAAGGATTCCTAACGGAGCGTGTAGGCCTATCTCTTAAACGACATTGGCGAGAAATTTGAAACTCAGCGAAAAAAATCAGCTTAAAAAGTCAGTAAATCGGTGTTCGGCCGTTTTTTTCATAAATTAATTTAAGGGGCCAATGGGGTGGGGTGAAATTCTGGGGGGGGGGGGGGGAAGGAGAGAAAGTGTCCTCACTGACTGACTAACTCACTCACTCATCAAACTCAGGGGAAAAAGACGGCTTAAAAAATAAGTTAATAGGTGTTCAAGCGCTTTTTCATCAATCCAATTTAAGGGGCCCATGGGGAGGGTTGAAATTCTGGTAAAAACAAGATGTTTAGTAAAGAACATATAGCCTACTTTCTCCTAAATGCATGGGTATTGTTATAACTCTTTGTCCTTTTCAAGGAGTATGATTGAATGTTGGTTGTAGGAGCTTGTTGAAATACAACGTGCTATAGGGATATTAAAGATGAATATGAGGTGCCCTTTGCTAGTGCAACATCTGTACCAAATTTCGTTCAATTCGGTTTCACTGTGTTTGAATTGATAGGGGGAATCGATTTGCACACATACTTGGCCACCATCTGCAAACTATTGGGCTGATGTTCTTGCAGTTTGGTCAGAATATGTTTCCCACATAAAGATATGGTGTTGCAAAATTAGGTAGACTAGATTATTAGGTTGGTCGTAATTACATTTTAGCTTTTAACATTTGGGTGGCCGCGATTACGTTTCCATCAAGATAGCGGTGATATAAAACATGACACTGAGGTGCCCTTTGCTAGTGCTACCTCTATACCAAATTTCGTTCCATTTGGTTTCAGCGTGTTTGAATTAATAGGGGGAATCGATTCTGACACAAAGATGGCCGCCATCCGCAAACTATTAGGCGAATGACCTATTAGATTGGTCAAAGGATGCTCCCTCCATAAAGGTATGTAGTTGCAAAATTTGGTAGAGATCGGATGATTCGGTTAATCGTAATTTGATTTAAGCTTTGAACATTCGTGTGGCCGCCATTACGTTTCAGTCAAGATGACGGCGATATAAAACATGACACTGAGGTGCCCTTTGCTAGTACTACCTCTGTACCAAATTTCGTTCCATTCGGTTCCACCGTGTTCGAATTAATAGGGGGAATCAATTTTGACATAAAGATGGCCTCCATCCGCAAACTATTAGGTGAATGACCTATTAGATTGGTCAAAGGATGCTCCCTCCATAAAGGTATGTAGTTGCAATATTTGGTAGAGATCGGATGATTAGGTTAATCGTAATTTGATTTAAGCTTTGAACATTTGTGTGGCCGCCATTACGTTTCCGTCAAGATGGCGTTGATATAAAACATGACACTGAGGTGCCTTTTGTTAGTACTACCTCTGTACCAAATTTCGTTCCATTCGGTTGCACCGTGTTCGAATTAATAGGGGGAATCGATTTTCACACAAAGATGGCCGCCATCCGCAAACTATTACGCTGATGACCTATTGGTTTGGTCAAAGGATGCTCCCCCCATAAAGGTATGTTGTTGCAAAATTTGGTAGAGATCGGATGATTAGGTTAATCGTAATTATATTTAAGCTTTGAACATTCGTGTGGCCGCCATTACGTTTCAGTCAAGATGGCGGCGATATAAAACATGACACTGAGGTGCCCTTTCCTAGTGCTACCTCTGTACCAAATTTCGTTCCATTCGGTTCCACCGTGTTCGAATTAATAGGGGGAATCAATTTTGACATAAAGATGGCCGCCATCCGCAAACTATCAGGTGAATGACCTATTAGATTGGTCAAAGGATGCTCCCTCCATAAAGGTATGTAGTTGCAAAATTTGGTAGAGATCGGATGATTAGGTTAATCGTAATTTGATTTAAGCTTTGAACATTTGTGTGGCCGTCATTACGTTTCCGTCAAGATGGCGGCGATATAAAACATGACACTGAGGTGCCTTTTGTTAGTACTACCTCTGTACCAAATTTCGTTCCATTCGGTTGCACCGTGTTCGAATTAATAGGGGGAATCGATTTTCACACAAAGATGGCCGCCATCCGCAAACTATTACGCTGATGACCTATTGGTATGGTCAAAGGATGCTCCCCCCATAAAGGTATGTTGTTGCAAAATTTGGTAGAGATCGGATGATTAGGTTAATCGTAATTTAATTTAAGCTTTGAACATTTGTGTGGCCGCCATTACGTTTCCGTCAAGATGGCGGCGATATAAAACATGACACTGAGGTGCCTTTTGTTACTACTACCTCTGTACCAAATTTCGTTCCATTCGGTTGCACCGTGTTCGATTTAATAGGGGGAATCTATTTTCACACAAAGATGGCCACCGTCCGCAAACTGTTACGCTGATGACCTATTGGTTCGGTCAAAGGATGCTCCCCCCATAAAGGTATGTCGTTGCAAAATTTGGTAGAGATCGGATGATTAGGTTAGTCGTAATTTGATTTAAGCTTTGAACATTTGTGTGGCCACCATTACGTTTCCGTCAAGATGGCGGCGATATAAAACATGACACTGAGGTGTCCTTTGCTAGTGCTACCTTTGTACCAAATTTCGTTCAATTCGCATTCACCGTGTTCGAATTGATAGGGGGGGACAGACATTCAGAGTACACACACTCACACACACACACACACAGACACACAGACACACACACACACACACACAGACTCACACACACACATACACACACACACACACACACAGCCAGACACACTTTTTTCGCCCTGTGTTGATCTCATAAGTCTACTTTCATTTTTTGCAAAAATCGAAAGTAGGCTAATAATTGAAAGAAAATGTCCTGTCTGACTCACTCACTCATCACGCCCAGCGAAAACTATTTAAGTTGGAAACATGAAATTTTGGGAATATGTTCGCTGTATGTCGAAAACGTCAACTAAGGAATGATTTTTGTTTCTTCGGGTTTTAAAGAGGTGTTAAGGGGGTAAACGTGCATTTCAATGAATAACGATATCACATGAGTTGTTTCTTTGGGGATGTGATATACGGTATATAAACTAATCATTAAAAAAATAATCAGACATATGTCTAAGGGTTTATCGATGTGGTGTGTATTATGAGGTGAAAGGGGTGAACATTGGGGGTTGAGGGATTCTTAACGGAGCGTGTATCTCTGAAACGACATAGGCGAGAAGTTTGAAATTCGGCGAAAAAAAACCAGCTTAAAACACAAGTAAATAGGTGTTCGACCGTTTTTTCGTAAATCCAAATTAAGGGGCCCTTGGAGAGGGTCAAAATTCTGGTGGAGAAAACAGGAAAGAAAGTGTCCTAACTGATTGACTCACTTATTCACTCATCAAACTCAGGGGGAAAACAGCTTTAAATAAGTAAATAGGTGTTCGACCGTTTGTTTCATAAAACCAATTTAAGGGGTTCATGGGGAGGGGTGAAATTATCAAAAATAAACGAAAAAAAATGTCCTGACTGACTCACTCACTCATCATCGCGCAGCCAAAATTATTAAAGTTAGAAACATGAAATTTTGGGGATATGTTCGTTGTATGTCGAAAACGTCCACTAAGGAAAGAGTTTTGAATATTCAGGTTCTAAAGAGGTGTTAAGGGGGTAAACGTGCATTTCATTAAATAACAATATCTCACGAGTGGTTTCAATTGGGGATGTGATACTTGGCATATATACAAATCATTTAAAATAAGCTGACACATGTCTAATGTTTTTCGATGTAGTGTATATTATGAGGTGAAAGGGATGAAAAGTGGGGGGTTAAAAGATTCCTAACTGAGCGTGTTTCTCTTAAACGACATAGGCGAGGAGTTTGAAACTCGGAGGAAATCAATCAGCTTAAAAATAAATAAATAAATAAAATAAATAAATAGGTGTTCGACCGTTTTTTTTTTCATAAAGCCAATTTAAGGGGCCTATGGGGAGGGGTGAAATTCTGGAAGAAAAACGTCCACTAAGGAAGGAGTTTTGTATGTTCACTCTCATCGACCAACCAAAACTATTAAAGTTAGAAGAATTATATTTTGGGGATATGTTTGTTGTGTGTCGAAAACGTCTACAAAGGAGGGATTTTTGGATATTCAGGTTCTAAAGGGGTGTTAACGGGGTTAAACCTGCATTTCATTGAATAACAATATGACACGACTATGACGCGAGCGAAGCGAGGCTAAGAATGAGATGGTGTGTGTCTGTGTATTACTCAATCACGCAAGTACCACTGGTCCGATTTAATGAATTTTACATGGAAGTAGCTGATTTACCTGGTTAACATATAGGTTGCTTTTGATTTCAATACTTTGCACTATTTAAAGATGGCGACCATTTTTGTGACGTCACTACACCCTTTGGTTTCAAACTTTCATATTTCCATTTCAAATAAAAAGAGAACGCTAAGAAATAGCAAACTTTTGATGGCATGTACGAGGTTTAAAATTACATTTTCTATCCGAAAGGTATCTCCAACGGTTAGCGAGTAAAACCTAAATTTATGCTATAAAACACGGTCAAGGCCGAACAATTTAGTTGGACAAAATGTTCCATCCTTAATCTCCCTCTGCGCAGCACCTCGCCTATCCCCTGTTTTAACTGTCACCTTCACATTTTAATTTATTTATGACTCGTAGCGAAGCACGGGTACTTCAGCTAGTATATTATAAAACACGGCATAAGCCCAAAATTCAACATTATGAAAAGTACATGTTTATTTAGGTGATAGTTCTTAATGCGACGTATAACTAGTTGTTTAGTTGGACACTCCAGGAGGTAGTTCATTAAGTATTGATGGTATAATATAATTTAGTCTCTTGAAACCATAGCTATTTACACATAAAGGATTTACATATTTAGTACTTGTTATGGCTCTTGTCTGAATGTTGTGAGAGACCTTATGGTAGTAGAGATTCAGTACAGTAATTTGAAACAACTCTTTAATATTAAAATAAGGGATACCTGTGAAATATTTAAAGAACCTGTTTTGGCTATCTTGCAGATTATTAATTAAAGTAATGTTTTGATTTCCCCAAGCTGATGTGGCATATCTTAATTTGCCTTCAATCGGAGCACTATAAATAATAATAATAATAATAATAATGCCAGTCCCCTGGTTCAAGCTAGCACACTAGGAGGCCCTGGGCTTGCTCTACGGTATCAGACATGAGGAATAGAACAGGGTACAATTCAGCGTTTTGAGGACAATCGAGTAGCTGTTCTCCTCTTTATTGTTCAACCTGTACATTGCAGATATTCTCTCTACTTGGTCCCGTCAATTCGCTTATGCCGATGACCTTGCCATTGCTACTCAACAATACACTACAACTAAGGAAGAAGAAATCTCAATACCAGACAGGCAAATTGAACCTTCAATATCTCGCCCAATGGTAAGCCTCTATACCACAACCCCATGAATAAGAGTTGATGATGATAATTGTTGTTTTAAGGGGCCTAGCATCTAGGTTATCGGCCCCTGATGGTTTGGGTGATCGTGAAGATGAAAATGAAATGCGAACTTAAAACTAAAACTAACTACTAACCTACATACTAGCAGAAGAAATGGAAAACAAAAGGAGAATAAGGCAAATAAAGGACAGGAGGAAAATAAATGCCCTCAACCCTCGAAGAATGCGGATTCAGGACTTGGAGGGAAGGAGAGCCATGAAAGGCAGATAGGAAAGTGAAAGAGGAGAGGGTACGCCCCAAAGGTAAGGGACAAAAGGGGAAAACGGACCCAGCTCAGGAATCCCTCGGGGTCGCCAACTCCTGAACTCACCAGCCGTGAGCCCCTGAGGGTGTAGCATTATCTAGGGTGCACCAGAAGTGGTGGGGCTACATACACCCGGCCTCCTTGAGGGCCTTGAGCGGAAGGCAGGAGATAACATGAAAAGAAAAAGAAGGCTGACCCCTCGCAGAAGGAGGGAATCATTAAAGATGAGACAAGGGCCAATTAAGGCGGGAAAGGAAGAGACTCCCTAGGCCTGGGATACCCTAATACCGTCGGGGTCGGAAGAGAACAAGAGTTGACCAAGTGAGGTCGACAGGAAGGAAGACGGAGAGGAGCCCGGCACAAGTAAGTGGAAGTAATGCCGGACTCAGCTGGAGCCCCGTGGTCGCCAACCCACGTCCCACTAGATGTGAGCCCCTGGGGGATTGATTAAGAGTGCTGCTAAACCGAGGACAAGGGACATCTTGCTGGCTCAGCATTGGGCGTTTCTGCATTCCGTTTTGTGATTATCTACAATGGGACTGGTGCATTCAACAGCAGAGTACTGTTCTTCAGTGTGGTTCAACAGCGCACATGTTACTGTCGTCAATCTGACAATGCGCATCGTCAGTGGTACAGTAAAACCTACTCCTCTTTTGAGGTTGCTTGCGCTGAGCCACCAAGGCTAAGGAGATATAATCATCCGATCCGTGAGTACACTAACAAGGAGACTCTACGGCAAACGGATTTTTGTAATTTTTCCCTCTTCGGGTACGTAAAGTTCAGAACTCGAACAATAATTTCCCAAAGCCGTTCATTGCCATATTCATAAATTCTCGAGAAAATCGACTTCCAAGTTTCCGAGCGCTTCATACCCAGTAAAGATGTTATAGAGTTCGAGCTGGACGAGTGGCGTCAGTTGGTCACTAGTCGTGGCCGAGTGAGGTGCGTGTGAGCGCGCTGTGTGACCGCATTGGAAGAGTGTACGTTTCCTAATACCGGTGCTTCCGATAGTTCCACGGGTGAACTGACCTTCCGTGTGTCATTCGGACAATACTTTTTCAAGTAGTGTTCCAGATAGGACAACAAAACCAGAAAACCCCGCTGAAAATCATGTCCGGATACCAGAGGAAAAACACCGTACGCTGCCAGTGGGACAGGCCGAGTTCTCGCTCCACACCAGGAGAAATTCACCGCTGGATTAGCGATACTCTCCGGTTGACTGTCGACCAAGTAGAAGCCATCCAGTTAAATGAACTAGAAAAAAAACATGTACATCAAGGTAATCAGCATATCTACTTATCAGAAATTGTTAAATAATTTTGCAGATCCTATTAAATTTCAGTATGACTCAGGCGAAATGACTAATGTTAAGCTCTCCCCAGCGGATTCCAATTTTACCACAGTGCGTATATTTAATGTCCCACTTGAAGTTCCCCCTGAAATTTTCAAATCCGTCCTGTCGAAATATGAGTGAAGTCAGGAAAGAACAATGGTCTTCTGCTTATCAGTTCCCGGTGTATAATGGAATACGCGCAGTCACTATGGAAATCAAACAAGATATCCCCTCCACTGAGACTTTTGGTGGCCATTCTGGCTACCTATCTTATAATGGACAGAAACAGACCTGTTTAATTTGCAATGCTAACACACATTTACGTATCAACTGCCCACAGAAAATGATTCCCCTCGGTATAACTCCTACACAACAACGACGTGTCCAATACTCGGAAGTTGTGACACAGCAAACGTCACATGAACACATGTTTATTGATCAGTCAGCTGGGACAACACCAGCAGTGGCCTCGGATACACACGACGCAGAACTGGTACCTTACACTGACCAGCTCAGCGAGCCACAGAGTGCCCCTGTGCTATCGGCAACCTGTATTGCAGCCTTAGAACCAATTATGCCGCCACTACAGGCTGCCACAGAAATTTTGTCTTCACTGCCCCCACCTTCTCTGGTACCTACCGACTCACTTAAGCAGGTTGATCGGGGATCCGAGAACGTATCTAAGAAGATTAAAACAAATGCCTCGATTGCCGTACCAGCCCAGAAGAATCAAACTGGCTCTACAAACGTTCCCGCAGCTGTGAAAAAGAAACAAAATCTTCATTCTACGTCATCTAGGGACCCACGAACGCTCTCAAACGCTGACAGCCGGCCTATGAATGGCAATCATAAGGAACTATCTCAACCTAATTTGACATAGTGCACCAGGATAATTCTCACCTGTGTCTTCTTTCGAGTCCACCTTCCAGTATGTCTAGCACAGCTTTTATACTTCTCTTAATGGCGCAATTTCTCTCTGTGGCCACTGTGAATATCAATGTAATAGAATGCCCTCTGAAATTTCAACTGTTGGAGAGATTCCTTCGAGATGCAGACATTGACATTGCCTTCATTCAAGAAGTTGCTATACCGTGTTTACCCATATCTGCCTTCTACAAACAATACATCAATACCGGTAATACGAATAGAGGGACCGGATTCCTCATAAGACATGATATCCCACTCGAAGGTGTGCTATGTCATCCATCAGGATGCATAATATCTGGACACATAAACAATACCACCCTGATAAATGTATATGGCCCATCCGGGTCCAATAAACGTGTGGAACGGAAAATGTTCTTTCAACAGAGTATACTGCCTCATCTGCACGACGTTAAGGAAAAACTTATTCTTGCAGGGGATTTCAATTGTATTCAACGCCCAGAGGATTCCACTAGTCCATACAAAGGTGTCAACCCGGCTCTCAGGACCCTTCTTACCTCCCTACACCTCATTGATGCTGTGGATAGTTTAAGGGTGCCCCTGCCCCATTACACCTGTATAAGTCACAACTCCTCATCACGAATTGACCGCATCTACTTTTCACAGGAACTTATCCAGCCTAGACGATATGAAGTGATACCTGCCAGTTTCACTAACCATCATGCTGTCGTATGTACAATCTCTTACCCCCATCCCATATTTCACATAGGAAGAGGTTATTGGAAACTGAATTGCTCGCTGTTACTGGAGGAGGAATGCCAAGATAT
Source organism: Meconema thalassinum (assembly GCA_946902985.2). NCBI lineage: Eukaryota > Metazoa > Arthropoda > Insecta > Orthoptera > Tettigoniidae > Meconema > Meconema thalassinum. Next base: position 802,474,804 of record OX336388.2, read on the forward strand.
TTTCAGACAACACTGGACTCGATGGGTCCAACAAAAATGCAAATTTCGCGACTGCGCAGACTGGTGGGATATTTTGGTTAAACCAGGGATCCGCCGCGTCTTTAATAACATATCCTACCAACGAGGTCGGGAAAGACGGGATACAGTTGAATTTTACTATCGAGTTCTTCGCCAGCTCCAGCAAAGATCTGATGCTGGGGAGCGTATATATGACCAGATTCGGGAAGTTAAAACCAAGCTCCTGTCTCTACAGCAACGAACGCTCGCTCATATAAACGTGGCTTTAAAAGATCGTACAGTGCTCCCAGACGAAAGTGCAAGTGTATACCATATCGCCAAAGGACAACGTGAGCGGCAACGTAAATATATCCACCGCCTCCGCACCAGTACTGGAAGTGTCGTCACCTCCCCTGACGCTATACCTAGTGAAATATCACTATTTTATCAACGGTTCTACGCTCAGGCTCCAATTGATCCACAGCAGGTGACCCTATTGCTTTCATCTTGCAGTACCCATCTATCTCCGGACAACAAAACTCGGCTCAGCGCGGATATTACGGATGAAGAGATTCACTCTGTGGTTAAGCACCTCCCAAACAACCGCTCACCTGGCATTGATGGACTGCCATATGAAATGTATAAACACTTCTGGCCTCTCATTGGCAAAGAATTTTGTCATGTCCTGCGTACCATTCTCCAACGTCGTGCTCTTTGTCAATCACATCACGTGGGTACCATAGTCCTCATACCAAAAACATCCTCTCCCATGGCAGTTGGTGACTTCCGACCAGTTACTCTGCTCTGCAGTGATTATAAAGTCCTTACCAAAGTACTTGCATGCCGATTGAAGACTGTTCTACATGATACCATTGGTGATGAACAATGTTGCAGTATTCCTGGAAGAACTCTGTTAACAAACTTAGCGATACTACGGGACCTACACCTAAAAGGCGAAATGCTCCCCACTGAGCCAATGAGTTTTCTCACCTTGGATCTTGATAAAGCTTTCGATCGCATCAGTCATGAATACTTGTACATGGTCTTGCAGCACTTTGAATTTCCTGCAATCCTTATTGACTACATTCGTATGATAAATTGTAATGCTACGTCTCGAGTGCTCGTCAACGGTTTTCTTTCCCCTCTGATTCCAATACAACGATCAGTTAGGCAAGGATGTCCCCTCTCCATGCTACTTTTTGTCATTGGCCTTGAACCGTTCATTCGGACTACCCAGGTGAAGCTACAGGGTTACAAACTGTCCACACATGTTTTTGGCATGTGCGCCTATGCTGATGACTTATCCATATTGATCCGCAATAATGAAGACATCTCCCACATCGATAGCGTCCTTCAGCTCTACCATATCGCCTCTGGAGCACAATCGAACCCCCAGAAAACTGCTTTGCTTCCGCTCAATAATAACTCAGTGATTACCCAACAGCCCTGGTTCCGGATAGTAAATGAGGTGAAAATTCTTGGCATTACCTGGAAGCAATCGCTTCTGGACACGGTGCAAGCAAACTGGACTAAGGTCATTGCCAAAGTTAGGGGAGTGCTGATCCAATTTGGTCTAAGAAACCTCAATATAGTGCAACGGGTCATAGTCCTCAACGTATTTGCGCTCTCTAAAATATGGTATGTCGCACAACTTTTCCCACTTCCCAAAATGTTTGAGAGCCAATTGGCAAAATATATAGGTTGGTTTCTATGGCAAGGATTTTTGTTCCGAATACAACGGGAACAGTTGTATCTCCCATCCCGGCAAGGCGGGCTAGGGCTAACCGCTCATGGCATGAAATGCCGTGCACTCCTCTGCAAGAACGATATCACTATTCTTTCCCAACATGACACTTTTACGAAAGCGCTATACAAAGATATTCGAAACACAGCCCGTGGTTGTGAGAGAGCTTTGTCGAAGATATTTAGGGACCATCAACAGCACCTTCTGGAAACTGTTCGCCAAATGCCTTCAGGGACTGTTCCAACGACGAAAAATATTTATAACATGTTGCGGCAAGTGGTACACTCCAAACCGCGAATCGAGGCCACCACCCTCTACGTCCATTGGCCCACTGTTTGGAAAAATTTTGGGGCTATGACCATTTCTTCTGCTGTACACTCCCGGGTTTTTATCTTCCTCAACGATCTCATCCCAACCGCTCTACGGCGATATACCATCCGTCTAGAAGCTTACCCATGGTGTACTATATGTGGTCAAACTGATACGGCGATACACCGCTTCACATCATGCACGTGAGTTGCCTCCACGTGGCTGTGGGGTAAGGGAAACGTATGTCAACTATTAAATGTGCCCACGGATGACCTTGATGACAGGAAGTTGATTCGCTTGTCGGTGACCGCCTTCCCCCAAATTAAACAGACTGCCATTGTGTGGATAATGGGCCAATATGTACACTTCGTGATGGACAATGATCAACATTTCTCATTCCTGGATCTCAGGTATCACCTGCAGAAAGAGCGTTGGAAGCTTAGTGAAAGTGGACAATTGTACGATAAATATGGACACTATCTGGACTTTCTTGTGATGTAATAGTATGGTATTTATCATATCTGAAAATTCTGTAATTCTGTAAAGAGCTAATTAAAAAAAAAGTGGCTCACCCGGTAACGTTCGGGCCCAGTAATCGCCGGGACGCTAGTTCGAGTCTCACTTCGGGTGCTATTTTTTTTTCCTTTCAATTCACATACTACTAATGTGATTGGAATATAAAAATCATCAGGCGGATTGTCGTCCTCCACGCCCGACATTATGATCTTCTTGATCGTATGTTAGAAACAAGAAGTTCAGTGACGAACTAAAGAGCCTACTTTCCATGCCAATGATTATTCTACAGTATATATGAACCTATCTAGAATAATGACGAAATTAAGTTGGTAATATCGAAATGTCCAATTAGTTCGAAATATTCCTGGTATAATGTAGCCTAAGTCGCCTCCGTAGCGTAGCGGTCAGCATGGTTAGCTGCCGACCCGGAGGTCCTGGGTTCGATTCCCGGCTCTGCCACGAAATTTGAAAAGTAGTACGAGGACTGGAACGGGGTCTACTCAGCCTCGGGTGGCCCAAATGAGTAGAGGGGGTTCGATTCCCCCTCAGCCATCCTCGAAGTGGTTTTCCGTGGTTTCCCACTTCGTCTTCGGGCAAATGCCGGGATGGTACCTTCTTCAAGGCCACGGCCGCCACCTTCCCTCTTCCTTGCCTATCCATCCTCACCATCCCTTACCTTCCCTCATGAGGCCCCTGGTCGCTTTGCAGGTGAGGCCGCCTGGGCGAGGTGCCAATCCCACCTCACCAGTTGTGTCCCTTCCGATTCGATGTACCCAGCTCTAGGACACTGCCCGTAGAGGCGGTAGTGGTGAGTTCCCTCGCTGAGTCCGTGGGTTCCACCAACCTGGAGGGTAAACGACTAAAAATAATAATAATAATAATAATAATAATAATGTAGCCTAATAGAGCACTACAGTTGGCAGCCTTGGTGACTGAATATATCTTAGTTCCATCTCTTAAGGTACAGAATACAAAATTTGGTTGAAGTCCAATGGACGTTTCAAGCAGTTAGACATTGGATCTATCAGCACGCGTAAAAGCATGTTGGCAACAATGCCATGCGTGTGCTGGTTAGAAATAATCGGAAATATTATGATATCTTGTTGTGCCAATTTTGGATGAAATCCATTTGTTAGTATAGATGTTACATGTATTTTAAAATTGGACCTATCAGCAAGCATAGAATCATGACGGCAGCACTGACTTATATTGAAAATCCACAGCCTGCTTCCAGTCTCCGACCGGGTCAGGAATGGAATGAATGAAGCCCCCATCTAGCGGCGAGGATATGAACTGTGCCGGCTGCCGAGGCCTGACGCACTCCTCTGGGGCAATGATTAAATGAATGACAGATGAAATGAAATGATAGTGGAGAGTGTTGCTGGAAGGAAATTTTGACAGGGAAAACCGGAGTACCCGGAGAAAAACCTGTCTGCCACCGTTTTGTCCAGCACAGATCTCACATGGAGTGACCGGGATTTGAACCACGGACCCAGCGGTGAGAGGCCGGCGTGCTGCCGCCTAAGCCACGGAGGCTTCACTGACTTATATTAATTACTCCAAATTAATCTAGAGTGTCAGGTGCTATACGTGTGCAAGGTATAGAGCTGTTGGCTTGATTACTTTCTGATATATTGATATTAGGGTAAAAAAATATAGACAGCATTTATTAACAGATGGCAGCCCTGATTGCTCTTAAGAATTCTTATAGTCATATCTGTTATTTTACACATAGCACATACGAAATTTGGTTGAAATCCAACTGATAGTATAGGAGTTTCATGTATTTAAAAATTGGTCCTATCAGCAGGCTTAGAATCATGTTGGTAGAACTGACGTATATAAGTTACTCCAAATTAATCAAAAATGTCAGGTACTATACGTGTGCATAGTTTAAAGCTGTCGGCTTGCATATTTTCAGATATATTGGTATTTGGATGAAGAAAAGAGAGAGAGCAATTATTAACAGTTGGTAGCCCTGGCGGCTCTAAACAATACACTCTGTCATATCTGTTTATGTACACATATTGCATACAAAATTTGGTTGAAATCCAATTAATAGTGAAGAAGTTATATGCATTTAAAAATCAAACCTATCAGAAGGCTTAAAATTATTTTGGCAACACTGTCATGTATGGCCTCCTGGAAATTAAGCTGAAATAGTATTATCTACATGTGTGCCACTTTTGGAATAGCTCCCATGTATACCTTCCATGATATCCAACATAGAGCTCAAATTTCTATTGTGTTTTTTCAGCAGTTGGTAGCACTGACATCATTTTCAAATATGGGTTTGAGATATTCCGGTGTACATCTTTACTCATACTAAATTTGGTTTCGGTTGCTGCAGCCGTTTAGGAGTTGATAGGGGGACACACACACACAGCCAGCCAGACAGAAGGAAAGACAGACAGACAGACACACATTTTCCCGGATCGATCTCATAAGTCTACTTTTTCCTCATTTTTTCAAAATGTAAAAAGTAGGCTAAAAATCACCCACCACGCTAAGAAGCCCTATCTGCTTCTCTGGAAACCAAAGGTCAAATGCTACTCCGAACAGGCATCCCTTGCAAATGACGTGGTATGTATCTCTTCCACCGGTCTTGGAACACCCACAAATCCTTGGGGCTAGAGCAGCTGTGCCCATTTCGCGGGTAGAGAAACGTGACAAAGGCAAACGATACACGCAGAACTGTTATTCGGAATAATTACATATCTGGAAGAAACCGCCATATTCAAATATATCATCACATTCAATTTTATTCATTCCATTGTTTACATTAATTTATTCTTCTATTTATATTTTTATGAATCTACAAGGTGTGAATATTATTACTGGATATTATTTTTGTCGCTTATTCGCAATTTCAAATAGGAGATAATTAGAAATGAGATGTGCATTTTTCATTGAAAATTATAATTACATATCTTTGAATTATTACAGACTTGATGATTTTTTGCCTATTTATAATTTAAAACAAGAAGTTCCGTGAAGAACTATACAGCCTACTTTTCATGCCAATGTTTATTCTACAGAATATGAACCTATCAAGAATAATGACGAAATTAAGTTGGTAATATCGAAATATCTAATTAGTTCAAAATATACCTGGTATAATGTAGCCTAATAGAGCACTACAGTTGGCAGCCCTGGTGACAAAATATATTCTTAGTTACATCTCTTAAGGTACAGAATACAAAATTTGGTTGAAGTCCAATGGTCGTTACATGCAGTTAGACACTGGATCTATCAGCAAGCGTAAAAGCATGTTGCCAACAATGTCATGCGTGTGCTGGTCAGAAATAATCTGAAATATTATGATATCTTGTTGTACCGACAGTAGTGGCTACGCTGGCTAAAGCTCAGCATTAGGTCATGGGGCCAAGCTCTCTGCTGACTCGGTAGACGCGTGGGTTCAAGCCCCACCGTCGGCCGGCCTTGAAATGGTTTTCCGTGGTTTCCTATTTTCAACACCAGGAAAATGCTGGGACGGTACCTTTTGACAGGCCACGGCCGCTTCCTTCCACATCCTTGCCCAGTTTCATTCACCATCATTCATTTCATCTCTCATTAACTCCTCTCAAGAGGTTGGCGTCAGGAAGGGCATCCGGCCGTAAAATCATCGCCACAAAGACTTCCATCGCATCTCATCCCCGACCCCGTTAGAAAACGGGAATAATAAGGGGTAGACATACATACATACATTATGATATCTTGTTGTGCCTATTTTGGATGAAATCCATTTGTTAGTATAGAAGTTACATGTATTTTAAAATTGGACATATCAGCAGGCATAGAATCATGTTGGCAGCACTGCCTTGTATTAATTACACCAAATTAATCTAGAATGTCAGGTGCTATACGTGTGCAAAGTATAGAGCTGTTGGCTTGCATACTTTCTGATATATTGATATTAGGGGGCGTGGTGGCTCAGCGGTCTAGCTGTATGCCTCTCACCAAGGCGGTCCGGGTTCGATTCCCGGTCAATGCATGTGAGATTTTCGAAGTGAAATGCCATGTCCTGTGGTTCGGATTCCACGTAAAACGGAGGTCCCGTGGCTCATGATCTCAAGATTAACGGTCACGTTAAACTAGAAGCTTCCTTATATTGATATTAGGGTAAAAAAATATAGACAGCATTTATTAACAGTTGGCAGCCCTGATTGCTCTTAACAATACTCATAGTCATATCTGTTATGGTACACATAGCACAAACGAAATGTGGTTGAAATCCAACTGATAGTATAGAAGTTACATGTATTTAAAAATTGGTACTATCAGCAGGCTTATAATCATGTTGGTAGAACTGACGTATATGAATTACTCCAAATTAATCTAAAATGTCAGAGTATACGTGTGCATAGTTTAAAGCTGTTGGCTTCCATACTTTCTGATATATTGGTATTTAAATAAAAATAATAATAATAGAGACAGCAATTATTAACAGTTGGCAGCCCTGGTGGATCTTAAGAATACGATCAGTCATATCTGTTTATGTACAGATATTACATAAAAAATTTGGTTGAAATCCAATTGATAGTGTAGAAGTTATATGCATTTAAACATTGGACGTATCAGAAGGCTTAAAATTATTTTGGCAACACTGTCATGGTTGGCCTTCTGGAAATTTAACTAATACAGTCTTATCTACATGTGTGCCAAATTTGGAATAGCTCCCATGCATACCTTGCAAGATATCCAACATGGAGCTCAAATTTCTAGTGCGTTTTTTCAGCAGTTGGTAGCACTGACATCATTTTCAAATATGGACGTGAGATATTCCGGTACACATCTTTACTCATACTAAATTTGGTTTTGATTGCTGCAGCCGTTTAGGAGTTGATAGGGGGGGGGGGGACCACACACAGCCAGCCAGACAGACAGACAGACAGAAGGACAGACAGACAGACAGACAGACGCACATTTTCCCGGATCGATCTCATAAGTCTACTTTTTCCTCATTTTTGCAAAATGTGAAAAGTAGGCTAAAAAAATAGGCTTATGAGATCACCTTTTGTCCGTGTGTATGTGCGTATGTGTGTGTGATTCGTGTGTTTGTCCCCCCCCCCCCCCCCTAATAAAATCTAAACGGCTGGAGAGATTTCAATGAAACTCGGTAAGTTCATAGCTCTATTTCGGGCGAACCCGACCGTGCCCTTCAAATTTTGTTACGTCTCACCAATCTAACATGGCGGCTGTGCGAAATATTTCACCAGCATTCAATATCACCGAAACTGTTACCGATATCACCCTGAAATTTTGTATGGTGATAAAGGAAACTACTAGAAATTCACTTATGTGACATTTGAAAACCTGGTAACTACAAAACCAACATGGCGGCCAAGCGAAATTGAGACTTTTAAATGGACATTTCTCGCGATTTAACCAACCAAACGCAATGGAACTTGGCACAGTATATGTTTATATACATTGTAATGCACCGAGATCTAACTTCGTTCAATGGTTTACATAACCTCAAGATGGCGGATGTGTGAAATATTTCACCGGCATTCTATATCTCTGAAACTATGAGCGGTATCACCCTGAAATTTTGTACGGAGAGAAAGCGTATTACTGGAAGTTCATCTATAAGACTTTTAAAAACCGGTTAACTACAAAACGAATATGGCGGCCAAGCGAATTTGAACATTTTAAATAGACTTTTCTCGCGATTTAATGTTCCAAGCGCAATGAAATCTGGCACAGGAAATGTTTATACACATGTAATGCACTGGTATCTAATTTAGGTCAATTGTTTACATAACCGCAAGATGGCGGCTGTGCGAATTTTAAAATTAAGTTTTTATTTCTTGTGTGGTAATCATGTGATCGAAGTGAAAGTTTGAATAATGAACCTACGCAATAATTTTCCTTTAATGGTACATGACTTTATGGCCTATACATTTAACAATCCAACATGGCGACCATCCGAAATATTTAGACGGCTCTGAATATCTACGAATCTATTATAGCAATCAAACTGACTTTTTTATGTTCATAGGGGCTATGAACCCAACTTCACCTATAGGACTTTAAATAACCTCGTGATCACAAATCCAACATGGCGGCGACGTGAAATATAAATATTCACATGGACGTTTCTCGCAATTTAACCATCCGAGTGCAGTGAAACTTGGTACAATAAATCTTTATACGAATGTTAATCCACTGGCATCTTATTTATTTCAATTGTTTCCATAACCACAAGATGGCAGCTGTGCGAAATTTTAAAATCTCCTTGTTACTTCTTGTGTCCTAATCATGCGATTGATATTTGAATGCTACACGTACACAATAATCTTCATGTAACAGTACATAACTCTAGGACTTACATATATTCAATCCAACATGGCGACCATCCGAAATATTTAGTCGGTTCTCAATATCTACGAATCTATTACAGCAATCAAACTGAAATTTTGTATGTTGATAGAGGCAATTAACATAAGTAGGATGTATGAAAATAGGCTGTATAGTTCTTCACGGAACTACTTGTTTCATTGGAAATTATAATTACTTATCTTTGAATTACTACAGACTTGATGATTTTTATATTTCAATCACATTATTAGTATATGAATTGAAAGAAAAATAATATAGCACCTGAAGTGAGACTCGAACTAGCGTCCCGGAGATTTCTATGCCCAATCGTTACCGGGTGCGCCACGAGTCCTGCTCAAACTCGTTAACATTTTTACTGGATATGAAGCGCTCGGAAAACTTTGAAGTTGATTTTCTCGAGAATTTATGAATGTGGCATCGGACGGCTTTGGGAAATTATTGTTCGAGGTCTGAACTTTACGTACCTGAAACGGGAAAAATTACAAAAATCCGATTGCCGTAGGGTCCCCTTGTAAGATATCAGTGAACGTAGCTCTCCCAATTCATGAAGACGTACTTCATAGATTTGGACGGTTGAAACGACGGAAACCAAGGATGGCCTAGGGTGGGCTCAAACCCACGTCTACCAAGCTTGGCGCCATGGCCTGGTGCTGCGCGTTAGGGAGCGTAGCTACCGCTGTCGGTAACACTGCACGGCTGTTAAGGCTACATGCTCATACGCATAGTTGCTACAGAACAATCTTAGACTCATGTGACCACCTTGTGCAAGCATCTGAACGTGAGATGGTAATTCTGTCGATATTAAATACAGTGGAACGTGGCTAATTTGAACTTCTATAATTCAAAATCTTCTTTAATTCGAATTTTTCTCTTGGTCCCTAGCATTTTATATACAATCAATGCTAAAAAATCGTGGTTAATTCGAATTATATTTTTGATAATAATAATATCGTATGGCCTCGGGTGCCTGGTGCAAGCTTTGTTAATTGGCACCCAGAGGGTAGCTTGCATGTCGAATTTCGTCGTTCCTTTGAAGGCTATTAAAGTCAAGGAGGTTAGATATCTAAACTCCTTGACACTACAGCGCTTTCAAGTAGAGAATGGAGGAACTTTGTGTTGGCGGAAAATCCCGAGATTAATTTTGCCATTGAACACGGCCTACTGAATTCAAATGGGTTCTTTAACATGCCAACAACGTATGACATGAGTATCGTGGTTTCTGTCGCTTTCAAAAATCACTTACCATGGCCAGGGGCGAACCTGCAATCTTGGGGTTGGTAGTCCGACACTATAACCACTCACCCACCGTGGCAAGCTTATATTTTGGATAATTCGAAGTTTCTACGCGTAAAAACTCCAAAAAACAAGATGGTTCCCGAAAAAACTGTTCTGAGTGCAGCCCAAGCAACAAACCACATCACAGAACTTAGGCGTTTTTTTTAAGTAGAAATGACGTAAGTGATTCTGTTTTCCGTTCCTTAAATTTGTTAGATTTTTTGTGATGGCCGAGAGACTTAATTGTATGAAACAGGTAAAAATCTCCAACTTTTTTGAAAAACAGTAGATTTCTCTAATACTAACTAGATTGCTGGATTACTACTGTCGTTAAATAGGTGAATAGTACATTTTGGTTTTATTTTATAATTTGAAACTTTTGAGGTTATTCACGATACAGTCATTATACAGTGCCGTTGTCTGTTAATCTGCTTTGATGAACGTAAATCATTATGCAAACGTATTGCAGTACAATATCTTTTCTCAACCCTTTTCAAAGAACTTTCTTAATTCGAATTTTTGGATAATTCAAATTTTCTTACTGGTCCCTTAAGGTTCGAATTATCCAAGTTCCACTGTATCGTAAATACGATATAAATTCCAATTATATTCCTACCAGTAATTACGGTGACAGTTTATAAGCTCAAACACACAGATACACGCTTTCGAAAGGAATACATTCAGTGTGTCTGAAATACGAGTGAGCTCCGGAGCTTATCTCAAACATTTCATTAAAGAAACGAGCGTGGTATTTCCAATCCGAATGCAATAATCTAAGCCAGGGGTCTCCAAACTTTCCAGCCTTAGGGCCATACTGATTACTCCAGTAAGTTCCGAGGGCCAAAACCATATTATCATTGTTGCCGTTGGTAAAAAGTGAAATAGTCCACTGATGAAAAAAGTCCGAAAAAGTACGCAACGTTGAAAAAAGGCTGAAAATCGGACTAAAGTCCGCAAAACGGCAACCTGCATATTATTAATTTTCCTGTCATTATCTGTAATTTCTAGATTAGTCGTAGAGTACGAGCCATGAGGAGTAACGTGACACGACATCTGGTGGACACAAGCGGAAATAGGTAGTACCTTCTATCGCTAACAGATGGCGCTAATAGCACGCACAGAGTAATCTCGTTGGTTCGAGAGAGTTCTGGTGTCTTCCACTCACTTCTAGATGGCAGTAATTGGAATATATAAGAAGGCTAGTTGCGCAAACCACAAGTCAGTTCCTATGACACTGTTGTGAAATAAAATAGTGCGTACCCCCTTAAAACGTGTTTGTGCGTGTTTAAGTTTAAGACATCTTTGTAACAGTATTTTGATTTGAATTGTTGCTTTTGTGTGTGATTTAGTAGTATGGAAAAGAAGCGAAAAATTGATAGTGAATGCAGAAAATTCAAAGATGAGTGAAACATTCAGTATTTCGTAATTGAGTCCAGTAACAAGGCGCTATGTTTGATTTGCAATGAAAGCATAGCCGTTCTCAAGGAATATAACATTAAACGTTATTATGAAACAAAACATTTTCAAAATTACTCAAAATATACAGGAAGTTTGCGGACAGAAAAATTCGAAGCTATGAAGCGCGGATTGAAATCGCAGCAATCTTCATTTACAAAACTCAAAACCGAACAAGAGGCTGCAACTCGTGCCAGCTTTCGTGTGGCTCTTGAAATTGCAAAACGTGGAAAACCATTCACCGATGGAGAAATGATCAAAGAATGCATAATTGCAGCAGCCGAAGAAATGTGCCCTGAAAAGGTAAATTTATTAAAAACTGTCAGTATGTCAGCAAACACTGTGGCTCGAAGGGTAGAAAACATCGCTGAAAATATATCCTCTCAACTGTTCGACAAAAATGGAGATGTTGAGTGGTTTTCTTTGGCCTTGGATGAGTCAACGGATGTGTCAGATACTGCTCAGGTGTTGATTTATATTCGAGGAGTAGATAAAAGCTATGAAGTGCATGAAGAACTTCTTGATATGTATAGTATTCATGGCACAACTACTGGTACAGATATTTTTAAAGGAGTTGAAATGGCCATTAATCAAAAGAACCTTCGATGGAAAAACTTGAAATGTATTACAACTGATGGAGGCAAAAACACGAGTGGGAAAGATAAAGGAGTGGTCGCTCTTGTGTCAAAGGCTGTAGAAAATGACGGTGGTTCAAAACCATTAGTCTTACATTGTATCATTCATCAACAGTCTTTGTGCGGAAAATGTTTGGATATGTTTGAAGTTCTGAAACCAGTCATATCAACTGTTAATTTTATGAGATCTTTTGGGCTGAATCACCGACAATTCCGACAATTTATTGAAGAGATTGGAGAAAATGACTTACCTTATCATACTGCCGTACGTTGGCTTAGTTGTGGGAAAGTCCTTCAGCGCTTTTTTGAACTTCAAGCAGTGATCGAATTTTTTTTTGAAAAGCATCGCCCTCTTACTGAATTACAAAACAACGCATGGCTGTGGAAGTTAGCATTCTATGTTGATTTGACAAAACATGTGAACGAACTGAATTTGAGATTGCAAGGAGAAAACCAGCATCTTCCTGATTTATACACTAATATCAAATCATTCCGGAAGAAATTGATACTGTTTCAATCACAACTACGAAGTAAATGTTTTTCACATTTTAAAACATGTGAAATATTCAGCCACACCACTGAGACTGAGTTTCCCATTGATTTTGCAATCGAAACTTTGAGTGCTTTGAAAATAAATTTTGATACTCGTTTCTCGGACTTCGATGCCTTTGCGAATCAAATTAAGAATTTTCAGGATCCTTTTGATACTGACATTGAAACCCTAGCCCCGGAACTTCAAATGGAAATGATTGAACTACAGTGCAGTGATATAATTAAGAACAAATATCAAAACTCATCTTTGTTGGAATTTTATAAGAGTCTTCCACTGACACAATTTGATAATTTGCATAAATTTGCTCGTGGGCTGTTTTCTGTTTTTGGTACTACTTATTTGTGTGAGAAGACCTTCTCCAAAATGAAGTACACAAAAAATGTTTACAGATCTAAATTAACTGATGAGCATCTTAAATCTCTTTTAATAATTGGTACAAGTAAAATTAGTCCACAACTACAAACTATTGTCAGTGGAAAATCTCAATTACATAAATCTCATTAGTATTTCATATGTCTGCATGTTATACATGTCTTTACTCATTACAATTCTGTGTTTCTTTATCCAACTTATCACAAAAACAATAACAATAAGCCTACAACTATGTTATGAGTAGTTAGCCCATGACCATATCAATGTAGATGTCATATTAATAATTATTCAACATAAAATTAGAATACTTCAGTAAACTAAATTTAATTTGCTATAAAAAAAATATGTTCTCTAAAAGGAGTTTTCAAGTATGCTAGCTCTCCGCGGGCCGGACAAAATCTGTCCGCGGGCCGGATGTGGCCCTCGGGCCGTAGTTTGGAGACCCCTGATCTAAGCTAACCGCAGTGTAACTGCTTGTAAGCGCCAGTCGTTATATCCAAGCGTCGTTTTTGTACTCCTTAAACGACGGAATGCATTTCATGGAACATTCTCCAATTGAATGTTTCATTTTCATGGTTCCATTCATGTAGAAGAGATACAGGGAAGTGACGCTTTTCCTATTGCAAGACGTGGTCTAGCCAAGTCTCGGATAAAAGAGGCCGACAATTAAACTTCAGTCTCATTTTGGTCGTTCGCTATTCTCCTTACACGCTTCTATGTTTCTTCTTCTTGGCCGGTTGTGTAGTACGACACTCGTCCGCTGGGGATTGCCGTTTGCTGGTGCTCATTATTGTTGCTTTAATCCAGGTCATCTTCTCACGGTCCCAGGTGCAGTGGATTTAAAGCTGTGTTAGTAAATTTACTGGTGCGTTAAGGGGGCTCATACAACGCCGGTTGTCAAAAATTTAAGTTTTTTTTTACGTTTAAATGAAAGACAATACCTTTCTCAATATATCTGTTAAGTTTTATAAGTAAATTCCGCGTTTTGGCAGAGATATAGCGTATTACGTGAGACCATGCGCCTATCTGTCAATGGAGTGTTTAATATTCAATGCTGTTTAACCGAAAGGTTGCTTTTTTTGGTAGGAAAAAACACAATATCTCATGAACTATGTGATGAAACTGGATGAAACTCGAAAGATACATTCCAACATATGATCACTAGAGGTTGAACCTCATTTATGAAATTATCTTAAAAAACAAGATGTTCAGTAAAGAACATATAGCCTACTTTCTCCTAAATGTATGAGTATAGTTATAACTCGTTATTATCAAAGAGTATAATAAAATCATTTCTTGGTTGAAGACCTTAGAAACTATTTACCTCTACCAAACGCCAAAACCTAGAAATAACTACTACCATCATTGAAGAAAGATAGATAAGAAGTATCTCAAGAATGTTATGGATCTGGAGACATAATCGACCGGACTGGCTACGTGGCTCAGCGGTAACGTTCTCGCTTGCTGGGCCCTAGGTTGCAGGTTCGTATCCTGGTGCAATCAGCTGGCATTTGAGGGTGCACAAATGCGAGAGAGCCGTGTCAGTAGATTTACTGGCACGTTAATGATCTCCTTCGGGCCAAAATTCCGGCACCCCAGCGTATCTAAAAGCAGCAGTAGTTAAAAGGGACGTAAATCAAATAACATTATTATTATTGTTATTATTACATAATTGACCTGCCGTGGGCAGCATCCAACTTTGAGTTGAGGCATGTCTTTACACGTCTGGTTGTGCATGACTTTCACAACCCTAATTGAATTAACAAATCTTTCCATGACCCTACAGAGACGTGTGTATACAAACTATGTGGATATTTTCGATTGCTATTTGCCTGAAATAAAAGTATTAATTAATAACCTGAACTAGCACCAACTGCTAGAATTCAGTTACTATGTGAAATCGTTTTGTTCTTTACTTCAAATAACATTTTCAAATAACGCACAATAGGCTGTTACAAACCCTTTAAAATAAAAAGTAAAAATTTATCGTAGTATCATCTTGCCATTCTTCAAGTTCGTTGCGCATAGAATGCCAATGGTATACGGTACTAACCAATGGAGTCCCACGTAGAACAGTCGTGACATCTAGTGGAGAAGTATCGAACAATATAACCCTAGCAGGGCGAGTGCATTCTAGTGGCCATAAGAAGAATCTTTTCAATAAAATCTTGAAGTTAATAAGTAGGCCGGCGTGCAGTTAACTTTTTGGCCGCTAGATGTCTCGAGCAAATCTGCTGGAGAACTATGTTTTAATTAAATATATATTTTCCCCGTAATGTGCACAATATAACGCTTAATTTTAAAACGTATGAATCATTACAAAACAATAAATATATAATATTTCAAGCAAAAAATCTCTTATGGGGTTTGAACCATAGGCATGTGAGCGATAGGCCAACGCTTTACCACGGAGCCATTTGTGCCAACGAACATCGTTCTATATAAAATGACTTACATATAACTTGTTAGAAAATAATGATGTAGGCCTAACGATTTCATCAGTGGAGTATATTATTTATGTATAAAGCATTTCATACTAAGTTTATTTATTTATTTTGTATCAGTACGCTATATTGCATGCAATACTCAAAGTAGGGAAATATACGTCAGGCACAAGATATCCGCTGCCATCTTGTATTCTTACCGAGACGGCTCAGCTTTTTAAAATCACTTCTGCACTATAGTATTACAAAATAAACTTTCAATTTCGAACGTGCCTCTTCCTTTAGAACAGTTAAATCGATTCTCGGCTCGATAATTGGAACTGGTGGGTCCCATGATATGGATTATAAAGTTTGCATAATTCGCATGGCCGCCATCCTGAAATGGTACGGCGGATGACCTTGTAGTTTGGTCACAAGACGCGTCCTATATGAAGGTATGTTGTTACCTAATTTGGTAGAGATCGGATAATTTGGTTAGTCGCTATTTGATTTTACGTTTTGAACGTTTGAGTGGCCGCCATTCAGTTTTGGTAAAGATGGCGGCGATATAAAACATGACACTGAGGTGCCCTTTGCTTGTTCTACCTTTGTGCCAAATTTCGTTCAATTCGGTTTCACCGTGTTCGAATTGATAGGGGGGGGACAGACATTCAGAGTACACACACTCACACACACACACACACACACAGACTCACACACACACATACACACACACAGACAGACACACACTTTTTGGCCCTGTAGTGATCTCATAAGTCTACTTTCATTTTTTGCAAAAATCGAAAGTAGGCTAATAATTGAGATATACTTGGAAAATTAAACAAAAAACTGTTCATTTTTTGGAAGACATTTTTTTTAATATACTATTTACAACATAACATTCATAGTCGTTCATCATCGCTATTTATGCGTTTACTTTACATGAAAAAAAATCATTCCATTCAGACTGGTATTTCTTGTTAAATCGTGTTTTTTGTGATTCACGGAGTTTAAAATATCACGAATATTATCCTTTCAATATATCACGAAATACTTTATATACTGCTCCTCTCTCTAAATTAGATGAGAGCTCTATGTATTTATTATACATAACTCTATGTTACATATTAGTGAAGCTACGATATGATTCGTAACTGTATGCGAAAATTCCCACTGGCGGTGTATGAGCCCCCTTAACTCTTCCCGCCGAAATTGCGATGTTTCTGTGTCTGTAATGCCTCTGTAGCTGCCAGGGACCCGGCTTCGCCCGGTAGAATGATCATGAAGTCTCAAAGCCTCATAAATCTCTGTGGTCCGATAACACTCAAAAGTAATGAATTATATTTATTTATGTTAAGGACGATAGTGGCTACTGAAGTGACATATCAAACAAAGTTAACCCAGTCGTGGTTTAGTGGCTAGCACTCTTGCTTAGATTCCAGGCTCTGCCAATAATTTTTAAATCTGGTCTGAGGGCTAGAACTGGGCATACTCAGCCTTGTGAGGCAAAACTGTGAAGAGGAGGGTTCGATTCCCATCTCAGTCATCTTGGAAGTGGTTTTCCGCGGTTTACCGCTTCTACTCCAAGCAAATGGTTACTAAATGAAGGCCTGCTTCCCAAGCCTAGACCCAAATACACGGCACTACTAGGTACTGGTTATCAGACACATGAACACACCCTAGTACACGGGGATTCATGACCACGATGTCGCAAATCCAGTGAATAAATTAACAACAACAGGTATTGTCCCCATTGTTTGACATTTCCACCCGAGCATCGAACCACTACTCTACTGGTGACGAACGTATGCTAACCAATAAACATGGCCCAGGATGACTCCCCCAAAGCTCGCCTCATTTCATCCATCAATAACAAACAGTATTTGTAACATGTCTAAAGGAAGTAAATTGGACGTTGTTAGTGACATCGAAGCTTCCAACTCCAGAATGCTGACATCCGATATATCAATATTTGACCGGGCACCACAAAGGCTAAACATGCGTTCGGATGATCACTAATACGATCGGTCGATTCTTATTGTCAGTTCCATCAATTCATTCACTGTACTTTCCATGTAACTGACAGCCTGTGGTATCAGGCCTAACTGAACGGGGCATCACTTACAAATCATAAATGCAGTGTGGTGGTGCAGTTCGTAGATCCAAGCTTCGAACCTCACCAATGACAGCGGCCTTCCTGTAGAGTCTCTAAATACCAACCCCCACCACTAGTCACAATCTAACAGAAGAATAACTTACTCAAGTACACGGGGCTGACGATGGATGTCCCATATTGACTGAAACAAATGTGTTTACTGATCCTCAGATATAGCAGAGGTCAGGGTCCACCAGACTTGTTGATCTAGTCCACTGCCTTAGATATAGCAGAGATCAGGTCATCCACAGTTCCTGGAAAGGCTCGTATGAGATATTCCATTGACTGTGTAATGGCTGTTGACTCATTCCCGTCCCATTTATGGAGAACCGAAGCACGTAACACGGTTTAGTCTACTCCAAGTATACATTGGTAGATTCAAGCAAAGGGTCCTCAACATTCACGATACCAGGTGGTGTAAAATATGTCCATTCATCCCGCCATTTGTCATTGGGATTGCAATTGTTTTTATTAATTCCTTGGCAGTTTTCCACGCAGGTTTGAGTGATTTCAGGCTAGATGAATCAACCTGATGCAGGTCAGAGCCTTGTTCTTTAGCATTCTCGACCATAGATTCCCACGTCTAATATGAGGAGGGGGGATGTAACCACTGGATTGGAGTAGGAAGTAGTGTGGCGGAACTGAGTGTGGCTTCTGCGTCTACAAATATGGGTGATGATATTTACAATATATACAGTTATTTAGTTACTTTAGCGACACAACTAGTCAATATTTGTGATCGTTTCTCGAGACACTGATAGTGGTGATTGATCTTCAACTTTGCTTGCTTAGTGTGATTGTGTGATTGTTATAGTGCGGTTTGAAGCCATTTTTCAGTGTTGCCTAAGTAAACAAGAGTTTAGTGCTTTTCAGTCGGTCAACACGAATGTACACAAAAGAGCTGGGTTATGCCCTAATCGTGAAATAAATTACATGAGATTAATAAATACACTAGGATGACCAGTTTTGATCGTCAAGCGATCATCATCAGATCCATTACACATCTATGTTTGAAAATACAGGTGAAAATATATACAATATGTACAATTATTTAGTTGCAGTATTGGTACTGCAACTTGTCGGTGTATGCTAGTTGTAGTATAAATGAAGTTAGGTAAAATGCTTAAATAGTGATAGAAATCCGGAGTTTGTCTGTTTAGAGTGATTATATGGTAGTAAAAGTCAACTATGGTTGTACTGTATACTATTACTTATCTGGTTGGGTGTCTTCCGCGCTGTAGCTGCGAATAGTATCAACTTCCCTCTTGGCGCAGTGACGGTCGACTGAATTGGAATGTTATCTCACTAAACTGGATTTTTTTTCCTCCCCCCGCCCCGTGTTCCTATGTGCAGTCTGTAGTTAATGCATGTGTAATTGTGACGTGTTGCCAAGTCTAGATAAGATGTATGTTATTGAATTCAAGAAGGTCTTCAACTATTAAAGACCGTGGAACATTCCTAGCCACGCGTAGACAATTAGCCATTCATACTAAGCGCACCCGGTCTTTGAGTACGTCCCGGCACCTTTAAAAGTGCCGCGAATGCCGGCCTTGGTTTATTGAAGAAAAACGTACATCGTACTCCTGATCCAGATAACATTTACCTAATAAAATCCCCCTACCCCCCCCCCCCATTTTTACATCCTAAGTGTAATGGATCTGATGATGATCGCTTGACGATCGAAACTGGTCATCCAAATGTATTTATTAATGTCATGTAAGGTTTTTCAGGATTTGG
Organism: Meconema thalassinum; assembly: GCA_946902985.2. Classification (NCBI taxonomy): domain Eukaryota; kingdom Metazoa; phylum Arthropoda; class Insecta; order Orthoptera; family Tettigoniidae; genus Meconema; species Meconema thalassinum. Next base: position 802,494,320 of record OX336388.2, read on the forward strand.
GAACCACCCATTACAATTGGCTACAATAGTGTTGACCGAATGAAAAAAGAACATAGTATTTCGATTACAAATTATTTATTGTGAAGCACAGTAACTTACACATCGTAACCATAGCTCCCTACCTGTCACAGCGAGGTAACAAGTCCTTTGAGCTCGATATTCTGCTTGGCTCCAGTCTTAACTGGTGATGCCATTCCACTGATTGTCACTTCAATTCAGGGGGTTCAAACGCGACCGAATTCTCGTCCCCGGTCACTACCTTGCTAAGAATATCATCACGTGTCAACTGGTCTCCCCTAACGCTGTGGTTTGTGTCTCTGTCCGCCCAACGTGCACACGGCTTTCAATATTTCAGTTTTTCAGAAACAATATCGTTAAGATGTGATGTTGAAATTTGCCGAAACTTCGTAAAAAGATGAGATAGTGTAAACCTGACGCGTTCTTCAACCAACGATGCACTTGATCACATTCTTCAGTGAACTGTGGGACCCATCACATCTCGCTAATCCGTCGATGGTTTAGAGTTCATCGCATTCAGAAAACGAATGACAGATCGAATCTCACTTCACCATTCTATCCAGGCACTATAAAGAGAAAACAACAAACAGCGATCTCAAAATGGCGTCATCTCCTTCGCCCAGAACAACTACCGCAGCGTTGCCGGGGCAATGTATAAAAATGGATGGTTGGTTCCACAATTTAGGGGCTGCGACAACGCGGTCATGTAGCCCCGTGTACTTTGGGTGTGTGTAGAATGTGTCTGATAACCGGTGCTATTTGTGATAGCTGTATTAGTGTGTGTTATCTGTAATTCGAGTGAGAATTGCATGCATTCAATTTTCAAGTAGTTTCTACTTTTGCTACCAAATGCTATCTTCAACGACAACTAGTTGTGAACTTGGTTGATAGATGCCACCGCAGTCGGATCCTGGCGACGAACGTTGGAACTTAAGAGCGGTAGACAAATCTAACCTTTAATTTAGCTTCACACAAGTGTAATTAGTGGAAGGTTCCTTTCCATGCCATAAATCTATGACATGGGACCGTCGGCTTTACTTCCCCTCCGAAGGAAGGCGTGCTGAGGGATTTTTAACGCTCTTAAAAATCCGACGACTTCAGCTGGGTTTGAACCCGCAACCTTGGGCATAGAAGCTCAGCAGGGTACCAACTACGCACCGAAGCTGCTATAAAAATGGAACTTACTTGACGTGAAGTAACATTAATAAATGTAAAACAAAAATAATGGAATGCAGCCGAAATAAATCAGAAACCCCTATGGACATCAAATTGGCAGGTGAAAAACTAAAGGAAGTAGGAGACTTCTGTTACTTAGGATGCAAGATAACCAGTGATGGACGATGCAAAGAGGATATAAAATGTAGGTTTGCTCAGGCAAGGAATGCATTTCTACAAAAAAGGAATCTGTTGACATCGAATATAGATTTAGGTATTAGGAAGTCATTTTTGAAGGCCTTTGTCTGGAGCGCAGTGCTCTATCGAAGTGAAACTTGGAGTATTGGTGCAGCAGAAAAGAGGAGAATTGAAGCCTTTGAAATGTGGTGTTACAGGAGAATTATGAAGATCAGATAGATAGATAGGGTTACAAACGAAGAGGTATTAAGACTAGTGGGAGAGTAGAGATGTTTCTGGCGATAGGTTGGTAGGACACATACTAAGACACCCAGGAATAGCAAGCTTAGTTATGGAAGGAAGAGTCGAGGAAAAGAACTGTAGGGGTAGACCAAGCTTAGAATATGTTAAACAGTTTGCCTCGGATATAGGGTGTGGTAGCTATGTAGAGATGAAACGATTAGTTCAGGACTGGGATGCATGGAGAGTTGCATCTCACCAGTCAAAAGACTGAAGACTTAAACAAACAACAACTTGACGTGCCAAGTAGTTTTCGTGTGAAAGAAAGAAAGAAAGAAAGAAAGAAAGACAGACAGACATAAGACACTAGACTATGCTCGTAAGGAGGATCATCTGTTAAAGTTGCATTGATCTATTATCTCAGCGACTCCGAGTGAGGAGCAGACTATTGCTGATAGATGGTCGGAACGGGACACCGTGGTCGTCAGGACCGTGCACTTTTGTGGTAACTCTTCTCTTTGTGTCTCAAGTAGTCTGCGCACTTGCTATTGCTGTTACACTAGTAATGAAGGAGATCATACCGTGAACCATCCCGGCATTTGCCTGGTGTCGAAGTGGGAAAGAATATAAGAGGAATATAAGAGCTGAGGTGATAATCGAACACGGGTCTCAGGCGTCACTGCCAACAACACTGTCGGGAGAATAGTGTGTGAAACTGTACAGTTGTTAGAATCTAGGTGATCAAGAATACCAACAGCGCATTTGCTTGGAGCGAGTGTGTAGACCACACTCAGGATGGCCGCCACCACCGCACTGCCTCGAATCGAACCTTGGATCTCCGGACTTGAGGCTCCACTTTGCTGTCGAAACGCTTAATGAGAGGTGAAAATAGGCTAGTAAGGTTAGTTGTTGCTGTTAGGGGCTTAGACATCGTGGTCATTTAGCCCCGTCTACTTGAGTGTGAGTACAATTTTTCTATAACGTGTGTTGTTGTGGTATCTGCAGTAATGTGTGTATTTGCAATTCAGGTGAGGATTGGAAAGGAGGTGGCCGTGGCCTTAAGTTAGGAACCATCCCAGGATTTGACTGGAGTGAAAGTGGGGAAACCAAGGAAAACCACTCCCAAGATGCCCACCAACCCAGGGGCTCACATCTAGTGGGACCTCAGCTGAGTCCGGTATTGCTTCCACTTACTTGTGCCGGGCTCCTCTCCGTCTTCTTTCCTGTCGACCTCTCTTGGTCAATTGTTGTTCTCTTCCAACCTCGACGGTATTAGGGTATCCGAGGCCTAGGGAGTCACTTCCTTTCCCGCCTTCATTGGCCCTTATCTCATTTTCCAGGAATCAGCCTTCTTCTCTTTTCATTATAGTTCCTATTCTCTTTAAGATTCCCGCCCTGTTTTTGTAATTGGCTCCCCGTGTATCTAAATTACATTATGTGAATATTTTGACTCAAGGGGAGATGACCTCATAGTTCCACCCCTTAAAACCTCAATTGCTAACTAACTCCAAGATGGCTGACGTGGGAATCGAACCTACCTCCTCTCAGTTTTGCCCCGGGAAGCTGAGTGTGCCCCGTTTTAGCCCTCAGATCAGAAATACATTTATTGGCTGAATCGGAAATTGAACAGCCAAGAATGCTAGCCGCTACGCCGTACTAAGAAGAAGTTTCTGTTTTGAAATAAAATATTAAGAGGAGAATATAATATAGTAGGCCTACTTTAATTACTTTCCAAGAAAGTTTGTGGGCCATGATGCAAAATAGCTTTCGTGAGGTGTATAATTAAATCATGTATATTAAACAAGAAGTTCCGTGACGAATTAAAGAGCTTACTTTTCTTAAAACTTAAGATTCATGCCAATGATTAATCTATAAGGATCTATCTAGAATAATGACGAAATTAAGTTGGTAATATCGAAATTTCTAATTAGTTCCAAATACTGTATTCCTGGCATAATGTAGCCTAATAGAGAACTACAGTTGGCAGCCCTGGTGACTGAATATATTCTTAGTTCCATCTCTTAAGGTACAAAATACAAAATTTGGTTGAAGTCCAATGGATAGTATGGACGTTACATGCAGTTAAACATTGGATCTAACAGCGCGTTTAAAATCATGTTGGCACCAATGTCATGCATATATTGGTCTCAAATAATCGGAAATAATTTGTACTATTGTTGTGCCAATTTTGAATGAAATCCATTAGTTAGTGTAGAAGTTACATGCATTTTAAAATTGGACCTATCAGCAGGCTTAGAATCATGTTGGCAGCACTGACGTATATTAGATATTCCAAATTAAACTAGAATGCCAGGTACTATACGTGTGCAAAGATTAGAGCTATTGCTTTGCATACTTTCTGATATATTGATATTAGGGTAACAAAATAGAGAGAGGATTTATTAACAGTTGGCAGCCCTGGTTGCACTAAAGAATACGCATAGTCATATCTATTATGGTACACATAGCACATACGTAATTTGGTTGAGATCCAAATGATAGTATAGGTGTTACATGTATTTAAAGTTGGAAATCTCAGCAGGCTTAGAATCATGTTGGTAGCACTGACGTATATAAGTTACTCCAAATTAATATAGAATGTCAGGTACTATACGTGTGCATAGTTTAAAGCTGTCGGCTTGCATACTTTCTGATATAATGGTATTTGGATAAAATAAATTGAGGGCATTTATTAACAGTTGGCAGCCCTGGTGGCTCTTAAGAATACGCTCAGTCACATCTGTTCATGTACACATAGCAGATACGAAATTTGGTTGAATTCCAATCGAAAGTGTAGACATTATATGCATTTAAAAATTGGACTTATCAGCAGGCTTTTAATCATTTTGGCAACAGTGCCATGTATGGCCTCCTGGAAATAAAACTGAAATATTATTGTCTACACGAGTGCTAATTTTGAAATAGCTCCCATTCATACCTTTCAAGTTATCCAACATGGAGCTCAAATTTCAATTACAATTTTTCAGCAGTTGGTAGCACTGACATCATTTTCAAATATGGCTTTGAGATCTTCAGGTATAGATCTTAACTCCTATCAAATTTTGTTTCGATTGCTGCAGCCGTTTAGGAGTTGATAGGGGGGACACACACACACACACACACACACAGACTGACAGAAGGACAGATAGACTGACAGGCAGACAGACACACATTTGCCCGGATCGATCCCATAAGTCTACTTTTTCCTCATTTTTGCAAAATGTGAAAAGTAGGCTAAACATTAAGGCAGTTGTTGAGAGTATGATTTGTACTGTGTTGGAACATTCTGCGCACTGACCCATCGAATCATAGTTTGATTACCTCAGGCTTGTCAACTCTAATGACAAATAGAGTCGTTTGACGAGATTACCTCATTAGTTTACCGAACGATTTATTGCGCATTTACGTAGCGATTGCGATATTAGCAACGATACTAATTCAGAGCCTATTTGAGTTATTTCAACCCGGTCTGTTTCAGTTAATACTGGCCAAACATAACTCGATATCTCATATGCGGAGCGCGATGGAGCTTATTTAGCAGCTGCTGCAGATCTGGGCACTGAGAGGTTCCCTCGTCCTTCAGTCCAAGATTTATTGGTCCTCATATCACAGAAAAAAGGTGGTTGTGGATAATTTCCTCTGCGATGCCAATTTGTTAATGTTTTTCACTATTTCACTAAGCAGGTGTTCTTGACTTTCATTGAGCGAGCGAGGTTTGGTCAGATTGGCATTGCTCATTCTGAGAATGTGGCTGTTGAATAATAATAATAATAATAATAATAATAATAATAATAATAAACTTCTGCTAACGCTCAACCCTGTTATTTTAGCTCCTCCAGGGTCTCACAACTTGTGGGACGTGGGTTGGCGACCACGGGACCCCAGCTGGGTCCGGCATTACTTCCACTTACTTGTGCCAGGCTCCACTCTGTTCTCTTTCCTCTCGACCTCTCTTGGTCAACCCTTGTTCTTTTTCAACCCCGACGGTATTAGGGTATCCAAAGCCTAGGGAGTCTTTCACTTTCCCGCCTTTATTGACCCCTGTCTCATATTTCATGATTCCGCAGTCTTCGAGGGATCAGTCCTCTAGTCTTCTTTTCATGTTATCTCCTGCCTTCTGCACAAGGCCCTCAAGCAGGCAGGGTGTGTGTAGCCCCACCCTGAATAGTGCTAAACCCTCAAGGGCTCACAGTATCTCCTGCCTTCTGCACAAGGCCCTCAAGGAGGCAGGTTGTGTGTAGCCACACCACTTCTGGTGCACACTGGATAGCGCTACACCATCAGGGGCTCACAGTATCTCCTGCCTTCTGCTCAAGGCCCTTAAGGAGGCAGGTTGTATGTAGCCACACCCCTTCTGGTGCACTCTGGATAGTGCTACACCCTCAGGGGCTCACAGTATCTCCTGACGTCTGCTCAAGGCCCTCAAGGAGGCAGGGTGAGTGTATCCCCACCACTTCTGGTGCACCCTGGATAGTGCTACACCCTCAGGGCCTCACAGTATCTCCTGTCTTCTGCTCAAGACCCTCAAGGAGGCAGGGTGTGTGTAGCCTCACCACGTCTGGTGAACCCTGGATTGTGCTACACCCTCAGGGGCTCACAGTATCTCCTGCCTTCTGCTCAAGGCCCTCAAGGAGGCAGGGTGTGTGTAGCCCCACCACTTCTGGTGCACTCTGGATTGTACTACACCCTCATGGGCTCACAGTATCTCCTGCCTTCTGCTCAAGGCCCTCAAGGAGGCAGGGTGTGTGTAGTCCCACCACTTCTGGTGCACCCTGGATTGTGCTACACCCTCAGGGGCTCACAGTATCTCCTGCCTTCTGCTCAAGGCCCTCAAGGAGGCAGGGTGTGTGTAGTCCCACCACTTCTGGTGCACCCTGAATTGTACTACACCCTCAAGGGCTCATGGCTGGGTAGCTCGGGAGTTGGTGACCCTGAGGGATTTGTGAGCTGGGTCCTGTTTTTCTCCTTTATCTATTGCCTTTGGGGCGGACCCTTTCCTCTTTCCCCCATCCTATCTGCCTTTCATAGCTCCCCTTCCTTCCAAGTCCCTCAGTCCTCATTCTTCGATGATTGACGGCATCTGCTTTTCTCCTGTCTTTTATTTCTTTAATTACTTTCTTTTGACCTTAACTTCTTCTAGCCCGTAAGTTTTGACGTTAGTTTTAGTTGTAGTTTCCTTTTGACGATCACACAGACCATTCGCGGCCGATAACCTACATGTTAGGCCCCTTAAAATAACAATTACCATCAACATCATGTTATTTTAGGAAGTTTAAGGGGACCTTGTACGTCACGAACGCCCTATTTATCCAATGCTAAAATGTAACTTTGTAGACAAAAGAACCACTGGAAAATGTTTAGCCTAAATAGATCATAGATGTGGGTTATTATATGTTGAACAATACCACGCAGATTTAATACATTAGCATTCATGAGATCCGAGATATACATTAAATAACATGTGATCCATTTCTTTACGATAAAAGCCAAATTTTCAGTGTTTCGCAACAGAGTGTCATAACTATTTGTGTATGAAGATAAAGTTGGGTAAGTTTCATTTTTGTAGCTCCGTTACATTTCAAGAAACATGCACCGATAACTGAGGAAATCACTTTAACGGTAGCATCAACTTAAAAGCTTCACAAATGATACTTCTCTATTACCTCCGCAGTTATAGGGGACATCTCACATGTTGGACATATAAAATGGCACTATCATCTATACGTTGCCATTGCTAGCCGGTCACTATTGACGGTTGACGATGACCTGAAAATGTGGAAATATTATCACATTCTAGCAAGGCTATGTGTTACGTTTTACGAAAGGATCAGACCCCTGGCTCTTTTAAATCGAATTTTTAAATAGTCTCATTTTATGATTACCTAGAGGTGTAGTGGCTAGCATATTTAGCTGTCTCCCAAGATGAGTTAATATTTGAAAAATATATCACGGTCTAGGATCATTATTTGCAAGGTTTTCCGAAAAATCAAACCTCTGGCTCTTAAATAATCTCATTTTCTATGTCTAGGAGTGAAAAACTGGAAGAGAAAAAACTGTCCGAATGTTATGATGCAATCGCAGATTTATTCTGAAATACAGGTATGTGCGTAATAAGGCTTAACTGTAAGCAAATTCACAGATTTGACTCCTCTAGGCTACAATGTCCCCTTAAAGTACACGAAAATGTCTAGGGTTATTTGAATTAGGTGAAGTTCCAACAAAGACAATATTGACTCTCATTACGGAGTAAAACAGTACCACAATGTTACGTTAAACAAGTAGTTCCGTGAATAACTATACAGCCTATTTTCATATAACCTACTTATGTTAATTGCCTCTATCAACATACAAAAATTTCAGTTTGATTGCTGTAATAGATTCGTAGATATTGAGAACCGACTAAATATTGTGGATGGTCGCCATGTTGGATTTTTACATTTGTAGGTCTTAGAGTTATGTTCTGTTACATGAAGATTATTTTGTACGTGTGGCATTCAAACTTCAATCACATGATTAGGACAAAAAAAGTAAAACCGTGATTTTAAAATTTCGCACAGCTGCCATTTTGTGGTTATGGAAACAATTGAAGAAAATTAGATGCCAGTGGATTAACATTTATTTATTTATTTATTTATTTATTAATAGGTACTGTTACAGTTAGGCAAAACCTGGTGGTAACAAGATATTTACATGTTGCTTGTAACTCAATATCTCTCCATAATGTCTCTGGGTTCCCTGAATGCAACATTTAATTTCTTCTTGAAAGCTTTTAAACTGTTAGGAAAAGGTTCTAAGACTTCTTCAGGTAACTCATTCCATGTTTGAATACCCCTGTTTATAAAATAATACTTAGCTAAGTTTGTTTTTTGAATGATGGGCCTAATTTTGTTGAATGGTTGAAAGAGAAATGTGCAGGTATAGAAAATTGTCTGAAATTAGGAAAAGTAGACACAGCTTATCGAAGGATTAAGAATACTTTTGGGGAAAAGAAGACTAAGTGCTGTAATATTAAGGACACAAATGGAAAGCCTCTAACAGATAGGGAAGAAAAGGTTGAGAGATGGAAAGCTTACATAGAGAGTTTGTATAAGGGAAAGGAGATTGAGAATCATGTAATGGAAAGGGAGGAGGAAATTGATGAGGATGCGAAAGGAGATTTAATATTGAGATCAGAATTTGATAGAGCTTTGGAAGACTTAAGCAGGAACAAAGCACCAGGCATAGATGATATACCGATTGAGTTGCTACGCTGCATAGGAGATGAAGGTCTGATCAGGTTATTTCACTTGGTGTGTAGGATTTATGAGACAGGTGTGGTACCCCCTGATTTCAAGAAGAATGTAATCATCCCTATACCAAAGAAAGTGGGAGCTGACAGATGTGAAGATTACCGTACAATCAGCTTGATTACTCATGCTTCAAAGATCCTGTCTAGAATAATTTACAAGAGGATTGAAAGCCAGATAGAAACGGAGTTGGGTGAAGACCAGTTTGGTTTCAGGAGAAATGTAGGAACAAGGGAAGCTGTACTAAGTCTTAGGCTGATTTTGGAAGGTAGAATAAGGAAAGATAAGAGAACGTTCATGGCTTTTGTAGACTTAGAAAAGGCTTTTGATAACGTTAAATTGTTTGACATTTTGAAATCAATTGGAATAAAGTACAGGGATAGGAGGGTGATATACAATCTGTACAGAAACCAGACAGCAGTCATTCGAGTTGAAGGACATGAGAGAGAAGCTGGTATTCAGAAAGGTGTAAGGCAAGGCTGCAACTTATCACCCATACTTTTCAATCTTTACATTGAACAAGCAATGAAGGAAATTAGGGAAAAATTTAAAGTGGGGGTGAAGATTCAAGGAGAAATAATTTCAACTCTGAGATTTGCTGATGACATAGTCATCTTGGCCGACAAGCCTGAGGATTTGAATGAGTTTTTGAATGGTATGGACTCCGTCTTACAGAAAGAATTCATGATGAAAATTAATAAATGTAAAACAAAAATACTGGAATGCAGCCGAAATAAATCAGAAACCTCTATGGAGATCAAATTGGCTGGTGAAAAGCTGAAGGAAGTAGGAGACTTCTGTTACTTAGGAAGCAGAATAACCAGTGATGGACGAAGCAAAGAGGATATTAAAAGTAGGTTGGCTCAGGCAAAGAAAGCATTTCTACAAAAAAGGAATCTGCTGACATCGAATATAGATTTAGGTATTAGGAAGTCATTTTTGAAAGCCTTTATCTGGAGTGTGGCGCTCTATGGAAGTGAAACTTGGACTATTGGTGCAGCAGAAAAGAGGAGAATTGAAGCATTTGAAATGTGGTGTTACAGGAGAATGATGAAGATCAGATGGGTAGATAGGGTTACAAACAAAGAGGTATTAAGACGAGTGGGAGAGGAGAGATGTTTCTGGCGACTGCTAATGAAGAGAAGAGATAGGTTGGTAGGACACATACTAAGACACCCAGGAATAGCAAGCTTAGTTATGGAAGGAAGGGTCGAGGAAAAAAACTGTAGGGGTAGACCAAGGTTAGTATATATTAAACAGATTGCCTCGGATGTAGGGTGTCGGAGCTATGTAGAGATGAAACGATTAGCTCAGGACAGGGAGGCATGGAGAGCTGCATCAAACCAGTCAAAAGACTGAAGTTCAAACAACAACAACGATCTCTCCTACCCATATAATCTGAATCATGCATTCTGTTTCGCAACTCATTCCAGGCCGGCTCCCCTGTGTATGCTTTGTACATCTCCTGGAGTCTTCTTTTATGTCTTCTGCTGTGTAGGGATTCCCAACCCAATGACTTGAACATGTCAGAAACACTATCAGTTTGGGAGAATTTGCCAAGTACGAATCTTGCAGCTTTCCTTTGCACCATCTCCAATTTGTTCGTTAAAGTTGATTGGTAGGGCTCCCACACACTCGTGGCGTATTCCAAAATTGGTCTCACTAGACATTTGCAAGCCAATTCTTTGGCCTGAATACTGCTACCCTTCATGTTTCTCATAACAAAGTATAATGACTTTTGTGCCTTATTAGCAACGCTCTCAACGTGCTCACCCCAGTGTAACCTTTTATTTATGGCAATCCCGAGATAGCTGCATGACTCCACCCGAGGAATAATTTTGTTTCATAATTTATAATCAGCTATTGTCCCTTTTCTGCTGTTAGTAAAAGACAGGCATTTACTTTTTTCTGCACTTATCCTCATGTTATTTCGGATAACCCAGCATTCTATACGTTCCAAGTCTTGTTGGAGGAGCGCAGTGTCAACTTGATTTTCGATTTTTCTATATATTACTCAGTCGTCAGCGAATAGTCTGACGTCCGATTTAACATATTCTGCCAGGTTGTTTATATATAGAAGAAAGAACAATGGCCCAACTACATTTCCTTGTGGAATTCCAGAGGTGACTTTTGTCTCTTTCGAAAATACTCCCCCAATTTTGACTGTTTGGGTTCCGTTTTGGAGAAAGTCCCGGATCCTGAATACCACTCTTTCATCAAGACCCAAATTTGCAAGCTTATGTAACAGGAGGTCATGTGGAACCATGTCAAAAGCCTTAGCTAAGTCAATGATTACACTGTCCACCTGGCCTCCTGTGTCCATGACTTCTGCTATATCTTGACAAAAGCCACCACCTGTGATTCACATGAATATCCTTTCCAGAATCCGTGTTGTCTATCATACAACCAGTTATTTTTCTCCCAAAATTCCCTTATGTATAATCTGCAATTATTTGTTCCATTTGTTTGCAAACTACTGCTGTCAGACTCACTGGTCTATAGTTACCCGGCATGGTTCTGTCCCCTCCTTTATAAATTGGAACTACAATAGCTTTCTTCCAGTCGGACGGGACGGTCTGTTCAGAGAGACTGTGAACAATACCCTAAGGAAGGGAATTATTTGTTCTCCGCCTATCTTGAGAATGTCGCCAGACACCTCATCGAGTCCTACTGACTTGAATTTTTTGATTTTCTTCAGGTTTTTCTAACCTTCCTGTTATGAATAGTGAATGGTTTAAATGTATTTTCCTTTAATTTTGAAGAAACGGACATGCTAGCTTTCGCAGTAAAAACGCTACAATACCACTCATTAAGCACTTCAGCTTTTTGTGGGTTTCCTGTGACAAGATTTCCTTCTGAGTCCCTCAGAGACTTAATGTCATCTCTGTTCTTTTTCCGTCTCCTAAGATAATTATAAAAAGTATTTGTATTTCCCGGTTTTAGTATAGTCTTCATATACGAATCGTGCGTTTTACGTTTTTCTGTGTTCAATTCCTTGATAATTAGTTGGTATTGTCTGTAATAGTTCCTATTTGATTTTAGTCTGTTGTGTATTTTTCTAGCTTTTCTCTTAAGAATTCTAACACGTGAATTGTAGTATTCTGGATCCTGGTTTCCCTTCACTCTATATTTTGGAACTTATAGCGATTGGCCCGTATGAATAATATTTTTCAAATTTAACCACACATCTTCAACGCTAGCGCCAGTCGATGCCCATCGAAGAAAATTTACTTTTAAGTAATTTTGAAAACCTAAAGTGTCCGCCTTATTGCACTTCCAAACAAACATTTCTTTAATATCTTGGCTGCGTTCCAGTTCCCAATGGAATAACATTTCGACAGCCTGGTGGTCACTAATTCCCGGAATATTTTCAACACTTCAGATTGTCCACAGGCTTAATGAGGAAAATATCTAGTATATTTCTACCCCTGGTGGGTCTTTCCACTAATTGTGAAAGTCCGCACTCCTGGATGAGTGAGTTCGCTATTTGTTGTTCCCTCCCCCCTAGCATTTTATCACCTGACCAATCGACATTTGGGAGATTTAAATCCCCTGCTAAGATAAGATCTTTGTCTGGCTCAAGCTCTGAACAAATGCTAATTAGCTTGCAAAGGATGTCGGTGTTTTCGTTTGGTGCTCTGTAGACACCAATCATTCTTAGTATCTTACCGTCAGTGGTTCTAAGAAGTTTTATGCCGAGCGCTTCGTATTCCTCATCTATCCAATCTAATTGTGATGTCAAGTCATTTTTAACGCAAATAAAAATACCTCACCCTCTCCTTAATCTATTTCTCCTGTACACAGTGAAGCCAGCCGGGAAGAATTCATTATTTCCTAGTTCATCTGATAGCCAAGATTCCGTTCCGATGACTACATCGGGCTTGTGTAATTCAATCAAAGTCGAAAATTTTATACTTTTGTTCACAATACTTTGACAATTGACTTGAAGAAATCTTAGAACCTTACCTGTCTGAGAATGTCCTTGGAGATCTGCTGCCGCCTCCAGGCTGCGGTGTTGGGGTGCTTTGCCACTCGCCCGTCCCGTTAGTTGGGGTAGATGACCTCTCCCCGTACACCCTTCGAAAGCTGCAGTAACCCCCGTGGCGTGCTGTTGAGTTTGTTCATCTCTAATCTGCCCCGTTAGTTTTCCTGTTGCCCGAAATGGCGCACCACATTACACAGGAGAGTTCCCATCTTCCGTGAACCATGTCTATTCAAATGGACACCATCACGTCCCAAATGATTCCAATCTATAAAGCAGTTTGGATCGAAATATCCGAGACCCAACCGATTGCAGACCCAGTCAATGTTTTCATTTACCGAGTCCGTGTACTCGATTTGCGTGTCCTTTCTCCTTACAATTCCAGCTATCACAACTTTTGCTTTTTAAACACTTTTCTTGCAACCATACCTAAGTCCCATATTTCCCCCATTATGTTATCCGCGGATCTTGAGCTCCTTAAATTGTTTGTTCCCACATTTATCACTACCACCTTTTCTTCCCTTTCTTCATCCCTGTCTTCTATCTGGCGAGCCATTTGTTCTATCCTTATTCCCGGGTAGCATTCAACGGCTGCTCCTTGCTTCCTGCACTCTTCTGCACCGAATCGGACCATTGAGTCCCCTAATATACGCACTGCTACAGGTTTGCTTTCAATTTTTCGTTGAGGCTTTCTTACCCTGTCCCCCTTCGTCACTGTGGCCCAGCTGCCTTTCGAATTTTCTTCTTCTCTAAGAATGTCTTTTAGGACTTTGTTTTCATCTTCTACTTCCTTTATGATTTTTTTTCGCCTGTAACTGCATAATCATATCTTCATTGCGTTTCATTTCTTCGCTTGAAACGACAACAACGTCACAGTCATTACACTTCCAGGCATCTGTTACATTTACTTCATCGTTCATACCTACACACATAAAATGGAACCATTTTTCACATGTAATACACTCAATTCCGTTTTTTAGATTTCTGGCACACACTTTACACTTAACAATTTGTTTCAGCCGTTATTTCCCTTCCGCGTCATTGTTAACTCGGTCTTGGCTAATTTAAACGGGAGAGCGCAGGTCTACACGTCCGTCTCCGCTAAGAAATTACTGTACCAAGTGTCACTTCACTCGGGTGGTTAAATTGCGAGAAACGACCAAGTGAATATTTATACTTGCGCGTCGCCGCCATGTTGGATTTGTGCTCCCCAGGTTATTGAAAGTCCTATAGGTGAACTTATGTTCATAGCCCCTATGAACATTTAAAAATTCAGTTTGATTGCTGTAATAGATTCGTAGATATTGAGATCCATCTATATATTTCGAATGAGCGCCATGTTGGATTGTTATACGTATAGGCCATAGAGACATGTACCATTAAAGCAAAATTATTGCATAGGTTCATTATTCAAACTTTCACTTCGATCGCATGATTACGACACAAGAAATAAAAACTTAATTTAAAAATTCGCTCAGTCACCATCTTGAGGTTATGTAAACAATTGAACTAAATTATATACCAGTGCATTCCAATGTGCATAAACATGTCCTGTACCAAGTTTCATTGCGTTTGGATCATTAAATGGCGAGAAAAGTCTATTTAATTTTATCAATTTCGCTTGGCCGCCATATTCGTTTTGTAGTTAACCGGTTTTTGAAAGTCTTATAGATGGACTTCTAGTAGTGCCCTTTATCTCCGTACAAAATTTCAGGGTAATACCGCTAATAGTTTCAGAGATATAGAATGCCAGTGAAATATTTCGCACAGCCGCCATCTTGAGGTTAGGTAAACAATTCAACAAAGTTAGATGTCGGCGTATTACAATTTGTATAGACATATACTGTACCAAGTTTTATTGCGTTCGGTTGGTTAAATCGCGAGAAACGTCTATTTAAATTCGCAACTTGGCTTGGACGCCATGCTGGTTTAGTAGTTACCAGGTTTTCAAAAGTCACATAGGTGAACTTCTAGTAGTTCCCTTTATCACCGTAGAATATTCCAGGGTGATATCGGTAATAGTTTCGGAGATATTGAATGCTAGTGAAATATTTTGCACAGCCGCCATGTTGGATTGATGAGACGTAACAAAATTTGAAGGGCACGATCGGGGTCTTCCGGAATAGTGCTATGAACTTACCGAGTTTCATTGAAATCGCTCCAGCTGTTTAGAAGTTATTAGGGGAAGGGGGCACACACCATCACACACCAACACACAGACAGACACATGGACTAAAGATGATCTCATAAGCCTATTTTTAGCCTATTTTCATGTATGAAAAAAAAAATAGGCCGTGTGTCTGTGTGTTGGTGTGTGATGGTGTGTGCCCCCCTCCCCTAATAACTTCTAAACAGTTGGAGCGATTACAATGAAACTCGGTAAGTTCATAGCACTATTCCGGACGACCCCGACCGTGCCCTTCAAATTTTGTTACGTCTCATCAATCCAACATGGCGGCTGTGCAAAATATTTCACCAGCATTCAATATCTCCGAAACTATTACCGATATCACCCTGGAATGTTTTACGGTGATAAAGAGAACTACTAGACGTTCACCTATGTGACTTTTGAAAACCTGGTAACTACAAAACCAACATGGCGGCTCCGCGAAGTTGCGAATTTAATAGACGTTTCTTGCGATTTAACCAACCAAACGCAATAAAACTTGGTACAGTATATGTTTATACACATTGTAATGCACCGTCATCTAACATCGTTCAATTGTTTACATAACCTCATGATGGCGGCTGTGCGAAATATTTCGCCGGCATTCTATATCTCCGAAACTATTAGCGGTATCACCCTGAAATTTTTTACGGACATAAAGGGCACTACTGGAAGTTCATCTATAATACTTTCAAAAACTGGTTAACTACAGAACGAATATGGCAGCCAAGCGAAGTTGAAAATTTTAAATAGACCATTCTCGCGATTTTATGATCCAAATGCAATGAAACTTGGTACAGCAAATGTTTATACACATTGTAATGCACTGGTATCTAATTTAGTTCAATTGTTTACATAACCTGAGGATGGCGGCTGAGCGAATTTTAAAATTAAGTTTTTATTTCTTGTGTCATAATCATGCGATCGAAGTGAAAGTTTGAATAATGAACCTACGCAATAATTTTCCTTTAATGGTACATGACTCTATGGCATATACATATAACAATCCAACATGGCGACCATCCGTAATATTTAGGTGGATCTCAATATCTACGAATCTATTACAGCAATCACACTGTATTTTTAATGTTCATAGGGACTATGAACATAAGTTCACATATAGGACTTTCAATAACCTGGTGATCACAAATCCAATATAGGCGACGAGATGTATACATATTCACATAGTCGTTCACAGTAAATCCTCATGCATACGTTAATCCACTGGCATTTAATTTTTTTCAATTATTTCCATGACCACAAGAAGGCAGCTGTGCGAAATTTTAATATCTCGTTTTTACTTTTTGTGTCCTAATCAAGCGATTGAAGTTTGAATGCTACACGTACTCAATAATCTTCTTGTAACAGAACATAACTCTAAGACCTACATATATAAAAGTCCAACATGGCGCCTATCCGCAATATTTAGTCGGTTCTCAATATCTACGAATTTATTACAGCAATCAAAGTGAAATTTTGTATGTTGATAGAGGCAATTAACATAAGTAGGATATATGAAAATAGGCTGTTTAGTTCTTCACGGAACTACTTGTTTCATAAATGAATATAGGCTAAAAATGGATATTGCAGTATTACCAGGCTCTCGCTGGATATGACCACTAGCTCTAAGGGTATGATAACTGGTGCTTACCTACTTTCCTCCAAACAGATTGCTTGTAAAAGAAGGCATAAGAATATTGAAGCAAACTAGGTTCAGTTTTACAGCAACTCTCGCATGTAACAGCTGGAAGCACTCCTTGACCATTGCTTGCTGGACGATATTATCCCGTAGAGCAGGGGTGTCAAACTCAATTTTGCAGAGGGCCATATATTAAATTTAGAATGTGTAGGCGGGCCAGGTTCAAATTTAAAAAAATGTACTGAATTATTATAACATTTTATTTACTTAATTATATAGTATATAATATACGATTGTTAAAAATCATATCAAAGTTATAAAAGAGGGTAATTATTTAGAGCTCGAGGATCCAGATGACTTCTCATGTTTTTGTCAAGCTGATTGATGGCAGGTATCATATTCGTTGTAATTATTTTAAGAATTGAATGGAGTTGTTCATTCGTAAGTCTTGTGCGATGTTTGTTCTTATTTATTTTCATGACGGAAAACATCTGCTCACATAAATAGGTGCTACCAAACATGCAGAGAATGCGTGCTGCATGCTTTTTTAATTGCGGGTAGTTATCCAAACTCTTGAAAGACTGTGTATAAAATGTAAGAGCGTTAACCTCTTTAAATTTTTCTTTCAAAATACTGTCTGATTGAAGATCTATCAACTCCATTTGCAAATGAACTGGTGCCTGTGAAGCTTCAAAATTGAATGGATTGTTGAAAATTGGGAATTCCATTTCATTCATTTTGTGGAAGTCTTCAAAACGATTGTTGAATTCCGTGATCAGATTTTGCAGAAGTTGAGAATATTGATCCAATTTATTTTGGTTCACCGTGCCAAATGATTTTAAATGAGGGAAATGATCCAAAGTTTGATTTTTTACCTGATTTTCCCACAGCCTCAACTTTGTTTCAAAGGCTTGAATACATGAATACATTTGAGTGACAATCAGATTTTTACCCTGTAACTTAACATTCAGATCAGTCAAGTGTTTATTCACATCTACTAAAAAGGCACAATCAACCCACCAGTCATTGTCATAATCAATTGAGTTGCCTTTTTCTAACATGAAAGCTTGAATAGGGTCACGTAATGCAAAAAATCTTTCTAAAACTACTCCTCGACTGAGCCAATGAACTTCGGTGAAATAAGGGACATCAGAAATCTTTTCGTCCAAATCTTGTAAAAACTGCCTGAACTGTCGGTGATTTAGTCCTCTGCTCCTTAAAAAATTTACTATTTTAATTATTGGTTGCATGACATGGTCCATTTTTAAATGTTTGGATGCCAATGATTCCTGATGAATTATACAGTGAAATCCCAAAACATTCCCTGATGTTTTCTGTTTTAACTTAGTTACAACGCCCGAATGTTTGCCAGCCATGGCAGGAGCGCCATCCGTAGTTGTGCTGCTAAGTATATTCCAGTCGAGTTCATATTCTGATATCAAATGCTCAATTGCAGAATAAATATCATTTGCTCTTGTAGTACCTGTCAATGGGACGCACTTTAATAGTTCTTCAGTTATTTCAAAGTTACTGTTAATACCTCGTATAAAAACAGCAAGTTGAGCTGTATCCTCAGTATCAGTGCTCTCGTCAACAGCCAGTGAAGAGTTTGTAAATTCCTTAATTTTCTCCTTCAGTTGAAGAACCAAATTTTGAGATAAATCATTTATTCTTGAAGCAACAGTGTTTCTTGACAGCGAAATATTTTAAATTATTGACTTTTGAATTGGAAATGAAACATCGGCCACTTTCAACATGCAGTCTTTAATAAACTCACCATCAGTGAAAGGTTTTGATCTCTTCGCGATTTCTAATGCAATAATAAAACTTGATTTCAGGGCATCTTCGCTCTCAGTATTAGCTTTAGTAAACATCGATTGTTGACCTTGAAGTTTAGATATTAAAGATGACAATGTGTCCATTCTTATTTTTTCAGTGCAACAATCGAATTTTGATTTATGATTCGTATCATAGTGTCTCTTCAAGTTAAACTCCTTACAAACAGCAACTGTTTGATTGCAAATCAAACACAGTGGTTTACCTTTCCATTCTATGAAAAAATATGCAATTTCCCATTTAGACTGAAAACCCCTGCACTCACTATCAACTTTACGTTTTTGTGATATTATGCCAAAATCGTAACAATTATGGAACTCGACACAGAATATCGCATGCGCACGACACAAACAAATGCACAGTACCTTCACAACCACTGGACTTCACAATCACTATGTGGCAGTACAACTAAATTAACTAAAATCTTTCTCCGACCGTATCGCTTCGATTACTCGACTCAACTGACTAGACTCGAAGCGCGTGGATGATTCTAGCCATCGTGGTATTTCCGCTTGTTGCTAAGAGATGGCGTTACTGTCTACCTCTCTCGCTTGTCTAGGCACGCGCTGCGCATGAAATTACTTATAAATGTTGTAGTGTGCGCATTTTAAAACTTCCGTAGAGGAATCGAGTGAAGTCATGATTCTTCTGTCTGTCACACATTGCGATCGCGGGCCGTATCTTTGACATCCCTGCCGTAGAGAATGGAACTGTGCTATGAGGTGAAGGCGCTACGTGGATGTTGGCTCTTTTAGATCTCAGTATTTTGCTGTGGGCTCACCGGAAGAAATTATATACCCCTTGAAAGAGAACACATGTCAATTTCGATCGCTGTAGATGTTACATCACTGGTACCAGGTGATCGTGTGATCATCGCAGTGAAGTAGTCTTCAATGGACCAAAGAAAGTGGGCAGTACGTGTGCCTGCTTTCAAATTACGCAAGGCGTTGAGTGTCCCGAGATCACAATGCTGGTGTGGTTAATTCAGGTCGGAGGTGGTTTCTCGTACCATGACTTGGCCTCACATAACCCAGAATGTTCATTTCAACGCTTTTGGTGACCAACTCAACAACTCCATGATGAGTAGGCTATGCTGTAGACACTCTTATCGAGGGTGGATTCACTGACGTAGTTCGTAGCATGCTAAGCTTCTATGCCCAATGTCACTGGTTCAAAGTCGTCGGATTTTTTAAGAGCGTTAAAAATCCCTCAGTATGCCTTCCTTCGGAAGGTAAGTAAAGCCGGCGGTCGCATGTCATAGATTTATGGCATGAAAAGGAACCTTCCACTAACTAACGTGTGTGAGGCCAAAATTTGTAGGTTAGGTTTGATTAATGCTCTTAAGTTCCAACGTTCGTCACCGGGTGCTGGTTGTGATGCCATCTAGTAGTAGCCAAGTTCACAGCTAGGCGTCGTGGACGGTAGCATTTGGTAGCGAAAGTAGGAACTACTGGAAATTATCGCTGCACTCCTTACTTGAATTAAAAACAGATACACACACTAATACAGTCATCACAATTAACACCGGTTATCAGACAGATTCTACACACACGGGGCTACATGACCGCGTTATCGCAGCCCCTAAACTGAGGAACCAGCCCTAACTTAAATTGTGTGAAGCAAAATCTGGAGGTTAGATTTGATTAATGCTCTTAAGTTCCAACGTTTGTCGTCAGGTGAAGGTAGCGATGGCATCTAGTAGCCAAGTTTTCAGCTAGATGTCGTGGACGGTACCATTTGATAGCTAAAGTAGGAAATACAGTACCGGAACTTGGAATTTATGATCGTCTGCAGTCCTTACTTGAATTAAAACAGATAACACACACTAACACAGCCATCACAATTAACACCGGTTATGAGACAAATTTTACACAGACCCAAAGTACACGGGGCTACATCACCGCGTTGTCGCAGCCCCTAAACTAAGGAATAAACCAACCAACTCTTATCAAGATAACGACAGGCCGCACGCATACGTGATCAGTTTGACGATCACCAATACGCACTTCGACTGTCCTTCTACATCACCAGATCTGAATGCCATTTGGAACAGCGGATGACTCTACGGCATTATTACACCTGTACGGACCTACGTCCTCGCCGAATGTAGATGGTTGTCAAGGCTGGAGGCAGTGATGTCTCCTGGGACGAGTCCGGTGAGCTAAATCTCTGTCAGGAAACTAAATAAGTTGTCATGCTGAATCGTTTTAGTGTTTATTTGGGAACAAATTAAATCCATACACAGTATAATATTTATTACACCATTATAATTATGTCTACTAGAATGTATATGCACTTAGGACTAATTTCAGTAAAATACCAATATATTTCATCGACAGTGTTGCCATGGTAAACAAGTGCCAGCTACAACTTGAGCATTCACATGGCGACTGCAAGTCCCATAACACAGCCACTGGACTTCACTTCAATGAACCACTGGACCCTAATTCATTCCTTTTCAAGGCAGTGAACATTCGAATTAAGGCGTGAAAATTATCGTACACGACGCAAATATTAGAAACACATAATACCAACATTTTGGAAGCCTTCATAGGGAGGTTATGGCTGCTTGAGCTTTTAGTTCTTGCAGTAAAGAGGCGCAGGTGCGCTTCATAAAAAGAGAGGTAGCGCGCAGTTCGCTACTCCTGTGGGGTCCAGGTGGGGACATCAAGAGCCCGCTGATGAGCCAGCTTGGTGTCCTAGGCGAAACCTCACACAAGACAAGGCACAAACCTAGAAAAATTGCTGAGTTCTAACACATAATAGGCTTTCAGAAATCAGGCCGTGTATTGTACGTAGAGTAAAGTCTTTTAGATGGGAATCAGACAGTTAAAATGTGACTTCCGGCTTTGTGTATCGTTGTTCTGATAACACTGGGCTAAGGGAGGGGGGATCCAATCCTGGAAGCTGAGCCCACACTTGGCTCCTATAATGATACCAGCATTAAATGTCACCTTTCGTCAAAGG
This sequence comes from Meconema thalassinum, assembly GCA_946902985.2. Lineage (NCBI taxonomy): Eukaryota > Metazoa > Arthropoda > Insecta > Orthoptera > Tettigoniidae > Meconema > Meconema thalassinum. The sequence continues at coordinate 802,515,787 of OX336388.2, forward strand.
GCATAGAGCTGCACTGGACTCAACAGAACTTAATTGAACTCAACTGAACTGAATTCAATTACATTGAGCTCAGCTACGCTGAATGGAGCTGAAATGTCTACAGTATAATAGTTGACAACCTCCATTTATCTTCAATGCGATCGCCAAACACTACTTATGAAGAAAAACAGACTTTCGACTTCAAATATAGATTTAGAAAGTCAGGCTTTGAACTTGCTGCTCTATGGAAATGAAACTTGAACTGTTTGTACGGTAGAAACGATAACGGTTGAAATGTGGTGTTACGAGAGAACGAGAGAATGACGAATGAAGAGGTGGAGCGGTTTTTATGAAAAGAACATGCTGCTTGGTGGAGCACATACTAAGACAAAGATTAGTTACGTACTGACAAGAACTGTAGAGGATAGCCATGGTTAGAATACAGTCAACAAACTTACGTCGGATGCAGGGGGCAATAGCGATTAGCTCAGGACATGGGGATTGGAAAGCTGAATCCAACCTGTAGCAGTGCACGAACTCACTTCGATATCTGAATTCTTAACCCTTATTTGAAACCTTCAGTATTCATGAATTGTCCTGGTTTAACAGATAAGGACACCTTGGTCATAAGTACATGTACATGGGATCTGCCTGATAAACTGTGCCATTGTGGTAACTACAGCTGTGAGTAATTACGGCGTGAAAGAACCCACGGATAAACCACATTTTGAACGATCGCTGCGAGCACTAGGATACGAACCTCAGCTTTGTGAACAGTGCTGTGCCAAATCTCATCTTGTGCAACGTGCCTCATCCTGTCCGATAACCTGTGTTCATGTAGTGACTGTAACTGTAACAGTTTGTAAAGGTTCTAGGACTAGGGTAGATGCTCTAGGACTTCAAATTGGATACTCAACTGGCGTTTGTCTGAAGGAGGCGGTGAAAACCACTCTTGGCGTAGTTGGTAGCATGCTGAACTGCTGTTCCCAAGATAGCGGGCTCAAACCCGGCCGAAGTCGTCGGATTTTTTAAGAGCGTTAAAATCCTTCAATATGCCTTCCTTTCGATGGGAAGTAAAGCTGGCGGTCCCATGTCATAGATTTATGACATGTAAAAGATCCTTCCACAGACTAAACTTGTCTGAAGCTAAATTTCTAGGTTAGATTTCGTTGGAACGCTCTATCAAAGTTACAACGTTCTCCACTAGGTATCCGTGGCATCCGGTAGCGAAAGTTGGAAATACTTGAAATTGAACGGTACTTGTAGCTCACCCTATGGGTGTCCGCTTGAAGCAGCTACAGCTTCTGGCGAGCCGAACATGTCATCGGACACTCCCGGCACTATAAGCCATTCGATATATAAAAATAAATAATAAACTGCCAGTGCCGCAATTGTAGTCTTCTACGTAGGTAAATCCCTACTATAAGCACCCCATGGCAGTCGCGGTGCACAACTTAACGCGTTCGGCTAAGTCGCTGGGTCATCGAGTTGTGTAAGTGATAGTGGTAGTGTTCACATTGCTGGGCAGGATAACCATTGGAAGCTTTACTAACAAGAGCCGACTAAGATCGTGCTTGTTCCGACATCACGTAAAGCTGTGTAGACTTTATCCACTAGCCTAGTGTTACTGGCATTTCTGCTTCAATGATGTACTGGTAATGGAACGTGAGTGGAAACCAATTAATCCTGTGAACGCTGTTAAGCTGCTAAAGGATTAGTTACACAAGCCTAAATGTAAAACCGTAATTGGAATGAAAAATATGACCAGACTTTAAGGATGTTACAATGCTCAAACACAACTGATATTGGTTGTGAGCGAGTACAGAAATTAGTGCTGAGATACTCTCGCCTGCAAAACAAGGAAGTACAAATCCATTGTGCTACAGAGTATTGATGGAAACATTGGGACATATTTATGAATATTATTATAACCTCAGCTACGTCCAGTAGTACTCTCATGTATCTTCCCTTTTTATATGAACAGAATTGGTTATTTAGTGATTAACGTACAGTAGGCCTAGTGTGCGTTTCTGAAAGCCATAGCATCAGACTTCTTTTGTTATATCAATCTCTTTTTCTTAACACATACCCGACATTCATTTCTTACGGTTCTCTGTATTGCCAACTTAGCAAACATAAACTGTCTCTCTTGATGTTGCATCTACTGTCGCGCACACTACATCATTATCTGTATGCTTTAAGGCTCGTTCTCACGATGGCACTGATGTCACGACATTGCTGTCATGACATGAAATGTCGCAGCAGTGTCATTGTAGGAACAGTTTTTGATGCCACCGTCACAGCGCCGTGGCAGTGGTGTCGCGTATTCAAACGTTTTGATATGCGACACCGCGGCATCAGCGCAATGTAGTCATGAGAACAGGCTTGTGCCAGTCGTGTCGTGACATTGCATCACTCGACCATGTGTATTGTGTGTAGTTATATTATTGCTGCGTTTGATATTCTTCAGTTTCTGGAACACTATCAGCAATATCCCTTTCTTAAGAGTTCTTCAAACATAATCTCGTCGATTCGTAGAAAATTGCTCAATGACCGAGAATCTTCCAATGCCAATTTTCTCAGTAGCGTTTCAGATACACCTAGTTTTCCTCTGCGTAGCATTCATTTTCTCACCCACACATCTTTCTCCTTCTTCTTTAATGTGCTCTCCTCCAGAACTATCAATTCTCCGACAACACTGGCAACGGCACGAACAACGTCCACCATGTTGCGCGAAAATGCCACGAAAGCCCAAACTTCTGTACCTATCGTGTGTAACTGCCATGGCAGCGAATGCCGTGACATTTCATGACAGCAATGTCGTGACATCAGTGCCATCGTGAGAACGAGCCTTACTACTAGCGATGCTTGAATCACCACATGTAAATACTAGAGAAATTAACGCCGCTGAGAGAACGCTACTGCGGCGTGAAGAATATTATTTTATACTTGACAGGCATTGCCAAGGATCGCCAAAAGTGCCCCACTAAGATCCTTAGTAGATGCGTGTTGTCTCGACAGATACGCCATCTGTTGATGTAATATGTTGTGAATGTCTCTAGTTCTCACTCATCACCACTATTGTCGATTTTGGAAGTATGTTGGAGATTCACGGCCACAAATCTTTGTAAGATTCCTGGCCAATGCACGTGAGATTTTCGAAGTGTAACGCTATGTCCTGGGGTTCGGATTCCACGTAAAAAGGAGGTGGCTCATGAACACATGATTAACGGTCACATAAAGCCACTCGCTTTCTTCCTTGTAATCTTTGTAAACATTGCCATGTGGCTGTCGTAAACAAGAAACATGGCAGCCAAGTGACCAGATAGTCTATTTTACAATTAGTCTTTTATTTTATGAGGGTAAACAAGGAATTGTTCGGTTTCAGTTCTTCAGGCTGAAGCACTTTCCTTGTAATTGGAGATGATCCCCAGCAGACTCATTGCGTTGGTCCCTCAGTTTAGGGGCTGCGACAACGTGGTCATGTACGCCGTGTACTTTGGGTGTGTGTAGAATCTGTGTTAATTGTGATAGCTTTATCAGTGTGTGTATCTGTGATTCAGGTTAGGACTGTAGACTATCAATTTTTAAGTAGTTCCTACTTTTGCTACGAAATACTACCATCCACCAGCTACCTGTGAACTTTGCTAGTAGATGTCATCGCAACCAGCACATGGCGGTGAACGTTAAAACTAATACAGCGTTATCAAATCTAACCTACAAATGTTAGCTTCACACAAGTGTACTTAGTGGAAGGTTCTTTTACATGCCATAACTCCATGACATGGGCCCACCGGCTTTACTTCCCCTGCGAAGGAAGGCATACTGAGGGATTATTAACGCTCCTCAAAAATCCGACGACTTTAGCTGGGTTTGAACCCGCGATCTTGGGCACAGCAGCTTAGCATGCTCCCAACTACGCCGCCGAAGCCACCCTAACTGCACATCAACAATCAATAAATAAGGAGAATTGGATTTGAGTGTTTCCATACCAACCTCAGTTACCAGTACATAATACTAGGCTACTAATATTAATATTAATAATAGTATCACAATTCGGCCGAAGCATGTTCATACGGATGCATGGAAAGAAGCACACACCGGAAGGATGATAACCTGGTGAAGGCGACATCTCGCGTTCCTTACTGGCCCTAATAAATAATAATAATAAAAATAATAATAATAGACTAATGAAAATAATAATAATAGTGATCACAGATAGACCTATATCAGCAAACAGGCCAGACATTATTCGTATTGATAAAGTGCAGAAGTAAACTCTTCTAATAGACATCGCAGTCCCTAACTCGCATAATATTCAACACAGTTATGCCGAGAAAGTGACGAAATTGATGGCTCTGGCTGAAGAGATCCGAAAGATGTGGTGACAGGAATTTGTCACTGTATTGCCTATCATAATCTCTTCCACTGGGATCATACTGAGGGCCAACCTCGATAAACTGGGGCTCCACCATAATCTGCATACCAGTATTCAGAAACTAATTATTTTGGAGACCTGTTCCATAGTTCGTTCGTTTCGTCAACCTACCAGTTTAGAGAACTCCACTTCATCTTGCAACAAATGCCGATGAATTGGTAAATTGTACCCAACGATATGGTGAACTTATGAGACATAATAATAATAATAACAGGAAATGATGGAACCTCCATTCAAAGGCCACGTGGAATCGAATCCACAGGACGTGATATTTCATTTCACAAATGTTACATGCATTGACCGAAAATAGAACCCATGGTGAGATAATTGTAATAATAAATATGGTGTTGGTCTTAACACCCACCTCGTGATGGGGGTGATATGAATGATGAAGACTTCATAAAGCAATGGCAGCTTGTAAGCCCCAGGACATGACGAGGATTGTCCGGACAGAGTATAGCCTATATTGGAGGTAAACACAGCGGTGTTATGTCAGTCGCGGTGCTTCGTGTAAACACAAGCGTAGCTGAATCAATAATCCCAAGATCACGGCCATTCCAGGCGATTAAAACACAATAGCCCAGTCTCACTGCTAGGTGCCAGTGGAAACGGGATGGTAGATCGCCTAGAAGGTTCAACTCAACCAGCCTTACGCTTTCTGCTATTTCTAAGGCTCGGAAGTTCATGCAAAATCATATTTTTGCATATTTATGCATATTTAGGTTATTTTGGCACAATGCATCATATGTTTCTCCTTTTCCTGTTTAAGTGCATATCTCTGCTTGAGAAGGGTGTATATCCTATTTTCCTGTTGTTCTTAAAGTCGTATATTTCGAGAGTCTATCACAGAATAATACTGAAATTATTTTAATACCTAGTACGGTACGTTTCAGTCCTTTTTGCAAGTTAATGTGAATTATTTTTATTCAGCAATCACTATGTAAATATTGTAAACATATTTTCATTTTTTAAATTTGTTAGCGATTGAAATTTTATATCAGTTACACTTAAAAGTTAACATAATAGAATAACATGATGGTCAACACCGCTTGAAGTTCCATAAAATAACAATTCCCTTATGTTTAGAACAGTTTCTTAGTTGAGATATTAAAAAATAGGTGTAGTTATATGTCCATGCGTTCATATTTTCTTTATATTCATAATACAAACGCCGAAGAATCGTAATTGTCGTAGTTGTGTCATAGTGCATAATGTTTGAAACGTGGTGCAAATTTGACCAGTAATTAGTGCATTTTTGCGTCCATATTTATTCATTGAACAGTGCATGAACTTCCGGGCCTTGGTTATTATTATTAGGGGTGATGTGTGGGTAGCTCGCTTGCATGATACCTAACATCGTACATTGAGGATTTAATTTGTTGAGAAGCTTTACGGAAGAGCGTTAAATTATTTTGCAGAAAATAGTGAAAACGATTAATGCCCTCCTCCTTTAGCACTATTTTCTAGTTTTATTGTAGGGGAGCCTTCTACTTAGATGGCATTAATTTTAATAGTTAAGACGTCACCTTCAACAAACCGGCGAATAAACAACCAGCCCGGGGCGAATACAAACCTCTGCTGAAAATTCGAACTGCGCAAACATTTGGTTCAGACACACTCATCCAATCATCTCTTGATTCCGCCTAACTCCCCCTGAAACAGGGGCAGTAGGCCTCAAGGGAATGTAGGCTATCTTATTTTAACTTCCAGCTGAACTGACTGTTAAGCAGTCGAGTGCATTTGACACCAATCACACTCATATTGGACCGATATATAATTGGTGGATATAGAGTCCAGTCATCGATGTTAATTGAGATAACGCGCTTGGTATAATAAATTAACTTACTTTACTCACTCACCCATGTAAATATGTTTGGATAAAACGAATCAACTTTCGTGTCGGATTTACATTGATGTGAATATTCTTTCTGTTAGTCAACTGTCGTGCTTAAATCACCAGGTTTGTGTTCATTATCGACAAATATGAAGTGAAATGGGGATGAGTGCACTAAATTATATGTTTAATAACTAGGCTAAACACATTTTGGGCTGACTTTTGAGCCATGCCGTTGCAGTAGTGTGGTTGGTCAGATCTCTGCTGCTCCTCTGAAACCTGGAGAATGATCGTAGATGTATTTCAGCTACGGTACTAGGTCATTAGGAGCAGGATCATGTCTCTTTCTGCCTGAGGCCCTTGCCTGAAATTAAGGATACGTGTGTGGGAGGGCAAGTGATGACGCACAATAACGGGCCAGTACTTACACTCAGGAGTGCCTGTGTGACTCTGGGAGATATGCCAACTGTTGGTACCGCTATAGGGAGCAGATAATACCGTGGGAGCTCTCAGGACGTCTACTACCCCAGAGATGGTCTGGATTTCTTTAACTTGGCATATGCTAAACATAAAAAAATTACGAGCCTTACAGTTGTCGCATATGATGTGTAACATCTGACATAGAAGAAACCTCACGTGAAATTGTTGATACACCGGTATTTTATACTATTATAGGCACAAATATTAATCTATTATAAAAGGGAGTGTTTTGCAGATATTGTAGTTTATAATACGGAACTCATTTTATTAGATGATTTGTAGTTTCCATTAGCACTAGCCTAAATAAAGAATACGATATGGATCAACTAGATTAATAGACGCTACACCGCTCATAACCTTAAATTCCTTATAAACAGGTCATCTTGATTCACAGACCAACACGTAATTTCATGTGGATTCTGTTAAAATTACTCATAATGATATGATAATATCGTTTAAAATGATAATCTGGTAGCAATAATATCTACCCCGTCCGGGATTTTAACCTGAGATCTCTAGATTCACACTCATAGGCGCTAACCCCACGGCTATTTCGACTACGCAAATATTGTGCACAAGATGGTGACTAATTTCCACGTTCCAATAATACTGCATTACGGAATTAAGTTTAATTTATATTTTTCTTGTTTCGATAATGTTCCTGCGTGAAATTGAGTTTAAAATGCTTTATGAATAGGCCCTCTTGTGAGTAAAGAGAATGTATTCAGCAATAGTTCATGAAGGCTTGTTCAATTCTCGTATAACCACAACGATTATATTATATTGATGACTGCATTACCGTTATGTGGGTTAATATTTGAATATCCATTGTGCAGAAACATAATACCGGCAATGCCGACTACTTACAATGTTTGATATTAAGGCATTTTACCATTTAAATACTGATACGAAGACTTCGAACATGTACCATGTGCTTTGTTACAATCACTTGACACCGAAGTTCGCATGAGCGTTTACCGTTCAGTATGTCATATACATTCCACATGGCAGAGAGTACGTCATGGTATCAACTTCCGACACCGCGCGCTCATTGTTTCTCTTACCACTGCCAGTTGGATCGATCGATCGAATTGGCAGTGCATCTTACACTTCCGTTCGAGCCACCACTGACAGCTGGCACACTTCCGTTCGATCGAACGGAAGTGTGCCAGCTGGTGCCACCTCGATCGTTCCGATCCACTTCCGTCCCATTTTTCGAAATCACTCCCACAAAAATATCCAGCAACCGAGTGTAAAGATGTTACACATCAAAAAGCAGCTTCACTTGCTGCAACTGAAGATTCAGGATGGTATAATGCTAATACTTTTTTCTTTAAATCAGTGCTTCATTGAAGTGAACAATCAGTTAAACAGATATATTTTAATCACCAAACCTACATTTAACGAAATACGTTCGTAGAGCAATATTCAGATATTTTATATTGAATAGTCTATCCCTTCCGTAGTCGATGAAATTATAAAAACACACTTCAGAAATATCCCGAAACCAACATGGCGACACTTAATATATTACCGTCAAACTAAAATGAACAACGTATTTGGAATTAGTATTTCTTTAGATACATCAAATACAAGTCTCACCCATTCACACACAGAATAGTCATGTCTCACATCTATCACTTCAAAGTAAACACAAGAATACATATTGTAAAATGTTTTGCTTTGGACTGTACCCTGATTCCTATTCATTACACTGACCACAGATGCACTTTGGAGTGAATTAATCTGAGTTCGTTTCTTTTACTGCCTCTGCAGCCATTTCGTTGTCTCCGAGTCATCAGCCACGAAGAGACGACTGAACTGCTACCTGGTGAGTGCCACAAGAAACACGCACAGGATGAGACTGTCCCCGCGCTGGGAACTTGCTTCTGAAACAAAACAAGAACACATGTGCCTTTATTATTCCTGTTAAACAAGATAAAACCAACAGCACTAATGAGTGGCATAAAACGAAGAGAAGGGCTTTACCGGGAAATCGATTGCCTGATTGAGTTCGTAATGAAAATGAGAGTGAAATTACGCGGACAATGGATACAAGCTGGTTAACAGGCGTCCTATCTCCGTCGGGCGCAACTGGAGTAACCATTCACTAAACTGCATTTCGCATCTCATTTACATGTCGTATGTTAACTTGAAGAAAGAAAAACATCCTATATAAATTATAAAATGCTCAATTTACACTAAAATCAGAAAATGAATTGCATATAATGACCCTATTGAGATAAAGAACCTACAGATTGACACTATAATCTGACTGTAACAGACTACTGAGCAATAATACGTATTCCACATCAGTTTGGTGAAAGAAAATTGGAAAAAACTTGAAATCCCTAATACTTACGCAAAAGGTAACTAGAATACTACTTACGCAAGCATGTTCACCAATCCCACTTCGATTAGCATAGGCCCGGATTATGATTGGTGGAAGAACGAGCGAAGTCTGATTCAGACTCTTGTCTACAGATAGCGCGCCACTCGCGTTCACGGAGAACTAGAGGAAGCAGCTGATGTACTAATGATGATTTCAGGTTATGTTAGTTCATTGGAGTTGGAAGTTACGTCCAGAGGTTAGGAATCCACGTAGAAATGATGTTTTGTTCCTTATAATCGTTAGGTTTAAGAGCCAAGTAAGATTACAAGCCATTGTTTGTTGTTTTGATATAAGTCAATACAGTACATCTGTGTACACATGCACACTGTCATAGAACAGGGGCGTACACAAAGCGAATTTCAGTCTAATATCATTCATGACTATAAAGGTTTGATAAAAGAGATAAATCTCCTAAATAAATTTACAATTTATCGCCTTATCGCCTTGTTACGCACTCGGTAACTATGGACGAAGCATTAAGGGGGTAAGTATGAAAAATAGCACTCCAGTAAAAGAAGTATTGTAACTCCCAGAGTTCTAAAGACAATGCTATATAATTTTACACACATGATTATCAGTGTGCTAGGCATGTCTGTGTTGATTTTCGTGGTGATAATTTAAATGGTTCATCAGCTAGGAATATTTGAATTTCCTGAAACATGTACCCTTAATATGTACCTTTTCTACAAAACCATCACATTGTAAGTTACAAAATTTGCCATGTATTATCTACAGACCAGGTTAAAGATATCCGTGCAACAAATTTTTGATATCTTATTTACTTTATTTTTAACAGTACTTCAAAATCTGATGGACTTAATTTGAAAAAGAAATAATGACATATTACCCCTTAAAATCAAAAATATGTTCTTAAAAAAAAGTTCCAGGAAGGTATTTAGAATAATGGTTTACAGTAGCATGCCAAGTTTCATCACTGTATATTTAATGTTGTAGGAGAAAAGGTAAAATAAACTTACAAAAATGTAAGTTATGGAAAACTTGACTCAAAGATTTGAGTATGTTCATATTGTATTGCCGCTCATGTAATGAATTAGTGCAGACCATATCCATTTTCTTCCGATTTCTCTTATTCTCCCAGCTGTTTCCTCATTGAATTTCTCCTTTGATGAGCCATGTTTCCAATTTCATCATCTGATGACGTCAGATTATCCTCACATTCTTCCTACAGAAGTGGGCGAGGCAGTATACAAGCAGTTACATATAATAATTTTTCTCACATTTACAGATGGTATTGAATTGTAATATTTTTGAATTAAAATCTTGATACCGTAAGGTAAATTATGGACGAATAAAATTAAATTACTACTTATTCTCTTTTTTAAACACGTCCCCCCTTAATGCTTTCACGGGGGTTGCTTAAAGTGTATACACAAGCGATAAAACAGTTTACAGCACAAACGTGAAACATGAAATGTACGCTCTTTGATAAATTCGAAGGGATATGTGTTTGAGAAATTCTCGATTTGTTGTAGGCCAGTAGGGGGATGGTGGCGCTTCTATTACCCCCCACCACTACTCCCAATGCGAGCCGATAACTCCCGAACCAGTGGTCGGAGATTCACGAATAAGGTGTTGTTGGACTCGGGCTGACGGGGGCTTTGCTATGGACCACTCGTTATATTTTAGATTTTTTTTGAAAATTTTTGTTTTCGAAAGTAGGTGATAGTTTGAAAATCAAACATGATAGAACGTTATACCATGGCTCAAACGAATGGTCTTTATGACCTTTATGTTTTGTAATAAAACTTTTTTATTTTTTATGTTTTTTTGAGAACACTAAAATTTTGAAAATCCTATATTTTGGAAACTAAGAAGTTTACAAACAAGTTTGTTTGACATAAATGAAAGGTCCCAAACCCCTTTACCCCCAAAATAAATTTCAAGTCTCTAGGATTAAAACCTGACAGTAGTGCTAGGTCAGGGGTTCTGCTACACTTAGGAAGTTGTGAGCCCCTGCAGCCATGGAATGGAAGGAGTCATGCTAGAAGGGCGTGCTTGGATTCGTTTTTTTCGTCTCGTTGCGCTCTTTACGGGATTGTAGGTGTCGAAATGGTGAAAAGCTGGGAACATGGTTTTTTTTGGGGTAAAAACGTGATTTTAGACTTTTTGTTATATCTCGCGAACCAATCACGCTAGAGGCATGTACGAGGGGTCCGAGGACTCGGGGTGACGTCCTCCTTGCAATGGACTACTCGTTATAATTTTTTTTAAATTGGAAATTCGATTTTGGGGTAAAGAAGTGTTTTTTGTGATTTTTTCTATATCTAGCAAACCAATAACGCTAGAGACATGTACGAGGTGTCCTAGGACTTGGGCTAACGCCCCCTTTTTGAAACTATGAAATTTTGACAAAGGGCCTAACGCCATACACGTAGAAAAACTTTTTTCTTTACCTGTTTTAATGTCCATGAAGCGTGGTGGTTGAGAGAGACGATACTGCTGGGTGTGTGTGTGTGTTTCAACGAACCTGTCGCTAACCACAATGACCATGCTTAATAAAACAATCGCTATTTCGGCGGGTCAGTATATGACAGAGCGAGGGTTCGTTTTTTTCTGATTTTTTACCCCCGAAGAGAGGCTTTAACGTGTAAACGGCGATGAGAACTTGGTTCTATGTTGGTCGAAGCGGATACAGAAAACAAACTTGTAGAGGAGCAGACGAGCAGGAGGTGAATGTCATTTGAGCTTATTGGAATGCGCTGATCTGACTTGACAACAGGTGCAATGGAAAATGACAAAGACGCTTGAAGGTGAAATAATCTGACAACCGTGGTGGCAGGGAAGAGCGAAATGCATGCATACTCGTGCGAGATGACATGTACGCTAAACAAGTTACAACTTGTTTTGCTTCGTACGAGACAAAATGCAAGTTCATGTGAAATTTGATCTGGCACAGGTGTTCACCTTGGGCATTAGCTGTCCACGTGCACGATAGCAGAATGTTCAAAGAGTGGGAAAAAATGATTTTACATGCAATGTAACATATATAAAGACATGTCGTTATCATTTCCACTCTCACTTATTTGACTACCTTTGAACACACTGCGTTGCGTGAAACACATGGTCTTGTTTAACAGTTTTGGTGTTGGTGGAAAATACTTAACCTTGTTGTGAGGTAGGTATTTATTTATATATTTATTCATTGATATATTTATTGATTTATATATATTTCCATGCAGTTATTTATTGATTGTTAAATTTATAATTAAATGTTTATTTATTTGTTTGTAGATAACGTGTATAGCCTACCTGTTGTGTGTCTGTGGGAAAGAGATTGAAAAAGAGAGAAAGACGGACAGCTAGAAAAGGAAACCATTACCACACTAGCCCATGAGACGGGAATAAAGCAAAGCATTACAAGTCAAGGTGAGATTTGTTTTATATATATATATATATATATATATATATATATATATATATAACCTGTTTGATTTTGTTTTGTTTATGACGTGCATAAACTATATGGAATTGATATACTTATGTTGGTTTATTTTAATTTCTTTTTAGATATTTGGAGAAAAAACTCTACTGCATTAGCCACAACAGCTGAACAGATTGGAAGCATTGTCAAGCAGTCTACAGCTGAAAACTCAGGTGAGAGTGTTCTTCCAAAATAATGTCTTTTACTGCTGCGGATACGTTAACTTGGGAACCCCTAAACAGTTGTTTCAAATCGCGTGTGTGCTCTGGTCGTGTGGTCAATGTTAGAAAAAGTTTGATTCCCTAAGAATTTTTAGAATCTTGTTTTGAAATTTTTAACATTGAAATTTGTACAGCGCAAAGGTTGCATACGACTTTAAAGGTGAATGCAGAACTGGTGTGCGATTTCATATATAAAAAGAAGGACGTGGAACATAGACATTTTATATTTGCAGTAAAATGAAAGAGCTTATGGTAGCCGATAATCTGAACGAGTGGTATCAAAGCCATGTGGTGAATGCCTTGCTATCAAAATTTGATAAACTGCAATAAGGACTCAGTGGTCTAGCGTTAAACAAAATTCATAATCTACAAATCAACATTTGTCATTTCAATCCGTTGAATGCTGGGTCTAGCTATATTAAAACACCACCAGCAATAGCTTCGAAAAAGGCTGTGGTGAATATTGAAAATTTTGATGATGAATGTTTCCTGTGGTCTGTGGCTGCGTACTTGCAACCAGCAAAACGTGCCAGTCACAGACCGGGAATGTACAAGGCCAAGTTTGTTGAATTAAAACAAACTTTAAATTTAACTCGAGTATCGTTCCCTATGGACTTAACCGAGATACATAGGTTTGAACAAGATAACCAGGACTTTTCGTTCATGGTGTATGGCCTTGATGGTAAAGAGATTGTGGGTCCTCTTTATGCCACAAAAAACCGAAACGACATCACATTAATCTTTTATATTTATCTGTAGGAGAGGTGAATCACTATTGCCTCATTAAAAGCCCGAGTAGATTGCTAAGCAGACAAGTGCCTAAGCACACTAGTGTAAAACATATTTGTGATCGTTGTCTGCAATATTTTACAACCCCTACGCTTTTGGAACAACATAGGGTAGATTGCGTTTCTCAGGAAGCGGTGAGATTGATATTGCCACAAGGGGACAAGGCTGTGTTAAAGTTTAGAAGGACATTCACAAGCGTGACACTGTCCCCTATGTGGTATATGCAGATTTCGAAGCTCTCACCACACCCATAGCGGGATGTGAACCAGATCACACCTCAGCTCAACCACACCCATTCAAAAACATGAACCCTTTGCCATAGGATTTAATGTGGTGTGTGCCTATGACCCCACACAATCCGTTTACAAATACCGTGAGGGGCCAGATAGTGCCAGATGGTTTTTGGATGAACTTGTCAAGTTGGCTCATGATGTACAGGAATTACTGGACCACCCAGTACCAATGAGCCTAACTCAAGAACAACAGCAACAGTATGAGCATGCCAAGACATGTAATATTTGGGAAAGGCCACTGATCAGTACTGAAGACACCGTTCGTGATCACTCGCACTTTACAGGGGAGTTTCGTGGAGCTGCGCATAGTAAATGCAATTTGAAGTTTTCAGCTCCTCGTTTCATCAATGTCTTTTTCCACAATCTGGCAAATTATGACATTCAGTTTTTGATTCGTGAATTGGGTCATGTCAACAAGGGCTCGTTTACCATTATTCCCCAAAACCATGAGCATTTTACAGCCCTGACATGGCGGTTGGGCGACTTTAGCATTCGATTTTTGGATTCCTTTAAGTTTATGGCATCCTCGCTAGACAGTCTTGTGAATGGCTTGAATGAGAGGGAATTAAAAATACCAGAATGCATTTTAATGATCCTGAGCAATTTCAATTGTGCATTCGGAAAGGTATATTCCCGTATGATTTCTGCAATAGCTGGGACGTGTTAAAGCAAAGGAAACTCCCACCACAAGAAAAATTTTACTCGAAATTAACACGCAGTACCGTTTCCGATGAAGAGTATGCACATGCATGTCAAGTTTGACGAGTGTTTGTCATGAAGACGCTAAGTGAATATGCTATGCATTACCTAAAACTGGATGTATTGCTGCTCACTGATGTGTTTGAAAAATTTCGTGAGTTTTGTCAGCACATTTATGGTATTGACCCTGCTCACTATTATACGAGTCCTGGGCTCTCGTTTGATGCCGCTTTAAAATACACTCAAGTGGAATTGGATTTACTCACTGATATAGACATGGTTCTATTTTTTGAAAAGGGCATTCGTGGCGGCTTTGTGTCGCTTAACCAACGCCATGCCGAAGCGAACAATGTCTACATGCCTGATTATTCACCAGACAAACCAGAATCGTACTTAATGTACTATTACGTGAATAATTTGTACGGTTACGCCATGAGTCAGCCTTTTCCCTATGGGAAGTTTGCTTGGCTGACAGACAAACAAGTGTCAGTATTTGATGTGAACATGGCTAGCCAAGAAACAGGCCGTGGATATGTGCTAGAAGTGGATATTGAATATCCCTCATCCTTGTATGATGAACATGCCGATTTCCCATTCTGCCTTGAGCAAATGGTTCCCCCTGACAGTAAAGTGAAAATTGAAAAACTCATCGGCACACTTTACAACAAAAATCGGTATGTGCTACATATCCAAATGTTGGTGCAATGCCTCGCCCAAGGCTTGGTGTTAAAGAAAATCCACAGGGGTATTTCTTTTGCTCAAAAAGCATGGCTCGAGCCATACAAGCAACTCAACACAGAGCACCGACAAATGGCAAAACAGCAGTTTGAAATTATTTTTTTTAAATTAATGAACAACTGCATCTATGGCAAGTCCATGGAGAATGTCCGCAAATACCGTGACATTAAATTGGTGAATGTCTGGGATGGGCAGTGGGGTGCCCGGCGGTACAGTGCCAAGCCAAATTTCAAATCGATCAAAATTATGGATGAGGATTTGGCCACTATTGAATTGAGTAAGACCAGCGTGACCATGGATGAGCCCATTTACTTGGGCCAAGTCATTTTAGACATTTCTAAATCGGTCATGTATCGATTTCACTATGAGTTTGCCAAACGCCATTTTGAGGACGTCTCTCTTTTGTATATGGATACGGACTCATTCATTTACCACATTCGCCACTGCAACCCCTATGACGTCATGAGGCAGCATAGCGACTGGTTCGACACCTCTTCCTATAGCGCTGACAACATGTTTCAGCTGCCCATGACAAACAAGAAGGTAATGGGCGTTTCAAAAGGTGAATGCGGTGATTCCATCATGACAGAATTCGTAAGTTTGGCTTCGAAAATGTATGCTTAACGCACACTAGACTGTAAGGAAGCCAAAAGAGCAAAAGGTGTAGGTAGGGCAGTGGTAAAATCGCTACGTGTAGACGATTACTTAGCGGTTTTACGCACTGGCAAAGCTATGTCTCATATAAAGTGCAGGATACAATCCAGCAACCATCATTTGTATCTTGTGGAACAGAGAAAACGCACACTCGCCTCCATGGATAACAAACGTGTGTGGGCTGATGACCTGCTCACCAGTCTGCCCTGGGGATATGACCACAAGGAGGAGGAGGTTTGATTTTTCTGTTTGTTTGTTTGTTTGTTTAGGGACATGTCTTTTTGTAACTCGTAGATTTAGTATTTTGTAAATATTGGTTTTTGCCATTGTAAATAGTAGATTTTGTAAATAGTGGCAACCCACTTGAACCTTTTGCTCCTTAAAAAGTTCTATGTAAACTTTTTTTTAATTTTTTTGATTGGTAAATAGTTTGATTTTTTTAAAGCTGTACAAAGTTGTAGTTTTTTGTAAATATTTAATGAGTAATGGTATTTTTTTTGTAACTTTAATTATTTTTTTTAATGGTTAAATATTAAATTTATAATGAAAAGTTATTTTGGGATGAGTGTGCATGTCCAGAATCTGCTTTCGGGAATAAATAAAGTGGTTGTGTTTGTTCCCAAAGACAGGTGTGAATGTATGAGTGGAGAGAGAAAGCTGGTGTGTATGTATGACCAGAGCAAACACGGTGAGGTAGGGTGGGTGGGGAGGGGGAAATGGTCACTTATATACTCATTTTGTTTTCAATAGTTTTGTTTTCTTTGAAATGTGGCAGTCAGTAGACATTATTTTTGTAAAAACAGTCTTACCTGCAGTAGTCGTAGACCTCGACGTTTCTCCAAACACCCATAAACACATTGCAGCATCGCCATGGTCAAGCACTTGCATCAACATCATTGTCAAATCTCAACTTTCGACATACACGAAATGGAAAAATGTGAAAACAGCAGAATGGAAAATCCATGTTTCCATATCACCAAAAAACGCAAAATTTAAAACGGACGTTTTTAAGAACTGGAAATGGCCATGTATAAAATATGAAAATTCAAAAACCTCAAACGAACATTAAAAAAAGTGTCATCAACAAAATGGAAAATCCATATCATCAAAAAGACAAAACTTCAAACAGATATTTTTAAAATACTGTAAATTGAAAATGGCAAATTGCAATGTGTAAAATGTGAAAATGAACAATCAGCCATCAACATCATGATTTTCAAAAATAAAAACAAAACATCGTGCTCTGGTAAACCTTTGTTTTTATTTCATAACCATAGGGAATTGACAAAAGAAAATTAGAATACAAACACATCCCAAATCCTCACTCCTCAATTCCTCAATGTTTATGTCCATGCATCATCAACTTTCCTTTCATAGCACTCATCACAATCAGGGCAGCCATCCTTTCACCCACTGAGGCATCACAGGATGTGAAACGTTGTTTAGATTTTCTCAATAACAATTTATCTGCCACATGTCTTAAACCAGGATGACTATGGCGATAAGAAAGGTCATGTTCTTTGCATGCTTGATCCAAAAGATTAATGGGTACATCACCACGCTGCAAAGGTTTTTCGAGACGAGTTCCAGGGCCACAAAAACGATAACCTGGAAGATGGATTTCAAAAGGTAAGTATTGAATCACTTTGTCAATGACGCCATTGCCAGTACAGGTCTGGCATATCCTTTTCTATCGATGGTAAAAGGTTTGGTCTTCCTCCTCCTCTGTGGACGATGTTTGTGTATGTTGTTGTTGTTGCTTTTTCTCGCCATAATAATAATAATAATAATAATAATATCGTATGGCCTCGGGTGCCTGGTGCAAGCTTTGTTAATTGACACCCAGAGGGTAGCTTGCATGTCGAATTTCGTCGTTCTTTTGAACGCTATGGAAGTCAAGGAGGTTAGATATATAAACTCCTTGACACTACAGCGCTTTCAAGTAGAGAATGGAGGAACTTTGTGTTGGCGGAAAATCCCGAAATTAATTTTGCTATTGAACACGGCCTACTGAATTCAAATGGGTTCTTTTACATGCCAACAACGTATGACATGAGTGTCGTGAGTTTTGTCGCCTTCCAAAAATCACTTACCATGGCCAGGGGCGAACCTGCAATCTTGGGGTTGGTAGTCCGACACTATAACCACTCACCCACCGTGGCAAGCAATAGAATGGTAGAATTAAAAAGGTTTGGTCTTCCTCCTCTTCCTCTGTGGACGATGTTTGTGTTTGTTGTTGCTTTTTCTCGCCATGACACCCGTGGAATGATTCAACAAAGTCTATACACGGACTTTTATGACCGTGATAGAGTTTCACTAGCTGACAAGTCGCGCATTGACTCATAGACGGTATTTTTGCCATGGCCACATGCTTATGGTGATCGTAATCCGTACAGGGTTGCAATTCACTCAACACTGGGTCTTGAGTCCATGATTTTGGTACATGTTGCCAGATTTCTTTCACTGCGTTGGCAGCCACATAATAAATGAACGACTTTGGCAGCGCTAAGAATTCCTCTTTGGTAAAACTGTCTAGTTTCTTTTTGCACACAAAGAACTTGCCGATGGTTTTGTCCGTAGCATTGCCTTTCTCCATGGTATCACGTGCTGTAAATGTTAACACTTCGCTTGTAGAAATCTCACTGGCGTCATTCACAGGTAAATCTTGAGTTATAATTTCGTTCAACAACTCCCAACAGGCATGGGTGGTTAACCAATGAAAGAGATGCCACACATGGACTAGGGCTGTATGGGTAATGTTGCCACAGGTCAAGTATCCATGAGCGTTTGCAGGGATGGGCAGCCCAACTCCATGAGGTCGATACATTGAGAGTAAGACGCCAAAAATGGTCGCAACCATTGACGTTCTTCATTACCTTTCACAAATACCACATTGGCTGAGGACAAGTGTGCTTTCATGACCACGTCCAAATATTTATAGGAAATGGTTCCTTGATTCCAGTCTAGTTGTCTATGATTTTCAATCCACTTGGTTTGTTTACGATCTTTTTCACACAACAAATCAAAATCATGGGGTGGTTTAAATAGCAAATGTGTAGCTTGCGATATCCAAAAGGTGGTACAATCGATAGTGGCCACTTGTTTAAATATAAATTGGTTGACACCAATTTTAAACCCTTGGCAATCCACAATGTGTGTGCGCAACATGTTGACGCTTTCCTGGACCGAGTTCAACTGACGACTGACTGACGATCGACCACTAAAGTGTGACCATGACATGGACTTACTACCTTGCTAGTGTCAAAAAAAATGACGTTAGTGTAGGACAGGGGGAAATGAAAAAATAAGAATTTAAGAATTACATCATTTTATTATCATAACACGTCTTACAGGCTTTTGTCATTTTGGGATGGGGACGATACCAACTCATACAATAATACAGTCTCTTGTGTTTGCAACGTCCATAACACCGATGATGCCCCAATGTCTCTAAACTAGGCGTTTTTGACGGTGAGCTGCTCACCGAAGCACCGTTGACACCACACAGTCCACACGTATCGTAACTTGTTTTTTCATCACTCAGAGGCACGAGTGAGGGATAGCTTGAATGACAGGGTATATTTCCCACCTCCATTCTGCACAGGTAGGGGCAGGCAGGTGACCAGCGCAGATGTTCCTGCATGGGTTCATCGCCCTCCTGCCATTGGTCTATGATGATGGGACAAAAGGCACATTTCACTTCATGTCTTGTTTTTAAATAATAGAAGCCAGCGGCCGCCTAGGCTTGAGGGTTTATGAAAGGCACCGGCCACGTGGCAAAAGTCTTGAAACGTTTTTCCTCAGAGTTCAAATTCATGGATGTGACGTCTCTTGAGGCTTTAAAGCAAGACATGACTGAGCGGCTTGACGTGGATTGACCTGTTATTTATACACTCGTCACTTGGTTGGACAGTGGATAATAGTTGACTTGTTTGTGATGAATAATCAAACAGTAGGCCGTTGTATGGGCTGGTACATTGTCATGCGTTTCGAAATCTAGTCGAATGTCAATATTGGATGGCTTGACAGACTCTTCCAGGTAATAACAGTCAAAGACAATCAGTGGCGCCCTTGCCTTAAACGCTTGGGGTAGCAGCATGGGGCCGTTCTCTTTTTGATAATACGACCATCGAAATTTAGAAAACAAGTCGTACAGGGGGCCAAACTTATTTTTTGAAAAATCCAAATCCCGTCCTTCATAGGGAAACACAGCTCCTTTGAGGAAAAGATGTGCATTTCTCAATTGCAGGTGATCAAATTGCGTGGCATCTTTGGTTTGTTGATACTTGCGATTCGTTTGAAAACCCACGATCAGGTAGAGAGGTCTCTCTGTATAGCGGGCTGTTTTTACAGACCAACTGTGTGTGTCGGTAGTGGGCAATAGCGGGTACTCATGGAGTGCCCAGCTTCTAAATTCCATGGGTAGAGACATATCTCTCTTTACCATTTTGAGTATGTCCAGTTTTTTGCTATTGTCAAGGGTCACATGGGGCACTTTCCATAGCAAGCGTTGTAGTTGAATTTTTGAATCTATGGGGGCATTGTCGGCTCCCTTGAGTGCATTATTATCACTCCTGTCTCTCACTAGATAAAGCACTTGCCTTGCGTTGACCACAATGCGTTGGTGATCTTCGGCAAAGCCTAAAATCAGTTTAAGAGGTAAATATCCAGTAAAGGTGCCATCGATGTGTACCATCCAGTCATTGGTCGAGTCAGGGCACCAACCTGACATGCAAAGTGTTTTACCTTCTTCCTCACTATAAGAGGGATATAGTTTCATGACATTGGAAATGCCCACATTTCGAGTGCTATCCACCACGATATCGTTAATCACGTAACGTACTTCAGAAAACAGAAAGGCCAAACCATGGTTGGCCAACTTGGATGTGGTGGGTGTAGAGCCATCGGCTTTGGTGAGTCGACCTTCGATCTAAATGACACTTTCATGCGGTAGGGTGTAAATATCTTGGTTGTTGATAACAAATTGAATGTCATCATTGTTATTGAGTCCAGGTGTTTGAGCTTGATAGGAATGGAGATCAATTCTTACCACTCCTGGTTGCTCCTCGATGCGGTTCGCTATCTCTAGGATAGAATTCATCATGCTGGACTCAATAACAATGATGAAATTCAATTTGTTATCAACAACCAAGATATTTACACCCTACCGCATGAAAGTGTCATTCAGATTGAAGGTCGACCCAAATGCTGTAAAATCTGCTTGTCCTGAGATGTTAACGTGTATTCACGTGGCAAACAACTAACACCATTCCTAGACGGTGTTGTTGCTTTATACACAAACTTCATAGTGGCTTTAGCACCAACATGTAAGCCACTGGTGTGGTAGAATCTAGATCAATGAGTTGTTGATCTCTATTGATCAGTCTTAATGTTATATTACTAACACTATCAACAGCCACATAATGAAAAAGCACCACTGGAGGGTTTTCACGAATAATATAGCCATTGGGCGATGTCACAATAAAGTCATAAAGCGAATGCGATGGTTCTTGATTGGTATACACTTGGCTAATAATATTACACGTCACCGACACATGATGGTCCTCAATGAATTTCACTTCATGGTCTGATTCATGTTTTTGTTGGGCTCCAACACGCGTGGTTTAAATCCTAGTAATGGACCAATGGAATCGGGGCGTGTTTTAAAGTCAATGTTAAAGGTAGAGAAAATACTGCAGCGATGAGTGTTGGTATTTCCTACAAGTTCAAACTTGCGCGTTCCATCGAGAAATGACTTTAAACCATATTAATTGATCAACACCACATAAATGTGTTCATAAATGTCATCGATCGTATATCCACCAGAGTTCAGGGTGAGCACAGAATCATCATAGTAAAACTTGTTGTTCACATTTTCACGTATGTTGTATATTCGATTGTACGTTTCAAGAGAAACAAGTCCTAAACAAGTTTTTTCACTCAATTCGATAGGCGGGTAAAAGTCTAGGCTGACTTCGGGTCCACGTCCATGCAGTGTAAACGTTTTATTTTCCGCCGACATACTGTTGACGTTTCTGCTTATGCTGCGTCTTATATAAAAAAATAAACACAAACGTCCACACTGTTGACTGTTAAACGTTTGCTCACGTTTCACATTATAATATATCTTGATCCTGTTTCCAAAATAGGTCACTAGTTCCATGGGCGGAGGTAAATTCCCAAAACTGTCAAAGTACCATACGATGGATCCCTCTTTGACATAAGCTACGTAATGCGTTCCTGGTCCTCGGTGATCATCCAAATTGACAACAGCGCATTCCTGTTTCCAGGGTGGTGGGGGTAATTGGTTTCGCATAAACACACCTCGAAAATGAGAAAGATTTAGTTGTTTAGCATAGCTTTCCACTTGTTGATGCGTCAGGGCATGTCTTGCTATGGTTGAGTTTTTTTAATATTTCGAAATGGTGAAATCCCAAATCCTTGTTGATAAAAGGCTGGCTTTAAATTGGCGTTTCTAGCCCCCATTGCAATCGCTTCCATCGTTTCATTGTGTTGCTGACTTTGTTTGAGTTGTTGCTTGCCCTGCTGCGCGGCTTTAATGGTTCTCGCCACTGCACTGACACCGCCCAAAAGTGAACCCAGAGCAGCCAAACCGGCAAATAATGCAGGTAAAAATCCCGCTCGTTGGGGACGGGAATCACTCGCCGTTATTTTGAACCCTGTCGCTGACGTTTTGGAATAACACGTCTCTTTGCTGATAGAAGGGCTATTCTTATGGTCAACGCATTTTTTTTATATTTCTCTTTCGCAAGGGCTTGTCCACGAATGTCTTAAGCCCAGGCTTTGCCAAGGACAAACTCCTAATTTTAGTCTTTCTCACCACTTACCTTTGTTTCACCATGATGATAATGACCAACAACCTTTCACAAGAAAGTTTAAGTCACAACTAACGTCAGATTGTTATTTCATGGCTGTATATTCCAATTCCACATAAGGTGGGAAATCGTTTATGGTGTTTCCCGCTTGCTTTTCACCCCATGTCAACATGAGATGAAAGGATAATTCGTCTCCTGCATTGACCATTTCATGGTTATGGACCAACATCCTATGACCATTTATCTGTATTTGTAAATGGTTCTCATCAGGTATGGCATATTTCATGTGAATGGTTCCATCATAGTGTAATCGATAGTGGCTAAAACCTGAAGCAAGCGCATAGGTCAAGTGCTGGTCATGGACTAGTGGTATATGGTTTCTCTCATTCACAGGTTTTTTCATTTGTCAGATACACTAAAAATACGGATGGGATAAATTTATAAAGCCTTTTCATTTCATAGGTCACGTAACGCTTGGTACAGACATCGTCTTCGTCTTGCGGGTCTTCCACGTGAATAATCCGATGGTGATTAGCGCTATAGCCCTTCACCGTAAGCTGAGGCACTTTGTGATAAAACTCATACACATTGTTATCCACATACTTTTTTGTAGTAACGTCTGTAGACACTTGAGGATGTTTTACATGGGTTAACCGCTTTCCCTTAAAGTCATAATCTCCCTGTTTTGTGCGTGGCACTACAGGCCTATCCACATAGAGTTTATTAGCAGGATCTGTTTCTTGTTTAGGATTATGTATGGGGACAGACCTAGCTTTGGTCATCAACGCACGTCCAAAGACATCCATCGCCAACCTGTAGTATGAGTCTACTGTTTCTATGACAAGGCTCGGTGTCCTGTATATAGACAGCCTGCTAGCCTGGCTAAGCCTTAGTTGAAATGAAGATTATTAAGCAGCAAGAGTCATTCCCCGTGGGGGACATGGTTTCCCATCTCTGTCCCACATCACGTGAACAACGCCATGGTTCACTGTTTCCATCTTCCATTCGCTGTATCATTGTGGGACCTTCCGGCTGTGGAAAGACCAATCTTTTGCTAACGCTCATCACAGCGCCCAATGGTCTGCGTTTTCAAAATATTTATATTTTTGCAAAATCTCTCTACCAACCCCTCTACGTGTTTCTGGATCAAGTCATGTCTGGATTACAAAAAGAGAATATGGGTTATTTTACATTTTCCATGCAAGAAAATGTGATTTCACCGGATGAGGTAAAGCCTGATTCACTCATGATTTTCGATGATGTATCCACTGATCGTCAAGGCATCATTCAAAGCAATTTCAGCATGGGTCGACACAAACATATCATTTGTCATTTGTCAAGACACCATGGCGTTAGCAGAGAGTCAATTGAAAATACATATTATTAGAGCAAAAAATACTATTCGCCAAACGTTTCGTCAATTGAAACGATCGCGTGCAGGTCATGCTTTGTTGATTCAACAACATTTAGCACCTCCGCTAAAAGCCATGTTGAAACCCTCGTTCAAGCTATCTGAAACGCTACCCTCCGTTTTCAAGCCACGCAGACGCTGCACGAGGACCCTGAGGAAGAGGAAGAGGAACAGGAACAGGATCAGGAGGATTTGACTAGTGTTAGCGAAGTTGAGGATGACGAGGAACAAGTGTTTACGCCTCAAAAAAGGCGGCACCCCTGCAGAGTTTTTAAGAAAAAAGAAATCCTTGGCCATGGTCGAAACACCTTGCCCTTCCAGAGCGTCTCCGTTTTCACAACTCTTTGCCACCCCTCAACATAAAGTTTAACTGAAAACCATTTCAATAAAATATTATGGATCAACACTAGAACCCTATTTCACCGATCTATTTATTGGAAACACAGATACCTCGTATGGTGTTCGCTATGAGGTTGATAGTTTTAAAATTGGCGATTCATCCATTAAATTTCCTCGTACGAAAGCTGTCATTAAAAACATCAATATAAATTAACGCCAGGACTGTTAAAGCTGCTCTTTTCTCGAACTCCCTCTTCCCATGATTTTACGTCAGAGGATCTTGACAAATATAAATCTATTTTATTGTACACCCATGCCCACAAAAGACAGTATGATCCAGCTCAACAAGTGAATGCCAATATATCTCAAAAATATAAAACCATCATTGCAAAAATGTTTCCCACCAGTCAAAGTACTCGTCTTAAAGCATCCGCATCGGGAGTGACATTTAATCCATTAAAACCCCTTGTGGATGTTACCTACTGGCACAATCCCAATCAGCTCGTCCAGCGGCTACAGTTGTTGCATGCTTCACGTCAAGCTGGCAATACCGGTCACGATTGGGAAATTCAAGAAATTGAACAAGAACTTCGAAATGCCAAAATTATTGTTTAAGCCCTCGCCCATTAAAATGGGTATTGCTCACGAGTTGCATCGCCCAGCTAGGCGACACTATCCACGACTCAAGGTGATTTCACGCAGTGTGGATGAACTTTGGCAGGCTGACTTGGTTGAAATGATACCCTATGCTAGCGTTAACGACGGTGTTCGCTATATGTTGACCGTCATTGATGTCTATTCCAAAATGGCCTTTGTTGAACCTGTGCGTTGCAAGTCTGGTCCACTGGTCACCAAGGACTTTCAATATATTATTCAACACTCCAAACATCAACCTCAGTTGCTACAAACCGACCAGGGGAAAGAATTTTTTAACAAGGACTTCTTCAGTTTTCTCAAATCTAACAATATTCACAATTATACCACGTACAGCAATCTCATAGCAAGCGTGGTTGAGCGGTTCGAACGAACATTGATAACCCATATGTGGAAAGCGTTTACCACTCAGGGCACTTACCGCTGGTTGGACATGTTACCTGAGCTAGTGCCACTTTACAATGACACCAAACATAGAACCATTGAGACCAAACCACGCCTCGTGACCAAAAATATTCAGCGACTGGATAAACTGTTTAACCCCATCAAAACAGCCGATCCTAATCGTCACCGACTGAAAATTGGGGATTTGTTCGTGTGAGCAAATTTAAGTCTGCCTTCAATAAGGGCTACACACCTCAGTGGGGGACTGAACTATTTCGAATTCGTCAAGTCAACTTGGACAGCCCAGTCACCTATTTACTCCAAGACCTCAACCATCAACCCATAAAAGGTAGATTTTATCTCCATGAACTTTAGATAACAGCATTACCTAAGAATTATCTCGTGGAAAAAGTGTTGAAACAAAAAGGAAATAAACTATATGTCAAATGGTTAGGATTTAACTCTACGTTTAATTCTTGGATCAATCAATTACATGTTGTGTAAACCTGTGCACATTTTATTTGTTTATTCACACATGTTGTACACCACCTATAGCTCTGTGTGTACAGTCCTCAGCTCGACATATTTCTTTCTCTTTCCACCTGTGTTCTCTCATACATAACCCCTCCCCCTCTCCCCCCTTCACGCCCCACCACTGCTGTTCGCAGCTCTTACCTATCTATTGGATGTGACATCATTCCCACAAGTTGCATCATACTTTTTACTGATTCAGCGATTCCCACGCTTTGAACATTCAATTACCATGCACGTGGACAGCTAACGCCCAAGGTGAACACCTGTGTTGGATCATATTACACGTCAAATTACATTTTGTCACGTACGAACCAAAACAGGATGTGACTTGTTAACAGTTATCGTGCACGTGGACAGCAAACGCCAAAGGTGAACACCTGTGCCGGGTCAAATTTCACATGAACTTGCATTTTGGCACGTACGAAGCAAAACAGGTTGTAACTTGTTTAGCGTACATGTCATATCACACGTCTATGCATGCATTTCGCACTCCCCTGCCATCACGGTTGTCAGATTATTTCACCATCAAGCGTCCGCTGCGTCTTTGTCATTTTCCATTGCACCTGTTGTCTAGTCAGATCAGCGCATTCCAATAAGCTCAAATGACATTCGCCTCCTGCTCGTCTGCTCCTCTGCAAGTTTGTATTCTGTACTCGCTTCGACCAAAATAGAACCAAGTTCTCATCATCGTTTCCACGTTAAAGGCTCTCTTCGGGGGTAAAAGAATCTTAGCATGCTTCACAAATTTTCAAATATTAGCCTCCATCCATCTGCCATAGGAAAGATTAGAAAAACGAACCCTCGCTCTGTCATAAACCAACCCGCAAAAATATCGATTGTTCTATTAAGCATGGTCATTGTGGTTAGCGACAGGTTCGTTGAAACACACACACACCCAGCAGTATCGTCTCTCTCAACCACCACGCTTCATGGACATTATAAACTGGTAAAGAATTTTTTTTAACGTGTATGGCATTAGGCCCTTTGTCAAAATTTCAAAACTAGTATCAAAAAGGGGGCGTTATCTCGAGTCTTAGGATACCTCGTACATGTCTCTAGCGTTATTGGTTTGCTAGATATAGATAAATCACAAAAAACACTTGTTTACCCCAAAATCGAGTTTCCAATTAAAAAAAATTATAACGAGTAGTCCGTAGCAACGAAGACTTCACCCCGAGTCCTTGGACCCCTCGTACATGCCTCTAGCATGATTGGTTCGCGAGATATAACAAAAAGTCTAAAATCAGGTTTTTACCTAAAAAAACCATGTTCCCAGCATTTCACCTTTTCAACACCTATATTCCCGT
This sequence comes from Meconema thalassinum, assembly GCA_946902985.2. Taxonomy (NCBI): domain Eukaryota; kingdom Metazoa; phylum Arthropoda; class Insecta; order Orthoptera; family Tettigoniidae; genus Meconema; species Meconema thalassinum. Next base: position 802,543,211 of record OX336388.2, read on the forward strand.
AAAGAGCGCAACGAGACGAAAAAAAAGAATCCAAGCATACCCTCCTAGCATGACTCCTTCCAATCCAAGGTCGCAGGGGCTCACAATTTCCTAAGTGTTGCAGAAACCCTGACCTAGCACTACTGTCAGGATGTTATACTAGAGACTTGAAATTTATTTTGGGGTTAAAGGGAGGGACCTTTCATTTATGTCAAAACACTTTTTTGCAAACTTCCTAGTTTCCAAAATTAAGGATTTTCAAAATTTGAGTCTTTTCAAAAAAACATAAAAAATAAAAAGTTTTATTACAAAAATAAAGGTCATAAAGACCATTAGTTTGAGCCATGGCACAACGTTCTATCATGTTTGGTTTTCAAACTATCACCTACTTTCGAAAACAATAATTTAAAAAAAAAATCTAAAATATAACGAGTGGTCCATAGCAAAGCACCCGTCAGCCCGAGTCCAACAACACCTCATTCGTGAATCTCCGTTCACGGGTTCGGGAGTTATCGGCTCGCATTGGGAGTAGTGGTGGGGGTAATAGAAGCGCCACCATCCCCCTACTTAGGCCTATTTTTAGCGGTGAAAATAGGGTTGAATAATTTCTTAAACATGCGTATGTATCTGGAAGTGCTTAAGCGATAAATGCTCTTCTGACATTCAGGAGCTGGGATCGGCGATCATGCCTGGCGCAATTAATCTGGTAGATGAATCAGTTAACCCAAGAATATCAAAGGGCTCTGAAACAAGGAGGACGTCGCACACAAATAGGGGAGAGCGACGCGTACGCGTTCATATAGCATTCGTCCGATAGCGATGAAACTTGGGTGAGTTGTTGTGTCCACTGCAGAGAAGGTTTTTGACTGAGTACATCCATTGTACAATAGGCAGGGCACGGGTAGGTTCAACAAATGAGTGACGGCGCGCGAATCGTATAAATAAAATCCCGTATGCGTTCATATACCATTCATCCGATTTCGATGAAATTTGAGTGATTTATTGTGCACACTGCAGGGAACGTTTCTAATTTAGTAAGTCCATTGTGTAATAGGTAGCGCACGAATAGTTTCAACAAATGAGTGACGGCACGCGAATCGTTTCAACAAAGTTCCATCTGCGTTCATATACCATTCATCCGATTGTGATGAAACTAGGATGAATTGTTGTGCATAATGCAGGGAAGGTTTCTGACTTAGTAAATCCATTGTACAATAGGTAGCGCACGAGTTGATTCAACAAATGAGTGACGACGCGCGAATCGTTTCAACAAAATTCCAACTGCGTTCAAATACCATTCATCCGACTCCGATGAAACTTTGGTGAGTTGTTGTGCACGCTCCCACACATGTTTTAAATTACTAAATCCATTTTACGATAGTTAGAGGCAGTTATCGGAAATTGAAGAAAATATTGTGTATCCAAAAGAACTTCAAGAGACAAAATGACAATGCCAACACTCTTTTTGATTGGCATTGCAACACATGCCGGGTACAGCTTGTAATAGTATAAAATACAGGTGTATCAACAATTTCACGTGAGGTTTCTTCTATGTCAGATGTAAAACATCATATGCGACTACTGGAAGGCTTGTAAAGTTTTTTTTAAGAGCGTTAGAAATCCCTCAGTATGCCTTCCTTCGGAGGGAAAGTAAAGCCGGCGGTCCCATGTCATAGATTTATGGCATGTTAAAGAACCTACCACTAATTACATTTGTATGAAGCTAAATTATAGGTTAAATTTGACTGAAGCTCTTGATTCCAACATTCGACGCCAGGAGCCGACTGCGGTGGCATCTAGCATCCAAGTACAGAACTAGTAGTCATTGACGGTGGCGTTTGGCGGCAAAGTAGGAGCTACTTGATAATTGAATGTCTGCAGTCCTTACTTGAATTAAATACAGATAACACACACTAATACAGTCATCACAAGAAACACCTGTTATTAGACAGATTCTACCCACACCCAAAACACACGGGGCTACATGTCCGCATTGTCGCAGCCCCTAAACTAAGGAACGAACCAGACTTGGACTATCCCTAGAAAGGACGAAACTGTGCACATTGAGACAAGGATCAGCCCGTTGAGATCACTCGCCGCTCTTTGTGGAGAAACGTTAGCTGAAGATCAAGTAAAGGGAAGCTGTGTGCAGCCAGCCTAAGGACGCGGTGCATTATGCAGGTTAGTAATGTGTTGGTCACAAAGCGCTGGCTGGATCCATAAAACATCGGCAATGGTGCTTTGTGCTCTAACTTTTATTGTGTACTGTTACAATACACAATGGTGGTCTGACTCATTGTATACCTGCGACTCACTGCACCGCGGTGGGCGTAATTACTCGAGAAATGTCTGGGAATGACGTGTGTTGGCTTGGTAACTCCCGCTGCCGTCATATCTGCTTCATCTAGGCAACCTTTCAATTGCCGGGGGTTTGGATTCGATTCCCGGCTCTGCCATTTTAATTCCGGTGTGAGGGTTGGAACGGAATACACTCAGCCTCGTGAGGCAAAACTGAGAAGAGCTGGGTTCGATTCCCAATTTAGCCACACAGGAACTGGTTGGCCGTGGTGTCCCACTTCTGTTGTTGTGTTGTTTGAGTCATCAGTCTTTTGACTGCTTTGATGCAGCCATCCATGCCCCCCTGTCCTGAGCTAATCGTTTCATCACTACATAGCAACCAAACCCTACATCCGAGGCAAACTGTTTAACCCCTACAGTTCTTGTCCTCAACCCTTCCTTCCATAACTAAGCTTGCTATTCCTGGGTGTCTTAGTAAGTGTCCTACCAAGCTATCTCTTCTCTTCATTAGCAGTCGCCAGAAACATCTCTCCTCTCCCACTCGTCTTAATACCTCTTCGTTTGTAACCCTATCTACCCATCTGATCTTCATCATTCTCCTGTAACACCACATTTCAAATGCTTCAATTCTCCTCTTTTCTGCTGCACCAATAGTCCAAGTTTCACTTCCATAGAGCGTTACGCTCCAGACAAAGGCTTTCAAAAATAACTTCCTAACACACAAATCTATATTCGATACCAACAGATCCCTTTTCTGTATAAATGCTTTCCTTGCCTGAGCCAACCTACTTTTTATATCTGCTTTGCTTCGTCCATCACTGGTTATTTTGCTTCCTAAGTAACAGAAGTCTCCTTGACCTGCCAATTTGATGTCCATAGAGGTTTCTGATTTATTGCGCCTGCATTCCTAAATTACCACTTCTATTTCATGGAAATGCTGAGATGGTGCCTATCTTAAAAATCCACGGCCGCTTCCTGCCACAATCCTACCTCCATTACAAGTACACACACTAGTACAGACATCGCAGTGACACAGGTTATCAGCAAACTTCTACTCACACGGGGCTATATGACCACGATGTCACATATCTAATAAATAATCAACAACAATGATTTGCTTTTCTAAATGTCAATTACTGTATGTTAACGTATTGAGTGCAGTTTGGTTTTCTGTGCTTTATTTAGGTCCAAATGTGTGAATTTGTGTTTCTTGTCTTTTTTCATTCACTCATTCATTCATTTGCAATTGGGGGTGCGTCCCCCGGTTGCAAATTAGATATACATAACAAAAAAATTATACATAACAATTCAATAACAAATAAACTGGAGTATTTACACAAATAGTCAGTCTTTCCTTAAACACTCGTCTTGGTTTCTGGTTGGTTGGCTGGTTCCTTAGTTTAGGGACTGCGACAAAGCGGTCATGTAGCCCCGTGTACTTCGAGTGTGTGTAGAATCTGTATGATAACCGGTGTTAATTCTGATGGCTGTATTAGTGTGTGTATCTGTAATTCAAGTAAGGACTGCAACTTTGATTTTTTCAAATAGTTTCTACTTTTGCCGCCAAACGCCACCGTCAACGACTATTAGGCCCAGTTCAGAACTCAGCTACCAGACGCCACACAGTCGGCTCTTGGCAACGAACGTAGAAACCTAAGAGCGTTGTTTACATTCTTAACCTATACAATTTAGCTTCACACAGGTGTAATTAGTGGAAGGTTCATTAACATGCCATAAATCTATGACATGGGACCGCCGGCTTTACTTCCCCTCCGAAGGAAGGAATACTGAGGGATTTTTAACGCTCTTTAAACATCCGACGGCTTCGGCCGGGTTTGAAACCGCTATCTTGGGCATAGAAGGTCAGCATGCTACCGACTACGCCACCGAAGCCGCCTCGTCTTGGTTTCTGTCTCTAAAATAAGTGTACGGTTCCAGGGATAACAAATAAACAAAATGAGCACAGATGGTGAACGTGAGCTCCCCGATCATGATAATACAAGGGACACATGTCGTGCGTACTCCATGCGATGGTACTGTAACCTTCCAAGTTACAAAGGAACTGAACCCGGGTTCCGGGGAGTTACGGATTTTATTAAGCGTGTGTATATTTTTATTTTAGGTCTTTTTATGTTTTATAATTATTTATTAAAGTGTGTATTATGACGTGCTTAATTTATAAGTAATTTGTTTAGCGTATAAGTATTATAATTTGAGCAGGATCCAAATCAAGGGAAGTTGAAATATTTAACATTGGAGTATTCTGAAAGTTTTGTAACAGAAAAGTGCACACAGGCCATGAAATACGAGTTGGTGTTCAGACACGGGGTAAAACCCGAGCGCCAGTAAGCGTGAGTCAGAGGTGAGACTTGGCATCCATGTACGAGCGGTGACGATGGGCTGTGTTCCATATATGGTCACGTTGAGAATCAAGCGTTGGGATTGAGTGGATCCGTGGATCAACCCAGGTAACCTGTGATTGTAGAGGGGGGGGGGGGGGTGATGACGGTACTTGGAATTTTGTGGAAGGCATTGGGAGACACTCTTATTCAGAACGCGGGACGGTGTACACTCTTATTCATACCGCGGGGCGGTGTAGACTCTTATTTTGGACCGCGTGTGGAGCGGGTCTCTATATAGAACTCCGGGCGGGAGTGGACTTGTCTTTTTGGTCTTGTGTGTGGAGGATAAGACATTACAGTTTTACACTAATTGTGGTTTTGGATACAATAACGGAGTTGCTGGCTATAAGTTCTTGATTGAATGATGAACCTAGTCTTAAGTATATCGCCAAGGTTACTTATTTCGAACCGCATGAAGTATTGTAGTCTAATATCTGTACATCTATATTGCAATTATAGCGGCAATTTATTCGTCCAAGGATGCGAGTCAAATATGCTCCGCATTAGTAAATTTACGAACGGATTCCAAACATAGGTCTGGTACTAGATCCACGACGCAAAGTAAATCGTTGGATGCTGGTTACAAAAGTAACAAACGTAATAATCGTAAAGGTAGGAATGGCGTGTGAATCAAATCAATTGTGCTGCGAGTATAGGCCTAATTCTTTTGGGAGCAAATAACCCCAGAATTAGTAGAGCTAGGTCACCACTGCTGGAGCCAACATCTGTAAGTACCGATCAACTTTATTCCTGAGGGTTATCTATATCATGTCATATGTGTATCTGTGGAAATACGATAGGGAGTGTTATTATTCTGTACGAGGAGTATCCTGCGAAATGTGTGTCTTATGTCTGGTATGACAATATATTATCAATTTTACCAGAAGCTGAAGGGTTTTATTTATTAGGTCACTTAGGTATAGTTAGGTGTGAATGTCTATTGCTGTTGTTATAATCGTACAGGTGTTTGACCCCCTTACACCCCGGGGCAATTACAATTGACGCCCAACTGTGGAGCTCGAAGTACGATATAGGAAAACAATAACATTCACGTGTACTCATACGCCAATAAACTTAGAGAAATCTTCATACAGATTAGATGTCATGAGAGGAGAGTTTGGAATTAAGAAATAGAGCTATTAGGAAAGAACTTGGGTATGGACGTGGACAAGAGCGGGGAGGGTGAAGGCTTAATAGATACACTATCCGGGGAATCTATTAATTCCGAGCAAAGCCAGGTCGCTATACAGGAGGGTACTAAAATTAATGATAATGGAAGGGATGTGACCGATAGGATGCTCCAAATGCTTGCGGCTATGAATGAGACTATTAAGAAGGAAATAGGAGGTGTAAATGAGTCACTAAATCAGAAAATGGAAAGTGTAAGTAAATCTATGAGTGAGTCTATGATACAGCAGGAAGAGTCGATAAAAGAGTCTATGAGTAAGGGAATGGGTGAAGTCAGAGAGTCTATGTACCGGAAAATAGAGTCAGTAAAAGAATCCACGAGTGAGTCTATTAAGACGCAAGGGGAATCTTTAAGTAAGGAAATAGGAGATGTGAAATAGTCTGTAGGTAAACAGGTGGAATCGGTGAAAGTGTATGTAGATGAGGCAGTGAAGAAACAGGCAGAGGCAACTAATACTAAGATAGAAGAATTAAGTAAGAAAGTACAGGAGCATAAATCAGTCATGAGCAGTAGATTAGAGAACTTAGAGAAGGATCTTAGTAGTAAAATAGAGGAGAGAGAAGATGTTCTTAGGAAGGAAATAGACAGAAACCAGGATAGCGCGAAAAGTAGGTTAGCAGGGATGGAAGGCCATCAGAAAAAGCAAAAGTGGGAACTGGGGGAAGTCAGGAAAGATTTTGTTGTTAACGGGGAACTTATAGAAAAGCGAGTGGGCGGAGCGTATGCAGAGGTTTGCAATACCGTAAGAGATGAGTCTAAGGAATATTTACATAGAGTAGGAGCCGTAGAAAATAAATTGGGGGAGATCGAGAGACTTAATGGAGAACAGGTGATATTGGCGGAAAATAATGAAAAAATTAAGGAAGAGTTAATATAAGTGAGAAGAGAGGTGAGAGACCGACCGATGAGTCACAGAGGAGCAATGTCACTTGGTTGTTCCAATAGGGATCTGGGTCTGCCACAATTTAATTCGCGGCAATTTAATCCAATGGAATATTTAAAGTCCGCAGAAAAGAAGTTTAAAAAAGATTTAGATGATGAATTAATAGATGGGGAAACGGTAATGGAAATCCTGTCACACTCGTTCAAGGGGGATGTAAGATCTTGGTTCGAGATCTATAGGCCAAATATGAGGAATATAGAAGATTTTAAAGGGAAATTTAAGGCCAAATTTTGGGGAGAAGCAATTCAAGCCAGGGAAAGGGAAAACCTCATGTTTGGAAAATTTAGGGAGCGCGACGGGGTATCCCTCACAGGGTATTTTCTAGCTCATGTATTGGTACGGAAAATCTTAGATGGGGTCACCTCAGACATAGATATTGTTAGGTTGATGCTGAAATATTTTCCCATTGGAATACAGCAGGCTAGCTGCATGCAGAAGGTGAAAAGTATCGAGGAGTTTGAAGAGCTATTAACTAGTTTCGACAATTTAGGCCTTCAGCAAATGAACAGGACGGAAGTGAAGACTGAGGACTGAGAATAGGCAGAATGAGCATCAACCTAATCAGAATAGGAATAGGTTCAATCAGGCTGGCATAGGTGACAATTTAAATAGAAGGAGGGAGGAGGTCAATAACTGGAGGGCAGAAAATAATAGACAAGGGGATAATCATCAAAGGAGAGATAATTTCCAAAGGCGGAAAAATGTTCAGAGGGGCCAACAGGAGGGGACAGTTCAGGGAGTGAATGAATCTAGGAGGGGACAGGAACCATCTCAGGTAGCGGGCACGAGTAATTTAAACAAGTAGCGGGTTGTGTAAGTAGGTCAGGTAGACAGCCCGATGGTAGATATGTTAGGCAGTGTGTGATTCAGGAGGAGAAGATGAGTTTCACGCCTATGACGAAGGAGGATTTATTATCTGACCAAGAGGAGTTAAGAGTAGAAGGTAAGAGCGAGGGATTTTCATCGGTCATTGAAATAGGTATTTTAGGGAGAGAAATGAGGGCTCTGGTAGACTCTGGAAGTGAAAGGTCATGCATAAGCAAGGTGGCTTATGAAGAAATTATTAGAGATGGTCATGAGTTGGAAGAGATTCCTATTAAGACCTTAGATATTATCAATGCTGTAGGAAGTAAAAGCCAGAAGGTCAGTAAGCAGGTATTGTTGCCTATGAAGTTAGAAGGTAAAGTCAGTCATCAGTGTTGTTTGGTCATACCAAATTTAATTTATGAAGTGGTGCTTGGTAATGACTGGTTAAATAAGCATAAGGTTGTTATGGATTTCGATAGCGGAGTTTTATGTCTGGAAAAAGGCATTAGTGGTCAGGGAATTAAGATGAGGTGTGAGTTAGTTGAGGAGATGGATGGTGCGGGTATCAATAAGGGGTTGGAGGGGATGTCAGTTGGAGTATGTGATGAGGATGTGCAGCTGGAGGCTGTGTGCCATATTTCGGTAGAGGAACATGGAGGTGATCCACTTTGGGAAGCTGTGGACAAAAGTAAGTTGTGTGATGAGAGTAAGGAAGATTTATTGGAAGTGTTGCGGGGCAACAAAGAGGTATTTCGTGATAAGCCTGGATTAACGCACGTGTACACCCATCAATTCGAACCAGTGGATAGTTCACCTTTTTCATGACCCAGATATGCCATTCCTTTCAGGTATGATGCCGCTGTGGAGGACGAGATTAACCGTATGTTAGACCAGGGTATTATAGAGCCTTCCACTAGTAGGTATTCTAACCCCCTTGTTGTTGTTGGTAAGAGTGATGGGTCAGTTAGATTATGTATTGACGCTCGTCAATGAAATTTGAGATTGTCAGGAGACACCAAGAGGCCTGAGTGCATTGAAGACCTAGTTCAGAAATTTACTGGTAGGAAGTGGTTTTCAACCATGGATCTGAGCGCTAGCTTTTGGCAGGTCCCTTTAAGAACGGAAGATAAGAAGTTAACGGCTTTCAGCTATAAGCGTGGTCTTTTTCAGCATTGTGTGGTGCCATTTGGATGCAAAACTAGTAATTCAGCGTTGATCAGGGCTTTAAATTTAGTATTAGGGAGGGACACACATGATTTTGTTACAATGTACATTGACGATCTTATTATTGCATCTCACACTAAAGAGGATCACATAAGACACGTGGACATAGTTTTGAGAAAGTTAAGGGAGGGGGGTTTTACAGTGAAACTTAGTAAGTCTTCGTTTGCAACACAACAGATTACTTTTCTGGGGCACACCATCACTACTCAAGGGATTTTTCCGGAACAATCGCGTTTAGAGGAAATAAACAACACCGCTACACCACGTAACGCCAAGCAACTTAGAAGCATATTGGGGGTTTTCAACTATTTTAGGAGATTTGTCGTTAGGTATTCCAATCTGGTTGAACCTTTTAGGGAACTGTTGAAGCAGGGAGCAAGATGAGTGTGGAACCATGAGCACGAGGCAGCTTTCGCTGAGTTGAAGAGAGGTTTCGTGGATTCAGTTATACTGAAATACCCTAGATTAAATTGTCTTTTCGTCCTTATGACTGATGCCAGTATGTTAGGGATTTCAGGGGTGCTGTGCCAGTATGATGAAGAAGGAAATCTAGGAATAGTCTCATTAGCTAGTAGGGGTTTGAGTACGGCTGAGAAGCGTTATACTATCACGGAGATAGAGTTGTTAGCTATTGTGTACTGTCTTGGTAAGTTTCGAAGCTATGTTTTTGGGAGTAAGCTGAAGGTGCTCACGGACCATAATGCTCTGGTATTTATGGGATCGTGTAAGTTGACCTCAAACTCGATGTCGAGGTGGATCTTGGCGATCAGTGAGTACGATCTAGAGGTTACACACATCAAGGGTAAGGAGAATATCGTGGCTGACTTCCTAAGCAGGAACATAGGTGATGATGATCACCGGGTGGTGAACATTCACCGGGGTGTTGTTTTATGTGTCACAAAGGCGGCAGATTGTGTGGAGGAGATTGGTAAGCTCCGGAATATGTTGGCAGAGCAAGAAAAAGACGAGAACATGGCTCAGACCTTGGGGAGTTGAGAGTGAAATTTGATTTTTTAATGTTGGTGACCAGGTCTTGCTCAGAGTGCCATGTCCGTCTTCCGCTGTTGACAAGGAAATGTCAACGTTTTTTGAATTGTATAAGGGACCCTTCGTAGTTACTAAGCGTATTGGCGAGTGTGCGTATAGCTTAACAGACCACCAAGGTACCATTGTAGGGTCATACAATGTCTATAAACTTAAGAAGTATATTAGCATGTAGGGCAGATCCTCTGAGGCAGATTTAGCCGACATTGTGGTGTATTACACAGGTACACTGCAAGTAATGACGAAGAGGCCACCATTAGCCAAGTGAAACAAAGCAGAGCAAATTAAGTTAATGCATTGTAGCATGTATTTCAGCGTGTGCAACATGGTTCTGTGCCATATCGGTCATGTTTGACATGGAAAAGTTAAGGACACGTGAGGAAATTCCGTGTGAGTTAGTTTTTAGGACACTTGAGAGATCGGTGTGAGTTAGTTTTAGGACAATACAAATACTTTTGGAAGAAAGATTATGTAGATTCAGACGTCAAGAAAATGATTGTATTGAGGGTTATTTTTTATATTTTAAGGGTCATTTGTGTATGTTTGTGTTTTGTGATGGAGCCCCATTCATATCTTCAAGGGAACTCCATGGAGGGGAATTCGTAACCTTCCAAGTTACAAAGAAACTGAACCCGGGTTCCGGGGAGTTACGGATTTTATTAATCGTGTGTATATTTTTATTTTAGGTCTTTTTATGTTTTATAATTGTTTATTAGAATGTGTATTATGACGTGCTTAATTTATAAGTAATTTGTTTAGCGTATAAGTATTATAATTTGAGCAGGATCCAAATCAAGGGAAGTTGAAATATTGAACATTGGAGTAATCTGAAAGTTTTGTAACAGAAAAGTGCACACAGGCCATGAAATACGAGTTGGTGTTCAGACACGGGGTAAAACCCGAGCGCCAGTAAGCGTGAGTCAGAGGTGAGACTTGGCATCCATGTACGAGCGGTGACGATGGGCTGTGTTCCATATATGGTCACGTTGAGAATCAAGCGTTGGGATTGGGTGGATCCGTGGATCAACCCAGGTAACCTGTGATTGTAGAGGGGGGGGGGGTGATGACGGTACTTGAGATTTTGTGGAAGGCATTGGGAGACACTCTTATTCAGAACGCGGGGCGGTGTACACTCTTATTCATACCGCGGGGCGGTGTAGACTCTTATTTTGGACCGCGTGTGGAGCGGGTCTCTATATAGAACTCCGGGCGGGAGTGGACTTGTCTTTTTGGTCTTGTGTGTGGAGGATAAGACATTACAGTTTTACACTAATTGTGGTTTTGGATACAATAACGGAGTTGCTGGCTATAAGTTCTTAATTGAATGATGAACCTAGTCTTAAGTATATCGCCAAGGTTATTTATTTCGAACAGCATGAAGTATTGCAGTCTAATATCTGTCCATCTATATTGCAATTATAGCGGCAATTTATTCGTCCAAGGATGCGAGTCAAATATGCTCCGCATTAGTAAATTCACGAACGGATTCCAAACATTGGTCTGATACTAGATCCACGACGCAAAGTAAATCGTTGGATGCTGGTTACAAAAGTATCAAACGTAATAATCGTAAAGGTAGGAATGGCGTGTGAATCAAATCAATTGTGCTGCGAGTATAGGCCTAATTCTTTTGGGAGCAAATAACCCCAGAATTAGTAGAGCTAGGTCACCACTGCTGGAGCCAACATCTGTAAGTACCAATCAACTTTATTCCTGAGGGTTATCTATATCATGTCATATGTGTATCTGTGGAAATACGATAGGGAGTGTTATTATTCTGTACGAGGAGGATCCTGCAAAATGTGTGTCTTAAGTCTGGTATGACAATATATTATCAATTTTACCAGAAGCTGAAGGGTTTTATTTATTAAGTCACTTAGGTATAGTTAGATGTGAATGTCTATTGATGTTGTTATAATCGTACAGGTGTTTAACCCCCACGCACCCCGTACATATTTAATATTGAGAGGAGGAAACATTACAATTGGTCGCCCAAGTGGGGCCGGTACTTCACCCCCAAATTTGCTTGGACGATCCATGAAGTGGGCAAAATTCATGGAACTACTTTTTACGGTTCATGCCACTGATATTAGTCTATTAAATAACAGTACGATTGACAGATTCGCTCGTTCTAGAATGGCAACATTTAACAGATTTATTTATTTATTTATTTATTTATTTATTTATTTATTTATTTATTTAGCGTATGGCTTTTAGTGCCGGGAGTGTCCGAGGACATGCTCAGCTTGCCCGAGTCTGTAGCTGATTTCAGCGGTCACCCTTATCTCTACAAGTTCCGTTCAATTTCAAGTAGTTCCAACTTTCGCCACCAGATATCAATGATACCTAGTGGTGAACGTTGGAACTTTTATAGAGCTTTCCGACGAAATCTAACCTAGCATTTTAATTGAGTCGAATTGTATCGTTACGGTTTAATGCAAATAATAGGTCAAATAATAATGAACAAATGCTCTGTCATCCGGCCAGAAGCAACGGGATGTCTCGTCATGAACAAGAAAGGGATGATGGAGGAATTGGTAACCAAGGAAAGGAAGATTTGAAAATAATCATAGGGCCGGTCAAAGAAATGGTGAGGTTAGAAGACGGGACGACCAGGATTTATATACACATGCGGAGAATATTACTGATGTGATGCCGAGGAAAGGATTACCGTTTTTGGGCACGTGCCCCGAATGACGTCACGATTAACCAATCACACTTTCACTTTTCTCCAGGAGAAAAGACAAAGGAAGCCTTGTTCAGAAAGATCTGAACGATATTGGGATCTCATGTGAAGACATCCAGGAGCGTGGTGGACCAACTCTTCGAACATCACTGTTTCCAACCAAAGCTGACGCTGAAAACGGGAAACGCATGGACAAAAGAGAGAAAGTGACAACATCGTCCACGAATTAAGGAATACTGGGCTAATTTTAAAAGCCTAAAGGAAACAGTTGAAACGACGTGGTCTTTAGTTGGCCGACACGAAATAATTATAATAATATTAATAACAATAATAGCAATAATATTAATAATAGTTAACCCATTAAGAGGTGCTGGCCGACTCAGATGGTGGGGTCATGTGATAGCCTACATAGGATGTGAATGCACTCGACTACAGGTGGTAAGAGAAGGTATAAGGCGATGGTTAGATTGAATGCTTAACGATATCAAGGTGACACGTGTGAAGCTTAGAATACTGCAGTGCTAACTGCTAATAGGGGGTCATGACAGCAACTAGCTCGCACACAGACTGAACGCTCTCTATGAATGATAACCATATTGCCTCAGATAGACTACTCCTCGAGTTTGGACATGATTAACGATCCTCTTCTGAATCTCAACGTTCCATTCTCACTGCCTCCTAGCATTAAAACCGGAACTCTATTGAACGACCAGTGGCTAATATCTAAATAATATTGTCTAATAATCTCCAAATGTGACACGAGAGATCTTTTGCTACCTACGACTCGGAATGCCGTGGGTTATATTTCATTCCTCGGCCAGGAATTAATTGACCTTGGGACCAAGGGGTGGACGCTGTATCGAGTTAGCTTTTAATTCCATGGCAATATTATAAAAATATCCCATTTTATTTACGCATTTGGTTACTGGTAAATGTGAGGGTTGTGAAGTACATCAACACGCAAACAGAGCGTGCTCCATAGTCAAATAAATTGGTTCTGGCTCTTTTTAACACCACAGGGGGTTCCACAAACAATAGTAACTTATTTCTCCGGCTTCAAACTGAACACAGACACTAAGTTGTGCTCAACCTTCTCTATAAAACTGTTATTGTAATAAGCTGCAGAGTAGGTCCCAGACTTTTTGAATGAGTCACTGAAATTGGTAATTACATATTATACTGTACTAGCGGACCCGTGCATAAACCACACTTTCACCAATTGGTTTATAATGAGAGACTTAAGGAGAAAGGTTGTTATGTTTCTATTTCAACCAAATGATTATAGATCACTATTTGCATTTCAGTTAGAATTCCAAGTTCTACGTTCCCTAACTTACGAAGGTAATCACTGAAAATTGGATCATCATAACTCCCACCAGTTATTCGATATTTATGAAATTATACGATTTGAGTACACATTCCTTTGATTCACTGTTTTTGAAATCCATGCAATTGATAAAGGAAAGACCTCTGAATGTTAAAATGACATGAAACAGGCATCACAGCGGCCAAAATGTGAAGTGGACAGCAATTATGAAGCGTATTTTCCTACAGCAACAGTATCTGCAAATCGCACAGTTCGTACAATTTTAAAGTAATTTTTTAAACAAATTATAGAAATTTATGAAATTAGAGTGCAATTCGTCACTGCTAATGTCTATTTATTTTCATTTGAATGCTCATTTGTAACGATCGGTCGCTTGTGAGCGCCGAAGGAGGGATCCATACTACTGAAATAATATAGTCTATATGATGATATGTTGAAGTCAGATAGTGAAATTCGTCTTTCCTGAAAGAAATATTACATAAGATATTTAACACAAAGTAACGCGCTTTTACTGTTTGTAAAAAAACAAAATGTATACCGGCATATAGGGGGAGCTTAATTGGATGACAAGTTTCGAACGTCAAGCGCTCATCTTCAGATCCAGCTTACTTAGGCTTAAAGTAGTGTACAATGTTCATGAATTACACTTATGTACAAATATATATACAATATTTAGATTACATAAGTTTGTAAGAACTTGTATAACGCGCCAATCTTATTTACTTCTATAGTTGTTGCGTATTATTATTATTAGTAGTAGTAGTAGTAACGCAATGTAAGTTGTTGCCTCTGATCAAATGAATTATTATTGTGGATACATTCAGGTGTGATGTTGTTAATTATATTATACCTTAACCGTTCCTATTTAAACTGGTGGTCCATTGTATGTGGTGGAACACAAATATACACTTCACTGTTATTTCCGCTCCTGCTCACCGTACACAACGGACTGAAGTCTGTGACATATGTTAGTTCCTACGTTACTATGATGCTGCGCTCTACGTGTACTTTTGTGGACTGTGCTAGTATCGCTACATCTAAGTGTTGTCCACGACATCTGTTGTTATTGCTTCAAACCTTGCTCGCAAAAATGGGAAAAATGCTAAGCGGATAGGATGTACATTGTACCAGATTCTCAATAAACCTAGCCCTAAATTAGCCAGTGTTAAATAGTTCAAGAAACCCCATTTAGACATGGAGCGCTTAAAGAAGACTCGTTTGTTTATGCGAGGTGGGAAAGAGATTGGTCGTTAATAGTTGAGACCGCCCTTTACAATTAGCATACACCACCACAGGTTAGGTCATTGCTGGCCATGACAATTTCAGATTAGCCACGCTAAGAGGCTCTGGAGTAGTATTGTCCCCTTAAACACCCCGGTCAGAGTACGGACTCCTGGTATTGCTGAAAATATGGCTGCAATGGTTATTTAAACCATTTAATTAATTTCTTGTAAATAGCTTAAAATAATTGTAAAATATAACAACAAGAAGAAGTAAGTTTAAGTCACGTATTGAATATTTCAGTAAGCGATGATTTCTCTTTTCAGAGAAAGTGTAGGAATCGTCTGAATTATTTTCTTGTCGGAAATATTCCTTCAGGGTTTTTGGTTTATCTGGAAATTGACCGAGTAAATGTTATTAAATGAGGTCATCACCGCGTCTGTACAGGACTCATTATCTTAATTAATACGCATCGTCATTTAAATGATGAATATCAAGACAATGATAACGTTTGTTTAAAACAAGGTAATCAGCCCTTGTTGCCATTGAGATAAATTTATTTTAGGAGTCTGAAACTTCACAAACACGAAATACAAACATTTAGTGAACAAAGAATTTCATTTTTTAAAGTTCTGATTGCAGAGATACCAACAACGGAACACCGTACTGTCTTGCTCGATCCTTGGTGCGTCAAGGGCAGACGGTGTTTGCACGTGGTGTTACAAAACTTGTGAAACAGGCAGTGGGTATGACTTTCTGTGAACATGGTAGTGGTTGTGTGACCGTTAGTTGCGTTTAGCGACTGGGACAAAACAGGCGTATGCGGCAAATGCTTGCAGTTATCACAACATGCTCTCTTTGATTTAGGTCAACAAACACCTTTCTGATATCATTAGATCTTTCTCTACATTTTTCCAAGAGAAGTCTTAATGTAAAAGTGTGATCATTACACGATCTACCTACCGTAAAAGCGCATTAATCTTCTGTATCAATATATTGTCATTGGTTTCACGTCCCTTCTAACTACTGGGGCTTTTAGAGATGCCGGGGTGCCGGAATTTCACCCCGAAGATTATCTTTAACGTGCCAGTAAATCTACTGACACGGCTCCCTTGCATTTGCTCTCACTCAAGTGCCAACTGGCTGCGCTAGCATTCGATCCTGCAACCTTGGGACCAGGTGGAAAGAACGTTACCGCTGAGCCACTCAGCCAGCCATACACCCTGTAGTGTTGTTAATCGAAGTCTACATGTCGTGTATCGAAAGGAATCGATAGGCGCGATTCAATTGTATAATATATCTGAAAATAGCGGATGAAATTGAAGTGATTTGTTTACAGTATCAACAGAACTCCAATGAAACGTTTCCCCGGATATAAAACGAGTTGAATAATGTATCGGCAATTGATGAACACAACACTTGACCCGCTACTCTAGAGGGAGATATTGCTCCCAGTAATGGAAGTGAAATCAGTGCACTGTCGCAATATAGATGAAGTCAGGGAATTGGCCAATCAAATCAATAGCAATCATACAAACCATGGCTGACAGCTTGAGAACGTACACTCATTTGAATGTCGCTGCTAAACGTGACAGCGTCATTTTCTAATGCAGGATTACATGACAAACGACGAAAGCAATTCATCCTCCTACCACCACATGTTGTTGCCTCGTTTGAATATAGAAGTTTTTGAAGGTGACCAGTTTCGATCGTCGAGCGATGGTCATCGGGTCCCTTACAATTAGGCTGTTAAATCTGTCTACAAGTAATTGTTATGATATTTACAATATGTACACTTATTTACTTGCAGTCATAAATAAACTAGCACACCTAGTCAAGATGTGTAATTCTTTGTTAAGGGAAGCGGGACGCGTGATAGGCTCAAAACGTCAATTTTTATTTTCCAGTTAAAAAATCTCCCATCTTTCCTGAAGAATTTGGTGTATCAATTATTGAGCTGAAGCGATATTTGATGCAATAAAATTAGGGTTAAACATAATGTTTTAAGGCTATATTGTAGCTACTAGCCAAACATTCTTTTTGTGTTTTCCGGGACGCGTGATAGGCTCAAAATGTCAAATTTTATTTTCCAGTTAAAAAAATCTCCCATCTTTCCTGAAGAATTTGGTGTATCAATTATTGTGCTGAAGCGATATTCGATGCAATAAAATTAGGTTTAAAAATAATGTTTTAAGGCTATATTGTAGCTACCTACAAGCCAAACATTCTTTTTGTGTTTACCGTAAGTCATATGTATGGAAACTTCATGTACCATTTTCTCAGAGGCTATGAGACCAATGTATTTGAAACTTGATAGTCTTTAAGAAACTATATAGATCTACTAGTGTAAGTAAATTTATTCAGGTATCTTGATTAGTTCATGGAGCCCAGCTTGAAAAGCACTGACAATTTTACAGAAAATGTCAGTTTTAAAAAAGTATGTACAAATAAAAAAGATAACCCAGCTCCTGTAAACGACAGGGCAATACTTTTACTTCAGTGGCTCAAAAGTGGTTGAAATATAATTCATGCAAAGTTTGATGGGTTTGGTTTGAGTATTTGCTCAGAAAAAGGGACATGAGTTAAGAGAATTTTTAACAATATATTATTTTAACATTGTTTTTGTGATGCTCTCCCTGAAACAAAATACTCATCATAGAAGCTTCAAATTCTACCCACATAATGACATATATACTCTTAATACACCAAAAGAACATTCAAGGAAATATGTATTGTAGTTTCTGAGATATGTAGCTAAACATCGGAAGCTATATTTTCGTATCGATTCACACGTCCCGGTTCTCTTTTTAGTTGCAGTCATAAATAAACTAGCACACCTAGTTCTTTGTTAAGATACTCATAGTGGCGATTGACCTTCCAGTTTGCTTGCTTAGAGTGATTGTGCATTGAGTACATAGCTGTTTGAGCGATGTGCGGTGCGCGCGGCTGCCTGCACTGAACTAGAAGGTCTTTCCTGTCTTGTTCGTTATCTCTTAACCTCCTTGGTCTTTCCCCTAACTGCCTGTGTTTGTCGAGCAATGTAACATATGTTTGTTGCCAAGTCCAGAACATCCTAATATGGTAATAATAATAATAATAATAATAATAATAATAATAATAATAATAATAATAACTATAATAATAATAATAATAATTGTTACGTGCAAGAGCCCGTCCCAACGTTTTCAAATCATGTATCTACCCCTGGATGTGACTTCATGACATTTTGAAACGACCGCATGGTCGCTTGGTTCCGTTTGTGAACACGAGATGGCATCTGCTGTCGGACTTTGGCGCTTCTTCACGTGGTTCCTTCTTCTCCGCTAGAGTGTGTTGGTTGTGCCTTATAAAACTCTTCCTAATCGTGGCATAATTGAAGGCAATTATATTCTACGTCATGAAACAAAAGACTATATATGCTTCATGCCGCCAAAACATTTTAGTGGTGTCGTGTGAATATTATTTGGTTTCCACATTGTCGTAATATGTGGCTAAATTTAATTGGTCCAATTTAAATAATCCTGGTGCATGCTGGGTGGCCTTCTTCGCTTTTTTCATCCATCTTGTGAATAATAAGTTGTGACTAATTGCTGGGAGAAGAACTACGCCTATTGTGAATCTCGCCAGGGCGAGGGCTTTGCCCTCGTCCACGCTAACTTGGGAATATATCCCAGTATTTGATGTTACATGAAGTATTAGTGTGCAACTATCATCAATGAAAATCGTGTAAATAGTTTCTTCGGCCTTAATATGGAAATGCGATATTGGTGTGCTTCTCTTCGACCGGCAGTTGTCAGCCATCTCATATTTTATTTATTTTTGATAATATAAATCCTTTAAGTGAGGAAAGGAATGGCAAACTACCTCACTCCTCCTCTTGCTTAGTACGCCTCAATATAGCACTGCCTTGGGTTTTGTGGGTATCTACCCACATAACCTAACGGCGGTGCTTTTTGAGGATCCAACCAGCCTTCGGGCTGACTATCTAACAGACAGACAAGGATATCTAAGTAGTGTTTAAAAAAATTAGTGTTTCCCCTAAAGGTATGTTTTGCATTTTATTATTTTAAATTATTGGAGCTCCATATTTTTTGCATTGTGTACTGAGTGTTTGTTTTGGTTCTGAAAGGTTGACCTTGGAATAGATATGTCACCTATGAAAATATAATTTTTTGTTAAACTATATTTGTCCGGGGAACACTACTGTTTTTCTTCTTATTTTATTATTTGACATCTGGCTAAGGCATTTTCTTCTTATAATATTATGGTACTGGCCAGACGAATCTATTAACACGGCCTAAATTGGTTCATTAGTCGGTCAGTTTTTAGTCTTATCCGTTGCCTGTAAAACCTATTTGATCTCGTAGTGTCTTGAGTTTGTTTATATCTAGCTGTTTTCTCACTGGAGAAGATTTAATTTAAAAATGTAAATTACGCGTTTCACTTAAATACGTACTGATGTACCTTCAACTGTTCTTGGTCGCCATGGTAACTTGTTGACTGAAGTGCATTGTGGGGTTTTGTTTTTCTGGCGTGTTTTGAAGTGCACGTTCTTGGGTCATGGTGATGTTGGTTAACTTTTTTTGTTTTAAATTTTCCTTTGGTTTTCCTTTTTTGGAGTTTTCTTGGTACTCCTACGTTATTCTTTCGTTACCTTGTTTATGGTAATAATTTTGTACTAGTTTTTTTTTGATTCTCCAAGGCCCTCATGGTCCAGTTTGGGAATATGTCTGGTGCTTATTTAGTGTTTGTTTGGTTTGTAGCTTTTATGCTCTTACCTCAAGTAATTGTTTTTTTGATATCGGCCTTAAATATTTATTATTTCTACAGTGAGAATTCTAGCTGAGATTTTATTTTATTTTGAAATTTATGCTGCCTGATGCATGTTCTGTTTTCTGGTGGAGGTGTGCTCTTTTAACTTTTAATATTAAATTTTTATTTTAAAATTTTAAGCAACTGTTGTGGCATTATTTCGTCGGCAGCAGTTCCATTAGTTATTGGGGGGTGTCTGTAGAATAGCCTGTGCGTTGTCCCCCTCTCCTCCTTCCTTCCACCACTTTGGAGCTCTTCTGTTGGGACATGTCTTCTGGAGGTGATTTTGTTGCTGAAGCGAGGCGGACCTCTAAATAAAAGGTAAGTTGGCCCATCCACCCTGGCCATCCCAGGTATCATTTTGGTGGCAGACCGAGCTCGAGTTCGCTTCCGAAACTATCCCCTCCTCAATACCCGCAGGCTCGTTTTATGGACCCTTCTAGTGCTGATGGAGCGGTTGTTGATGCGATGTGTCATGCCAGTGCACTTGATGTTATGTAAAGCTAATCCTTGTCGTTTGTTTAATTTCATGTTTGCCTCTGAATATCCATGTGCTGTTATGTAAGTGACCTGTTCCAAGCGAGGTGTTTGCTGCTGTATTTTATCCTGTTTGTAATACAACATCCCCTCTGAAAAAGAAGTTGGTAAATGGCTGGCATGTGATCTTGGTATGGGAAATGTGGATTTTTTAATATTCTAATAGCCTACATGCTACGAGTGAAGACATCCTGGAGCCCTGTCTGTAGCTGTTCGCCATGTGCTTTGTGGCAATTTTTGTAATTTAGCTTCCTGTTCTCGAGCCAAGCAGGCGGTGACGTATGCAGTTCTGGGCAGCATTGTGCATGATCTTGTGTAGTATGGTGGCTGTGTTCGAGTGTCAGCCTAATCTATGGTGTTGGTAATTGGTAGTTATGGTATTGTTGTGAAAGTGTAAACTGTCCACGTAATTCCTAAAATTTGTTTCCTTCTGTATTGTCTGTCTGCATTCTGTGTTTTTTAAAATGGCCGACAATAATAGTGTTTTCGATTTAATTGACTTAAGGGATAACCTTGTGAATTTGGAGAGTTCTTCTGGGGTTGTACGTGAATCACCTCTGTTTACTAGGTCTGAGGTTTTGGGATCGATTTCTAGTAGTAGTTTGCCTGCCCCTCTATTGTCTGGTTCCGGCTCGCCCAGACCTCTTAACCCTGCATACGGTCATTCTTCTCATGTTAGGTCACCTAATGATTTCCTGGGTCCTGCCGACCCATTGCATACCAGTTCTTTCTCTAGCAATGTAAATGTTTTGTCTCCTGTAGAGGGTGTGCGAGCGGGCTACCCTGGTAACAATGTTTCTTTTCCAAATGCTACGTTCTCGCCTACAGTTAATTATGGGTCGATTCCTCACCCTATTTCTAGTTTCTTAACTAAGTTGAAGAGTTTCAACCTAGATGACGTTACCCAAGTGGTCCTATTTTTAGAACAAGTGGTCGAATTGGGTAACCATGCCTCGATTTTTGGGATGTCGGAAATTCAGATTTTTCAACTTTTGTATCCTGTTGCATCCGGTATGCTGCGCGATAAGCTAATTGAAGCTATCCACCTCCGCATGTCCTTAGCCATGTTTATTAGGGAAGTGTTGTGGTTTTTTGTCCCTGTGAGTGCCCTTAGTGCTCTCGAGCAAAGGTTTTTATATCGTGTCCAAAGGTTGGACGTGTCCCTTAGCGACTATGTCAGTGACATCAAGGTATATGCCCAGGTATTTGCATCCCCTTTAACTGAACGACAATTGGTGTCATCGATTGTAAATGGGTTTTCGCCTCAATATAGGTCATACATGACTATGTGTACCAGGCCTTCGTCATTTGTCGAGCTGAAACAGGTCGTTATAGAGGCTATGGCTGTGAAACATGCAGATTCCCTTCGTGTAGCTAATGTTCCTCCTCCTTCCTTGATGTCTCGTCCCCCTCCTTCCTTGATGTCTCGTCCCCCGCCTAAGGCTATGTTCCACCCAAGACCCAATATTAAGTGCCACACGTGCGGTGGCGTGGGACATGTCAAGAAGGTGTGTCCGAGTAACCAGGTTGTGTATCGCCAATGACGGGATGTTGTGGAGACCAACTCGGGTGTTACTTCTAAGGATATTTCTGTGCATGTGAATTTGGGAAAACCCTGTGAAGTTTCTGGTCGCCCTACCAATGAAAGTCTTGATAACTCGTTGAAAACTAAATCTTCACGTGCTAATTCTGCTTATGTCGCTGACCTACCTAACCTGTCGGTGAGCAATGTCGTGGCAAGTCAGCCTAATTCTAAACATAATGTGAAACCTGTGGTGAGGGTGTCCTCGTCATCTAATTGTAATCGTTTTAGAGTGAGTAACGATTTTGGAATTTCTCCTGTGGCTAAAGGAATATCCCCGTTTATTGAAATTTGTGTTAATGACGAGCCCGTTTCTGCATTGCTTGATTCTGCTAGTGTCGCATCCTTTATAAGCGAGGACTGGTTTTTATCTATGAAGAGTGTTTGCAAATTTCCTGAGTTAGAGCCTAACAATGAATCTTTTATTTCGGCAAACTGTTCAAACTTAAATATTTTGGGTAGTATGACAGTCAAAACTCATATTCTAATTTTTTCTTGGAAGTTTAAATTTTTTGTTGCCAGAAATCTTTCTTGTTCTGTGGTCATTGGAGCTAATTTCATGTCACACGTTGGTATGCTTCTTGATTTTGGTGCTCGCAACTTATGGTTTAAGTTTAATCCGCAGAGTAAATTATCATTTAACCCGGTTTTATCTTCTCCTGCTGTCAATTCTGTTAGTGAACCTGTGACTATTGAGGATCTCGATCTGGAAAATTTAACGAGTTTTCAAAAGGATGCCATTAAGAGTTTATGTCAGGAGTATAGTGATGTATTTACTGACAAGTTGGGTGTAACCCATTTGATGGAGTACAAGATTGAGCTAACCGATTCTGTGCCGGTACGTTCCAGCCCGTATCGACTTGCCCCGCCCAAGATGGCTGAACTTCGTAAGATTATCGATAAGATGTTGGAAGAAAGTGTAATCCAACCCTCTATCTCTGCCTACTCATCCCCTGTATTTCTTGTGCCAAAACCTAACGGTGGTTTTCGGCCGTTGGTCGACTATAGGGCTCTTAATCAAAAAGTTGTTTTGCAATCCATCCCTTTGCCGGACCTTCATACTTGCTTTAGTTGGTTTCGCAACGCGAAGGTGTTCACGATCCTCGATTTAAAATCTTCTTACTTCCAAATTCCCCTCTCTCCGGAATCCAGGCATGTTACTGCTTTTTCCACTGACTGGAACCTGTTTGAGTATGCCCGTGTCCCGTTTGGCCTATCCATCGGAGCCGCTGTGTTGAGCAGACTTCTGGACAAGGTATTTTCAGAAATTAAATTCAAGTTTGTGTACCACTACCTTGACGATGTGGTGATCTATTCTGAGTCCGAGGAACACGTTGATCATCTGAAAGTTGTACTTGATCGGTTGCGTGACGCTGGCCTTACCGTCAAATTGTCCAAGGTTTCCTTTGCCAAGACCAAAATTTCCTTTTTGGGACATATTGTTTCCGAATCTGGTATCTCCGTGGACCAATCTCGTACTCAGGCCATCAGAGATTTTAAACCACCCAAGAACGCCAAGGGTGTTGCTCGTTATATTGGTATGGTGAACTTCTTCCGTAAGTTCATCAGTAACTTTCCCGACCGTGCTGCTCCTCTAAATCAATTACGCAAAAAGGCTGTGAATTTTGAGTGGGGTCCCTCTCAGCAGGCAGCCTTCGAAGATCTTAAGCTTGCGCTCTCTAACGCCCCTGTGTTAGCCATTCCGGATTTTGGGAAGCAGTTCATTGTACAGACTGATGCGTCTGGTCGTGGTGTTGGTTGTGTCCTGCTGCAAGAGTCTGATCTGGGTAGGGAACCCATTGCATAAGCTTCTCGTACCTTAACGGACGCAGAGAGGAAGTATTCCATATACGAACTTGAGGGTTTAGCTGTATTGTTCGCTCTAGCAAAGGTAAAGCGTATGCATTTACTTAAATCGTGATTAATAAAGGTTTTAATAATTAGTATACATAACAGACGTTAATATCCGATTCCCGTCTTAATTTCCAAACAAACCTACCGTCTCCACATCCAAGCACACTAAGTTTCTCCTTGAGACCGTTAACCAAGCCTTGAGCTGGGTCTTAAGGAAACCCCGTAAAACTGGTAGGATTGCCCGATGGGCAACTAGGATTCTGTCATTCCAGTTCACTGTCCACCATATTTGTGGGTCCGAAAATGCGGTAGCTGATTCAATAAGCCGCATGTACGAGGAAACAGCCGAAGAGGATATTCAGGGATGTGAACCCGTAAACCTTGTATCACCCGTAAATTATGTCAATGTCGTTCTCAGCAATTCCCCTGTGCTTTTTGAAGATGAGAGACGATTCCAGAAAGAAGACCCCTCCTTTTCTAGCCTAATTGACCGAATCAATTCTGGTGAAGTGATCAAGCCCTACTCTCTAAAGGATGGTGTATTGTGTTGTTCATCTCGTCATGACCGTCTACCTAAAATTGTGCTCCCATCGCTCCTCATTCCGGAAATCTTTCGTTACTATCACGAATCTCCTATTGGTGGCCACCTAGGAGTATTCAAGACCCGAGCAAAAATCAGACAGTTTTTCATTTGGCAAAGTATGGATGGCGACATCAGGAGGCTCATTAGAAATTGTGCTGCATGTAGTATTAGCAAACCTCCGGTTTCTACTAAGGTTGGCCTGTTGCCATCTGAACCGGCATCTAGACCCATGGAGAGGCTGTTTATCGACCATGTTGGGCCGTTCCCTCGCTCTGGTCGGGGAAACCAATTTGCGCTTGTTTGCACTGACGGTTTCACCCGGTTTAGTTGGATTTTCCCCACCTGACAGGCTACGACCAGTTCCGTCATAAAGTGTCTTAATTCCATCTTTTCATCTTTTGGGCCATGTCAGTACCTGGTGTCAGATAATGCCAAGTGCTTTGTATCTCATCAGTTCCGTCAATTCTTATTTGATTATGCTATTTCGCATGTAACCACCACTCCCTATTTTCCTAACCCGTCTCTCGATGAGCGAGTCAATCGTAATCTCCGTTCTGCTCTGATTGCTTTCCACCACGACGACCATTCCAAGTGGGATTCTAATTTGCATTGGCTCAATTTTGCTTTCAACACCGCCGTGCATGAGAGCACGCAAGCCACCCCTTTTTCGTTAATGTTTTCCTTTATGGCTAATTCTCCGTTGTCTAATCTGTGGAACCTGCACGATCTCCTTCCAGACAGTTTTACGCCCAAGGATATGAGGGCGAAATTCGTCAAGGCTAGAGAGAATATTAAGGTATCACATGACCAACTTGCCAAGCGACACAATGCCTGTCGCAAGCCAACTGATTTGGAAATAGGAGATGTTGTGTACGTCCGCAATTTCGAGCCCAAGGGCGTCAGTAATCTAGTTTCAAGCAAGTTGACCCCTCGTTTCAAGGGCCCATGTTATGTAGAGGCATTCCTGACTCCCGTTACTCTGCTTATTAGAAACCGCAAGGCAAACAAAATTTCCAGAGTGCATCTGTCGCACATTAAACGAGGTGGAGAGGTTTCTAATGAGGAAATGCTACCATAAATTTTGTAAACTGATTTTGTATAATGCAGAGTATTCCTAACCTTCCTAACCTTCATTGAAGCCTTCAGGCATCTGTTCCTTCTGGAATTTTGAACTGGATATAAAAACTTTGCTGGGATACAAACTGTAACCGTTGGGTAATTCCCATTTTATGATATATTGCAAAGTTGAAACTAATTTTGATGTTTTCATAGAAGATGCTAGCATGTAAGTTGGACTCGGTGGGAGACCTAACTCATGATATCTTATATACATGATTCCTTGGGAATTTAAGTGGTCATTCCTCTACCGTAGTTCCTTCTAAATGTATAGTCGTTTAACTCATGTAATCTTGAAAGGTACTTCTAGTCTGTAAAAAGGTAAACTTGTTAATGAAATTTTGTAAGCACGGATCTAGGGCATGGTCAGAAATATTTTCTTCATTTAAATTCAACCTTGTTTCTCTTTGGTAAAATATGTTAAGAAGTAGTAATTTCTGTAAACCTTTTTGAAATAAGATTAACTTCTGTTTTGTAAATGGCTGGCCACGCGTCGCATAATATCTTGCACATTGCTTCCACCTACTTCGTTTAAAGCAAACTACATTGGACTTATTGAAAAATTTACCTAACGTGTCTCGGACTCTGAAAGCACTGCTGGTGCTGGTATTCTGCGTTTCTGAAGACTTATGAACACAGTGAAGCTGTTAACTAAGTGGTTTGCGAGGTGATCAATTATCCCTTCACTGATAATCTGACCCTGCACTCTTCCTAACCAAAACGATGCGGTTTCGTCCATCAATTGGAGTTAACTGGTGAACATTATCTTCTGGAAACATGCTTGGTGAATCGACTAGTTAAGGAGTACTGCCTATGCCTAGGCATATTCGTGAACGCTGTTCACGCTTAAGGGAGGGAGACGGTTACGTGCAAGAGCCCGTCCCAACGTTTTCAAATCATGTATCTACCCCTGGATGTGACTTCATGACATTTTGAAACGACCGCATGGTCGCTTGGTTCCGTTTGTGAACACGAGATGGCATCTGCTGTCGGACTTTGGCGCTTCTTCACGTGGTTCCTTCTTCTCCGCTAGAGTGTGTTGGTTGTGCCTTATGAAACTCTTCCTATTCGTGGCATAATTGAAGGCAATTATATTCTACGTCATGAAACAAAAGACTATATATGCTTCATGCCGCCAAAACATTTTAGTGGTGTCGTGTGAATATTATTTGGTTTCCACATTGTCGTAATATGTGGCTAAATTTAATTGGTCCAATTTAAATAATCCTGGTGCATGCTGGGTGGCCTTCTTCGCTTTTGTCATCCATCTTGTGAATAATAAGTTGTGACTAATTGCTGGGAGAAGAACTACGCCTATTGTGAATCTCGCCAGGGCGAGGGCTTTGCCCTCGTCCACGCTAACTTGGGAATATATCCCAGTATTTGATGTTACATGAAGTATTAGTGTGCAACTATCATCAATGAAAATCGTGTAAATAGTTTCTTCTGCCTTAATATGGAAATGCGATATTGGTGTGCTTCTCTTGGACCGGCAGTTGTCAGCCATCTCATATTTTATTTATTTTTGATGAGATAAATCCTTTAAGGATATCTAAGTAGTGTTTAAAAAAATTAGTGTTTCCCCTAAAGGTATGTTTTGCATTTTATTATTTTAAATTATTGCAGCTCCATATTTTTTGCATTGTGTACTGAGTGTTTGTTTTGGTTCTGAAAGGTTGACCTTGGAATAGATATGTCACCTATGAAAATGTAAATTTTTTGTTAAACTATATTTGTCCGGGGAACACTAATGTTTTTTTTCTTATTTTATTATTTGGCATCTGGCTAAGGCATTTTCTTCTTATAATATTATGGTACTGGCCAGACGAATCTATTAACACTAGGCCTAAATTGGTTCATTAGTCGGTCGGTTTTTAGTCTGATCCGTTGCCTGTAAAACCTATTTGATCTCGTAGTGTCTTGAGTTTGTTTATATCTAGCTGTTTTCTCACTGGAGAAGATTTAATTTAAAAATGTAAATTACGCGTTTCAATTAAATACGTACTGATGTACCTTCAACTGTTCTTGGTCGCCATGGTAACTTGTTGACAGAAGTGCATTGTGGGGTTTTGTTTTTCTGGCGTGTTTTGAAGTGCACGTTCTTGGGTCATGGTGATGTTGGTTAACTTTTTTTGTTTAAAATTTTCCTTTGGTTTTCCTTTTTTGGAGTTTTCTTGGTACTCCTACGTTATTCTTTCGTTACCTTGTTTATGGTAATAATTTTGCACTAGTTTTTTTTGATTCTCCAAGGCCCTCATGGTCCAGTTTGGGAATATGTCTGGTGCTTATTTAGTGTTTGTTTGGTTTGTAGCTTTTATGCTCTTACCTCAAGTAATTGTTTTTTTGATATCGGCCTTAAATATTTATTATTTCTACAGTGAGAATTCTAGCTGAGATTTTATTTTATTTTGAAATTTATGCTGCCTGATGCATGTTCTGTTTTCTGGTGGAGGTGTGCTCTTTTAACTTTTAATATTAAATTTTTATTTTAAAATTTTAAGCAACTGTTGTGGCATTATTTCGTCGGCAGCAGTTCCATTAGTTATTGGGGGGTGTCTGTAGAATAGCCTGTGCGTTGTCCCCCTCTCCTCCTTCCTTCCACCACTTTGGAGCTCTTCTGTTGGGACATGTCTTCTGGAGGTGATTTTGTTGCTGAAGCGAGGCGGACCTCTAAATAAAAGGTAAGTTGGCCCATCCACCCTGGCCATCCCAGGTATCAATAATAATATCGTTTGGCCTCGGGTGCCGGGTGCAAGCTTTGTAATTTGACACCCAGAGGGTAGCTTGCATGTCAAATTTCGTTGTTACTTGAATCACTATGAAAGTCAAGGAGGTTAGATATCTAAGCTCCTTGAACACTATAGCACCTTCTAGTAGAGAAATGAGGAACTTTGTGTTGGCGGAAACTCCCGAGATTAATTTTGCCATTATGAACACGGTCTACTGAATTCAAATGGGTTCTTTGACATGCGTGTCGTATTTTTGCCGCCTTTCAAAAATCACTTACCACGGTCAGGAGCGGACCTGCAATCTTGGGGTTAGTAGACCGACACGCTATCCACTCACCTACCGTGGCAAGCTTTCCTAATATGGTGTAGGCCTATGTTAGTTGCTACGCCCGAGCTCTGGAAAGGGTGATTGGGCCAACTTACCTTATTTTAGAGGTCCGCGTCGCAATCTGCAAAATCACCGCCAGATGACATGCCCCAACAGAAGAACACCTAAAGGGGTGGAAGAAGGTGGAGAAGGGGAAACGCACAGGCTCGTCTACAGACATGGTCTGATAACCGACAGGACTGCCACCAACGAAAAGATGCCACAAAAGTTGCTTAATATTTAAAAGAAGATTTAATTACCAAAATTTAAAAGATCACCTCCACCAGATAACAGAACATGCATCAGCCAGCATTAAATTACAAAAATAAAATATAACCTTAGATAGAATTCTCACTGTAGATTTAAAAAAAATTAAAGGTCGATAGCAATTAACAATTACCTGTGGTCAGAAAATGAAAGGCCACAAACCAAATTTAAACACTTAATATGTACCTGACATACTCCCAACTGAACCTTGAGGTCCTTGGAGAATCAAAAAAAAAAGAAGTAAATAGTACAAAATTTTACCATAAACAAGGTACTGAAAGAATAACGCAGGAGTACAAAGGAAAACTCCAAAAAAGGAATACCAAAGGATAATTTAAAATCAAAATAATTTAAAGAACATCACCAAGGCCCAAGAACGTGCACATCAAAACCACGCCAGAAGAAAAAACCACAATGCACTCCTGTCAACAAGTTACCAAGGCGACCAAGAACAGTTGAAGGTATATCAGCACGTATTTATGTGAAACGCCTAATTTTACCCTTTTTTTAAGAACTTCTCCAGTGAGAAAACAGAAAGATATAAACAAACTTTAGACATTACGAGATCAAATAGTTTTGAAATGCAACGGATCAAACAAAAAAACGACCAACCAATGATCAAAATTAGGCCTAGAGTTAATAGATTCGTCTGGTCAGTACGAGAACAAAATAAAAATAAAATGCCTTAGCCAGACGACAAATAATAAAATAAGAAGAAAAACAGAAGTGTTCCCCGGACTTATATTGTTTAACAAAATTTTACATTTTTAAAGGTGACAAATCTAGGCCAAAGTCAACCTTCAGAACAAAAACAAAACACTCAGTACACAATGAAAAATATGGAGCTCCAAAAATTTTAATAAAATGACAAAACATACCTTAATAAAGCCTTTTGGGGAGACACTAATTTTTACAACACTACTTAGGTATCCTTAAAGGATTTATATCACCAAAAATAAAATAAAATATGAGATGGCTGCCAACCGCCGTCGAAGAGAAGCACACCAAGCATCGCATTTCCATATTAAGGCCCAAGAAAATATTTTCACGATTATCACAGATGATAGTTGCACACTAATTCTTCATGTATCATCAAATACTGGGATAAATCCCCAAGTTAGCGGGGACGAGGGCAAAAGCCCTCGCCCCTTGACGAGATTCACAATATGCGTCTTTTTTTCACCCAGCGATCAGTCACAAGTCAATATCCACAAGATGGAGGACTCAAACGAAGGAGGCCACCCACCATGCACCAGGATTATTTAAATTGGACCAATTAAATTTAGCCACATATTACGACAATGTGCTTAACCAAATAATATTCACACGACACCATTAAATGTTTTGGCGGCATGATGCATATAAAGTCTTTTGTTTCATGACGTAGAATATAATATCCTTCAATTATGTCTCGACTAGGATGAGATCAGAAGGCACCACAAACTCACTCTAGCGGTGGAAGATACAAGCTCGGCTAGAGGCCAATAGAAGCTGCCATCTCTAGTTCATAAGCCCAACCAAGCCAACCAGGCGGACGTTTTAAAGGGCGGGGACACATGAATATAGGGGAGATACATATTTAAAAACGTTGGTACGGGCATTGCACGTAACATTAGTGTATCCTGGACTTCTTCAGTCCATTTCCATTCTCGCCACGCGTAAGCTAAAAAGCCTTTAAGCGCTGCCCGGTCTAATGAGAATGTCCCGCAACCTTTAATACTGCCGTTAAGTTTGAGAATTGAATGCACAGATCGCGTGTTGACTAGCAGTAGTACCCGGCCTCGCCCGGCCGAATGATCATCAAGTCTCAAAGTCTCCTTAAGCTCTCTGGTGTGATAACACTCCGAGTGATGAACGATATTCATTCATCATCAAATCCAGTGACTAAAATGACTCATAGCATAAGGAAGGTCACAATAAAATTAAATAATAATACAGGGACCCCCTGAAGAGCCTTAGATGTGTAATGGTTTATATAGCCTAACAATAAGCTGATCCGGGATAACTTCATAGCCATTTACAGAATTTTACTGTAATCTGTAATAAGAAGAGGTCTTTCATTGATTATGTGAAGATCACTGCGGATCGTCAACCTCCGTTGGGAGACGACGTATTAAGAAGAAGTTGAGTTGTTCTCGAGTTATTAAACAGGCAGACAGACAAACGTCCAATTGTATAAAAGATACATATACGACATTACAACACTGTAATCAAGCCAAGTCTAGAACATCCCAATATGGTGTATGTTACTGTATCCTGGACTTCTTCAACTATTAAAGGTCTATATGTTTCTGAAACGCTGATTATTGGGGGCAGATCATTAACTAAAGTTGTTGAAAAGCAAGAAAGGAAAATCAGAACAACAATTTTTGGACCGGTCTGTAGAGGGGAAATCTCGATGAAAAGAAAATCCCAAGGCTCTTACCAGCACTCGGAGAGAATCTCAGTCATATTTAGGAAAAGTCGATTGAAATTTTACGGGCATATCCTCAGGATGGGCAATCAGAGACTGATCAAAATGACTCCTAACCTTGCCCTGTCAATGAAAGTTAAAAACACCTGGCTGTTTGAAATTGGAAATGATCTCCAGGAAATAGGCATCACTGATGACATGGTACTACACAGAGCAGACCATCCAAGCACCATCACCAACAAGATCTGGTCAGAAGATCGCAAGAGAAGCCACAGCGAGAAGTTGAAGAGATTTTGGGAGGCGATGCCATCAGCTATATAAGTTCAATCGCGCTCCTTAGTCGGGCACGACGAACAAAGAAAGAAAGAAGGAAAGAAAGGAAGAAAGAAAGAAAGAAGCAAAGAAAGGAACAAAGAACGAAGAAGATACATACTGAAATGGGGATGTCCGTTTAATCTCCTAATATTCTTATCGTGATTTGGATATTAAATGGATTCGCCTTGTCTCCTACACGGGCTTCGGTGGCGTAGTCGGTAGCATGCTGAGCTCCTATGCCCAACATCGCGGGTTCAAACCCAGCCGAAGTCGTCGGATTTTTTAAGAGCGTTAAAAATCCCTCAGTACTGTATGCCTTCCTTCGGAGGGGAAGTAAAGCTGGCGGTCCCATGTCATATACGAGGCACGTCCAGAAAGTAAGTTCCGTTTGGTAATAAAATTAAATTGTGTACAGATACAGAAAAAATATTTATTGCACAACATTCTACACCTCTTAAACTACTTTTCCACATAACTGCCGAACTTTTGCAGGCATTTGTCATAGCGTGGCACAAGTTTTTGGATACCTTCTTCATAGAAGTTTGCCGCCTGTGTCTTCAACCAGTTGGAAACATCATTTTCCGAGGTGTCAAGATTTGTTTCGGCTTAACCTTTGCTGAGGATGAAGTGTGCCTCCATTCCATTGATTGCCGCTTACTTTCAGGGGTGTCGTAAGAAACCCAAGTTTCATCTCCTGTGATTATCTGTGTCAGAAATTCTTCGCCGCCTTCATTGTAACGGGTCAAAAACTGAAGTGCACTACCCATCCGTTTTGTTTTGTGTTGCTCCGTAAGAATCTTTGGTACCCAACGTCGGCAAAGTTTACGAAAGTTCAGTTTTTCGGTAACAATTTCATGAATTAGTGATCTTGAGATTTGGGGAAATTCCATAGCGAGAGCACTAATTGTAAACCTTCGCTTTCCCGGATCTTGTCATCAATCGCGTGAACCAGTTCTTCTGTAACCGCTGCAGCGGAACGTACAACTATTTGAAGACACAGGCGCCACACGTCTATGAAGAACGTATACAAAAACTCGTGCCACGCTACGACAAATGTCTGCAACATTTCGGAAGTTGTGTGGAAAAGTAGTTTAAGGGTTGTAGAATTCTGTGCAATAAATAATTTTTCTGTATCTGTACACAATTTAATGTTATTACCAAACGGAACTTACTTTCTGGACGTACCTCGTATTTATGGCATGTTAAAGAACCTTCCACTAATTACGCCTCTGTGAAGCTAAATTGGATAGGTTAAGAATGTAAACAACGCTCTTAGGTTCATACGTTCGTCACCAGGAGCCGACTGCGGTGGCTTCTAGTAGCCAAGTTCTGAACTAGTAGTTGTTTACGGTGGCGTATGGCGGCAAAAGAAGGAACTACTTGAAAAAGTAAAAAGTCTGCAGTCCTTACTTGAATTAAGAAACAGATACACACACTAATACAGTCATCACAATTAATACCGGTTATCAGACAGATTCTACGCACACCCAAAGTACACGGGGCTACATGACCGCGTTGTAGCTTCCCCTAAACTGAGGAACCAACCAACCTTGTCTCTTATAAGGATACATGGAAATATGGATGTCACGTCTTGAGCTACTGTTGCCATGGTTATGGGCTTGTCAGAGTGAAGTTAGTTGTCTGAAAATATTTCATAAACGGTTGGTTTTAGGGCATAAAAAGGTGGTTTTTGGGGCTCAATTTAGGGACCTCACAAGTTTTATTTATGACCCTGAGAATGAGCTTTGCATCGTCCTAATACGATAATTGTGATATTTCGCCCATTTCTGCATCAATTTTGAGGGTGATTCCCTTTATGTGACATACAGTGAAAAGTTATATAAATGATTGGTGTCTTGCCTCTGATCCAGTCAGCTGTTCTCGAGCTATAAGCGTACACAAATATACAGTACACAGACATACATTTTTTACTTTTGCACGCATCCATCTTTGAACAGTCTAAAACGCGTAAATAATGCAAGAAGTTCGTGGAAATTGAGAAAAATCAGACAAACTTTCATGTTTATATATTGTATAATTTATAGGGATGACGATGATGTGACCCTCCCATTGTCCAAGATGAAAACAGTTGTGTTCACATGGCTCTGTGGATACGAACACTTAACCGCACCTCGACTGGCCACCTAATCACCCAATCCTAATCCCAAATAAAATGGGTGGGAAGAGTGGGTGAAACATAGAAATCTGCATCCTCACAATTTTTTAGCTTACGGGATCTTGTCATCTATGAGTAGCTTCAAGGAACCAAGTTTGGAGGCAGCGTTACACGGTATTTGAACGATGTGACCCGATCGGGAGTCTGGTGAACATAAGGGTGTTAGTCTCGTGCCAGTAGTGGGAAATCTTAGCGTCCCGAGTCTTTTAAAAACACATAACTTTAAAAAGGTATTTCAATTGTAAGGTTATTTCCTCTTGAAACAAAACCGGCAAACTCGCGAGCGAGGCATTTCGACCACCCCGTCATTGTCATTCACGAGCAAGACGGGGATTGGCTGCCTTCTCTAACACCACTCTTTTTACGGCGAGGAATCCTGGTCTTATGAAATGTGTGTCTTCAGTGGAACTTAGAGAGACTTATTCGTTCATTTGCAGATTGAGCTAGTTGAACAGTTGACGCTAACTTGGTCGAGCTCGGAGGATATTGTTCATCATACCATAATGGCATTCGCCTCAAGTCATTGAGGAGATTCCAAGGTAAGACGTCAATTGCTGAGGTCTTCGGGGGCTATGAGGTATATTCATAGAGCTTCCTGTTTTGATGAGTAGAGTAAGCAGGAGAGAAGCTAATATGCAAGATGGCGTTCCGTGATTGGTGTCACCGAGGGATTTATCCCAGCTTTGGATGCACGAGACAATGGCGGTAGGTGGCCTCACATTTTTGGTGTACATACATTTTTCCAAAATGTTTTCCCCACTTTTCTTTTGCTTTTTGTTTGCTGGAAGGGATCAGTGGCGTATGACCCTTTTCTCACGAGTTCGGGAGGTTCTCATCCCTCTCTATGTTACGTCAGTTTTGTTCTTATTTCATTGTAGCATTGTGCTCACCTCAGCCCCGTGTACTTGGCTGATAAAATAATGTGTCTGATAACCTGTGTTAGGCCTATTTATTTATTTTATTTATTTATTTATTGATTTATTTATTTATTTATTTATTTATTTATTTATTTATTTATTTATTTATTTATTTATTTATTTATTTAGAGTATGGCTTTTAAAGCCGGGAGAGTCTGAGGACATGTTCGGCTCGACATAAGCTGTAGTTGCTTCAATGTGGACACCCATGGGGTGAGCTACAAGTTCCGTTCAATTTCAAGTAGTTCCAACTTTCGCTACCAGATGTCACTGATACCTAGTGGTGAACGTTGGAACTTTGATAGAGCGTTCCATCGAAATCTAACCTAGAAATTTAGCTTCACACAAGTTTAGTCAGTGGAAGGATCTTTTACATGCCTTAAATCTATGACATGGGACCGCCGGCTTTACTTCCCCTCCGAAGGAAGGCATACTGAGGGATTTTGACGCTCTTAACAATAAACAAACACATTTACAACCTCAAGCATCGCCTCCACCCCAAGAAATCAAATTCCAATTTATCTTCTTCACTTAAGGGTTGTGTTCCATTATTAATGAATAAAGTGGATTTATGTTCGACCATGACTATTATATGTCAGAAAACTGTACTATAATGAGGCTCATTATAACACTATTTTTCATTATGAAACAGTTTTTCCACCAATCAGAGCTCAAGAAACAGTTGTTTGACCAATTAGATAATTAGATGCGCTGAGTTCCACAGCCTTCTAATGTAAATCACACTGACTGGCCTAGTGTCATAGTAGGGTAATCGAGGAAGCCATGGTCAAATACAAGGCATTCTCTGCATCTCATGCGCTCTGTTCAGTACTGTACATAAATCTGGCGAAATCTCGACAGATATTTATGAATATTTATGTTCGAACATAAAATAGTTATAATAATTATCGTCGAACATAAACAGTCGTATGCAACTCGCCTATAATGGTAATTAAGACACTCGCATGGAAATTATAAAACTCGCATACGCTCGTTTTATAAACATACTCGTGTCTTAATTATTGCCATTATAGGCTCGTTGCATAATGTACTATTATTCACTTAGATTTTGATTTCCACGAAATACCGTAATAAACATAGTCACCCGGCAGATGACCTCGTAGTTCCGCCCCTTAAAACAAATACTATGCCTATGTCACCCTGGAGTAACGTGGATGGGAACATTTTCACATTAAAACCCCGGATATGACAAAAGGTTGAGTTAGGTTGTTTTCCACATCCGCGATTCATTTATTGAAAGAAATGTCTATGCAGGATATGTTAGACACTGTGAACTGATCATCCCGCAGAGAATGTAATTGAATTTCCCCTCGTGCATTGTGATTTTGTTAGCTTGTTTCTTGTTACGTCCTTTACCCTGAATGTTAAAGCAAAGGAATCAGATTCATTTGGACCGTACGGTCCTTCTCCGTCTTCGTCGCAAATGGGATGGCTCCGCTTGCACGCTTCAATCTGTCTTTCCCTTGTAAAGCCATTTCACCACATCTCCCCCGGTCCCCTGCAAGAATGAATCAAGTCGCAGTGTGGGTCTCCCGCAGTTACAGTAAACTTAGAGAGAGCGATGACCACCATTTAATACGTCTTGATATTGCTTTATATTCTCTAAGACGTACGACCCCCAAGCCTTTTGAGGGCTACTGTTTGTACAACACAGCAGTGACATGATGCTAAGGGGTGCTGGGAAATGGTATTTATCGATCAGTTAAAGCGGCACAATTCTATCGTAATTCTTTCTCGCGTACGACACTTGCCATTTTACAACTGCATTGTTGTTACACTTGACTGAGGCTGCTGTATGTGATGTGGAAACTTGAAGCCATTCTTTTTCCAGTGCTGCCTATATAAATTGTCTCTTGCAGCTCTTCAGTCGATAAACACTATTGTGCCCAAGTTATAAATATGTAAACACACTCCTGTCATGAAATAGTTAGTTATCCTAAATTGCCCATTCAAGTTTGATAACTAACTAATACATATTTTTTCCAGGAGTGTGTTAACATATTTATAACTTGTACCCCGCCCAATTATTGGATACAATCGTGTTTACCGACTGAAAAGCAGAAAAATACAATACTGTATTGTGACCGTTTGACGGATGTCCTACAACCACACAAGTGCACATCCTAGCAACAGCCGAGCCAAGACTCAAAAATATCTCGGGGTAAACCGCGAGCAAACAACAAAAGTTGTAGAATGAAGCAAAAAGATCTGCTGTTCCCAAGATGCACACTACAGCAAGGATAGAAGGCATATTTTCAAGAATCATGAATGACCATAGTATTAGTTCAAGATAAAATTGTATCAATTTAATTGATCCATTCAACCATCCTAATCTTTACAAGGGCTATCCTCAGGGAGAAATCTAAACACCAATCTGAAAAACTAACACCCTGCGTCCCCCCTTGGATCCAATACTATTGAATCATAGGCATAAAATAACGTTCCAAAAATGCATTAAATTTGCAAAAATCAACGATTTGCTAAGTATGCACTCTCATTAGAATATCCATGATATTATTAGTCAATCATGGTATTCCGCTATATTTTAAATATTATTTACAATATTCAGGATGTGTAGATCATTGATCGTTGTATTTAACACCTGAATTAAATTTTATTTACAGAGTTCCACTCGTTTTTCTTATTTCCAAAATCTTCGATAATACTATCAGATATTCTCTTCCATGTCTGTCTGTTAGGTAGTCAGCCCGAAGGCTGGTTGGATCCTCAAAAGGCACCGCCGTTAGGTTATGTGGGTGGATACCCAAGGCAGCGCTATATTGAGGCGTACTAGGAGTGAGGTAGTTTGGCATTGCTTTCCTCACTGAGTCAGAACAGCAGCACTAACCCTATGAGTAGAACCATTCACAGCATCCACAGACACTGACTGTGCCCTGAATGTCATACTAAGCACCACCCATACCTCAGTAGCTTCCATGTAACGAGAAGAAATTCCAAACATTACCAGAATTATTAATTACGCCGCTTAATGCAAATCAGCTTATTTTTCATGTTATCTGCTATCCAGTAATCTAATCTCTTGAGGCCCTATCTGCATCGGATACGCATTGCATAATCCGCTCCAGTCGTAGACTAAGTTTTACTCTGGTTGAATATATTATCTCCACATAACTCGGGTTAGGAGTTAGTTCCAGCTCGTAGGCTAAACTATTCTGTGAGATCAGGAATTACCCAACGCAACCCTGCACACACAAGAGTTGGCCTCACCTAGATAAACTATCATGAGCGCATTTAAAACAATCTCTCATTCGTAGGCTACTTCTGGCTTTCAGGTTCGGTACTCGTAACTAAGATTGATTTAGCAGTCCGTTCATGCTCGATTGACTGCATGAAAACGAATGTCACTCTCTCACAGGCCTAATAAAGTCTATACTACTTTCTCCGTCCGTTAAATAATTATTCTTTTGTTTGGGCCCGAACTCGGTAACAGTTTTGTTACCAACCTTGTTTGCTTGTTTGTCACTAGATTTTAGGGGCTTTCCGTTCATTTTGTTGGTCTTTGGGAAAATTATATTTCCATGGCAACGTGAACATGGACGGTGAATGGATACATGTAATGAGGAGTTCGTAAATCAAGATAATTATTACGTCTCGACATTTGGTGTTTTACAGAAAGGTAATGGTAGTTTCAGTCGATAAAATTGCAGTATATTGTTGGTTGTTTGTGTGTGAATTAAGTTCTGTTTTAGGTCGTGCTAAGTTTATAATAATAGAGACATAATGAGATCCTGTATAGGTTAACTGATCTTAAGCTCTTCAATATTTGAGAAGTAATGATGGATGTGATGTGTGTTGCTCGTAATCCAGCCATCGGCTAGAAGTTTAGAAAATCTGCCCGCGTATGAATGAGAAATTATTATAGGCTATATATTGAAAATGTGTTAACCATACAGTACCAGTAGACTTTTTCTATTGGGAATAATGGTGTACATTATATTTAGGGGAAGGATGAACATCCTCTTTATTCTCTACATGTAGCCTACATTCTCATCATTTCTCAAACTTTTGTTTCACTTGTTCATGATGAATAGTCTTGTCACTTTATTGCAGAATTAAGTTACAATGCTGGCAAGAAGGTAGTGTACTGCTCTGAATTGTGATGGCGACATCTAACCAGCATAGGCACCTGCGTGGATTTCCCTTAGATGACCGTATGGTACTAGTTTTATACAAATCCTTTGTAAAAACCAGGTACCGACAGTAGTGGCTACGCTGGCTAACGTGCAGCATTAGGTCATGGGGCCAAGCTCTCTGCTGACTCGGTAGACGCGTGGGTTCGAGCCCCACCGTCGGTCGTCCCTGAAATGGTTTTCCGTGGTTTCCCATTTTCAACACCAGGCAAATGCTGGGACGGTACCTTCTGACAGGCCACGGCCGCTTCCTTCCACATCCTTGACCAGTTTCAATCACCATCATTCATTTCATCTCTCATTAACTCCTCTCATGAGGTTGGCGTCAGGAAGGGCATCTGGCCGTAAAAACCATCGCCACAAAGACTTCCATCGCATCTCATCCCCGACCCCGTTGGAAAACGGGAATAATAAGGGGTAGTCATACAATACATACCTTTGTATAAACCAGGTACAGTATTGTCCATTTTAGTCACCTTTATCTGTGATGTAGATTTGTGTCCGTTCATCCCTGTAGTTAGGCTATTATCAGTCAGGTAGTTGAGGTTTTAAGGGGCAGAACTACGAGGTCATCTGTCCCTATCAGTAGATAGCATAAGCTTCACCCAGATGTTCTCCATGAGGAAGTTTTGTTTCTGGTTTGACAAATCATGATCATTATGTCTATGGTGACACCTTGAAAGAATTATACATGTAATTGCAAGTTTCCACGGTTAACATACAGCCAAAAAATTAGGCTTGTGACTGTTTGGAGTGTGATAAGTTATCAGCAGGGCCCGGATAATCGTGTACTTAACTCCCTCCTCCCAAATGCCTTGCTGTTTGGTGGGTTGTTATATCTGGACGTGTAGCGATGAATTCGTAGACTTGCTATTATTACGAAATGTCTCTGGAGCTTTGTCCCTTCAGAGATAGAAACGTCTTAATTGGAACAACTGTGAATGTGGATGCCATTGCTATTGTAAACCAGATACCAATTGCCTGATCAGGTATACTGTACTGCCACTTGTCGCACATCAACTATGCACAGTGAACATATACATAACGTCTTTTGTGCCTCATTGTGTAGTGGCTAGTACTCTTGGCTGTCACTGCGGAGGCCCGGGTTCTATTCCCAGCTCTGCCAAGAAGTTTAATTCTGACTTGAGGGTTGCGCAAAAACTGAGAAGAGGCAAGTTCCAATCACACCTCAGCCATCCTGGAAGTGGCTTTCTGTGGTTTCCCCACTTCTATTCCAGGCGTATGCTTAATTAAGACACAGCCGCCTCCTTCTTAATCCTCATCTGAGTTACAACTACACACACTAATACAGCCTTCACAATAACACCGGTTATCAGACAAATTCCACACACACCTAAGTACACGGGGCCACATGACCACAATGTCGCAAAGCCCCGAAATGAATCAACAAAACAATATAATTTCTTTAGGTGGCTTCAACACTGCAGCCCCCTGTGGGTGGGGGTTTAGACTACACCCATGGTATCCTCTGGCTATCGTACAAGGCGACTAAAAGGAGCAACCTTGGCTATTCTTTGAGGCTTCCTACTTGTCTTATGAATTGCCCCCTCAAGGGTGGGAGGGATGGAATACACCCACAGGCAGAGTTGGATGGTTGGCACACGTGCTGTGAAAGTATTCTGGAAATATATATAATCTGGTGTAACAATATGTTAATGTTGTAGTAATTTCTAAACATTGCACTTTGTCAGTACATGTGTGTGTAACCTACTGTATATACTGTAGTTTAATGTAAAGTTTTTACATATTTGGTAGCTGCAATCATGTAAGTGCAGTGCTAGGCCATGGGGTCTATCTATCGGGTGACTGGTTTTGGATTTTTCTGGTCAGGTTTACCATTTTCAACATCCCCCAATGGCCTGGACGGTACCTCGCTTCATTCCAACTGCTTGGTCATATTCATTTATTTCATCCTTTTATCAGCTCCTTGTGATGTTGCCATCTATTACGACATCCGGCTGTACACATTGGCTAGGTGGAACCGCATCGACTTAAATTAATGCAATATTTCAATGGTGGTATTGTATTGGATGGCGATTCACTGAAAGCTTGTTTCAATTTTTATAGCAATTCATTGTATCTCATCTCCGATCCCTCTGAAAGAATAATAATTAGGTGTAGGTATGCCAGCAGCTAAAGCGCAGCGTTCGGCCATGGGCCCAAGCTCTCTGCTGACTCGCTGGACGTGGGTTCGAATCCCACCGTCGCCATCCTTGAAATGGTTTTCCGTGGTTTCCCATTTTCAACTCTAGGCAAATGCTGGGATGGTACCTCTGACAGGCCACGGCCGCTTCCTTCCTCATCCGTGCCCAGTTTCATTAAATCATCTCTCATTCCGGTGCGCAGGTCGCCCACGGGCGTTGACTAGAAAGACCTGTACTCGGCCTCTCAGGAGGCCACACGACAAAAAAGATGACGGGGTAGATATACGTGCACATGTTTTGAACTTCACCAGTCCTCTTCAACAAAGCAACGTCATCATTGCCTAACTTAAAAGCGATAGATTTTAGCATTTAATGTGCACATTTCAAAACAGACATGTGAGATAATGGGTGAAGTTAAAGTCCAATATAAATTTATATTTAAAGGGCATAGAGTATTTTCAAGAATATTGACAACTTGTCTGTAGGACACACTCTTTCCCGGCGGCTTCGGTGGCATAGTTGGTAGCATGCTGAGCTCCTATGCCCAAGATAGTGGGTTCAAACCCGGCCGAAGCCGTCGGATTTTTTAAGAGCGTTAAAAATCCCTCAGTATGCCTTCCTTCGGAGGGGAAGTAAAGCCGGCGGTCCCATGTCATAGATTTATGGCATGTTAAAGAACCTTCCACTAATTACACCTGTGTGAAGCTAAATTGGATAGGTTAAGAATGTAAACAACGCTCTTAGGTTTCTACGTTCTTTGCCAAGAGCCGACTGCGGTGGCATCTAGTAGCTAAGTTCTGAACTAGGCCTAGTAGTCGTTGACCGTGGTGTTTGGCGGCAGAAGTAAGAACTATTTGAAAAATTCTAATTTGCAGTCTGTACTTAAATTAAAAAACAGATACACACACTAATACAGCCATCACAATCAACACCGTTTATCAGATAGATTCTACACACACCCAAAGTACACGGGGCTACATGACCGCGTTGCCGCAGCCCCTAAACTGAGGAACCAACCAACACTCTTTCCCCTCTCTCTTTTAAATCAATGGGCACAATAATCCTGTGATGCAGAGTTTTTTCTGTGTATTTAACAGTAATATGATGTGGCTTCGTACATTTAGCTTGCAGGGGTCCTTTAAAATGTCCGAAACAGGAGGTTTTAATTGCCATTAAACTGAGGTGGGGGGGTATTAAATGTAATTGGTAATGTGTTGCACCATTACGTTCAACCACATCTTCCAAATGTCCCCTCCCTCTTATTTCTTGCAAGAAATGCTGCGTTAACTGGAATTGTGTTGCTTTACAGGCTGAAAATTCATGTTCACCAAAAATAATCCTCTTTGAGTTTACAACTTCTTCAGCCAGAGGATTGATCGAAGCTAGCCAAGAGGTTTTCCTGCGTTGGAGAGTACTTGGCTGTGGGTGATCAGTTGTTTTCCACCGTCCTGCAGCATAGCCGATCATCTGAGTGCAGCAGGCATGGTCTTCTTCAATCCTGTCTCCAGTCGACTAAGCTATTGACGTTCACACATCAGAAGTTATGACTCACATGTGAAAGAATGTACAATGTGTACCGTGATTGAACATAAATTAATAAATCAATTGAAACTGACTGGAAAATCAGCTTTCTCATTTCCCTGAAGACAATCCTCAACCCTGCCTATATTTTTAGCCTACTTTCAATTTTTGCAAAAAATGAAAGTAGACTTATGAGATCAACACAGGGCGAAAAAAGTGTGTCTGTCTGTGTGTGTGTATGTGTGTGTGTGAGTCTGTGTGTGTGTGTATGTGTGTGTGTGAGTCTGTGTGTGTGCGTGTGTGTGTCTGTGTGTGTGTGAGTGTGTGTACTCTGAATGTCTGTCCCCCCCTATCAATTCGAACACGGTGAATGCGAATTGAACGAAATTTGGTACAAAGGTAGCACTAGCAAAGGACACCTCAGTGTCATGTTTTATATCGCCGCCATCTTTACTAAAACTGAATGGCGGCCACTCAAACGTTCAAAACGTAAAATCAAATAACGACTAACCAAATCATCCGATCTCTACCAAATTTGGTAACAACATACCTTCGTATAGGGTGCGTCTTGTGACCAAACTACAAGGTCGTCCGCCATACCATTTCAGGATGGCGGCCGTGCGAATTATGCAAACTTTATAATCCATATCATGGGACCCACCAGTTCCGATTATCGAGCCGAGAATCGTTTTAACTGTTCTAAAGGAAGAGGCACGTTCGAAATTAAAAGTTTATTTTGTAATACTATAGCGCAGACGTGATTTTAAAAAGCTGAGCTGATTCAGTAATAAGACAAGATGGCAGCGGATATCTTGTGCCTGACTTATATTTCACTAATTTGAGTATTGCATGCAATAAAGCGTACTGATACAAAATAAATAAACTTTGTATGAAATGCTTTATATATAAATAATTACTCCAGTGATGAAATCGTTTAGTATAAATCATTATTTGCTAACAAGTTCTATGTAAGTCATTTTATATAGAACGATATTCGTTGACACAATTAGCTCAGTGGTAGAGCGTTAGCCTATCGCTCAAATGCCTATGGTTCAAACCCGATCGGAGCTAGGTTTTTTGCTTGAAATGTTATATGTTTCTTGTTTTGTAATGACTCAGATGTTTTAAAATTAAGCGTTATATTGTGCATATTATGGTGTAAAATATATATTTAATTAAAACATAATTCGCCAGCAGATTTACTCGAGACATCTAGCTGCCAAAAAGGTACTTATTAACTTCCAGATTTTATTGAAAAGTTTCTTCTTCTGGCCGCTAGAATGCACTCGCTCTGTTAGGATTGTATTGTTCGATATTTGATCACTAGATGTCACGACTAGTCTACGTGGGGCTCCATTGATTACCATTGGCATTCTATGCGCATCGAATTTGAAGAATGACAAAATGATACTACGATACATTTTTACTTTTTATTTTAAAGGGTTCGTAACAGCCTATTTTGCGTTACTTGAAAATGTTATTTGAAGTAAAGAACAAAACGATTTCACATAGTAACTGAATTGAAGCCGTTGGTGTTAGTTTTATTTCAGGCAAATAGCAATCGAAAATATCCACATAGTTTGTATACACACGTCTCTGTAGGGTATTGGAAAGATTTGTTAATTCAATTAGGGTTGTGAAAGCCATGCACAACCAGACGTGTAAAGACATGCCTCAACTCAAAGTTGGATGTTGCCCACGGCAGGTCGTATATGTAATAATAATAATAATAATAATAATAATAATAATAATGTTATTGGTTTTACATCCCTTTTAGCTACTGCTGCTTTTAGAGACACCGGGGTGCTGGAATTTTGGCCCGAAGGGGATCTTTAACGTGCCAGTAAATGTACTGACACGGCTCCCTCGCATTTGTGCACCCTCAAATGCCAGCTGACTGCGCCGGAATTTTGGCCCGAAGGGGATCTTTAACGTGCCAGTAAATGTACTGACACGGCTCCCTCGCATTTGTGCACCCTCAAATGCCAGCTGACTGCGCCAGGATA
Source organism: Meconema thalassinum (assembly GCA_946902985.2). Lineage (NCBI taxonomy): Eukaryota > Metazoa > Arthropoda > Insecta > Orthoptera > Tettigoniidae > Meconema > Meconema thalassinum. The sequence continues at coordinate 802,587,863 of OX336388.2, forward strand.
CGAACCTGCAACCTAGGGTCCAGCAAGCGAGAACGTTACCGCTGAGCCACGCAGCCAGTCCGGTCGATTATGTCTCCAGATCCATAACATTCTTGATATACTTCTTATCTTTCTTTCTTCAATGATGGTAGCAGTTTTTATCTAGGTTGTGGCGTTTGGTAGAGGTAAATCGTTTCTAAGGTCTTCAACAAAGAATAGTAAGTTCTATTATACTCTTTGATAATAACAACGAGTTATAACTATACTCATACATTTAGGAGAAAGTAGGCTATATGTTCTTTACTGAACATCTTGTTTTCTGTAGATAGATTGAAAATCATCATTGAGGCCAAGTTAATTGTAATGAAATGACATTATTGGGTATATATAATTTATTTAGAGAAGGAGGTATAGCAGACAAGAAATCGGCCATAGTGGCGTACTGGATCGGAATAGGGGTACGGTTATTTTGAGGTTATGGTAAATTAATATTGCAAACTTGCATGAAACTTCATGATTTATTTATTTTTAGCGTTGAAACTTCAAAAAAGACTATTCGCTTGTACTTAAACGTCTTAAAAGGGCGAAGCAACTGAAAAAGTAGGAAATAAAACATCGACCGTCCTTTTTTTTTCTTCTCATCATACCAACGTCATAGACCACAACGGACGTATGGAAATCAAGTTTACGGTGTCCGTTGCCTCTTAATATTCAATCTAAGTAATATATTGGCGTTCAAAAATAAAGTTGCTTTAAAGCAGCAATAACGATGTGTATCCAGATTAATCAAACTCGATTCGGTTTCCTCTCATTTCGTAAGTTGGGTAACGTACTCGGCGAAAGCAACCTAGATCCTTCGGTCACTTATATTTCTTGCACAATATACGGCCAGTTATTGCATCTCAGTGGCGTTGGAATTCGCCACGTGGTGCGCACCAAGCAACGTTTTTTAGTAGCTTTGCGCACCATGTGCTTTTGAGTTGGAGCCCAAACAATGACGCAATCGCTGAATTTAACGGAACGCAGAAATAGCAGAGAGTCCCTTCTCTGTTATTATATGCTCCTTGACTCTCTCACATACTGCCTGCCTCAGTTTCTCAGCTCATCAGGTGACAACCTGCGTACGCGCATCGCTGCTCGCGCATCACCTTAGATATGCTCTCTGTAGCGGTAAATCTCAACTCTGCTAGGCGCTCGTTTCAAATTCAAACAGTGCAGTGACGAAAAACAAGTCCTCCATAACTGGCTACAGATGCTCCCTCAAAATGGTCACAGTATGTGATACATTCTGAATTAGATTTGGCATCAAAGCAGTGACAAATCCTCGTGGTGTAGCAGCTAGCGTTCTTGGCTGTCGTCCCAGAGGTCCGGGTTCGATTCGCGGCTCTGTCGAGGGCTAGAACGGGGAGCACTCAGCCCTCCTGGAAGTGGTTCTCCATGGGTTCCCCACATACTCCAGTCGAATGCTGGGATGGTTCCCACGGCCGCCTCCTTCCCAATTCTATCTCCAATTTACAAACACACGCTAGTATAGCCATCACAATAACACAGGTTATCATACAATTACACATACACACCGAACATACACGCGTCTATAGGGGGCGTGGTGGTGCAGTGGTCAAGCTATTGGCCTCTCACCACGGCGGACCAGGTTCGATTTCCGGTCAATGCATGTGAGATTTTCAATGTGAAATGCCATGTCCTGTGGTTCGGATTCCACGTAAAAAGGAGCTCCCGTGGCTCCTGACCGCGAAATGAACGGTCACGTAAAATTACAAACTTCCTTCCTTTGACGGGGTTGTATGACAGCCCCTAATGAAGCAACAACAACAACATTCCTTTAAAAACTTCAAATGCACATTCTTTCAACAATATTACGTCATTGGGAAAAGCGAGAGACCGACTGATTGATTGTATAATATATCTGAAAATAGCTGATGAAATAGAAGTGATTTGTGAACAGTATCCAATGAAACGTTTCTCGGGATATAAATGGATTTGAATAACGTGTCAGCAATTAATTGAGGAACACAACAGTTGACCCCCGACTCTAGAAGCAGCGATGGGAGTGTCGCAATGCACAGTAGGCCTAGATGAGTTCGGAGAACATGAGTCACATTAATAGCAATCTGCTTCTCTCTGCAGTGAATATTATTACCAGCTTTTCTTAAAGCATCAAAGCAAAGTTAACTCGTTAAAAATTGGTGTCTTGCCTAAGTTTCAACACACAGGTTTGTGTACGCAGAGAGGTGGCTGCCAAGAGGGAGAGGCTGAGAGTGGACGAGAACAGCGCCCATCCTCTGCATGGATATGATCCTCCTCAGCAACGGCTGAGGTCCCGAAAGAGCTTCCTGAGGACATCTGAGATGCTTACCGTCTCACCGGAGAAGGCAAAGCTGGAGATATGGAAGAAGTCGACCCCTCACCCCTGCGGTTGGATGCCAGTAGCTGACGAACTACTACCTGGATACAATGAAACCTGGTTGGTGTGGAAATCCCTAAACAGGTTACGATCAGGAGTTGGAAGATCCCGAGACAATCTGAGGAGATGGGGCCTTAGTACAGGTGACACGTCTTGCGAATGTGGACAGGAACAAACCACAAGACACGTGCTTCATTGCCCTCTGTGCCCTTCATCTTGTGCAGAGGAAGATCTCCTGTTAGCCACACCGAGTGCCTTGGATGTTGCTCAGTATTGGGCACGTGCTATATAGACAATTTTACCCTTACATGTAAAGCAACTGTACATTTGTATGTTTCCGACACGATAAATAAATAACACACAGGTTCTATCATTCTGAAGATAACTTGTAGCATGCTGATCTTCTACGGCCAAGGTCGCGGGTTCACACCCGGCCAAAGTCGTCGGATTATTTAAGAGAGTTAAAAATCACTCAGTTTGCCTTTCTTCTTTGGGAAGTAAAGCCGGCGGTCCCATGTCATAGATGTATGGCATGATAAAGAACCTGTGTGAAGCTAAATTATAGGTTAGATTTGACTAACGCTCTCAGGTTCCAACGTTCGTCGCCAGGAGCCGACTGTGGTGACATCTAGTAACAAAGTTCAGAACTAGTTGGTCGTTGATGGTGGCGTTTGGTAGCAAAAGTTCGAACTACTTGAAAATCGAATGTTTGCAGTCCTTAATTGAATTAAGAACAGATAACACACACTAATACAGCCATCACATTTAACACCGGTTATCAGACAGATTCTACACACACCCAATGTACACGGGGCTACATGACCGCGTTGTCGCAGCCCCCAAACTGAGAAACCAACCAACTGAAGATAACTTATTTTCAATCAGTAAACAACAGACTTTTAGATATGCTTTCACTTCACTGCATGCAAACAGTGCTAGTAGTATGGATACAATATACCAAGACCAACTACAATCCTCAGACCTTAATGTAGAAAAAACATGGCGGCGATCGTTGCCCTACCAATAGCTAAGATCATGTCATCGGGCTTGTCACAGTTCGTGTAAATTATTATTTTTACTCACCTAAGAGTATAAAAGATATCACAAGACGAGACTAGGTTCCGAAGAAATATGCATCAATAATTTAGACTCCTACCTGAATTAATTTATCTATATAGTGCAGGCCTCGAATTATAGGTTTCTTTGTCTTCTCCCGAGGGGAAGCTACAATAGTCTCACAGTTTCTGTGGTTGAATAAGAAGCTTTTTGACGAGTTATTACGATTTGTATTTAAGTTCAGTAATTATAGATTAATATTATTAGCAGAAAATCAAACAGATTCTGAAGTAGGAGAGAAGAAAGTACCCGGTTACTGAAGTGCTGTCTCAGCACATGCAGAGTATTTGTGTAGCCTTCACAATCGGAATGAGAAAAGTTGCCTGAAATAATCGAACCAACGCCATAGAGATACAATTCAATTAAGACCTCTCGTGAAATTGTCTAAAATCTCGGGTAAAACATCACACCGAATTAGTTGATTGAAATATGCAAAGAAGTCGTCGTGTGGATATCAGAACATAATTATGGAGAATACTACACACAAGGGACACGAAAATACCGTATGTTACCATTTAACCTATTAAACATTCGCTGTTACCGTTTGGAATAGTTGTACGCTGGAAATAGTTGATTTAGTAAAGTACTATAGGTTGGAAAGCACCATCTCCCTTTTACGGAATTATCGCGGCACACCCTCTCGCAATATAAGTACATAATTGGCAAGGTACTCACAACACTTTATTACACACATCATAATAAAATATAACTTGCAAGCTGTAAGAATCACAAAAGTATGAATAATGACGGAACAATGCGTTTACTGTTTGGCACAGGGGGAACATCTTCCTTAACCAATAAAACAGAAGTTCACTGTATTATTTGGCGTGTATTAAAGGCAGTGTAGAACATCTGCCAGACTGGTAGGGATTTACGGAGGCACATATTGCTGACCGTTCAAGATAACGTCAATGGGTTGGTCTAGCCGTAGTTGCTCATTGCGTTTTCCCTTTACGTACTTAAGTTCGACACTTCTGAAGTGTTCTAAGCTATTATTATATCGTCACTAACTAGCAAATCATTGCGGTGTATATTCTTGAGACATTTCTATTATGCTTTAGTCTTAGGTACTTCAACATCCGAAGTAAATGAAACAATGCCATCGGTTGACTGGACAATCATCACACAAACCAACCAGTGCATATTAAGCGTATTATCACATATTTACATACGATTGCAGAACATTAACGCGAACTGGATTTACAGACATACAGAAGACACTAAAAATTACAGATAAGCGACAGTTTATCCCAACTTTCATCAAACGAAGCTAATCAAAGCCAAATAGTGTATCCCAGCAACGAATGTAAACAAACAATATGCCGGGGCTTCAGCATACACCATTTTCACACTTTCGAGACCTGCATTAAGGTCTGAGTGTTGTAGTTGGTCTTGAATATACATTAAGATAAGTAGTCATTTAACACAGTTGGTGTAATCTTTGGATTTCACGACTAGTCAGAATTAGCTCTTGCTGCTCTTTGCTTTCATTATCATTGGTTTCATTTAATTAATTTCCTTTCTTGCAGACACCAACAGCGACCCTTTGTATTCCATTTGACCATACATGTGCTTACGTTGTTTATAAGTTTGTTCCAGATGTGTATCTTCTATGAAATTTACCTAGCGGCATCTCGCGGCAACCCGCCGAATTTCTTCGGACTTATCGAGCTCAAGAGGATTTACATACCACTCCAACAGGCTTCGGCGCTGTCGTCAGCTATCATCTCCTTGAAGACACTACTCCATAAAGATAATTTCTATGTATAGTGCCCATTCAACAATGAAATATGCAAATCACAGTTTGCCAGCAATGCTCAATCGGGAGTATCGGGGTTCATGGTTTGTTCTCCCACTCTGTGACCTACACACATTGGTTTAAGCAGAGGATACACTTCCAAAAATAAACAAAAATAAACTCCTATTATTAAAACATTTAATTATCCAAATATATGGCGCTACAAAAATTAAACAAATAAAAATACTGACACTCCACTTCACACTTGTCCAAAGTTGAACAAGGAATTCATATTAAACCATTATAAAATCATAAAGACTGGTTTTCCAAAAACCAACAAAACTTCTACTAAGTTTCACTTCCATATGGTGTCACTTTTAAATTCCTTGAAATAATGAGCTCCAAACGGCTCGGTAATGTTTACCTACACTGTGTTATCAATTTAATACACATCAATTTCTATTTACATGAGTATATCTTGTTTACTCATAAATATCAAAATTACCAAAGTTTGGTTAATCATCAATTCAATTTTTGGGCTTTCACAATGCTCATATGTTACCATCCCTCTCTCTCAAGCTAACAACTCACTACCGTGATTGGGAAAAACTTGCATACTCCCGAGCTACATAAGATTACTGAACAAGTCAAAATTAAGATTACTCCCGGAATCTAATGTCCTCAATAAAACTCGTGAATCACTAAATCATATAATAATAAAGTTAGGGATTTATCATTATTTGTCTTAAAAGACCATTATATTAGAAGAAAGCAACGATTTGAACTCCGCAATCGAATATCATGGATATAAAGGGACCTCGGTTCAAAGACCAGGTCGTTCAAACAATCTTTAAACACTTTTGTGTATTATGACTCAGACGGTCCGTTTCCCGACCAACCGCTACACCATAGGGTGAAGGTCTAGTCTTAACTACTTAGCGTGATTTATTGCAGGGAGAGAAAAGAGTCCACAGTCTCGCTTCTACAAGGGACTGGCTACCATCAGCTTTCCATACAGCTGTTTCAAATGCAATTCTCGGAATGACAAGGCTTCTAATACAACTTCATAAAACAACATATTTAGGCTCAACAGATCTATTCTCTTAGCTTCGGTATATAATAATTATGAAGTGTCCTTATTGGCGGGTAAGAAGATTCGATAATATAACCAATATTTAAGGTGCTTCAACACGGACGACACTGAGTTCGATCCTTTCAAATGCCTCGGGAGCAGTATCCCAATTTGGAGGACTTATAACATTAGCGACTTAGGGCAGGCCTCGCCTTATACCAGCGCTCATAATACAACATAAATAGCACCCTTTTTAACATACAACACACAATGCCTCGTGATCATTATCACAACTTTGAGGACTTATCACAGTTCAATTACCACGACCAACTGTCCCTCATAATTAGTTTTACCGAGCATTTCAACGCATTCCTAGCGTGACAAATTACTTCAAAGCGCTACATGGCGCTCATACATTAATTAGCCAAGTTGCCTTCAAAGAACTAAATAAATTCAAAATCAACGTTTGATCTACATCTCAAAATATATATTACTCTCCCTCCCTTTACAATAATCATTTTTACCATAAATAACATGTATTCATAACATGTATTAATTCCTCTAAAGGAGCTCGGAAGCTACTACTTTCAATATATAATTCATCATAATATTCATTCATTTATATAATAATAATTATTATTATTATGCTTGCTTTCTCATATTTATATCATTTATCATTTACACTGATATTTTACTAAATACATTCCCCAAAGGATTCATTTATATTTCACATATTTATTATATTTTTCTCAAATTAATTGTTCAGATCGTGCAATCATTCTTTTACCTGTTATTAAACATCCCTACTCTCTCTCTCTCTCTCTCTCTCATGAGGATTATACGCAAATTCTCCCCAAACCCATATCATAATGAAATAGTTACTCACATGACTGTACGGTCAGCGACCGAATCCTCCAGCGATGGAACATTTTTGCCCACCCACTGCTTTTTAAGCCATTTCCATGGTCACATTTACACTCAATGACACTTCTTCAACAGCACATAAAATATTTACCTTAATCAATTGGAATATAATGAATACCATTTTGTATTCGTTTCACTTAACACAATACAATTCACTAAAAATATTACACTCAAAAATTTTCAGTATATTTACATTACATAACAATTTTATCACTTGGGCGTTACTTATTCGCCTTACACACGTGAATTCTTTTCTTTTCCCGTTTCCAAGGGTGACACTTATATAACGTCGGCTTCCTAATCTGACGAGATGATGGAAAGTCTCGATCGAACTACACCTCACTGGAACGGCTGATCTTCAAATCCGGGGTTTGACAATCGGCTTCTATAACTTTACTGCACGATGTCGTTTCTTGCTAGACGCTAACTTGTTCGTCTAAATAAAAGTCTGTCCTTGATGTATTACTATTACGGCCGCTCGAATAGTTTATCGGTGACCTAGTAAATTCCTTGCATTATTTGCTATTACTTTAATTCGTAGCTTATTGGAGTCCTCCCCAATGTTTACTGTTCATTTGTCTTCTTAGACAAAGCCTGGAACTATAATTCCTAATTTTTATCGTCCTGCGCTCTAGTCCCTACATTTCCGGAACACTAGGCGTTACTTATTCCGTTCCGCCCTAATCGGGTTCCTTAACGTCGATAGAACTGTCTATTTCACTTCCTTGGGTACTTCGAAACCTTATGATGCGTCGGTTCTTTAACTGAACTATTTTTCGAGTACCTATCGCTTGTTATTTCTCAAGTCCACAGCCTAAACTTTGACTATACTGGGGAATTTTAACGATAATTGTTTCTGCGGGCAGCGTCTACGCGCTCACTAAAATATACTTGTTGTACTTTACGACACAGTATCACGCTCTCTGGCGTCTGTTATAACTGAATATACTTTGATGCAGCTCTCATGTACTAGGAGTCTACTTGTAGCATATCTTGTAGTCGATGCTTCATCGTGCAGCGCCTCTGAGCTCACGGAACTGGATGATTGTCGAAACAGTACCACGCTCTCCGGCGTCTCTGGTAAACTGAAGTTGCTGTGATGCAGCACCTCCGTACGAGGTCTGTTGTAAACTGCATGTGCTTGATACAGCCGGACGCCCCCTCTCGGGCTCTCGGAATAACTGCATGCTCCTCCTGGCACGTCCAGGGTTTTTATACAAATCGGCGGCAAAAAGATAAAATTCGCGTCTTCTCCAGCACTAACTTTTGAAGTAATAGTCGCATAATTTTGAAAAATATATCTCTGGTAAGATCTTGTTCTAAACGTAAACTGGTTTCTTTGATCATAAAAATCGATCGCACAATTCCAAGATATTAAATAATTTTGCTCTTCAGATACGTGGGTGTTAAGGTTTATTTTTCCATCCCTACCAACTCTGGTCTCCGGGAATTACTAACGACGTCATGCCACGTCTGCAGTTCCTTCCTGTGCAAATATTATACACTTTTTTCCCACACAAAAATCTCTATTCCAGAATGATCAACAATGATGTGTTTCTTTCATTAATTAAATGCTCGCAAATGGCTTAATTCTAATTATTTCTCTTCTTGCGCAATTGCCAGGTTGTCATTTTATAGCTGAGTAAGGTCTATTTCCGTAACCTCTTCTCTCTTACTCGTAGTGGAAAGTTTTTATCGTTCTATAAATAATCATGAGCCAGCTCCTTATCGATGCGTCAAGCATGATCTCACGTCCGCATGACTCGTGGTCACCCATTCTTGCACCACATTATAACAGCCCTCTTCTTAAAATCTTTCTAAGTCATTCTAAAGACTGTATTATTTCCTTTCCTCTTTTACAAATAAATTATGGATTCGACACTTGAACCAATAGCATATGGGTTCAGTATCGAAGTTCAAAATTATGAATCTTTGTCTTTTTAATGTTTCCCACTCTGCTATATGTTTCTTTGTTTTCTTCCCCTTCCCCCTCACCAACCTAGCTCCCTCGTGTGCTGCTCTGCTAGCCCCCACTTCTAGTTCGGACTTCTAGTGTACAGTTCGTCGCTCTCTCTTAGAGGCCAGTTTCCTGTCTCCATGAGACAATTTTAAAATAGATCCCATGTCTGTTTTTTTAAAGTAACGGCTACAAGGAATCTTTCACTTCAATCATCATGGCAAGTTAAGTAATCCACATACATTGAATTTTAAACCATTTTAGATGGTTTTAAGCAACATGTTGAATGCTTTTACTAAAGGTTATAGGCAGTGCTGGAATTACACAAAATTGTGAAACATCTGCCCCTCGTGGGAATCGGTTTTCTTAGCTAACAAAGCTTTCTACCAGTCATGAAATCTAGTAATTTCCACTCCAAGTAAGGGAATACTTTCACGCAACGAGAGATTTATGTCAAATTAACCGTTGTCTAAAACTTAACTTGTTTCCGCCCAGGGATTATTACCGCTCCATTTAACTGTCACCAGAGTTCTGGAATTTTCCATTTAAAATAAACTCCAAACCGAAAAGAACTATGCTCAATTCTGTCAAATTGCTGAAAACCTCAAGTTAACTGGAACTATCATTTGCAACTTAAAACTTGTCAAACGCAAGAAACATGTTAAAACTCACCTAAGTGCATCCACATAAACTGCAATAACCTTTCTCTTGTTTCACGAAATTTCAGTGCTTCTATAGTGAATATTTACAAACTATCAACAAGCTTTCGTGCTACAAAAACAGTGCCCGATCAACTATCTACCGCGCCGCGTACGATTGAGAGCAATAAATATTGGCCAGAACTATAAATCCCTATCTCCTTTTCCCCAAATACCTTTTAGTAACACATTTAGGTTAATTTAATTATCTGGTTCTATTTCAATGAGGTCTCGTTTAACATTAAGCGCCCTCCCAACTTCGCTTCATCTGAAACTTATTCATTCTGTATAATCAATCGTGGAAAAAATATTTATTGTTTCCTGCTTCGTCTAAGAAGTAAGCGTTTTCTAATTGTTAAATGTATAATCCAGGCTTCACAAAAGACGACCTGCCCAATTTGATTTGTATCACATATTCAATTATGCGTCAATAGCAGTAGTCGTAGAAACTACTTATTAATCTTTTTTTATCCTGCTGGTCCAGGAATTGATAATCTTCTAATTGTTAAACTTTTGAACCTGATTGTTTTATCCAGGCTTCGTTAATACGACCTGGCCCTTTTGAATGTAGCACCTATTCAAATATGAATAAATAATAGAGGTTATAGAAACCTATTACTTATCTCTTTATTCTTATCCTGCTTGTTCAGGAATTTATAGCCTTTTCGAAAAAAAGGGGCATTTTTCAAGTAATTGGTATCCTAACGACCAATACAAATAATTATTACGCTAAAGTATAATTCATCCATTAATCTCCTTGTATGCTTTAATTTCTCAACTGTAAGCACATCTTTTAAAATCCTTGTGAGATTTTAGTGCTTGTAACAGGTTTGAAACCTTCACATTACTACTAATTGTAAATCTCTATTAATACAGGTCAGAGATCTCGAATTTGTAAGCTACTAAATTGTTCCTAACTAAAACATGAGATCTGTGATCTTAAGTGTTTTATACATCTTTTTTTAATATTTTGTTAAGTAAATTCGTTATTTTGGTTTCTATCTATCACTTGTTGCGTTCAAAGCAAAACTTCCAATAACAACATTTATAAAGTTTCTCTTAACTATCATAGCTAATTCTGGTTAACTATTAAGGCAAGTATAGCTTGTTCCGCCAGCTTCCTACTTGTAGAGATTTTCTCTCTGACTTGTGGTTTACTTTTAAAAAATTTGGTTTTATTTAAGTTAGGTTTGAGGTTTTTCCTCTGTTCTAAACTTTTAGTCGGCACTCTGCTGGGTAATGGTTTAGCCTGCTTTGGATGCAACAATTGGTACTCTTTAAAGATTCCACTAATAATAATAAAAACATTGCTAAAAGCACTAGAGTTGCTTTATCTCTTCCGCTTTGGGGGCATTCGGCCGTTCTGTCGGAGATCCGACAGTGTCCAGTAATAAAATTATCACGACAAATTCAAATCCTTTTAGCATTTCAGAATGCTTTCTAAAATCTCACCCTTTTGAAGGGAAAGTGCTTAGGTCATTTCTTTTCGGTACACCTTGTCGTGCTAGAGTATCACCCTTCCCCATAGCACCCACATACTTGCTCGGGAGGGAATGAGCAAATAGCGATAGCCCGCAGAAAACCGTAGCTAACGCCGCTCTCTACGTCAACGCTGTCCGAGCTTCCTCTTACTTTAGCTGCTTCACGAGCTTCGCCCAGTGTAATCCATATTTGAATTATTATGTTATTATTAACTTTTACTGGATTCTCTTTCTCTCTGCTTAAAATTGTTTCCACTCCTAAACCCGCCTCTTTTTCTCTCTCATCATCTTCCCTTAGGTAATGTTAGCACTCAGTATTAACCTACCAACAGTGCTAGTGGACACTTGTAGGTTTTACTGGTGATCTTGGCACTTACCAATTAAATATTTCACAGTAATAACAGCAGAATACAGCTTGAATTAATTAACCATTTTCAGAAATCAAGTCAATCCTATCAGCAAGTTCGATATCTACTCTGGAATAAGCAAGTGCCACTAAGATCAAAACAAACTCTGTTTCGAACATTCTTTGTCCCTATATTGACTTATGAGTTGGAAACTTGCACAACTACCGAAAGAGATGATAGCAGACTTCAGGCTTCAGATATTAAGTTTGTAAGAAGCATGCTTCAAAATACTAGGAAAGGCAAAGTAAGAAACGAGAAGATAAGAGAACAAGCTGAAATAAATCTGTCCCTGAAGGAGACCACAACTAGGGCACGTTTGCGATGGTTTGGTCACGTCAAACGTATGACATAAGAAAGATTTGCAAAACAATGGTTACATACTGAGATTCTTGGAGAGAGTAACCGGCCGTGAAAGCCAATATACCATCTTTTTGGAAGCCTTCATAGGGAGGTTCAGGCTGCTTGAACTTTTAGTTCTCACAGTCAAGTAGTGTAGTTGCACTTAATATAGAGGGAGGTAGCGCGCAGTTCGTTACTCCTGTGGGGGTCCGGGCGGGGACACCAAGAGCCCGCCGATGAGCCAGCTTGGTGTCCTAGGCGAAACCCCACACAAGACACGGCTCAAACCTAGAAGAATTGCTGAGTTTTAATTCACCTGCCGTGAAAGCCAATATACCATCTTTTTGGAAGCCTTCATAGGGAGGTTCAGGCTGCTTGAACGATTAGTTCTCGCAGTCAAGTAGCACAGTTGCACTCAATATAAAGGGAGGTAGCGCGCAGTTCGTTACTCCTGTTGGGGTCCGGGTGGGGACACCAAGATCCCGCCGATGAGCCAGCTTGGTGTCCTAGGCGAAACCCCACACAAGACACGGCACAAACCTAGAAGAATTGCTGAGTTTTAATTCACTGGCCGTGAAAGACAATATACTGTTACGTTTACGGTTCTTGAAATAACCGGTCAGGCATATACAAATACACTACCGTACTTCTTTATTTAGCAAACCTTACACTACTAAATATTAATGTAGTGTTCATTAATATTTAAACTGGGAACGTCGAGCTCTAGTCTTTCTGAAACTACTATACTCCAAATCTCAACACTGCCTTTTCACCGAATCCTAAATCTCTTCTCTCTCGTATCGTCGCCTTCTCGATTCATCCACTGCCAGCTTGCCGGCCCAACTCACAATTGCAGCCAGCGCGCCACGCGCTCGCACGAGTCTGCCACCAGGTGCGCTCACACGAGTCTGTCACACTGTCCCCTCCTTAAGATTGTTCCGTCTTTGGGACCAGCAGCATGCCAGAATTTCAATCCCTGTGCGCCGAAAGACTTCTTCTAGCATGCTTTTTACGATCCTCCAGTCCAATCCATCCTGCCCACAGCCCAACTTGGGCACAGCTAATCTGGATATGTTCCGCTGCAGTAGGAGCTCTCGCATCGCAAGTAGACTATCCCATACGGCACGATAGGTCGGTTTCTGATGGGAAAGTTCTTTCGTCACTAGATAGAATAGCGATCGCTCGTTCCTGGGTAAATACAACACGTTTCCGACACGAGGCTCTTGACGCTGCAGCTCTTCAATCCCACCATACTTCCGCCGGAATACTTGGGCGATTCCTCGGCTCATCCTCAGGTCCTTAGCCACAGAGTGAGCCAAGGCATACTCACTGGTGGTTTGGAATAAATCCTGCCGAATCTCAGTACTGACGCCATAACAAACATTGCGGTCAGTACCACATTGGGACATGAATTCTTCGAACGATCGTTCCGACTCCGGGACTCGACATATACGGGCGAGTTGCCCGTGCTCCTCGTCATGGTTGTCGCCCAGAAACGATGCCAGCCGATTGAAGTGGACCACTCGGGGTTTGCCATTCGGTCTCCTCCTGATACGGTAGACGACGTCGTTAATCCTCTTCAGTACCTCATATGGTCCGTCCCAGGAGCGTTGCAGCTTTGGAGAGAACCCTCGCCGTCGTTTAGGGGCGAAAAGCCAGACTAGATCTCCTGCTTGGTACCCGCCTGATTCGGCTCTTACGTCGTATCGCTCCTTCATCCTGTCGCTCGCATTCTGAATATTTGTGCGAACGCGGTCGTGAATGTCATCCATCCTTCGACGAAGGCCGGAGATGTAGTCCTCCCCAACGACATTATCCTCAGGTTTGCAACCGAACGCCAGGTCACACGGCAACCGCAGTTCTCGGCCAAACATCACATTAGCTGGTGTTTGGCCTGTGGTCTCATGGATAGAAGAGCGATATGCCAGTAGAAACAAGTGGAGAAACTTGTCCCAGTCCCGCTGGTGGTCGGAGACAATTTTCGACAGGTATTTCTCTACTGTCCTGTTCATGCGCTCCACCATTCCATCGGACTGTGGGTGCAGGGCAGTCGTTCTCGTTTTTCGGATTCCGAGAATCTGGCACATCTCCTGGAACACCGACGACTCGAAATTTCGCCCCTGATCGGAATGCAGTTCCAAGGGTACACCAAATCGGCTCACCAGCTCCTTTATAAGCGTCTCGGCAACCACCACAGCTTCATGGTTGGGCAACGCATATGCCTCTACCCACTTGCTGAAGTAATCTATTGCCACCAAGATGTATTTATTCCCACTCTCAGTCGTAGGGAAAGGGCCCGCTACATCGATGGCGATCCGTTCAAACGGGGCACCAACGTTGTACTGTCTCATCGCTGCTCTTCCCTTCTTCTGTGGCCCATTCGCAGTGGCACAAACCACGCACTTCCTACACCATTCACGTACGTCATCTGAGTAATTAGCCCAATAAAACCGCTCTCGAACTTTCTCCATGGTTTTTCGAACTCCAAGGTGCCCCCCAGACGTTCCATCATGCAGCAACTGCAGTACCTCGGGCACTCTGTTTCGTGGAACAATACCCTGTAGCCTCTCCTGAGCCCCGTCCTCTCTCCCCAGTACCCTCTTTAGCACCCCGTTTTCCAAAATCACGGAATTCCATTGAGCCCAGTAGGCTTTCACAGTGCGCGTGTAGGGTGCTACCTCTTCCCAAGTCGGTCGTTGCTCAGACGTCTTCCACCGCAGTAGGTGTTTTAAGTCCGGGTCATTTTCTTGATCCTTACGGATTTCCTCATCCTTCCAGTGGTCGTCGATCACAGTGCTTCTTCTCACTGCTGCAACTTTTTCGTCAATCCGATTGCAGTGCTTGCAATCTTGTGCGCATGGTCTCCTTGACAGAGCATCAGCATTTCGGTGCTCAAGGCCAGCCCTGTGTTCAGTGTCGAAGACGTACTGCTCGAGCCTTTCAATCCACCTGGCTACCTGTCCCTCCGGGTTCTTGAAGCTCAGTAGCCACGTAAGCGCTGCATGATCAGTCCGTAGAAGGAACTTCCTCCCATAGAGATATTTGTGGAAATGCTCCACTGACTTCACTACAGCGAGCAATTCCCTTCTAGTTACGCAGTAGTTCCTCTCCGGTTTAGAAAGAACCTTGCTGAAGTAAGCTAACACCTTTTCTTGCCTACCTTGCAGTTGGGAAAGCACGCCACCTACTCCCACATTGCTAGCATCGGTGTCCAAAACGAATAGTCCTTCCGGTTGAGGGTAACTCAGGATAGGAGCATTGGTCAATACCTCCTTCAGTTGTTCGAAGGCTTGTTGACAGGTCGCGTCCCACACAAAACTCCGACTTTCCTCGGTAAGTCTGGTCAGAGGCTTAGCAATGTTAGCATATCCTGGCACGAATCGACGGTAATAGGTGCACAGTCCGAGGTAACTCCTGACTTCTTGCTTATCTTTCGGTACTGGCCATTCCTTCGCCGTGTTAATCTTTTCCGGATCCGCGGTGACTCCCTCTCCGGAAACAACATGGCCGAGGTAGTTAACTTGTTTCCGAAACAGGAAGCACTTCTTGGAGTTAAGCTTAAGGTTGGCTTGCTTAAGACGTAAGAACACCTGGTCGAGATTTCTCAGGTGATCTTCAAAAGTTCTTCCCAGAACGATGATGTCATCCAAGTAGACCAAGCATGTTTCCCAAGACAGCCCTTTTAAAACGCGATCCATCAGTCGTTCAAAGGTCGCAGGGGCATTACAGAGTCCGAATGGCATAACTGTGAAGTCCCAAAGCCCAGAACCAATCGTAAAGGTGGTCTTCTCCTTGTCCCTGGGGTCCAATCCTACCTGCCAGTATCCACTCTTGAGATCCAACGTGGAGAAGATCGTGCTCCCACCCAAGGTGACTAGGGTGTCATCGATGCGTGGTAGTGGGTAACTGTCCTTTTTCGTCACATTGTTCAGTTGACGGTAGTCTACACAAAACCGTGTAGATCCATCTTTCTTCTTCACCAGGACCACTGGCGAAGCCCATGGGCTGCTTGAAGGTTCAATCACCCCATCGCGAGCCATATCATTTATTATCTGCTCTGCTTCCTCTCGCTTGGCTAGTGGTAATCTTCTGGGAGTCTGGCGAATTGGTCTTGAGTCACCCGTATCGAAGCGATGTTGAACCACGTTCTTCCGTTACTGGTCCCATCCTGGAAGGCATCCTTATGACGTCGAAGAAGTTCCCTCACTTCTCGGCTCTGCCCAGGATTAAGCTCTTGACACGCTGCCTCGATAAGACCGTCGAGCCACACCGAAGATATATCGGATGAGGAAGTAGCTGTTTGTACTTGGCGTATGACGGAGGACACAGACGAACAGCTTCCCAAACTGGTTCCTTTCCGAACGATTATCGAGCGATCATTAAGGTTCATTACTCGAACAGGAATTTTCGCCCCTGCACGGACCAAAGCTCTGGCTACCAGTATTCCACGTTCAGGTTCATCGTCAGCAAACCTAGGCCCTACCATGACGACACAGCCATGAGGAACTCCACCATCCGGCTTCTCGGTAGCAAGACTCTCATACACATCGCTGGGCACTGTTGGATAGGCGCTCCTAACGAGACGTACTATGTCTGCTTCGAACTCCTGTAGGTTCTCGTTGGGTCTCTGACAACGGTTTCTCAACTGGGAGCGATACAGCTGTTCCATGTGACGATGACCGAACCGCATTTCAAGTTTCTGTACAAGAATGTTGTAGTTCTGCCTTTCCGACAAGGGAACAGCCTGCAGGACTCGTAGGGCCTCCCCGCGCAGCGACAAACTCATCAATGAAGCCTTCGTGGCATCCGACCATCCGTTAATCATGGCAGCGGTCTCGAACAAGGTGAGGTATTCTTCCCACGCAGACTTCCCATCGAAAGTCGGCAGGTCAGTCCGACCAAACGTGGAAACAGGTATACGCTCCTTACCTTCCGATGGTCCACCAGCGGTAATGATTTCGTTTTCCTGCTTGTCTTTATTTGGAAGCACACCGCTCGCAAGCTCGTCCTCGGACTTCCGCAGGGATTCTTGAAATTCTTCCCTCAGTTTGGTTTCGGTAGTGAGCGTTACTTCTTGAAGTTTCCTCTCGAGGTTGCCAGTATTTTCCATTAACTTCCTTTCCAAATTCTCTGAGTTTTCCGCTATTTTCTTTTCCAAATTTTTATATAGTTCTGAATTTTCTGTTCGTATTTTCTTTTCCATGTATTCTAATACCTGACACAAACCCTCAGTCCCGCCAGTAATCTCGAAAAGAAATGTTTCTGGATCCTCACCTGTGTCCACCAGTACCTGTCTTAACCTCGCTTGCAGCACAGATTTTATTCCCGTAGAATCAACTTCCCTTTCTTCCAGTTCCTGACGTAACTCCAAAACCTTCAGTGCTGAAAGTTTAACTTTCCTGGTCGTCATTTCACACTCTAAAATGCGGCACCTCAAGACTTTCACTATGTATTTACTCTATAGCCTGACCCCACACGTCTGACACCAGTTGTTACGTTTACGGATCTTGAAATAACCGGTCAGGCATATACAAATACACTACCGTACTTCTTTATTTAGCAAACCTTACACTACTAAATATTAATGTAGTGTTCATTAATATTTAAACTGGGAACGTCGAGCTCTAGTCTTTCTGAAACTACTATACTCCAAATCTCAACACTGCCTTTTCACCGAATCCTAAATCTCTTCTCTCTCGTATCGTCGCCTTCTCGATTCATCCACTGCCAGCTTGCCGGCCCAACTCACAATTGCAGCCAGCGCGCCACGCGCTCGCACGAGTCTGCCACCAGGTGCGCTCGCACGAGTCTGCCACCAGGTGCGCTCACACGAGTCTGTCACAATACCATCTTACTGGAAAGAGACCTGTTGGAAGACCTAGGAGGAGATGGCTGAACCAAGTGAAGGAAGATATCACATCACTGGGATGAAGTCTTGTAGGAGCAGTGGTACATGGAGCGACCAAAATGGAGAGCGCTCATAAACCACGCCCGGGAAACTTGATGATAATGATGATAATAACCACAATCGTTGAGACAGTGATTTGAGGAATCACAACACTGCTTATTAGTGTTAGTATTTCACCTCAGGGGGCTTATCGTGGACCTCGCCAGTAACAGCCAAACCATCCGCGGTAAATTGACTGATTAGGGTTGCTTTGCGATTTGCAATCTAGCATCCTTGTAGATATTGATAAATATTTATTTAGGGGGTCTTTCACCTTAGTATATCACAGCGGTGTTAGTCACATTTTATTAAGATTTTGTCGCTCCTCGGAGCACCACGTCCGCTTGTGGTTGACATCGTGTTTTGTAGAGCAGAATGGTCTTGTGACTTGACGATGCTCGCTTGACGACCGAAACATGTGCCCCTAATCAGCGCAATAACTTTCATTCCATGGTTTTCATTTAGTATTTCCCAGTTATTGTGATTGTTGACCAACTGAAAAGTTCCAATATCTCCTTTGTTTATATTCACTGTTCCAAGTAAGGCCCGGTGTAATGTTCGCCCGGGAAATATGCCTGGCATCCACTGAGCATGATTCACATGATATGTTCGTTCAATTATATTTCGATAGATTTCACGCGAGCTGTTTCTTTGTCAGCGCAGATAACAGGCTCATGTATGGGGCGATAAATTCGTTATCATGAAAGCTGAATACCGCTGTTGCTATCCAGATGCTCAAATAGTTCTCCGCGATATGAAGGGACTCACTGTTTAGCGCACGAGCGAAATAAACTAGCACTCGCAGATAACAACTACTACGACATACATTTCTTTTGCCAAAAATCGTTTGCGCAAATGTTAAGCAATTTTCAGTCAAAGACTACAAATCGAGAGTCTTATTTCCATTTCTTACTAGCAACCCAACCCGGCTTCGCCCGGGAACAGTTATGAATGCATTACGTGATAAGCGCTTTTTTTTTATTCAAATGTCAATGAACAACGACCAATATCCGTTTTACGTCCCGGCATGATGGGTTAACATCACTGACTGGACTATTAATTATATTATCGTGGAGATGCATGTGCAACAAATACTTGTCAGACGTAATTTAAGAATGGCGAGGTGCATGAAACACAAATCCCCCTTCCGTTCAATCTTAACTTGACTGTGAATTTTGCGGAACGAAAAGTTCACAGGCGAAATGAAGAAAAGCCGAGTTGCACTTCCAGGGAAACTCCAAACACAACCGCCCTTCTCAGAAATCTTAACTCAACACGACTAAACGGTTTGCTGCTGACTGTATCTGGGGCAATAGGTTCGCCCACTAGCTAGGCTGTAACAGGGATGATAGATTCGCCCTTATCTAGCTCGTAAACTGTCGCCTCAGTAGTTGAATGGACATGGTTGGAAGAAATTAAAACGTAAAAACACTTATAGTGGGCGATGTATTGAAGATAGACATATGGTCTCCCGGACTTTTTTGTAGAACTTTTCATGCTGAACAATTCTTACACTCATAGTATTTAGATATTTTTAACGGTTTGCCCAGCGTAAGCTTACAAAGCGCTCGGACGCCATTTTTTTCGACTTTTCCACTTAAATCGTTACTGCTCGGCTTCCTTTGATTATAAATTAATTATTTTCTACACAAATCATCCTCGAGCTATCCCTTTCAGAATCGTGAAAACCGCATCAAAATCCATCCAGTGGTTCTCGAGTTTACCCGTAACATCCAAGAATCGGGGACTTTGTTTTATACTAAGTAGAGATTTCTAAATCGTACCCTTGTAGATTCCAATGGTCACCAACTAACAACACATTGAACTCAGAATGTGAGCGAGAAGTTTTCATAAAATTTGACGAGTGAGGAGACAGAGGTAAGGGAAATGTTTAATGTAATATACCATAACTTACACACTCTACTGCAATCACAGAAACACAGGTCATCAAGCACCCAAATACACGGGGTTGATCACCAAACACAGTATATATGAAGGCCCTAATACGAATCAACACCCTGTTACTGTACAGTAAAATGAGCTTCAAGGAAAGGGGCTGTACGCTGTTTGCGGAACATCTTGTTTATCTGGCATACAATCGAAAATGTCACCGCTCAGCCAGCTAATTCACAAGATGGTACGCTTGCGCCTGCAGGCAGACTTCCAGGCCAAGCACACATATCTGATGTAAAAATACCACATCGCCAAGGTTGTCAGAAAACGTCACTGCTACCCTGTGCGCTTTCCCGGCAAGTGCCACTCAGCACCGTTGCAAGATAATCTGTGCCATGTTACTAATTAGTGCCATAAGTTTTAACGGCTACAGGATGCACTGTATATGTACTACAAACACACCAGGTGTCATTATTTAGACACATTTTTAGCCTACTTTCCACATTTTGCAAAAATGAGGAAAAAGTAGACTTATGAGATCGATCCGGGAAAATGTCTGTCTGTCTGTCCTTCTGGCTGTCTGTCTGTCTGTCTGCCTGTGTGTCCCCCTCCCCCCTATCAACTCATAAACGACTGTAGCAATCGAAACCAAATTTGGTATGAGTAAAGATCTATACCGGGACATCTCAATGTTATACTTGAAAATGATGTCAGTGCTACCAACTGCTGAAAAAACGCAATTGAAATTTCAGCTCCATGTTGGATATCTTGGAATACCGGTATATACATGGGAACTATTCCAAAATTGGCACATTTATAGATAATAATACTTCAGTTTAATTTTCAGGAGACCATACATTACAGTGTTGCCAAAATGATTCTATGCCTACTGATAGGTCCAATTTTTAATGCATATAACTCGTACACTATCAATTGGATTTCAAACAAATTTCGTATGTACTCTGTGTACATAAATTGATATGACTGAGCGTGTTCTTAAGAGCCACCAGGGCTGCCAACTCTCAATAAATGCTCTTTTTATATGAGCCGTGCAAGCTGTTTCAAACATTTTCTTGCATCATTTGGACTCGTAATCCCTTCCCCACATTTTAAAAGTGCTCGCCAAGTTGACTTGTTTTAACTTATGTCCTGGAGATTGCAGCACCTTCTGGCTACTGTTTTGATGATGAGGTTGAAGTGATTCCTTCCAGAGCGCAGCATCGTCTATGTATGAAAGTGAAATATTCAATTAAACATACGTCATTTAAACAATGGACTGTATGTAAATTATACCGCCAAATAAATATTACAATATTGTACATTGTCACATTGTGTGTCACTCATTGATTGGACTATTTCAAAAGTACCAGGCATGCAATGCGGCCTGGCTTCCTGCCCTGGAACTTGACATGACTGGATTGAACTAGGAAGTCGTGAAATTCGCTTCGCCCCCTCAGAATGGATGTATTATTTAAAAATTTTTGCGGGAAGTAAAGGATTATGGGGTTGTCAAACTCCTAAGAAAAGCGTGTGTAATTTATTCTGCCTATTAAAGGTGAAGTGATGTTACATCTGCGACTAACGGCGTCTGTGCTTTGGGTAGCCATGTTGCCTAAATTTGTGCTTTTTTATGTTAATTAATATCTGTTAGTGTTTGTTATTTTGTGTCTCCCTAAAATGGATTTAAGGTATGTTATTGTTTCATATCATATAGTTTTTGTCATTGGAGCTCCGATATTGGCCTTAATATTTAATTTGGTGCTCTAGGCCAAATATTTTTTTTATGTTTCCTGATATGTAAACAAATATTTTTTCTGTACCTTCCGGGGACACGTTTCTACTGTAATTTTGATTTTAATTTATGTACCTTTTTATTTACTTAAGGGGTATTCTCCTTTGATTAGCTACACCATTTCTTCTCGTAATTTGGGGTTGACGTATATTTTGGTCTGTAGGTTGTTGATCCGTCGCTTTTAATTTACCTTTGTTGTTCTTATTATACTTGTTAATATGTAATAATGTATCTCTTTAATTGTCATTTCTCACTGGCAGAGTTTTAATTTAAATATCTTTGTTAGTCGTAAATCGGCTAGGTGTACAGTCAGTCTTTTGTTTTTTTGTCGCCATTGTAAGTTGTTATTAAAGTGCATTGTGGTCTGTTGATCATTCTCTTGGCGTCGAGCGGGACACTCAAACGTGTTGTTGTGCCCGATTAGAATTAATTTGTGTCTTTTAATCTTGTTGATTTTTCCTTGCGTTTTTCTTTGCTGTGAGTGTTCCTGTGTATTCAGCCGTCATGTAATTACTTTAATTTTTTAATTTGTCATTTTTTATTTTATTTTTGTTTCTGCTTCATTTTCTCGTGGTATAGCTGACTGTATGTCAAGCCGGTTTTACGTGTTTTGGTAATTCTTTGAGCCCATTTCTCATGTTTGTGTTTCCAGTCTGCTGGTTTTTATTTCCTATGGGCTTTATTTATTATTTGTTAAATGTTTCCGTTTTGCTCTTCAAGCCTTCATGTAATACCTTCTCTTGTTTTCCGATAGGAAATCGTTTTCTTGTTTGGGCCTTAAGCCAGTGTGCATCACCAGTGATTTTTTTTGTGGAAAGGGGAGATTTTGTGTTCCTGAAGGATCTGTTGGTAAATTTTGTATTTGCCCCTCTTTTGATTAAATTGTCTTTTATATTAAGCAAGCCTATTGTTGCATTATTTCGCCGGTGGCATTTCTGTGGGTTATTGGGACGTTTCTGTAGACGAGCCTGTGGGATTCTTCTTCTCCACCTTCCTTCATCTTTAGGTATTCTTCTGTTGGGGTGAGTTGCAGTTGTGAGCGGACCTCTGAATAAAATGTAAGTTGTGGCACCTAATCCTTCCTGCCCGAGGGTGTGTCTAATATAGTCCTGCCTGCCCGAGGGCGTGTCACTATTGTTTATCCAAATACCAATATATCAGAAAGTATGCGAGCCAACAGCCTTAACCTTTGCACACGTATAGTGCCTGACTTTCTAGATTAATTTGGAGCAACTAATGTATGTATAGCTTTTGATACATGACTTATGTCTCCTCCAACAACATTACATTGAGAAATTATGTACCAGAATATATACAACAGGGTTGGAGGAGTCAGATCTCTTATCCGAGAACATATGATTCTCCAGATCAGAAAGCACCGAAAGCCGTGAAAAACGTACAGTATAGTAAAAGGGACGTGGTATAAGAGAAAACAGGAGCAAAAGAGCGTCACTCGCACCTTGAGCCCATTCTTCTGCAGATCCACATTTGAAAAGTTGTTTTAATGACAAAGCTTTCAAAAGTAATACCTGGCCAATAATAGTGTTTAACAATATGCTGGTGTGGTTGGTGTTAAAGCCAAATCTAATTCCAGCAAGATCACTAGTACTGTCTGTCCTTCTGTCTGTCTGTCTGTCTGGCTGGCTGGCTGTGTCTGTGTTGTCCCCCCCCCCCCCTATCAACTCTTAAACGGCTGTAGCAATTGAAACCAAATTTAGTATGAGTAAAGATGTATACCAGATTATCTCAAGCCCATATTTGAAAATGATGTCAGTGCTACCAACTGCTGAAAAACGCACTAGAAATTTGAGCTCCATGTTGGATATCATGGAAGATATGCATGGGAGCTATTCCAATATTGGCACACATGTAGATAATATTATTTCAGTTTTATTTCCAGGAGGCCATACATGGCAGTGTCGCCAAAATAATTTTAAGCCTTCTGATAATTCCATTTTTTAAATGCATATAACATCTACATTATTAATTGGATTTATACGAAATTTTGTATGTAATATGTGTACATAAACAGATATGACTGAGTGTATTCTTAGGAGTCAACAGGGCTGGCAACTGTTAATAATTGCTCTCTCTATTTTCTTCATCCAAATACCAATATACCTGAAAGTATGCAAGCCGACAGCTTTAAACTATGCACACGTATAGTACCTGACATTTTAGATAAATTTAGAGTAACTTATATACTTCAGTTCTACCAATATGATTCTAAGCCTGCTGATAGGGCGAATTTTTAAATACATGTAACTTCTATACTATCAGTTGAATTTGAACCAAATTTCGTATGTGCTATGAGTAGCATAACAGATATGACTATAAGTATTCTTAAGAGCAATCAGGGCTGCCAACTGTTAATAAATGCTGTCTATATTTTTTATCCTAATATCAATATATCAGAAAGTATGCAAGCCAACAGCTCTATACTTTGCACACGTATAGCACCGGGCACTCTAGATTAATTTGGAGTAATTAATATAAGTCAGTGCTGCTAACATGATTCTATGCTTGCTGATAGGTCCAGTTTTAATATACATGTAACTTCACACAAAATTGGCACAACAATATATAATATTTCCGATTATTTCTAACCAGCACACGCATAACATTGTTGCCAACATGCTTTTACGCTCACTGATGGACCCAATTGTTAACTGCATGTAACGTCCATTCTATCCATTGGACTTCAACCAAATTTTTTATTCTCTACCTTAAGAGATGGAACTACGAATATATTCAGTCACCAGGGCTGCCAACAGTAGTGCTATATTTGGGTATATTATACCAAAAGTATGTCGAACTAATTATACATTTCGATATTACCAACTTAATTTCGTCATTATTCTAGATAGGTTCATATACTGTAGAATAATCATTGGCATGAAAAGTAGGCTTTTAGTTCGTCACGGAACTTCTTGTTGTTCTTGTGATGGACACCATCACTCGTGACCTGCAACGGAATGTTCCTTGGGCCCTTTTGTATGCAGATGATATAATGGTTGCAGATGTCACCCGAGAAAAACTCCAATGTCAAGTTGAAGACTGGAATAACCGCCTCTCCCAGTATGGCCTATGTTTGAATGTGAAAAAGACGGATTATCTGGAATTAAACCCAAGCGACGGTACCATTCAAGTCTCTGGACAAAATCTAGTCAAGACAGAATGCTTCAGGTACCTTAGATCTCGTCTTCAGAGTGATGGCAACTTCATTGATGAAGTAAGAGCCAGGGTAAACGCAACCTGGTTGCGGTGGAAGGAGGTCACGGGTGTGCTTTGCGACAAGAAAATGCCACTTCGTCTCAAATCAAAGATATATCGGACAGTGGTACGGCCAGTTGCGCTGTATGGAGTGGAATGTCGACCATCCGACAATATTTCAGAACATCACCTACACGCCAAGGAAATGAGAATGCTCCGTTGGACAATGAGCATCTCCCTTATTGACCATGTCAGAAACGACACAATTTGGGAGCAAATGGGTGTCGCCCCAATTGTGGACAAAATGAGAGGGTAACGGCTCCGATGGTATGGCCATGCCTGCGAGCAATGTCTGACTCTGTCCTTAATTTTAAGGTTGAAAACCTACGCCCCAGAGGAAGACCGAAGCAGCGTTGGCAAGACACAATAAAAGGTGACTTAAAAATTACCGGCCTAAATCTAGCTGACGCAAGAAACCGGACTAAATGGAGGTCAATTACCAAAAAAGCGGACCCTGCACCAGCGGGACAACGCTAGGAAGAAGAAGATATGTTGGGAGTCTATCTGGAACTAAAGCCATGGTAACCATAGCAACCATTGTTCCTGCATATTACGTCAGGTGCGTCATTTATACATTGTTATGTTAGTAACGTGCCTTAAATTCGTATTGTTTGTTTCGCTAAGAATTTATATGTTTCGATTAATGTTGAATACTGATTAGTGTAAAAATTATCGCGAACGGAAACGTGAATTACAAAAACATATTCTCCACATGTTCATGATCCTATATTTCTTCGTCTAGCGGGGAAAGTGTAATAATTATAATACTAATTGAAGAGAAGAGGAGACAAGCTGACCACAGAAAGGCACTGTTACCAAACCTGTTTGAGTCCACCATCTTCAAGTTTTAGAGGTGCTAGCAACTGCTTCGCATCTTAACTTTTCCTTCAGCCAACAGAGGCGGAAGCATGATCACGTTGTTCAAACAGAGCGGAAATGTAATTGCAGAAAGCGAAGCACGGTACCACTGATTCATGTAAACAAGTTGGGACAGTTTTAATCAGGTCACTCTACATAATACTGTTCTTCTTTCTATTTTATTTGTGTCTAGTTTAATTAGAGCAAAGACAGCGCACACCAAAGAGCATGTTGGACGAGTGCAGCTCGGAACTCTGACATAACAACGAGTTCAAAAGTTAGCGAATGAATTGTTCCAATAAAATTGTTTTTACCACAGATCCCACTCAACTTTCATTCCACAAACCTTAAGTCTTGTGAACTTGGATATGTGCTTAATTTGTCTGTTAACCTGTATTACTGTGGCGACTGCAATGGTTGCATGTAACTATAATCTTATTATATAAGTAACGAGCCGGAGGCTGGAATGCGCAAACTGGTGACGACATCGGCTAATCGTGGCGTGTGTAACGAGGTGTGGTTCTGACCAGAGCGTGGAAGGTCACAGCCCGTCGCTAGAGGGCCAGCGTGCACGTCACGTGACGATACAAAGCGAGCAGCAGCATGCATCAATCGTCCAACGCTGCCAGTCGCATTGCAAACAGTGACATGGAGGCGTCAAACGAAGAGCAAAGAGGTGTTGTTGGGTGTCTGACAACCGAAGGAGTAGGGGTAACGGACATTCATCGCCGAATGTCACAAGTGTACGGTGAACACTGCATGTCCCTTGCAAGGGTCAAGGCGTGGCACAAGCGCTTCAGGGAAGGATGGGTGTCGTTGGCCGATGATGCCCGGTCTGGGGCACCCCCTGCATTACCGATGACAACGTCCAGCTGGTTGATGCACTCATTACCCAGGACCGCCGAGTGACAGTGAACGCCATAGCCGCCGAGGTCGCTCCAGGACAATGCACGACCTCATACGGTCAACACAGTCGTGGCACTCCTGCAGAAATTCAAATGGGAGGTTCTCGGCCACCCTCCATACAGTCCAGACTTCTCTCCCTGTGATTACGCCATGTTTGGTCCCCCTGAAAAAGGGCTCAGTGGGGCCAACAATTCACCTGTACGTGCGGAACTGGTTGACATCGCAGCCCAGGGAATTTTATGAGACTGCCATTCACCGTCTCGTGTGACAGTAGGACAAGTGCCTCAACAGCCAGGGCCAATACTTCTAACATACAGGTACTGGTTTCTTCAATTATGCCTCCGGATCGTTACTTTTTGAACGCACGTTATATATTGGGCTAAAGTGTATGTTCCACAAAACTCAAGCTCCTAAACCAGAGGGAGTTAGAAGGTGTGGTTTGTACCAAAATCTTCCAAATGGTCTCAATAGTACAGGAAAAATCTTGCATTTCTTGGAAAGTCAACGGAAATATATTTATTTGATTTTAAAGGCACTTATAAACGAACAAACAAGACGATAGCCCCTGGCAGAAGTGTGTTGCGTACAGCCCGCATAGCACCAGCGCCGGGCAGGTAGTCTGTACTCATGGGGCGCACACGATTTGTGCATGACAGAGTTCACAATATTGGTCACAGAACTCGCAGATGGACATCTGGTTGGGTTCATCTTACACATGTAGTGGATGTAGCCATGCATAGCCATGGAGTTGACAAAATGTTCGCGTCTGACCAGGCTCTGTCTGTCATGGTCTCTGTCTAATAGGACCATTCCAGATATCTTCTCTTCTTCCTACTCCAAGTGCCCGTAGATGGCTGCAAGAACTGCTAATAGGAAGTGTTGTATACCAGCCTTGAGCGAGTGTATTTAGATACTCCAAGCAACTTCTCGAGCGTCAGGAACAGTCTCTCCCATCCTACCTCAATCCCATAAGTGAGTGTTGGTAAGATTCTTGCGCACTTCAGGGATAATCTGGTTATCGTGTTGGTAGCCATTTTCAGTGTTGCCTCAGTAATCAAATTTATTGCTTTTCAGTCGGTCAACACGATTGTGCCCAATGGTAACAGGTGGTTCCATAATCCTGAAATACATTTACACGATATAAATACACTTGGATGACCAGTTTCGATTGTAAAGCGGTCATCATCAGATCCTTTACACTAGTTATATGCGATTTCTTTTACAAGTTGTGCTTGTTTATAATAACTGCTGCTACTAAATAAGTGTAAATGCCGTCACCCACATACTTGTTGATTTAGATTTCATAACCTTAGTGTAAAGGAACTGATGATGACCGCTTGGCGATCGAAACTGGCCATCCGAGAGAATTTATTAATCTCATGTAAATCGTTCTCAGGATTAGTGAAACACCCTTTACAATCGTGTTGACCGACTGGAAAGCATAAACATTTCGATAATCTGGTTATCAAAGGATTCTCGTACGTATTTCCATAAACCGATTTCCAAATGATCACATTTCTGAAACGGAGAGGCTCGTTATTTCCAAATGGGTTCTTACCGATTGCTCTATTTCTGAAGCTACATTTGTGGTTTTCAAGAATTCAGAATGAAAAGATTTATAATAAAAAAAAAAGGAAGGAGAGGTAGATGACCTCGCTGTTGTACTCCTTAACACAAGAATAATTCACCAAGTGACTAAAATCGAACAGAAGATGATTGTTTAATTCGTTGTTCAATGTAACTTACCATCATAAATCATTTAAAATGTTCAAGTAAAAAACTAATTACTATGCTGACCACGACCAAAATAACTCCAGGAACGAAAGGAGTAAAGTTACTGGTGATTTCCATTGGCATTTCGGAAGTAAGTGGTTTGGAATCCACGCTTCCCAATGTGGGAGCTTACTCTATGGAGTTGAGACCGTTCCAAAGGATGATTTTGGAAATATGTCATCATCTGAAGATTACAGTGACATTGTCTGAGTGCGTGATGCCAGCTAATCTCTGTAGAAGCGGAATGACAGGCCAGGCTGGTCCAGCCGAGCTGCTCGCCAGTGAGCAGCGGACCACTCGCCGCCTTGCGTGAGTAAACCTGCAACTTGCAATACAACTCTGCTGTGGGGGCTGCCGTCACTGCGCGGTGGATACAGCATGACTGGCAGGAAGCGCATGGACTTGTGTTATGACCTTCGCCCAGTGACGTATTGGCTATCAGTCCCAGTCCCTCTCCAACCGTGCTCCGAGCATCACTGCTGAGTACTCGCGTGTACGCTTACTCAATCTCGTGGATTTGAAACAGCCTGACCTAGTTAATGGTATGGACTCTCACAGAGCACGGCGTTGCTCTCTCTAATATTACTACCAAGTCAAGCGCTTACACTCCGTGTACTCTTCGGTTCAGCGACGAAGGACGTCAAATGTTAAATTCAAACGTAAGAGGGCATTTTCAGCGCTGCGAATTACGTTATTATTCTAATCAACACCACTAAAGCTAGGTCCATGTAAATATGAGGGAAATTTTACCAATGCGGGTGAGCTGTTCATTTGTCTTGGCAGACACACAATCCGTAGCCATGACAACCGCAGCACTTCTAGGACACTGTAGATGTGCTGTGTCTACGATATCCATAGAACTCAGCGATAGATGCACATTGTCACACGGTCCACGTTTCAGCAGATTATATCACAATGAGAAATATTACAGACGTAGTCCTCGCATATTTTGGTCATTTTTGCAGCTGCTGTTCGGGCCATTGGTGATTTCTTCGGAGCAACCCTCATCAAAGATCCCAAACAGATGAACTTGCTAACAGCTTCTTGTCTCGGGTGTGTCACCTTTGATGGTTATTCTTTGAGCAGATCATGGCTGCCTGTAATTAGATTAGCGTCTTCTTCCTTGACTGATGAGGTAATGCGATTATGTTTCGACATGAACTCTATCTAATGTTATTTACTTCTTGGAGGCGATATGCCATTGTTAGCTCACTTAATTGTAACCTTGATACCAGGACAAGCAGTTTCCAAGAAACATTGCACAGGGCCCTTTTTGTCGGTCTGGTAACATTGCAGCACAGTGGCAAAATACATGCGTAGCCGGGTGCCTCATTACTGCGCTGAAATGTTGCTAGATCTATGACCTTCTCGACTTTACATTAAAGGTAACTTATGTCTTGGATACAAGATTACATGACATAATAATACTAATAACAATAATCGTACGGATAACTCTCGGTACCGAAGACACATCGATAACAATCTTAACTCAGAGCCAAAAAGAGCAATTCCCCTTGGGGCGGATGACCTCGCTGTTCCGCCCCTTTAGGCAACAATAACTAACTTACTATCGAACCCGGAGCCCACCTCCCAAATACCATTTAAATTACATACAGACCAGCAGCCAATCAGAGCAGCTCGTTTACAAATTCAAACTCCCGCTACAGAGACACACTCAAATCAACAATTAATTACACATCACTACAATGTTATATCGGCCTTGCGACCGCGCTCGGTACCACGGTTCACCACGGCCGACTTATTCGGGATGGTGCCCCATGGGTCGCGAGTTCGGTGTGACATCTACAATTCATCACATGTCATCTCATCCCAAATCAAAAAAGTCCTCTCGGCACGCCGGAAGGCGAAGGTAGATTTCACCGGACAAACTTGGAGATAGGCGAAAATAGGCAGAATATGCAGGTTTTCGTAGAAGGATCAGACCTCATTTATCGCGTGAAAGTATTTTACAATTGGAGATTAATTAACTTTGTTTTTCTTCATTTTACACATATTTTAAACATCGTATTGTCTTATGGGGACGGTAACCTTCTTGTCATTTGGAGTCCACTTTTAGCCTATTTTCAATTTTGAAAAAATAGGCTTATGAGATCACCTTTTGTCCGTGTGTGTGTGCGCGTGTGTGTGTGTGTGTGTGTGTGTGTGTGTGTGTGTGTGTGTGCCCCCCTAATAAAATCTAAACGGCTGGAGCGATTTCAGTGAAACTCGGTAAGTTCATAGCACTATTCCCGGCGACCTCGACCGTGCCCATCGAATTTTTTTACGTCTCACCAATCCAACATGGCGGCTGTGCGAAATATTTCACTAGCATTCAGTATCTCTGAAACTATAACGGATATCGCCCTGAAATTGTGTACGGTGATAAAGAGTACTACTAGAAGTTCACCTATGAGACTTTCAAAAACTTGGTTACTACATAACCAACATGGCGGCCAAGCGAAGTGGAGACTTTTAAATAGACTTTTCTCGCGATTTAACTATCCAAACGTAATGAAACTTGGTACAGCAAATATTTATACACATTGCAATGCACTGGAGTCTAATTTAGTTCAATTGTTTACATAACCTCAAAATGGCGGCTGTGCGAAATATTTCACTGACATTCTATATCCCCGAAACTATTACAGATATCACCCTGCAATTTTGTACGGTGATTAAGGGTACTGATACAAGTTTACCTATGTATAATTCATAAACCTGTAAAGTACAAAACGAACATGGCGACCAAGCGAATTTGAAATATTTTAATAGACTTTTCTCGTGAGTTAACTCTCTGAGCGCAGTGAAATGTGGTACAGTAAATGATTTTGCAGATTGTAATGTACTGCCATCTAATTTAATTCAATTGTTTACATAAGCTCAAGATGGCGGCTGTGCGAAATTTTAAAATTAAGTTTTTATTTCTTGTGTCGTAATCATGCGATCGAAGTGAAAGTTTGAATAATGAACCTAAGCAATAAGTGTCCTTGAATGGTACATAACTCTATGGCCTATACATATAACAATCCTAAATGGCAAGCTTCCGTAATATTTAGACGGTTCTCAATATCTATGAATCTTTTACAGCAACCAAACTGAAATTTTTATGTTCATAGAGACTATGAACATATGTTCACCTATAGGACTTTCAGTAACCTGGTGAGCACGAATCCAACATGGTGGCGATGCGAAGTATAAATATTTAAATGGACGTTTCTCGCGAATTAACTATCCGAGTGGCGTGAAACGTTGCACGTTAAATGCTTACAGAAATGTTGATCCACTGGCATCTAATTTATTTCAATTGTTTGCCTAATCACAAGATGGCTGCTGTGCGTAATTTTAAAATCTCGTTTTTACTTCTTGTGTTCTAATCATGCGATTGAAGTTTGAATACCACACGTACTCAATAATCTTAATATGAAAATGAAAATCCACAGCCTGCTTCCAGTCTCCGACCGGGTCAGGAATGGAATGAATGAAGCCCCCATCTAGCGGCGAGGATATGAACTGTGCCGGCTGCCGAGGCCTGACGCACTCCTCTGGGGCAATGATTAAATGAATGACAGATGAAATGAAATGATAGTGGAGAGTGTTGCTGGAATGAAATTTTGACAGGGAAAACCGGAGTACCCGGAGAAAAACCTGTCTGCCTCCGTTTTGTCCAGCACAGATCTCACATGGAGTGACCGGGATTTGAACCACGGAGCCAGCGGTGAGAGGCCGGCGTGCTGCCTCCTAAGCCACGAAGGCTTTAATCTTAATATAATAGTACAAAAATAAAAATCCAACCTGGCGACCATCTGAAATATTTAGACGGTTCTCAATATCTACGAATCTGTTACAGCAATTAAACTGAAATTTTGTATGTTGATAGAGGCAATTAACATGAGCAGGATATATGAAAATAGGCTGTACAGTTCTTCACGGAACTACTTGTTATACTTGTGGTCACACTGTCCTTATGCAAGGTTTCGACACTGATGTGTAACTATGTAACGGTCTGTTACTTTTTCACGCAAAATTATATCTCCCGCAGAGATGTTGGTTGGTTCCTCAGTTTAGGGGCTGCGACAACGCGGTCATATAACCCCGTGTACTTTGGGTGAGTGTAGAATCTGTCTGATAAACGGTGTGAATTGTGATGGCTGTATTAGTCTGTAATTCAGGTTAGGAATGCAGACGCTAAATTTCAAGCAGTAGTTCCTAATGTTGCTACCAGATACTAACGTCAACGCCACCTAGCTGTGAACTTGGCTACTAGATGCCACCTCAATCAGCAACTCGCAACGAACGTTGGAACTTCCCCTCCAAAGGAAAGCTTACTGAGGGATTTTTAGCGCTCTTAGAAAATCCGACGACTTTGGCCGGCTTTGAACCCGCGACCTTGGGCATAGAAGTTCAGCATGCTACC
This sequence comes from Meconema thalassinum, assembly GCA_946902985.2. NCBI lineage: Eukaryota > Metazoa > Arthropoda > Insecta > Orthoptera > Tettigoniidae > Meconema > Meconema thalassinum. The sequence continues at coordinate 802,620,852 of OX336388.2, forward strand.
AGTTACGTCACCGAAGCCGCTTCACACTATAATAATATCGTATGGCCTCGGGTGCCTGGTGCAAGCTTTGCTATTTGACACCCAGAGGGTAGCTTGCATGTCGAATTTCGTAGTTCCTTGACTATGAAAGTCAAGGAGGTTAGATGTTAGATATCTAATCTCCTTGAACACAATAGCGCTTTGTAGTAGAGAAATGAGGAACTTTGTGCTGGCGGAAACTCCCGAGATTAATTTTGCCATTATGAACTCGGCCTACTGAATTCAAATGGGTTCTTTGACATGCCAACATCGTATGACATGCGTATCGTATTTTTGCCGCATTTCAAAAATCACTTACCACGGTCAGGGGCGAACCTGCAATCTTGGGGTTAGTAGACCGACACGCTATCCACTCACCCACCGTGGCAAGCTGCTTCACACTTAGTCAGATGGAAATCTGAATCTGATTTCGCGCAAGTGCGTTGTCATGGCAACGTCTGATGGCTCATCACTCATCAATTTAGTAGTGTTGCCATGTCAACCACTGATAGCTCTTGGCATTTTCTTATAATTCCGAAATAATTTTCCTCATCCCTTGGCGCAATGGTGGCTCATATCAAAAATTCTTTCAGACAAACGATTTAGGTAATTATTAGGGGAATATTGTCCATTTTGTACGGTTTTGATATTGTGCCTATTAACAGAGATATGATTAATGTTTCCCGAAAAAAACACTTTTTCCCACCCCTTTGGTCAATGGTTGGTGCTATCAAAAAACGTTTCACACATAAATTTCTGAGCTTTATCCGACACATAGTATGAACTTTGAACGGATTCGATATTTCACATATTAAGAGAGTTATAGCAATATTTCATTTTTTCGAAAAAAAAAAGTCCCCCATTTTCATCCCCTTCGGCCGATTTAGCCCAGTAACGAACTCGTCCGAGATTTTAAGGGTATACATATTCGGTAAAAAATTCAAAGTGATTGGTGCAAAATTACGGCTGTTATCGTGTCCACAAGAAACTGATATACATATATACATATATTACATAAATTATATATACACTTTTGAACTGACGGTGGTTTTGGGGTCTGGGGGATGTGAAAAGCGAATATATGTCGAAATTTTCCGGAAATCGAAACATGGTACCCATTGCAATAGTTAGCTTTCTAATGAAATCGTGGGTTGGCGACCACGGGGCCCCAGCTGAGTCCGGCATTGTTTCCACTTACTTGTGCCGGGCTCCTCTCTGTCTTCTTTCCTGTCGACCTCACTTGGTCAACTCTTGTTCTCTTCTGACCCCGACGGTATTAGGGTATCCGAGGCCTAGGGAGTCTCTTCCTTTCCCGCCTTAATTGGCCCTTGTCTCTTCTTTTCTGATACCCTCCTTCTGCGAGGTGTCAGCCTTCTTTTTCTCTTTATGTTATCTCCTGCCTTCTGCTTAAGGCCCTCAAGGAGGCCGGGTGTATGTAGCCCCACCACATTTGGTGCACCCTAGATAATGCTACACCCTCAGGGGCTCACGGCTGGTGAGTTCGGGAGTTGGCGACCCCGAGAGATTCCTGAGCTGGGTCCGTTTTCCCTTTTTGTCCCTTACCTTTGGGGCGGACCCTCTCCTCTTTCACTTTCCTATCTGCCTTTCATGGCTCTCCTTCCTTCCAAGTCCCTCAATCCGCCTTCTTCGAGGGTTGAGGGCATTTCTTTTCCTCCTGTCCTTTATTTGCCTTATTCTCCTTTAGTTTTCCATTTCTTCTTCTAGTATATAGGTTAGTAGTTAGTTTTAGTTTTAAGTTCGCATTTCATTTTCATCTTCACGATCACCCAAACCATCAGGGGCCGATAACCTAGATGTTAGGCCCCTTAAAACAACAATTATCATCATCATCATCTAATGAAATCTACCTAAAATACTACCGTCAACGACACCTAGCTGTGAACTTGGCTACTAGATGCCACCTCAATCAGCAACTCTCAACGAACGTTGGAACTTTCCCTCCGAAGGAAAGCAAACTCAGGTTTTTAGCGCTCTTAGTAAATCCGACGACTTCAGCCGGGTTTGAACCCGCGACCTTGGGCATAGAAGTTCAGCATGCTACCAGTTCCGATACCGAAGTCGCTTCCCACAGACATATGAAAACTGAATGTGATCTCGTGCAGTGGCGTTGTCATAGCAACTGCTGATGGCTCATCCCTTATCAATTAAAAGTAAAGTTGTCATGGCAACCTCTCTTGGCACTTGGCATTTTCTTATAATTTAAATCATTTTGTTCACCCCGTGGCGTAATGGTAGGTCATATCAAAAATTCTTTCAGACAAAAGTTTTAGGTAATTATTGGAGGAATATTGTCCATTTTGTGCGGTTTTGATATTGTGCCTGTTAACAGAGATATGATTAATGTTTCCCGAAAAACCCACTTTTTCCCACCCCTTTGGTCAATGGTGGGTGCTATCAAAAAACTTATTTGACATAAATGTTTGGCACTTATCCGACACATATTATGAACTTTGAAGGGATTCTATATTTCATGTATTAAGAGAGTTATAGCGATATTTCACTTTTTCGAAAAAAGCCCCCCAATTTCACCCCCTTTTACCGATTTTGCCCATTAACGAACTCGACCGAGATTTTATAGGGATACATATTATGTAAAAAATTCAAAGTGATTGGTGCAAAATTACGGCAGTTATCGTGTCCACAAGAAACTGATATATATATATATATATATATAGATAGATAGATACATATATACATAAATTATATATAAACTTTTGAACTGACGGTGGTTTTGGGGTCTGGGGGATGTGAAACGCGAAGATATGTCGAAATTTTCCGGAAGTCGAAACATGGGACCCATTGCAATAGTTAGCTTTCTAATGAAATCTACCTAAAAGCGAGTCTCATTAAAACTATTATTATTTCAAACAAATTCCTACTTTAGGTCTATAAAAACTTTCATACTTCTACAATCAACCTCCTCGAGGTCTTTCTCACTTCCTAAAGCATACTAAAAGCTTAACTTTTCATTTTTACTAAAATATTATCACGCTGAAGCAGCTGCTGAAAGTCGCCACGGAAGTCATTATAAGTGAACTCATTAAGGCACACCATCTAGCCAGTCAGTAGTCAAAGTTTGGACTATTTCAACTAGTCATCTACCGTAAATTATTAACTAAAAGTTCAAGCTCAACAAATTTTATATTATTATTATTAATTCAACTCCCTGAACACCTCAATGGCGAAGGTGGCGGGGCTAAAATCATTAAATCACTCCCCATTCTATCTAACATCCCAGGCGAAGGACCGCTTAGTCGCACCGTGTACCTCATTCAGAGATTAGCCGGGGAGGTACACCTTTACAACTGTAAAAACCACAGATATTCAAAATAGTTTTCCTCAGTATCCCTTTGTTCTGTTGATGAAATTTTGCACACTCTTAGAACAGTCCTTTATCTTTAGTTTTCTACTTGAATATTTGCAATTAACTTTCCCTAGTTATTAAAAACAATCAAAAGTTTGGACTAATTTATACATTTTCTTGATCATTTCTACAAAACTTCACATTTCTGGACGATATTTTTTTAGAATGTCCATAATTCTTGAGTTAAAAATGTAAACTAACGTCTTTTGTTTATCTTTTGAAATAATATTTTCTTCTTTATATGAGTAGATTTTTTTACATATCAGCGAGCTATGCTTACTTAGAAAATACAAAACACAAATGTCACAGCAATGGTCCTAGTTCACACGGATGTCATGTGAATACAAAGTTTCATCAAAATATCTCAAAAACGTTTCCTCCTATTGGTAAGATTAACGCTCGTTCCCCAAACTCTAATTTGTTCTTTTGTTTTCCTTCATAACTCAAACTGGTTTTGAGATATTCTGATGAAATTCGGTATTGACCTGTATCATTTGTGTCTTAAGAATGTGAACTAGAACCATTGATGTAACATTTGATTTTTGTATTTTCTGAGCGAACATACCTCAATAACATGTCCAAAGAAATCTACTCTTATAAAAAGGGGAGAAAAAATATTATTTGAAAATATTGGCAAAAGATGTTAGTTTTCTTTTTCAACACAAGCATTATGAACATTCTAAAACAATAATCTTCCAGAAATGTGAAGTTAAGTAGAAATTAACAAGGAAAAGCAAGCATGATCAGCGTCCAAATTAGTCCATAATTTTAGATTTTTTAAATAACTAGGGAAAGTTAATTGCAAATATTCAAGTTGAAAGCTAAAGTCAAAGGGCAGTTCTAGGAGTGTGCATACTTTCATATCAACAGAACAATGGGATACCGAGAAACTCTATTAAGCCAACAATAACTAACTTGTTAATGCCAAGGAAGACCTCTTGAGCTCAGGCACCGTCTTCACGAGTTTAGAACAGGACTCTTGCACTGGTGGAATAATCAAAGAGTGTATCCCGTGACACCACAGCCCATCTACCAAGTGACTGCTGCTGGGATTTCCTCACTGTTAGACAGTAACTCAATTGTCCTCACGAGGCTGAGTCCAGCCCTCACGCCAGCTTCTAAAATCCTGGGTGGAACCAGGGAAGCGAACTCGGGGCCGCCGGGTGAAAGGCAGGCGCGTTACCTCCACAAGCTCATGAGGCCAGCATACCTTATTATAGATCTTTTGAATTAGAGTCATTGCCAATTTCAATGTTCCATTTAGCAATGCCATTCATCAGATAATAGTGACCTGTAGCGAAGATTTAAACAGTGTTGACAAAGCGATATCCACTACTGATCAGAGTGCCGTCGGTATTTCCTCCTTTCAAAAATACGATATCCCGGGCGTGGAATGGCTCATCCACCAATGGTCCATTGAGGAAGCCACGAGCAATTCCTACTTCAATGGCGTGGCTTTACGGCAGTTCCCTGTATTCTTTGCTGTCTGATGCTTATATAAGGTGCGTTCAAAAAGTAACGAGCCGGAGGCTGGAATGCGCCAACCGGTGACGACATCGGCTAATCGTGGCGTGTGTAACGAGGTGTGGTTCCCACCAGAGCGTGGAAGGTCGCATCCCGTCGCTAGAGGGCACGCGTGCACGCCACGTGGCGATACAAGGCGAGCAGCAGCATTCATCATTCGTCCAACGCTGCCAGTCGCACTGCAAACAGTGACATGGAGGCGTCAAACGAAGAGCAAAGAGGTGTTGTTCGGTTTCTGACAGCGAAAGGAGTAGGGGGAACGGACATTCATCGACGAATGTCGACATGCGAACACTGCATATCCCTTGCAAGGGTCAAGGCGTGGCACAAGCGCTTCAGGGGAAGGACGGGTGTCGTTAGCCGATGACGCCCGGTCTGGGGCACCCCCGTGCATTACCGATGACAACGTCCAGCTGGTTGATGCATTCATTACCCAGGACCGCCGAGTGACAGTGAACGCCATAGCTGCCGTGGTCGGATTGAGCGTCGGAAGTGTGCACATCATCATGAAGGAACGACTGCACTTGCGAAAAGTGTGAGCCCAATGGGTGCCCCACAGTCTTCAACCACACCAAGAAGCATGTCGAATGGCCCACTGTTTTGGTCTCTGCAGCGCTATACGAGAGAAGGGAATGGGTTCCTGGCACGAGTGGTGGTTTGAGATGAGTCATGGTGTCATCACTTCGAACCAGAATCCAAACGACAAACACTCCAGTGGAAGCATCCAGGGTCACCACCACCCAAAAAAGGAAAGGCCATCCACACGAGTGCAGGATAGGTAATGCTGACGTTCTTCTTTGATCAAGATGGTCCCCTTCTGATACACTTCTTGCCACACGGGACAACAGTGAATGCCCAGCGTTACTCGCAAACCTAGACCACCCTTCGCCAAGTGATCAAAACGAAACGACCAGGCAATCTCACCCGTGGGGTCATTCTGCTCCACGACAATGCACGACCTCATACGGTCAACACAGTCGCGACACTCCAGCTGAAATTCAAATGGGAGGTTCTCGGCCACCCTCCATACAGTCCAGACCTCTGTCCCTGTGATTACGCCATGTTTGGTCGCCTAAAAAGGGCTCTGCGGGGCCAACGATTCACCTCGGACGTCGACGTCCAGCTGTACGTTAGGAAATGGTTCACATCGCAGTCCAGGGAATTTTATGAGACAGCCATTCATCGCCTCGTGTCACAGTGGGACAAGTGCCTCAACAGCCAGGGCCCATACTTCTAACATACAGGTACTGGTTTCTGTAATTATGCCCCCGGCTCGTTACTTTTTGAACGCACCTTATATACACAGACTGTCTCCCCCGTGCATCGCGTCGTATCGAGCAGTATTTATGGTCTAACCTAATGTCTTTATTGATAATTGCGAGTGCACGAGAGACTATATTAACAATGCGAGCATCCCGGGGATAGAATTTGTAATGCAAATGCTGGGTTGTGATGTATTGGCCACGTGATAGCATCCTCTACGAAGCGACGCCATAAATCGCACCCAGCGTCGTTTTCACTGTCTCCTCTGTGCACACCTAATAAGCATCTCCCCGCCAGTCGCTGCGGATCTGCTACAGACTCTCTGAATGCCGTGCGGGGGCGGTATAAGTCTCTCTCGCCTTGCAGAGAAGTATTCGTTACCTGAAAATACTTGTTGTATTACCAGCAATCACTGCCAACATTTTGCAATAATATTATGCACAGCTCGTTCTGCGGCCAGTTATTACTGATTAAAGAATACGAAGTAACTAGCTAGATATCACCCTCGTAAAGAAGGTTGGTTGGTTCCTCAGTTTAGGAGCTGCGACAATGTGATCATGTAGCCCCGTGTACTTTGGGTGTGTGTAGAATCTGTCTGAAAACCGATGTTAATTGAGATGGTTTTAATAGTGTGTGTTTTCAGTAATTCAGGTAAGGACTGCGGACGATCAATTTCAAGTAGGTCCCATTTTTTTGCAACCAAATGCTACCGTCAACGACACCTAGCTGTGAACTTGGCTACTAGATGCCACCGCAACCGGTGCCGGAAGGCGAACGTTAGAAATTAAGAGCGTTAATCAAATCTACCGTACACGTTTAGCTTCACACAAATGTAGTTAGTGGGAGGTTCTTTTATACGCCATAAATCTATGACATGGTCCACCGGCTTTACTTCACCTCTGAAGAAAGGCATACTGAGGAATTTTAACGCTCTTAAAAAATCCGACGACTTGGGCCGGGTTCGAACCCGCTATCTTGGGCATCGAAGCTCAGCATGCTACCAACTACTCCACAGAAAGAAGGAAAGGATGATAAGCTTTCTAATTGATATTGCGGTGCCAATTCATCAACAAATCTGCTAGCAAAATATTACCAAGTATCTGCCCTTGACTGGAGGAATACGACCAATGTGATGTTGCTGCACAAAGCCATCTTTTCCACAGGCATTATCCCTAAATCATTGGCTAGCAATTAGGAAACATTGGGAATACATCCTGCAGACCTGTTCTATAATTCGTTCATTTCTCCACCTGTCACCCTAAGAAAGTTGGCTTGCTAACAAGATTTGTTGATTTGTAGGCTACCGGAAGATATTGTGAAATAGAGATGTCATAATTATAATAACAAGAAGTTCCGTGACGAACTGAAGAGCCTACTTTTCTTAAAATGAAGATTCATGCCAATGATTAATCTACATTATATGCACCTATCTAGAATATTAGGGTAAAAATATAGACAGCATTTATTAACAATTGTCAGCCCTGATTGCTCTTAAGAATACTTATAGTCATATCTGTTATGTTACACATAGCATATACGAAATTTGGATGAAATCCAACTGATAGTATAGAAGTTACATGTATTTAAATATTGGTCCTATCAGCAGGCTTAGAATCATGTTGGTAGAACTGACGTATAGAAGTTACTCCAAATTAATCTAAAATGTCAGGTACTATATGTGTGCATAGTTTGAAGCTTGGAAACTTTCTGATATATTGGTATTTGGATAAAAACAAGAGAGAAAGCAATTATCAACAGTTGGCAACCCTGGGTGCTATTAAGAATACGCTCAGTCATATCTGTTTATGTACAGATATTACATACAAAGTTTGGTTGAAATCCAATTGTTAGTGTCGAAGTTATATGCATTTAATAATTGGACTTATCAGAAGTCTTTAAATTATTTTGGCAACACTGTCATGTATGTCCTCCTGGAATTCAAACTGAAATAGTATTATCTACATGTGTGTCAATTTTGGAATAGCTCCCATGTTTACCTTCCAAGATATCCAACATGGAGCTCAAATTTCTAGTGCGTTTTTTCAGCAATTCGTAGCACTGACATCATTTTCAAATATAGACTTGAGATATTCTGGTATACATCTTTACTCATACTAAATTTGGTTTCGATTGCTGCAGCCGTTTAGGAGTTGATAGAGGGGGACCCACACAGCCAGACAGACAGGACAGACAGACAGACAGACAGAAGTACAGACACACACACATTTTCCAGGATCGATCTCAGAAGTCTACTTTTTCCTCATTTTTGCAAAATGTGAAAAGTAGGCTAAAAATACTTTTATTTTTATTTTTTTTATTTTTAGGGGAAGAAATGCATTTACGCACAGAGTGTCGGGCTCCTGCTCCTGAGTAGCAGACTACCGACTAAAACTCCCCCGTTACTTCTGAACACTAGCCTGGAACCGTTTATCACATTACTTCAGGCTAGAGTCATTTTATATTTGCCCGTAGGGCACTCTTCCGTAATGAATGATCTTCAGTGGCGATCCAGATCCGTCTTCTTTGTTCGGAGGATATCTTCAACAAAGCTTGCTACCAGTTTCCAGTTTTCCTCATTTTGTAGCATCACTGCAACAATATTGTCCGGGGATATCTCTACATCAATGTGATCTTGAAGAGACTGCCTACTTTGGGCCCACCGTCCACAAGAGAAGAAGGTGTGATTAGCACTATCTACCTCATTAACACAGTAGATACAATCTGGTGAATCCACTTTCCCCATCTTCTTAAGATAAGAACAGAAGTACCCATGGCCAGTCAAGAACTGAGTGAGATAATAACCAACCTCACCATGTTTTCTCTCTGTCCAAACCTGCACCTGGGGTATCATTCTCCTAGTCCACTGGCTTCGGTGTCCTTGCTCCCATTTGATCTGCCAATTGTGAAAGGTTTGTGCTCTTGCTGTTCGTCTTGCATTTTGTAAACCTACTTCCGATTTCCTCCAGTAAATGTACTTGCGTTCTTTCGCTAGAAAAAAAATTGGAATTATCCCAGCAATAACAAGAACTGCTTCTTCAGAGACCGTGCGATAAGCAGATGCCACGCGTAAAGCACCCCGCCTCTGCACTTGTGCTAGTGACTTTCTATAAATTTCCTTATCCAGGGCATCCGCCCATATTTCCGCTCCATACAGCAGAACTGAATGGATAGCTGTCATCAGTAATCTCCTCTTACTAGATTTTGGCCCACCAACATTGGCCATTAGCCGACTGAGAGACGTTACTCCTCTTGCCGCCTTATCCGCAGTCCGTCTAATTTGTTCTCCAAAATTCAATTTATTGTCGATCATGAGACCCAGATATTTTGCTGCTGGCCGCGTCGCTACTTGTATGTCTCCTACCTGTATTGGGAGTATTGTCTGAATTCTCTTCTTTGTTAGGACTACAATTTCTGTCTTACTAAGTGCTAGAGACAGACCATGTTCCTCCATCCAACTATTGATTGTACGCATTACCATATTGAGTCGCAACTGTGCCTGCTCGACACTTCTTCCTGCTACAAGAACAGCAACATCATCTGCATAACCTACTAGGATCGTTTCATCAGGGACTTCAGATCTCAGCAAGCTATCACATGTGATATTCCATAGATCTGGTCCTAAAATCGAACCCTGTGCTGCTCCAGCTGAGACCCGTACCCTGCGTTGTCCTTCTGTCGTGTTATAAATCAACGAACGATCTTTCAAGTAGGAATTTATCATAATATAAATACTAATTATTATAATTGTAATAATAATACTAATAATAATAGCATTTATTGCAGCCAGTTGGCCATATTACATGTTACAGATATGTACACTTACTAGATACTATGGTTCGCTTCTAGTCCTTACTATAAGCCACTATTGATAAAGTTCTGTTGGGGCATGTCGTGATATGGTACCTGCCGCATTCGTTCCTACACAGCTCACATATACACCTCTCATCCGGGTCATGAAATGTCTTTCGTGAGCAGACCTTATGGTGGAACCCATGAACTGCGAGTCTTGTCACGACGTGTCTCATTTCGGATATGGGTTGCATCCATCTTTTGTCCACCATGGCATCAGTCGCGTAGAATTCCTTCGGAATGTCAAGCCTTTTGCTTTGCAGATCCTGGAGTAATTTTCTGAAGCTTTCTGTGGAAGGCAACAGTAAAAGTGACCGAAGGTACTCTATTAGGAACGTTTCTCTCGCCAGTTCATATACCAGCCGAGATTTGGCTGACTTGGAGACTCCGAGGGCTCTTTTAAGGAACCTAGATTTCACCTTTTCGAGTTCCTCCAGCTGTTTGTAGTTGAGAAACTCCCATGTAAGCTCCAGACCGTATGTTAGTACGGGTATGACCTTGGCTCGGAAGAGCATCATTGCTGTTTCCAGCGATATTTGGGTAATATGGCTTATGTCGTTTATGGCCTTCACTGCTGCGGCCGCTTTCGCTCTTGTATGTATTCTGAAGCTTCGGCCTGTTACCTGGAGCGTAACTGTATATGAGAAAGTTCAATGATAACAATGAACTTCATTTCGTGAATGATTGTGCCAGCTTCGCCCATGGAAATTGCGATATTAGTTTAGAGCTCAGAGTAACGACCTTTCGTCAATACTGTGTTATTATTATGCCGCTAGATGGCCTGCAACAACATGCATAGCCTCCAATCGCTCAGTGACGTACGCGACTGATCGACCCACCATTCCGACCGACCAATCAACCAAGAAGATGTTTCAACCCACATACTCACCATCAGAGAACCCTTACACAAGTTGCCAGATACGCAGGCCAAAGGTCGAACTCTTCTGACAGCTCCTGGATAACCACGTACTGCCAGAACCAAAGTTAACTCCATCGGACCTACGCACGTTGGGATGCGAACCATGACCACGGATCGCTAGAGCCGACCGGCCAATCCACTTATGCAGTCAGATTGTGAGACAAGACGGGCAAGTGGTATCGCATCGCTAGAGCCTCGACATGATCGAAATACAATCAACCAGTTACTTTGTTAATGTTTCGAACAAGATGGAAATTAGCTACGGAATGACAACACTATTTATAAGAGAACCATAATCCGAAACATGAACATATATTAATTGATCAAAAAGGATCATAACAGGTATTTTAACATTCACACATAACATTGACAGAGATTCAAGTTACAGTTCTTCAGTGATTATTACGACCAGGCAATTAAATTGGCATTAAAGGAAATACATAGGCCTACAGTAAGGCAAAAGAGATACAGTCAGTCTGAGAGACTAGACTTTATATTATTTCAAATGACGCATGCTACAAATGCTATGTTAGAAAGGCTCAGGAGGGCTTCTCGCTTCGCTCGAAGCCCCAGGACTCTTTCAGCAGACTCCATCACCCATTAACTTAGGCTTCCCGCGCGGGGAACGGAGAGTGGGAGGTGCACTTTTCTTTTACGTGCCTTATATTGTTTATCTTGTTGAGCACGAGATTCAGCTTTAGTATATATAATAGCACTATTACTGTCAACAGACTCCATTATTAACACACTTTACGTAAACTGTAAGTAAGCAAGTTTAACGAACGATCCACAGACTCCATTATTAACACCCTTTACTACCCTGAACAACTTGTAAACTGTAAGTAAGCAAGTTTAAGGAACGAATCCGCAAGTACAGAGATAGCAAGAATCACGTGAACGCTTCATGATCAACAAGTTGCAAGTCATTCAGTATCACGCAGCTAGCGCGTACGCTTCCCGCGCGGGGAACGGGGAGCGGGTGGTACACTATGCTGCATGGCGTCACGCACTCGCCGTCTCCGTATCGCATAACGCCAGACCCCAGGAGTAAACTCCAGTTTCGATCGTCAAGCGATCATCATCAGATCCATTACACTTAGGCTATAAAATCTATGTCTGAAAATATGGGTGGAAATATTACAATATATAGACTTATTTAGTTCCAGTATTAGTTGAGATAATGCAACTCGTCAATATTTGTTAGTTATAGTCTATGTGATGTTTTGTTGAGATAGTAGAAGTGGTGATTGACCTCCAGAATTTGTCTGTTTGGAGTGAATATGTGGTTGTTGTAAATGGTCAATTCAGATTGTATTGTACAGGCTACTTATCTGGTTGAGTCTTGCGCGGTCCTGTTGAGAGCAGATAACTCGGTCACTATTTGCACTCGACTGACTGGAAATTCCTGTGTGTGAGGGCCCGTTATCTCGTTGGGCTGTCCCCGCTCTCGCATTCCGAAGTGCTGTGTGCTCCTGGTGCAAGTGTACCTGTAGTGGTTTGCCAATGTTGTTATGTTACTGTATTCAGGATAATCTTCAACTATTAAAGATCATGGATTCAATTCTCGCCACGCTTAAACTAGTACCCATATAAGCGCTGAGAATGTCCCGGCACATTTAATACTGCCGTCAATACCGGCCTAAGTGTAATGGATCTGAGGATGGTTGCTTTACGACCGAAACTGGTCATCCAAGTGTATTAATTAATCTCATGTAATTTTTTTCAGGATTAGAGAATAACCCATCCCATTTGTGACAATCGTATTGACCGACTGAAAAGCACCAAACTTTTGTTTACTATTGTGAAAAATGCAAAAAAATTCATATTTCTACGTCATGCATATTTTTCATGTTCTGACTGTGCTCATTAACTTGTGACTGTGAACTATTTACCTTCGAGGCATTTTTAACGGAATCATCGCAGTCATTAAATATTCAGTTGCTTAAGTTATTTTTTGTAGTGACTTTTTCCCCTCCGTGTCGTGTTTTGTATATCCTACGATTTTATTCACAAAATATATCGTAAAAGTGTGAAAATGGTGAGTCTATCTGATTGAATATTTTAAGTGTACCTTAAAAAGAATAACGGCAGTAAACGAACATCTACTTTAATATCCTTGCAAGCAGAAAGAATTAATCTGGTATTGGGCCTGTCAGCACTAACGTATGGCAAGTGGGCTCTAGTACAGGAAGGTAAAACAATTTAATAGATTCGATTACAAAATAAAACCGATCAATCGTGTGATAATAAAGCTTAAAGTCAACTGTCGAGCCAATAAAAGTTTCTGATGTAATTGAATGAAGTTGTCGAGTCAGCCGTTTCGCTCGTAAAATACCGTATCCCAACTGGTGCAGGATTTAAGCCGCTTACAAGTACCATTCCAATTCAAAGTGTGGCTCTCTCATCATTATAGCTTGGTGCGGACTTCCTGATTCAGCTTCAAATAGTGGCGGCAGCATCTTCGTTCCCCCTGATTCCTTAACCTCTGTCATTCATCTTATTCACTATTCCATGTTGGCGTCAAATAGCACTCAGAGGAACAGAAACACATCGGCAAGTTAATAAATTTGTTAGATACAAATATTGGTTAAATACATAAATAAATAAATGCTGATGACATCGTCATCTTGGCCGACACGCCTGAGGATATGAATGAGTTTTTGAATGGTATGGACTCCGTCTTACGGAAAGAATACATGATGAAAATTAAAAAATGTAAAACAAAAATACTGGAATGCAGCCCAAATAAATCAGAAACCTCTATCGACATCAAATTGGCAGGTAAAAAGCTGAAGGAAGTAGGAGACTTCTGTTACTTAGGAAGCAAAATAACCAGTGATGGACGAAGCAAAGAGGATATAAAAAGTAAGTTGGCTCTGGCAAGGAAAGCATTTCTAGAAAAAAGGAATCTGTTGACATCGAATATAGATTTAGGTATTAGGAAGGCAATTTTGAAAGCCTTTGTCTGGAGCGTGGCGCTGTATGGAAGTGAAACTTGGACTATTGGTGCAGCAGAAAGAGGAGAATTGAAGCATTTGAAATGTGCTGTTACAGGAGAATGATGAAGATCAGATGGGTAGATAGGGTTACACACGAAGAGGTATTAAGACGAGTGGGAGAGGAGAGATGTTTCTGGCGACTGCTAATGAAGAGAAGAGATAGGCTAGTAGGACACTTACTAAGACACCCAGGAATAGCAAGCTTAGTTATGGATGGAAGGGTCGAGGACAAGAACTGTAGGGGTAGACCAAGGTTAGAATATGTTAAACAGATTGCCTCGGATGTAGGGTGTGGTAGCTATGTAGAGATGAAACGATTAGCACAGGACAGGGAGGATTGGAGGGCTGCATCAAACCAGTCAAAAGACTGAAGACTCAAACAACAACAACAACAACAAATAATAATAATGGACACTTGACCCGCATGATCCCTTGCCGGCCCACCAGTAAGATCTTCACAGTGGCAGGAAGAGGGAAGGCCTCTAGGACCAAGTGGATCTCTACGGTCAGGACGAATTTAGACCACCTAGGGATCCCACTTAATTCCATACAGGACCGCCAACAATTCCGGCAAGCCATCCGACAGGGAGTTTTTCCTGTATCACTGACAGCTAGGAAGAACACCGGAGTCAGCAGACCACCATGGACGGAGGAGAGAAAGCTGGCTCATAGTCAGATGATGAAAAAGTACTGGAAGAAGAGAAAAGACAAAGCGACGAGGAGATACGAGCCCCGTGGTCCTCAGTTGGCCCAAACGAAGAGGAAGAAGAAGAAGAAATACATAAATAAATAAATAAATAAATAAATAAATAAATAAATAAGGCCCGTTCTTACAATCTCCAGTGAAGTGACAGCTGGCAGTTGGCTTTACGGTCGGAGTCAATCCCGGTAAACATTCGATCCTTCTTACCATGTCCCGGTTAATGTTTACGGTAGGTTAGCAAATCTGCGCATAATTTTCAACAGTTGGTTCATATTTCTGGTTCAATTTGCAGATTTGATACCTCTCAATAGTTGGCATAAGTGGATCTGCGTCAGGGAGTAAATAATAAATATATATTATATATTCCATGATCTTGATCTGTGTTCTTGGCGCAATCTGTTTGTTACGTTTCGATTATAAAGAGAAATATTAGATATGGAAGGGAATTATCTCCAAATGAGACAAATAAAGGCCTCAAGAGGAAAAGCTCCGTCAAAGGGAATCGTCTAAATAAGTCTTGATCATCTCACTCCTCGTAATAATCACTTCGATTCTTATATACTATTCGTCTCCTTCTTTGAACAGCAACAGCATTTACGAAACCCATGAAGTTACGGATAATTCTAGGCATATTGAAGATGTATGTAATCAGCTGACGTTGAGATTATAATAGAAAATCAGGCAGCAAAGCAGTTAACGGGAGGAGAATCCTCCGGTAAAGTTCACGGCCTTATTTTACTGTCAGTTTGTAAGAATCAAGTACCAGTAAAGTTGCCGTAAAAGTGCCAGCAAAGATTTAACCGGAGATAGTAAGAACGGGCCTAAGCAAATAAATAGATACATTGAATCGGTCGGAGATGGAAAGCATTAAGCCAAAACTGGTAATTTTTTAAGGAATTAGTGTTCTGAAGTATTGACCCAAGGGCCTTGGAAATGCATAGGAAAGAATTAAGTCAGTCTTCTGTTCAAGCCAGAACCACTGCTACATGAAGTGCGATCAGAGGAGAAAAGCATTAAGTCATTGCTTTGCTCCGTATTATGTACTAAATGTTGGCCGCACTGCCAGATTCGCGCATGTTACAGTGCTATTGTAATTAAACTAGCATTACCCGTAGCGGCTTCGCCCACGAATATTCTAGTTGTAAAGATTACACTTAGCAAAATCTCAATCATGAATGCTATGACTGATTTATCCTTGGTATGAATAATCAGACTTTATCAATTCAGCTACTGGTGCAGTGGTTAGGGGTTTGTCATTCCTTCAAAGGTATATCAGAGCGAAGTTAGTTTTCTGGGAATATCACAGACACTGTTAATTTAAGGGCCTTTAAATGTGGTTTTCGGAGACCCTTTATAGTCGGGTGAAAAAGACTTTCGTACCACACTCACACATGAAAATTGATTGAAAAAATTCTAGAGTGCCCCTTGACCCCATTAAGCGCATTATACTGTATGTATTGATGAATTTTACAGCTTAATTGGGTTCAGTGATAACCTTATAATCGTCTGGAAACTTTCACAATAATGTAATAATTGGAATTGCATTGCGTGTTACAGAAATAGATGGACCTGTGAGATTCTGTTACCATGGTTACCGTGTTGCATTCTTTCATTATTTCATTGTAAATATGCATGATTTGAGGTATTTATTTAATGTGAGGCATTTAAAGAGGACGAGAGGTACCCCATATGTGTAGGTTGGTGTTAATGGGACCTTATTTTCGGTACAAAACTGAAATGGGACCTTAGCAGAATAATATAGGGAGGGATATCAGAATAATATAGGGAGGGATTTGTACTGGGTTTAGGAGGTTTTTAAGTTACAAATCCATTATAAAATAAAATATCGCGTGAAATATCCATTCTGGACGACTTTATACCGCACTGAACTGACCACGGAGCTGAAAGGGATTAAGTCACGTTTGCAAAATTGATTTTAAATTAGAAGAGGTATTCTGTTAACACAAATAATACCAGAATAGTTGCTTCACAGCATAGATCACTAATATAGTGTATTTGTTAAGTTCTGTGCTGTCAATGACGTTTTATCTGTCTCCTGAAAAGAAGTGAAGACTGACTTAATACTTTAGATAGGGTTACAAACGAAGAGGTATTAAGACTGGTGGGATAGGAGAGATGAGTCTGGCGACTGCTAATGGAGAGAAGAGATAGGTTGGTTCGTTGGTTTCTCAGTTTAGGGGCTGCGACAACGCAGTCATATATCCCCGTGTACTTTGGGTGTGTGTAGAATCTGTCTGATAACCGGTGTTAATTGTGATGACTGTAGGCTATTAGTGCGTGTTATCTGTTTTCAATTCAAGTAAGGACTGCAGACTTTTAATTTCAAGTAGTTCCTACTTTTCCCGCCAAACGCCACCGTCAACGACTAATAGTTCATAACTTAGCTACCAGACGCCACCGCAGTCGGTTCTTGGCAATGAACGTAGGAACCTAAGTGCGTTGTTTACATTATTAACCTATACAATTTAGCTTCCCAAAGGTGTAATTAGTGGAAGGTTCTTTAACATGCCATAAATCTATGACATGGGACCGCCGGATTTGCTTCCCCTCCGAAGGAAGGCATACTGCGGGATTTTTAACGCTCTTAAAAAATCCACGACTTCGGATTTTTAACGCTCTTAAAAAATCCGACGACTTCGGCCGGATTTGAACCCACTATCTTGGGCATAGAAGCTCAGCATGCTACCAACTACCGCCGAAGAGATAGGTTGGTAGGACACATACTATGACACCCAGGAATAGCAAGCTTCGTTATGGAAGGAAGGGTCGAGGACAAGAACTGTAGGGGTAGACCAAGGTTAGAATATGTTAAACAGATTGCCTCGGACGTAGGGTGTGGTGACTATGTAGACATGAAACGATTAGCTCAGGACAGGGAGGCATGGAGGACTGCATCAAACCAGTAATAATAATAATAATAATATCGTATGGCCTCCGGTGCCGGGTACAAGCTTTGTTATTTGCCACCCAGAGGGTAGCTTGCATGTCGAATTTCGTTGTTCCTTGATATCAAAGTCAAGGAGGTTTGATGTTAGATATCTAAGCTCCTTGAACGTTGTAGCGCTTTCTAGCAGAGAAATGAGGAACTTTGTGTTGGCGGAAACTCCCGAGATTAATTTTGCCATTAAGAACTCGGCCTACTGATTTGAAATGGGTTCTTTGACATGCCAACATCGTATGACATGCGTATCGTATTTTTGCCGTCTTTCAAAAATCACTTACCACGGTCAGGAGCGAACCAGCAATCTTGGGTTAGTAGACCGACACGCTATCCACTCACCCACCGTGGCAAGCTATCAAACCAGTCAAAAGACTGAAGACTCAAACATCAACAAATAATAAATGAAATAGTGCTTTAACGCGCAAAACAGACAAACAAATACCCATCGTTTCGATCAATAATCCTATCTCTCTTCAAATGTACATTCACAATGACTTCTGTTCCATATATTTAAAAAAATAAACTATTCCCTTTGAAGCAAATAGCGAAAAACGATTAACGGTTCCCTTGATCCCTCAATGGGATGTAGTAAGTAGGTATATACAGGGCATATCGATCCCCTGATGACAGTCCCAATCGATAAAAGTGGGTGAGATTCTCACATTACGTGCGATACGATTGTGTAATTTACACAGGAGCAACAGTGCCTTCGCAACAAGCACTATCCTGATCGTCATCAAGCACCTCAAAGAAGACTTGGTCTTAGTCTCCATATTGCATTCAAGCGAGGCTACGTCTCACAAAGTGTGTTTTCTTTTCGCTTTGAGCACGTCTCATCAAAATCTCTTGACTAATGCACATCTTAATTATTCAGAATGCTGCGTTCTTAAGAAAAGCTTCCAAAGCCTTTCTCAGCCATTCA
Source organism: Meconema thalassinum (assembly GCA_946902985.2). NCBI lineage: Eukaryota > Metazoa > Arthropoda > Insecta > Orthoptera > Tettigoniidae > Meconema > Meconema thalassinum. The sequence continues at coordinate 802,639,396 of OX336388.2, forward strand.
ATCGATTGAATCCGTTTGCGTGGGTTCCTTCGCCCTCAATGCAATTTCATTTAATCGAAGATAATTGATTATACTTATTACAAACCCTTCGACATTCAGTTTACCAAAAGTATGCAGATATTTTAGTTTAATTCAGGAAGAACAAAAGGAGACGAACATGAAAGTGATTGGCGTGAGTAGAAAAAATAAATCACGCTGGATGGAAAATAGAACAGGCTCGGGGAAAGCCACATATATATATATAGCCTATATAATAGGCTGAGGTGTATGTTTCACAAAATTCAAGCTCCTAAACCAGAGGGAGTTAGAAGGTGTGGTTTGTACCAAAATCTTACAAAACCGTCTCAATAATACAGGAAAAATCTTGCATTTCTTGAAAAGTCAACGGAAATATATTCATTTGTTTATAAAGTGCTTTTAAACAAATAAACAAGATGATAGTCCCAGGCAGAACTGTGTCACGTACAGCCCGCACAACAGTAAAGCCAGGCGGGTGGTTTATACACAGGCGAGAGCTCTCTAACCTTCTTGCCGAAATTCCATTTAACGCTCAACTTGAGGCTTCTCCTCGAGTCCTGTGTGGTACGGGAAGTCTTAAAGCGACTGATCCTTACCAACAAGCGTCTCAATGGCAGTGGCGACTATGTGCAAGGAGTATAGTTCCTGATGCCATAGTGTATATCTGTTTGGCAATAAAGGGTCCCTGGTAAAGAAAATGACTAACCTTATTTTTGAAACTTCCCTCGTACATTGGAAATTTTTTGAAGTATGATAAGCTTTCAAACGACATTAAATTGTTAAATCGGTCTGGTAGATTAGGTGTTAATGGCATTTCCACTCTTACTGCAGTTTATTCGATTAAACTGTCTTTCCAGGGTTCTTACAAAAACCACACAGGAAAAGCTTCCAAAAAAGGGGTATAGTCATAACTCGATGTCTTCTTCTTCTTCCTCTTCTGCTTTTACGGCCTCATTGGACCACTTTAGTCAATCATTTCATGGTCCTCTACTTCAGTAAGTTTCCCTTCCGAGGCGCAAAGTGGCTTTTCATTCGCTCTGATCTTCTCAGGCGTTCCTCATCTGCAAATACCCTTTTTAGCCTACTTTTCACATTTTTCAAAAATGAGGAAAAAGTAGACTTATGTTGTTGTTTGTTGTTTGAGTCTTCAGTCTTTTGACTGGTTTGATGCAGCCCTCCATGCCTCCCTGTCCTGAGCTAATCGTTTCATCTCTACATAGCTCCGACACCCTACATCCGAGGCAATCTGTTTAACATATTCTAACCTTGGTCTACCCCTACAGTTCTTGTCCTCGACCCTTCCTTCCATAACTAAGCTTGCTATTCCTGGGTGTCTTAGTATGTGTCCTACCAACCTATCTCTTCTCTTCATTAGCAGTCGCCAGAAACATCTCTCCTCTCCCACTCGTCTTAATACCTCTTCGTTTGTAACCCTATCTACCCATCTGATCTTCATCATTCTCCTGTAACACCACATTTCAAATGCTTCAATTCTCCTCTTTTCTGCTGCACCAATAGTCCAAGTTTCACTTCCATAGAGCGCCACGCTCCAGACAAAGGTTTTCAAAAATGACTTCCTAATACCTAAATCTATATTCGATGTCAGCAGATTCCTTTTTTGTAGAAATGCTTTCTTTGCCTGAGCCAACCTACTTTTTATATCCTCTTTGCTTCGTCCATCACTGGTTATTCTGCTTCCTAAGTAACAGAAGTCTCCTACTTCCTTTAGCTTTTCACCTGCCAATTTGATCTCCATAGAGGTTTCTGATTTATTTGGGCTGCATTCCAGTATTTTTGTTTTACATTTATTAATTTTCATCATGAATTCTTTCCGTAAGACGGAGTCCATACCATTCAAAAACTCATTCAAATCCTCTGGCTTGTCGGCCAAGATGACGATGTCATCAGCAAATCTCAGAGTTGAAATTATTTCTCCTTGAATCTTCACTCCCACTTTAAATTTTTCTCTAATTTCCTTCATAGCTTGTTCAATGTATAGATTGAAAAGTATGGGTGATAAGTTGCAGCCTTGCCTTACACCTTTCTGAATACCAGCTTCTCTCTCATGTCCTTCAACTCGAATGACTGCTGTCTGGTTTCTGTATAGATTGTATATCACCCTCCTATCCCTGTACTTTATTCCAATCGATTTCAAAATGTCAAACAATTTAGTCCAATCAACGTTATCAAAAGCCTTTTCCAAGTCTACAAAAGCCATGAACGTTCTCTTATCTTTCCTTATTCTACCTTCCAAAATCAGCCTAAGACTTAGTACAGCTTCCCTTGTTCCTACATGTCTCCTGAAACCAAACTGGTCTTCACCCAACTCCGTTTCTATCTGGCTTTCAATCCTCTTGTAAATTATTCTAGACAGGATCTTTGAAGCATGAGTAATCAAGCTGATTGTGCGGTAATCTTCACATCTGTCAGCTCCTACTTATGAGATCGGGCAAATGTGTGTCTGTCTGTCTGTCTGTCCTGTCTGTCAGTCTGTCCTTCTGTCTGGCTGGCTGGCTGTGTGTGGGTGTCCCCCCCCCCCTAACAACTCCTAAACGGCTGTGTGTGTCCCCCCCTATCAACTCCGAAACGGCTGCAGTAATCAAAACAAAATTTAGTAGGAGTAAAGATCTATACATGAATATCTCACGGCCATGTTTGAAAATGATGTCAGTGCTACCAACTGCTGAAAAATCGCAATTGAAAATTGAGCTCCATGTTGGATATCTTGGAAGGTATGAATGGGAGCTATTTCAAAATTGGCACACGTATAGATAATAATATTGCATTTTAATTTCAAGGAGGCCATACATGGCAGTGTTGCCAAAATGATTATAAGCCTGCTGATAGGTCCAAATTTTAAATGCATATAACGTCTACACTACCGATTGGATTTCAACCAAATTTCGTATGTGCTATGTGTACATAAACATGACTTAGCGTATTCTTAAGAGCCACCAGGGCTGCCAACTGTTAATAAATGCTCTCAATTTTTTAAAATCAAAATACCCACATATCAGAAAGTTTGCAAGCCGACAACTTTAAATTATGCACACGTATAGTACCTGACATTCTATATTAATTTGGAGTAAATTATATACGTCAATGCTACCAACAAGATTCTAAGCCTGCTGAGAGGTCCAACTTTAAATGCACGTAACTTCTATACTATCATTTGGATTTCAACCAAATTTCGTGAGTGCTATTGAACCCAACGGTGTTAGGCTGGCTGGTGTCGAACGTGAATCTCTGATATAAATGTGTACAGAATAGAGATACCAGCATGGAACGAACACAAGATCTTTTGAGGGAGTTTAAGCTATAAAAACCCCTAGAGACAATACACATTAAATCACTGTTGTGATATGAACAAATTATGACATTATTTGTTAATATAATGCAGGAAATAGTAGCAGAATACTGCAGTATTGGGCTGTAGGAGGCATACAATTCTGGACTTAGCGCAGAAAGTTTGAGCGCTTGACAGTTTGTAAATGGCTCTAGAATTTAGGCATGGTTTCGTGGAGCCATGTCAATCACTGTGAACTACTTAGGCCGTCTGGAGCAGGTCAGGACGGTAATATATGGGCCAGTTAATCCCCGTTACAGAATGAAAAGTCCAGGGGGATGGGAAGATACCAGAGTAATTTAATGATTACTCGTGATTGGAGTAACTCAGAGACATGAGGATTGCACCTATGTGAATGTATAGCCGGGAGGCTAATTATCAAGCCGTTAAACATTGAAATCGAGGCAGATTTAATGTAACGCGCATTAACACAGTAAAACTGAGGTTAACGACAGGATCTGACCATGTCTTCAGGGATGAACCGATGACGCCGCGTGGGGAAGCGCTGGCAAAGGCAATTACTATTAATTGGCCGATCGATCCTCGAGCACGCAGACAGATCTGTGATCAGCGAGGAAAAATTAACCATAAAACGTTATTTCAAGACCAGAAATCGGCGGAGAGAGGAAAGGACGCTGCAAGGAAATTTTCGGTCTACTTTTTCTCTCCAAACGGATATAAGGGCTGTGGAAAGGACAGTCGAGGTTAGTTGAACTGCAGTCTAGTGCGAAGCGCACGTTACCGGGGTCCAGGAAGGGACGCTCGGACTTCAGTATGTTAAGTGCATCAACATAAGAGCCATGCAGTACGGCCATAATTAATAACGATTAATGCAGTCAGTTGAACCGTACTTGAGTGCAGAGCGCATGCCGCCCGAGTTCAGAGTGGAGCGCGCGGACTTTGACAGTTTTAGTGCAGCAACATAATAGCCATGCAGTAAGGCATTATTAAGAACAATAAATAAGGACAGTCGTGCCATACTTTTATAGTCGGCATCACGAATGATTATTATTGAGTACGCAGGAAATGTACCGTATGATGTACAAGGTAGGACAATTGAAAGTGGTAATTGTACAAGTACAAGGTACAATGGACGAGTGCAGTATTTAAGTTATTGGTTAGACATATAATAGGATGTCGGATTGCGCAGATATAAACCTTGTTATGCAAGTGGTGCAATTTCGCAGGGATACCACTGTAATTAATGATCAGGACGATGTGCAAGCGTATTTATGCGATATCAGGAAATTTATCTAAGGATAGAAACTGATAGACAGATTGGGGGACCGCTAGGAATCCTTAGGCAGAGAATCGAGACTTTCGGAGGAGATGCAGGAGAGAAATGGAGGATAGATCTTCAGTGCCTGCATTTTTGATATTCTGCAAGGAAAGGTCAACTATTAAGAAATGTACATAGTGATCGTGTGATTTTAGTGATGATCATTTAAATATATGTAAAATTAATAGTGTAATAAGTGATATAACGTGTTGTGTGAATAAGGAAGCAACAGCTTCGACAAGGAGAGTCAGAGTGCAGTGTGTTTTGTAAGGCGAAAATTATGTAAAATGTGTGTGGAAAGTGTAAGAATGCCTTGCTAATTTGCAAATTATGGCGGGCATTACAGGAGGAAATGCGTGGTCGGAGCCACCAGATTAACCAATGTGAGTACCCAAAAACCATGATTTTGTAGTAATTATAGTCCACTGTAGGTTGAGTGATTTCAAAATTTATAGAATATGCCAATAAGAGTCAATTTTAGGAGGTAGAAGCTCGAGATATTAATGTTGTGTTGATTTTAGTCAAGTTGCGATGTCTTTGTTCATCATTGAGTGGATAAATCGTTACCACTAATGTAAAAATGGCAATTGAGTGATATAAAAAGTTAACGTAACGAACACGGATGTTCAGTTATTGAATACGGTTACGTTGTGTTGGTATGGAAATGTATGTCAGTAATAATAATAATAATAATTAGAATAAATGAATACACATCAGGGAAAAATGGTTGTAAGCAAAATATATATGCTAATGGGAATAATTGTGTATCCAAGCAATAGCATTATACGTGTTGGGCTAAGTAAAGGAATTTAATATCAGAATATATTATGATAATGGAAATAAATATGCAACAATCTAGGAACTGGAATGGTTTAATAGAGAATTGAATTCGCAGCTTGATGAATAAGCTTGTAAGAGTAATTGATAGATTTTATCTTACTAATTAAAGCACGGGATCATATCACCATGGTCAGGGAAGCCAGGTAATCTATTCGACGTGTGAAATCTCGTATAGCCTAGGGCATTCAGAGATATTATTTGCCAGAGCGTAATTAGTGATGGACCCTAGCTCTGAGGATTGTTATGAAATGTTCCGGGTTCGAATCCAGTGGTCCATGGGAGGATAACAATGGACACCTCAGCATGACACCTGATATCGACCGAGAAATAGCCATTGAATAAATTCAGCTCCTGGGAGTGAATTTTTGACGGCAGGATGTGCCTGACCGTGTCATTTAATAAGATGACGGCTAGCCCTATTCGGCAAGTGTATGATGAATCGCGTTCCTTCATACAATGTAAATGGACCTGTTGAGGCCAGCTATTAATATCCTAAGGTTAGGAAAAAATGCGTAAACAATTCCATACCCTATCTTGCATACAGTTTAGTAGATCATATGGGATATGCAGGCCAGTGAGACTGCACTATTGTATTTAAAGCCATATGCTACTGCTTGGAGATAAGGAAAGAGGAAACATAGTGAAGGACGGAGCAAGTGTTTTGTTACCACCCGACTCGACCCATTATATACCGGAAGAGCCGAGGGAGAGATTTTAAACGACCCTTGGAGGGTCACATTTAGAGTAGAAAAACTTTGAAACCCTGTTTATAATAAAAGAATCATTGTTGTATTGTATAATGAATTTGTGTGGTTTGAAACACATTGATAATTAAGGATCATTCTGATAACTTAATACTTGGCAAACTTATGAGTTGTTGAAAGTTGCATTTTTATACTGGCATTGTCGTCTATTTCTAAAGGTCGACACTAGATGCCTTAGGCTATGCCCACGCAAGAGTAGCATAATATACCATCCGACACAGCGGTAACGGAATCTTTGAAATTGAACTCATAACGACATACAGTGGAACTGTAGAAAGTGGAACTACATAAAGGGGAACTGCATAACAGTGGAAATGCAGAAAGGGGTATAATTATAAGTAACAGTGGAGTTGCAAGTAAATATGATGTGCAACCCATAAATTGGTTAATGCATGGTAGAGCATTTTGGTGGGAAGAGAGATACAGAACACAATTGTACGCATAATGTAAATTAGAATGTGTTGAGAATAAACAACTAGATTGTGAAATTAAAGAGGTCACAATAGGTGACATAAGATTGTAAGTATAGTTATATGTGGAATTTGCCAGTGCATCAGCGCACATGAGAATGAATTTTATGTTAATCTCATGGTAAATGAATGAATAATCATTTGGATTTGCAAGGATAAAGTGCGAATATTAGTGGATTCAAGGAATAATTTTGCATTGTTTTGTGTTATATTTTTGGGATTGTGTTTTTGTTTGTGTGAAGCCATGATTTAGAGCTCAATTAAAGTCTTTAGAATAGAGTTGTGCTTTATTATTGTAGAGTTGATACCTTTTAGTCTCAGATCAAAAATATGCAACTGCTCAGTGGGTGAACGGTACACGCCTGAGGACTGGTGCTGGCTGGAGGCAGAAGCATGTTTTCCATGGAAATTATTGACATGGTTACATGGGATTTGATGCCCTGTACATTGATTTGAGCTAAAGGTACAACTTAAGTCGTTCAAGATCTGATGTAAACCACTCTATTAATATAATGAATAAAATGAATTAGGGGAATTACCGCACCTAACCTTAGCTAAGCTCCGATACAAACAAAATAAATTTTGATAAACACCATATACTTATCATGGTCCAGGTAACATGGGGCGGTATTATTCTATCGTGGAATCGCCTGATTGGTGCAATATGTATATCTTGGCATTGCACAGCCTGACCTACGATAATCTACATATATTTATCATGTCGCTGATACGTGGGGACAGTTTAAAATACAGGTCACCATAGGCGCATGTTCTTTTATTTATCATGGCGCCCACGTTTGTGGAGCTTATGGGATTTAGGGAAACCCCATAGATTTTATATGGTATTTCATAGGGAAAATCATAATAATTATTTTTTTGCCTCAAATTGTGTTTGAGTGATTTTTGAGTTCAGTAGGCGTTTGAAGAAACGCAGAATCTCTCTATTGAGAAGAGAAGTGCCCAAGGGTACGAGCGCTACGCACCCAATCCACAATTTATCCAAAAATCCAAATTTTAAGTACAATCTTACAATATGTGTACAGTGTCTTGAATTTATCTTCAAAACGAATCCATACATGTATCCAGGAAGCCTGCCTATATCTCAAAGTGAATTGTAATACGAATGGCTGGTACGGAGGGAATTTTTCAGGGGATTGCAGAGCTAAATCATCATTTTGACGCTGTCAATGAACAGAATAAGCTGGAAGCCAAGACTTTCCAGGATGAAATAAATAACCGATTAGACGCTAATCAGTTGACAAGTAATAGTAATCAGGTTGAATTGAGTAATCGTTTAGATGCCAATCAGGTGGCAATTAATGCAAATCAGGTTGAAATAAACAACCGATTGGATGCAAATAAGGTAGAAATAAATGATAAGTTAGGTCAAATGCAAGAGACAATTAAGACCGAGGTAACTGAAACCGTTGTAAGCATTATATCACAAATGCAGGTTAAGACCGAAAAGCGTTTCGAGTCGATAGAAGCCAAACTTGAAAGTAATTTGCAGGCATGTAAGCACGCGCAGGATGAAACGAACGGTAGTTTAGATGCGCTGTCTAATGACATTAAGGATATTCAAATCCAAAATGAGGCGAATCTCGAACGCCAAGCGAAACAGTTTTCCGAATTTACTAGAACGGTAGATCAGAGATTAGAAGAGAATGACAGTAAATGGGATGAAAAGTTGAAAGGTTATGCTAGAGCGATTAACGGTGATCTAAAGAAGCAGGATCAGAACATATTAGACCAATGTCAGGAAATAGAAGAAATTAAGGCTATCGCTAACGAAAGTAAAGAGCTGGTAGGCAACATAAAGGGTCAGATGAGCAAAGTTCATCAAGAACTGGACCAAATTCAAAGCGACGTTGTTATCGTTAACAAAAGGCAAGAGGAAAACAGAGGGGAAATCGTTAAGGTCCGAAATGAAATATCAAAGGTCAATGGACATATCCAAGAGGAAATTAAAGGGCTTAGAGAAGAACACGAAGTGAGAGAAGGCCAAAAGACATAGGCAAGCGACAGGACCCTTGCTCAAATAAAGGAAGATGTAGAGGATGAAATATCTCATATCAAGCAAAGCTTGAAGGAAGATAAGAAGAAATTATTTGAAGAGGCCGAAGAAAACAGGGATAGGCTAAGCAAAATAGAAAAAGAGGTAATCGCTCGATTGGAAAGAGCAGAGATGCGCCACAATCGAATGGAGACTAGGATAATAGCACAGGAGGAAACCCTAATGAAAGTTCCTAAGTCAAGTGAAGGCAGCGTGGAAGATATTAGGAAAACCATGTGGGCTGATTTAGAAACCCAACCTATAATAAGGAATGCTACAGGCCCAGGCGAAAGTGCATATATGACGCCAGGTGCACCGATTGCAGCTTCTACGCCGCATGAAAATGCTATTCACAACCAAGTTATAAATGTAATTAGAGCAAGCGAGGAGAAACCAAGAAATTTTCAGGTAGCCATTATAATATGACACCAAAGTATTGGTTGAAAGAAGTGTTCGAATATTTGAACGATGTGCGGATACCACAAGAGCGCAGGCTACGAGCCATAGAGAAACTAACGCAGGGAGAATGTGCGTTATGGTTTCGCAGATTCCGTTATACCTTCGATACTGTCGAGGAGTTCTGGGAAGCCTTTTTGAAGCGATACTGGGATCCGATGACCCAACAGAATTTACGATTGGATTTGTACTCGAAAAGATACAGCACCAACAATCCAACGAAGTACGCTGAATTCTTCGTATCTCAGATGTGTAGATTTAAAGAACTTGACCAGACACCTAGCGAGCTAGAGGTATGCATTGCTATTGCCTAAACACTTCCTTATGAAATCCAAAGGCTGCTGATTTCGGCAAATGCAAAAACCGCAATGGAAATGGAGGCAGTTCTTAGGCAACTGGACCTCACGACATCAAATACTATGCGTCAGAATCGAACCGTGGAACAGGTACACGTGACCAACACGCAGACTGACCAGTACAAAGCTCCGAAAAATAATAAAGTTACTAGCACTGAAACGTTAGATTCCAACGGACGTCAATGGGAACATGAACTCAGAAGATGGCAACCGAAGTATAAAGGAAATGCTGGTAGAGGAAGAGGAGGCCGAAATTCTTGGAATCAACAGAATACAAGGGGTAGACCGTACCAAAATAATGGAGCTAACAATGGCCAAGAAGGCAACAATCGAAATTGGAGACCCCAGGGAAGAAGGCGTAAATTTGATGACGAGGTAGAGGAAAGTTATCACGCTTCAAAGCAATACCTCAATGAAAGGGGAGAAGAACCCCAGAAGCAGCAAGTCCGCAGGCAAGAAGCTATGCAAAATCGGACGTCACCAGACAGATATGGAGACGGAGCCAAAAGTTTGGAGTTACAGCGCAGTGAACAGGAGAAACTCTAACGGGACTGGCGCTGTAGAGGAAAAAAACTCCGAAATTAGAAGGATTTGAGAATGATGGATTGAAGGCGGTCAACATCATTAATTGGATAGCCAAACCGGAAGAATTAATCGAGGATACAGGAGGATCACAGGTCATGATCAAAGGAGAATTGCCCATTATTATAGTAAGAGTGGCAGGGTTGAATATAAGAAGTCTTTTGGACACGGGTTCAACGGTGTGTCTTATGACACAAGCTTTGTATAATGAGATAGCTCAAAGAGAAAACGTTTTGAAAATACCTATCTCAAGTGTCAAAATAAAGGGTGTCATTCCTGACAAGACGATGATATGCAAATATCAGGTATTCCTAGACTTACAGATAGGAGGCTCTATTTTTTCCCAGAGTTTTCTACTATTAAACAAATTGCCTTTTAACCTTATTGTTGGGGCAGAGTTTATGAGGGAATACAGAGTGGTAATAGACCTATCACAGGACAGAGTTATGTTCCGTGTGAACGACGAAGCCGAAGGCTTAGAGGTCTTACTCAAACAGAATGAACCAGGGACAGATGAACAGGTATGGCATACATACAGAGACATGACTGAGGAGGAAGTGTTAGCTATCGAACATTTAGAAGACGAACTGAAAACACTAGCCGCAGACATGGACAGTGTTATGGAACCCGAACTGGAAGAATGTATTTTGGAAAAACTAGAAGAAGCAAATTTGGTCCAAGAAATAACGAAAATTTAAAGAAATTATTATTGGAACAAAAGGAAGTCTTTGACTCGAGACCTGGTCGTATAAAGAACTTCACTTATGCTTTCCAAGTTAACGACTGGACACCATTTAGGCAGAAACCCTACCCAATAGCCGAAAAGCACTATGCTAAGGTTAAAGAAGCAATTCAGGAGATGTTGGAGGCCGATGTTATTGAGAAGACACCTACGCCTTACGTAAGCCCATCGGTAATCGTACCTAAGACAGACGGGACTGTCAGAGTATGCCTTGATTTGAGGCATTTAAATATGAAGGTGATACCAGAGTTGACCAAGTGCCACCTATTAAAGAAATCCTCAGAAAATTTAAAGGGAAGACCATATTTACAAATATAGATATTACATCGAGCTTTCACAATATTGAATTGGAGAAGAAAACTAGTCTATTGACAGGATTTATGTTTGATCAACATACATACACATTTTTAAGACTACCCTTATGTTTGAAAACAGCTGGTTCAGCTTTGATAAGAGCGTTAGACTGCAATATATTGGATGAAGTTAAAGAGAGTACCATCAGGTACGTAGATGACATTCTACTCACATCAGAATCTCTGGAGGAGCACATGAGAGACCTGAAGAAGTTGCTGGATAACCTTAGAGAAGCTAATTTTAAGGTTAATATCAACTAATCGCTCTTCTGTCAGAGGGAAGTTAAATTCCTAGGGCACGTTATCGATGAAAATGGAGTAAGGCCAAACCCAGAGAAATTAGAGGTAATTCGAAATTTTCTTCGACCCACGAAAGTTAAGCACGTCCGACAGTATTTGGGAGTAATTGGATTCTTTGCTAACCACTGCCCAAACTATACTACAACTGTGGCACCCCTGCAGGATCTATTGAAGAAAGGCGGCAGGTGGAATTGGACGGAGCAATGTCAAGAAGCATCCGTGAGGTCAAAACAAATGCTTTTGGAATACGTGAAGCTGGGATACCCTGATTATACCCAGAAGTTCATAATACAGACGGATGCATCACTTATTGGAATAGGGGCGATGCTGTTCCAAGAAAATGTTGATAAGCCCGAGGAGAAAGTTTTTATTGCCTTTATAAGTAGGAGATTGAGGGCCCACGAGAAAAATTACACAATTACAGAGATAGAGTTGCTCGCAATTCCGTACGCATTACAGTACTGGCCCAAACTCGTGTATGGCTTTCAAATCGTCCTCAGAACAGACCATATAGCTTTAACATTTTTGTTAAAGACGGATTTGTCCAGGCAGAGGTTGAAAAGATGGTCCCTGTATATTCAACAGTTCAATGTGGAAATATAATATTGTCCAGGAAAAGAGGACGTAATACCGGACATGTTAAGCCGATATCCGAGAGAAGAGGAAACTCTAGCTGTCCAGATTGAAAATCGAGATCAGAAGACCTTAGATGACTTGAACAATCTTACCACTCTACAATGCGAAGATCCGTGGTTGAAAATGATGATTGATTACTTCGAGGGACGCTTAGCAAGGGGAACTGCAATATACAGAGAGGCAGAGGCATTATCAACAGACTACGTATGGTACAATCAGATGCTACACAAGTGGGATGATATAGAGCATACCCGTCAAAGAATTGTTATTCCTGCATCTTTGCAGAGTAGATTGGTGTGGCTAGCACACTGAGCGTTTGGACATCCTGGTACAGATATTATAACTGCTCTACTGAAAGAAGCATTCATTTGGCCGAAGTTAAGAGAAACTGTAAGAAATACTATTAGGACATGCGATTTGTACCAAAGGGTAAAGCCAAATCCCTTTTTAAGGAGACAACGACCCATTCCGTTGTTACCAGAGAAGCCAAGGCAGCTAATGAGTGTAGACAACTTTGGACCACTGCCTAGAGCACGTAGAGGCAATAGACATATTTTTGTAGCCATGGATGTATTTTCAAAAATGGAGGTATTATGCCCCATACAGAAAACCAGCTCGAAGCAGGTATTATAGAGATTGAAAGAGAGAGTTATTCCGATACTTGGGAAACCGGATAACCTACTCTCAGATCACGGGAGCTGCGTTACTAGCGCAGAATTTCGTCGGGAATTGGCAAATTTAGGAATTAGGCAGATTCTATCTACCATTCGCCATCCTGAGGCTATCCCCGTTGAACGTGTTATGAGAGAGATCCAGAAATATATGAAAATTTACTGCTCTGAAGAGAATTGGAAATGGATCGATGTCTTGGATATAATAGAGTACTGCATAAATAATACTGTGCACGAAGCGACAGGTCAAGTGCCAGTGACTCTACATTTGGATCAGAGACCGGAGTGGCCATGGACTGGTGTTATTCCATTACCTGTAGACGCGCAGCCAGGACGATAATTGAGGATACAGTGAATCTTCGAATATCTCCAAGCACAGGCAGAAAGACGCCAGAGAAGAATCCGTGCGAAGCGATATTACAGACCGCTTCTCATTGGGGGAATTTTTTTTTGTCAGGAGACCAGCCAGTTCAGATCCAGAAGCACGGAAATATAAGAAATTCAATTTTGGATATCATGGCCCGTTCGAAATTATAAGAGACCTACAGAATAATGCATATAGATTAAGGCATTTAGAAACGGGAAACGAGGTCGTTATGAATTCTGCCAACCTCAAAATTTATTATTCACCAGAGGAATTTGACGAACAAGAGGAAGTTATAGCAGCGCACACCCAAGTGGATGTGGACAGCAAAGTCAGCCTGGCAGATGAGCAAGGAGGCTCACTGACCGAGACGGAAAGGAAAACAAGCAACTCGCCCAGGGAAGGAAGAAGACAGGCGGAATGCAAGTGTCTACGACAGCTGAACAAAGAAATTGTCAATTTTGCCGGGGAGGTTGAAACCTTGAATGAAACCCTCCGCCAGGACAATGCACGTCTGAGAGCCGAGCTTAGAGTAGAAGGGGGAGGAAGACAGACCCACTCGCAGGCAGACGAGTTGAATGACCCTTATTGTAAACAAGGACGGTCGGGCCACAGTCACCCAATTACTTACAGAAGGTCACTTGCAATTGACTTCTATAAGTTTTGCAAGGGGAATATGAACCCAACGGTGTTAGGCTGACTGGTGTCGAACGTGGATCTCTGGGATAAATGTGTACAGACTAGAGATACCAGCAAGGAACGAACACAAGATCATTTGAGGGAGTTTAAGCTATAAAAACACCTAGAGACAATACACATTAAATCACTGTTGTGATATGAACAAATTATGACATTATTTGTTAATATAACGCAGGAAATAGTAGCAGAATACTGTAGTATTGGGCTGTAGGAGGCATACACATCTGGACTTAGCGCAGAAAGTTTGAGCGCTTGACAGTTTGTAAATGGCTCTAGAATTTAGGCGTGGTTTCGTGGAGCCATGTCAATCACTGTGACCTACTTAGGCCGTCTGGAGCAGGTCAGGACGGTAATGTATGGGCCAGTTATTCCCCGTTACAGAATGAAACGTCCAGGGGATGGGAAGATACCAGAGTAATTTAATGATTACTCGTGATTGGAGTAACTCAGAGACATGAGGATTGCACCTATGTGAATGTATAGCCGGGAGGCTAATTATCAAGTCGTTTAACATTGAAATCGAGGCAGATTTAATGTAACGCGCATTAACACAGTAAAACTGAGGTTATCGACAGGATCTGACCATGTCTTCGGGGATGAACCGATGACGCCACGTGGGGAAGCGCTGGCAAAGGCAATTAATATTAATTAATTGGCTGATCGATCCTCGAGCACGCAGACAGATTTGTGATCAGCGAGGAAAAATGAACCATAAAAACGTTATTTCAAGACCAGAAACAGGCGGAGAGAGGAAAGAACGCTGCAAGGAAATTTTCGGTCTACTTTTTCTCTCCAAACGGATATAAGGGCTGTGGAAAGGACAGTCGGGGTTAGTTGAACCACAGTCTAGTGCGAAGCGCACGTTACCGGGGTCCAGGAAGGGACGCTCGGACTTCAGTATGTTAAGTGCATCAACATATGAGCCATGCAGTACAGCCATAATTAATAACGATTAATGCAGTCAGTTGAACCGTACTTGAGTGCAGAGCGCATGCCACCCGAGTTCAGAGTGGAGCGCGCGGACTTTGACAGTTTTAGTGCAGCAACATAATAGCCATGCAGTAAGGCATTATTAAGAAAAATACATAGGGACAGTCGTGCCATACTTTTATAGTCGGCATCACGAATGATTATTATTGAGTACGCAGGAAATGTACCGTATGATGTACAAGGTAGGACAATTGAAAGTGGTAATTGTACAAGTACAAGGTACAATGGACGAGCGCTGTATCTAAGTTATTGGTTAGACATATAATAGGATGTCGGATTGCGCAGATATAAACCTTGTTATGCAAGTGGTGCAATTTCGCAGGGATACCACTGTAATTAATGATCAGGACGATGTGAAAGCATATTTTTGCGATATCAGGAAATTTATCTAAGGATAGAAATTGATAGACAGATTGGGGGACCGCTCGGAATCCTTAGGCAGAGAATCGAGACTTTTCGTACGAGATGCGGGAGAGAAATGGAGGATAGATCTTCAGTGCCTGCATTTTTGATATTCTGCAAGGAAAGGTCAACTATTAAGTAATGTACATAGTGATCGTGTGATTTTAGTGATGATCATTTAAATATATGTAAAATTAATTGTGTAATAAGTGATATAACGTGTTGTGTTAATATGGAAGCAACAGCTTCGACATGGAGAAGCAGAGTGCAGTGTGTTTTGTAAGGCAAAAATTATGTAAAATGTGTGTGGAAAGTTTAAGAAAGCCTTGCTAATTTGCAAATTATGGCGGGCATTACTGGAGGAAATGCGTGGTCGGAGCCATCAGATTAACTAATGTGAGTACCCAAAAACCATGATTTTGTAGTAATTATAGTCCACTGTATGTTGAGTGATTTCAAAATTTATGGAATATGCCAATAAGAGTCAATTTTAGGAGGTAGAACCTCGAGATATTAATGTTGTGTTGATTTTAGTCAAGTTGAAATGTCTTTGTACATCATTGAGTGGATAAATCGTTACCACTAATGTAAAAATGGCAATTGAGTGATATAAAAAGTTAACGTAACGAACACGGATGTTCGGTTATTGAATTCGGTTACGTTGTGACGGTATGGAAATGTATGTCAGTAATAATAATAATAATAATAATAATAATAATAATTATAATGATAATAATAATAATAATAATAATAATAATAATAATAAATGAAAACACATCAGGGAAAAATGGTTGTAAGCAAAATATATATGCTAATGGGAATAATTGTGTATGCAAGCAATAGTATTCTACGTGTTGTGCTAAGTAAAGGAATTTAATATCAGAGTATATTATGATAATGGAAATAAATATGCAACAATCTAGGAACTGGAAGGGTTTAATAGAGAATTGAATTCGCAGCTTGATGAATAAGCTTGTAAGAGTAATTGATAGATTTTATCTTACTAATTAAAGGACGGGATCATATCACCATGGTCAGGGGAGCCTTGTAATCTACTCGGCGTGTGAAATCTCGTATAGCCTAGGGCATACAGAGATATTATTTGCCAGAGCGTAATTAGTGATGGACCCTAGCTCTGAGGATTGCTATGAAATGTTCCGGGTTCGAATCCAGTTTCGCATGGGAGGGTAACAATGGACACCTCAGCATGACATCTGATATCGACCGAGAACTAGCTATTGAATAAATTCAGCTCCTGGGAGTGAATTTTTGACGGCAGTATGTGCCTGACCGTGTCATTAAACAAGATGACGGCTAGCCCAATTCGGCAAGTGTATAATGAATCGCGTTCCTTCATACAATGTAAATGGACCTGTTGAGGCCAGCTATTAATATCCTAAGGTTAGGAATAAATGCTTAAACAATTCCATACCCTATCTTGCATACAGTTTAGTAGATCATATGGG
Source organism: Meconema thalassinum (assembly GCA_946902985.2). Classification (NCBI taxonomy): domain Eukaryota; kingdom Metazoa; phylum Arthropoda; class Insecta; order Orthoptera; family Tettigoniidae; genus Meconema; species Meconema thalassinum. The sequence continues at coordinate 802,656,183 of OX336388.2, forward strand.
ATATGCAGGCCAGTGAGACTGCACTATTGTATTTAAAGCCGTATGCTACTGCTTGGAGATAAAGAAAGAGGAAACATAGTGAAGGACGGAGCAAGTGTTTTGTTACCACCCGACTTGACCCATTATATACCGGAAGAGCCGAGGGAGAGATTTTAAACGACCCATGGAGGGTGACATTTAGAGTAGAAAGACTTTGAAACCCTGTTTATAATAAAATAATCATTGTTGTATTGTATAATGAATTTGTGTGGTTTGAAACACATTGATAATTAACGATCATTCTGATAACTTAATACTTGGCAAACTTATGAGTTGTTGAAAGTTGCATTTTATACTGGCATTGTCACCTATTTCTAAAGGTCGACACTAGATGCCATAGGCTATGCCCACGCAAGGGTAGCATAATATACCATCCGACACAGAGGTAACGGAATCTTTGAAATTGAACTCATGACGACATACAGTGGAACTGTAGAAAGTGGAACTACATAAAGGGGAACTGCATAACAGTGGAAATGCAGAAAGGGGTATAATTACAAGTAACACTGGAGTTGCAAGTAAATATGATGTGCAACCCATAAATTGGTTAATGCATGGAAGAGCATTTTGGTGGGAAGTGAGATACAGAACACAATTGTACGCGTAATGTAAATTAGGATGTGTTGAGAATAAACAACTAGATTGTGAAATTAAAGAGTTCACAATAGGTGACGTAAGATTGTAAGTATAGTTATATGTGGAATTTGCCAGTGCAGCAGCGCACTTGAGAATGAATTTTATGTTAATCTCATGGTAAATCAATGAATAATCATTTGGATTTGCAAGGATAAAGTGCGAATATTAGTGGATTGAAGGAATAATTTTGCATTGTTTTGTGTTATATTGTTGGGATTGTGTTTTTGTTTGTGTGAAGCCATGATTTAGAGCTCAATTAAAGTCTTTAGAATAGAGTTGTGCTTTATTATTGTAGAGTTGATACCTTTTAGTCTCAGATCGAAAATATGCAACTGCTCAGTAGGTGAACGGTAAACGCCTGAGGACTGATGCTGGCTGGAGGCAGAAGCATGTTTTCCATGGAAATTATTCACATGGGTACACTAGGTGTACCATAACAGATATGACTATGCCGATTCTTAAGAGTAACCAGGTCTGCCAACTGTTAATAAATACTGTCTCAATTGTTGTTACCCTAATATCAATATATCAGAAAGTATGCAAGCCAATAGCTCTAAACATTGCACACGTATAGTACCTGGCATTCTGGATTAATTTGGGGTAACTTATGTAATCCAGTGCTGCCAACATGATTCTACGCCTGCTGATATGTCCAATTTTAAAATGCATGTAACTTCTATACTAAGAAATGGATTACATTCAAATTTGACACAACAATAGATCATATTATTTCAGATTATTTCTGACCAAAACATGTATGTCATTATTGCCAACTTTATTTTACGCGCGCTGTTAGATCCAATGTTTAAATGCATGTAACGTCCATGCTATCCATTGGACTTCAACCAAATTTTGTATTCTGTACCTTAAGAGAAGGACTAATAATATATTCAGCCACCAAGGCTGCTAACTGTAGTTCTCTATTAGGCTACTTTATGCCAGGTATACAGTATTTCAAACTAATTAGAAATTTCGATATTACCAACTTAATTTCGTCATTATTCTAGATAGATCCATATAGATTAATCATTGACATGAATCTTAAATTTTAAGAAAAGTAGGCTCTTAAGTTCGTCACGGAACTTCTTGTTACTGTATAACGTTTGTCTATTTTTGGTTGGAATCTTATTTTTATATCTCTCAGTTTTTTAAATTTTGTTGTTTTGTTTTGCAAGTCACCCAAGGTTATTTCTAATTCTTTCATATCTTCTGTAATTTCGTTAATCCATCCTACTTGTTGTTTCATATTCCAAAGTTTCACTACAATTTTTCTAGATAACCTGGTTTCTGGTGTCCTCATGATGTGACCAAAAAAGAAATCCGTTTCTTCCGAATAGTATCAGTGATGGGCTACACTTCATTTGGTACTATCCGCCACTGTCCATCTTTCTGATATTTTTATGTATGCATGTTCTAGCTATTCTTCTCTCTACTTTTAAAATTTTGTCGAATCTGTTTTTCTGAGTAACTATAAAAAGAGTTTCACTTCCATATGTCACCTCTGGTTGAACCACCGTCTTGTAATGTTTTAATTTTGTTGCGATTGATAGACATTTTCTTTTATATGTAGACCATGTTAATTTTTGGGCTTTTATCAGTTTATTAGTTCTTTCTTGCCATGCAGGTTTCTCATCCAAATTGTAAGTTATAATTTCTCCTAAGTATTTAAATTGCTCCACTATTTTAACTTTTTTGTTATTTACTGTTATGTGATTGATTACAAGTGGATTTGCTACCATTATCTCTGTCTTTTCAAATGATATCTGAAGTCCAACTTTTTGTGCTATATTTTGTAGGCTTATTATTTGATTTCTGGCTTCTTGAATATTATTAGCCAGTAACGCTAAGTCATCTGCGAATCCCAAGCAATTTAAGTCTATTTTATCTTTCTTAGTTCCAATTCTTATGCTCCTAGGATTTTCCCTATACCATTCCCTCATTACACATTCCAAAGCACAATTGAAAAATAGAGGCGATAAACCATCTCCTTGTCTTAATCCTGTTTTAATCGTAAACGATTCAGATATTTCTCCTCTGAATTTTACTTTAGATTTGGTGTTTGTTAGAGTTAGTTTTATAATTTTTATTAATTTGGGATGAAGTCCGAAATTCCTTTGTCTTTATCAAAGAGTATAATAGAATCATTTCTTGGTTGATGACCTTACCTCTACCATACACCAGAGCCTCGGATAAAACTTCTACTGTCATTGAAGACAAAAAAGAGAAGACATATCTCAAGAATTTTATGAAACTGGAGATATGATCGACCGGACGTTGGCAACATCCAACTTTGAGATGAGGCATGTGTTTACACGTCTGGCAGTCCATGGGTTTCACCACCTTAATTGTATTAACAAATTTTTCCATGACCCAACATTGACGTGGCTATGCTCCAGCGTGAGTGGTGGGAGTTGGACTACCATATCGATATTCACCTTGTGATGCGAGGAGGGCGCATCGAGGATGTGTAGCATGCACACTCAAAAACGAGATGAGTTTCTCTTTTAGTTGGTCCATGTGTCAATGCTGTGAAATCGCTTGCTCACCCAGCATATCGGTCCAGTTGAACCTGGAAGTTTTACCCATTGTGATCTGGTGGGTTTCTCAAGTAAATTGCTAACTTAAGACCATTTGGTGGGGAACAGCTGAAGAAAGTGGAGAGTTTCAAGTATCTGGGAAGTCTGATACAAGATAATGGAAGAAACGATAGAGAAATAAATGAGCGGGGAAGACAGGCAGAAGCATTCCGGAGGAGTGTGAGAAGCATGTTATGGAGCAAGGATGTTCCTCAGATCAGCAAAAAGATCATATATCGGACGTACTATGTCCCTATCCTGACGTATGCCTCGGAGACCTGGGTTATGAAAGGAAGGGAGAAGAGCAAAATACAGCCCAGTGAGATGAGGTTCTTGAGAAGCAGTATTGGAGATACAAAGATGGACAGAATAAGAAATGAGAGGACCAGAGAATTATTGAAGGAGGAACCATTACAGGATGGTATAGAGAAATCTAGACTTAGATGGTATGGACATGTGAAACGAATGGAAGAGAAGAGGATACCCAGGAGGATACACGAGACGAAGTGGGAAGGAAAGAGACCGAGAGGAAGACCGAGAGGCAGGTGGCTGAAGGGGGTGGAAGAAAGCGTGAAGAAGAGAGGAGAAGACTGGACAAGGGTGGAGGCTGAGAGATGGTGGGAAGACAGAAGACGTTGGAGAGACTTGTGTTCCAAACAGACCCGGCCAGTGGCTGGAAACTGTGCAAGATGATGATGATGAAGACCATTTGAAATGTGATAAAAATAATTTAAATCGGACGAATAAAATTCAAGAAATAAATTGTTGTTGATTGATTTAGGGCTTTGCGACATATTGGTTATGAAGCCCCGTGTACTATGGTGTGTGTGTATGTGGGGCATTTGACTGATAACCTGTGTTATTGTATTTGTAATTCAGGTGAGTGTTGGGAGGGAGTTAGGGACCATCCCAGCGTTGTGGCAAACCTCGGAGGTGCTTCTTCTACTTGGCTTCAGGGACAGGAGGCATATTTCTTCCTTGTTGACACCAATACCTGTATGCACGTTAAGTGATTGGGCAAGAATGAAGGCAATAAAATAATAATAATAATAATAATAATGCAGCTGAATGTCTCGCCATCAAAATAAAAGGCATAATAGAAAACAGGAGACCAAGGAAAGGAAGATTTTGAGGAAAATCCTGGGTCCAGTCAAAGAACACGGCGAGTTCCGAACACGCCACAACCAAGAGTTGTACACTCACATAGAGAAAATAACTTACGTGATGAGGAAAATGAGGATTTCTTTCTATAGACAAAACCCGAATGATATCATCACGTCTATCCAACCGAATTGTTGCTGTTCTCCATGGGAAAAAGACAAAGGGGACCTGGTTCAGTGAAGTAGAGAAAGATCTGTTGGAGACTGGGATAACACGTGAAGATATCCAGAAGCGTGGCCCACTTAGGGAAAAACTTCAACAACATCGGAGTTTTCAACCTAAGCCGAAACTAAAAACCGGGTTAGGCGTGGACAACGGAGAGAAAGGTGCAACTTCGATTGCGAATGAAGGAGAACTGGGCCAACATTAAAATGCAGAAGAAACAGTTGACATGACGTGGTCCTTTGTTGGCCGAAAGGAAACAAGAAGGAATACTATCAATAATAATAATAGGCCTACAAGTATAGTATTATTAAAGATTGACTCCACGAGACTCGCAATATAGCGCAACCCTGCTGTTGTGCAGATCTATCGCAGTGATAACTCCCCGTACTAATCCTCGGATTATTACCCAAATTGGTGGAATCAAAGCAAATTTAATGTTGGAATATGATGCGTAAATCACTTTTAATCGATGGCAGAACGAACAATCACTAAAACACTCATCCACAAACGTTTGAAGTGTCTACATACAGCTCTATTAAACCACCATCCCTTAATCCATTGTCAAAACAGATCCACTGTTTCACACTCTATGAGACCTCCCGTAACAGAATGGGGGTATTTTGTATTAATTTGATATTTAGGACCAGTTGAGGTGTTCCAGTTTGACATCGATACTGACAAATATTATTGTTCTTGTTGATTCTTTATGGGCTTGTGGTCATGTAACCCCATGTGCTTGGGTGTGTCACTGTGATGCCTGCACTAATGTTTGTAATTCAGGTAGGATGTGGTATTAAGTTAATTAAGTAGCAATCAGGTTTTTGCCCGGAGTAGTAGTAGTAGTAGTAGTAGTAGTTGTTGTTGTTTGAGTCTTCACTAGTTTGATTCAGCCCTCCATGCTTCCCTGTTCTGAGCTAATCGTTTCATCTTTACATAGCTACCACATCCTATATCTGAGGCAATCCGTTTAACATATTCTAAACCTTGGTCTACCTCTACAGTTCTTACCTTCGACTCTTCCTTCCATAAGTAAGCTTGCTATTCCTGGGTGTCTTAGTATGAGTTCTACCAACCTATCCCTTCTCTTCATTATCAGTCGCCAGAAACATCTCTCCTCTCCCACTCGTCTTATTACCTCCTCATTTGTAAACCTATCCACCCATCTGATCTTCATCATTCTCCTGTAACACCACATTTCAAAAGCTTCTTTTCTCCTCCTTTCTGCTGCACCAATAGTCCAAGTTTCACTTCCATAGAGCGCCACGCTCCAGACAAAGGCTTTCAAAAACGACTTCTTAACACCTAAATCTACTGTATATTCGATGTATGTTTCCTGGAGTAGAAGTGGGAAACCACGGAAAAACACTTTCAGGATGGCCAAGGTAAGAATCGAATCCACCCTTTCTCAGTTTTGCCACACTAGTCTGAGTGTACCCCGTTCCAGCCTTCAGACCAGAATTAAATTTCTTGGCAGAGTCGGGAATCAAACCTGGGCCTCTGTGGTGACAGTCAAGATGCTAACCTCTACGCAACGGGGCGGACCTCAAATACTTTTCAGTCGGTCGACACGAGTGTACGCAATAGCTTGCCACGGTGGGTGAGTGGTTATTGTGGCACACTACCAACACCAAGTTTGCAGGTTCGCTCCTGGCCATGGTAAAAGATTTTTTAAAGACGGCAAAAATCACGAAACGCATGTCGTACGTTCTTGACATGTTAAAGAATCCATTTCAATTCAGTAGGCCGTGTTCATAATGGCAAAATTAATCTCGGGAGTTTCCGCCTACACAAAAGTTCCTCCATTCTCTACGACAAAGCGCTGTAGTGTCAAGGTGCTTAGATATCTAACCTCCTTGACTTTCATAGCGCTCCAAGGAACTACAAAATTCGACATGCAAGCTGCCCTCTGGGCGCAAATACCAAAGCTTGCGCCCTGCACCCGAGGCCATACTAGTGTACCCAATTATATTGGGCGAGGAGTTACAAATAATTTCCTGGCGCCTGAAATGAATTGCATTACTTATACACTTAATAAAACACTCCTCACAGAATGGGATAAGTAGTTTCGTCTGTCAAACAATCATCATCAGATCAAATTTAGATTCAGTGGTTATGTATACCACACTTGTGTATGGTATTTACAATATTGAGCTGTACAGTATTTAATTAAATTTTGTAACGAGTCGGATTTTAAAAACCAATTATAGATTTTATTCCGTTCGTCCATTTCACTTCTATAACGTCGCATTTGTTGTTGCTAGTACGTTCTAAGGTATATGTATTAGTGTGAAAACGTTTTAATTGTTAACTTCTACCGTAGCGAGCTTTTGAAGTGATTGTGATCCACACTGTTTGGTTAAACCTTTGAGTGTATAACCCTTTTTTGTACAGATTTACTTTAGTCGGGCCTGCGATGCTCGCAGAGAAAATACTCATGCGAGGTCAATATTAACAATACGAATAAATTGTGAATATTTCACTACGTTCATTTAGGTTCTAAAATGGAAATTTAACAACGAAATGAGGAAATAATTGAATCAAAATTTAAAATACATATACGAAAGTGTGCTTTTAAATCAGCATCTCAGAGCATGAAACAATGACGTCTTCACATGACGTCATCACTAAATTAACAAACTATGGTTTTTGCCGAGTTTTCTGTCAACATCCACACATGAATAAGTAACTGAGCTGAGACGGCTCATGTAAATGTGTGGTAAATTACAATAAAGCTACATTGCTACTCAACTATAAGCAATAATGGTTGAGGAAGTTCGAACACTTGTGCCTTAAATTACCAATAAATCCCACCCCAGGCCCGGTTTATGCACGCAAGGGTTAACCGTTACTTGTCAAATCTCTTGTTAATTTGGTGAGCTTGTGTAGTTGGTGAGTTTCGTCAAACACTTAAACAAAACACTTGAAACGCTTTCAATTCATTGAAAACAGAGTAGGTACTCTAGACCCCTCAAGAGAAACATAGTCGGTAGAAGAAATGGATCAAATGGTCACGGAACAAGAAAGAAATTAAGGTTCATTTTTATATGTGTAACTCCCATCGCAATAGCTTTAAATCGCATATCTGTAGATTTAAACTGCATCTCTGTAGATTTGAGTCTTATCTCTATAGATGTATGCCTGATCTGTAACTATTTGTCCTGTCTCTATAGATGAATGCTTCTTTTTTATAGATATAAGTCTCAGCTATGTAGAATTAAGTCTCATTTCCATAAATATGTGTCATTTAATCTTCACCCGAAATACCTTACAAGAACAGCAATTTCTTCTCCTTTCACACGTTCTTTGCTAGTATCCAATAGATATCACCCCTCTAAATGTACACCACTTTGATATAACACCCTTGATTATTCAAGGACTTGAGGTGAAATAAACTTCCTTTCCCCCGATATGGTGTATCATTCTTGACTGTCGACCTGGGCTTTTGGTCCGATTACCGCCTCCGCCAAGTAATTTAATTCTGGTGTGTTGCTGGAACGGGGTACACTCAGCCTCTGAGAGGAGGGAGTTCGATTCCCACCTCAGCCATCCTGGAAGTGGTTTTCCGTGGTTTCCCACTTCTACTGCAGGCAACAGCTGGGATGGTTATTAACGTTGAGCCATGTTTAACATCTCTCATTTCTTTATTTTCTTTGGCGGCCGTCTCGGTTGACTCAGACGCCATGTGAGATACGTTCTGTCCGGACGTGCCTTGAGGCTCTCCGCCTTATTATTTAAAATGTAATGTTTTTCCTTTTTATTTAACATTGTTATTATGCCGAAGCCTTCCATTTACTCATGTAAGTAATACATCTCACCTTGTGTTCACTATGCTCATTTCCTAAATTTAACCTTTGTTTTTGATCTTCGTCGCGTGCTTGGATTTGCTGTGGAACCAATCGAAATGGCGGTCTCCTGTTTTATTTTGTTTGAGTCTTCGCTTAACCTTTTATTTGTGCCGTGAAATATATCTGCGAGTGATTTTGTGAGTGTATGTTTTTCTTGCTGCCAGGTGCATTGTTGCTGTTTTGATTGGGCATATCTTCGAATGGGTCTCCCGTTGTTTGTGGACGTTGGCGTTTCGACCATTCTCCCAACACGAGGCATGACACCATATATTTTAGCCCTTATGTTTTCCCTTCATTCCATGCTTCGGGCAACTGGATCACGGCGGTAACTTTAAGTAGGCCTTACCGTATTCAGCTCGAACTCGGAACGTAAGTTGGGGACCATATAGGTTTAGCATGTTTTGCTAGACTACCTACAAGCACGAGTTGCTTTGAGTTTTATTTCTGCATCGTCGGCTGGCATTTTGTGTGTTTGACTGCGTGTATGTATCATGATATATTTCACGGACACTTGACGTCATTTGTTTCTCCTTATAGTATCTTTGGTTTTGCTTTTCTTTTCTCTGGGGACTGCCAGCTCGATCGCATCCCCATTGCTCGCCACAGCCTCTGCGACACGCACACAGCCTCTTGTTTTATCTTTGCTATGCTTGTTATTTGTGGTCGTCATGACAACCATCCATCTCTAGGCAGAGAAGTGATTGTTGTTGACCAGCGACCGGGTCGATTGCCTTTTGGTCAATTACCTCCTCCCGTTTTACATCATTTTTATTGGAAGTGGCACAGGTATTTATTTTATTTGTTTCCGTTATTTATTATTGTAAGTTATTTATTGTTTATAATCATCCTTCCCGTTTGAAAGTGACTGTATTTGACCCCTAGGGTACTCTTTTCTTTGAGTGTGTTATTCTGGCCGGTTTTTTTTTGTGTGTTCGATTTCACTATAATTAAATTTCCATTTCTTTATCCATGTGTCTTATTTAGTAGTGTTTGACGATCGGGCTGCTCTCTCTCTCTCTTCAACCCTAGGCCTAACTTATTCTAGCTTTCTAGCACCAGGAGGGTATTCCTACCACTCGTCGTGGGACCACCTTCACGGAGTCTGGAGTCGCTCGGCACATCTGGCCTGCAAGTACGGGCCCAGCACAGGTCAGAAATTAACATCCATTTCCACTGCGTACTCCTTTCTTTTCTAGTTGGTTCCAGTGATGCAGCTAGGAGGCACGCCAAGAATATGTTTATTATAAGAGGGCGGTGCAGATGGTATCAGTTGCGAGGTTAAGTCTCCTGGTCGCTTAGCCATATCCATTGGATTTTAATATTTCGCTGCATATTTTTCAATGTTGTTTTTATTCTGTTTCATGTTCCCTATTGCATACTATGCAAACAAATATTGAGAGTCAATGTGAACTTCCAAGGAGTATGGACCATAAAAATAACAAACTGTAAGGAGAGTGCAATGAGTTGGACCCTATCAACGAACCCCAGCATTGGTAATGTACTAACCAACCCTACTTTTTGTTTCGTACTCATTTCAGGCGCAGGACGGAGGCAAGACATTTGTAGTTATTGTTTTGAATTGTAGCTAGCAGTACTTCTGTAGTTTAGCCATGTATTCTCTCCCAGGTTGTAACGTGAAGATGGAGCTCATCCAGTCTGACGATGATCTGCTATCGTTTGAAAGTGTCTGTGGGAAAGACACTAATCCATTGACTGAGGTGAAAGGCCATCGCAAGGGAGGCGTAGCCAATATAGTGTCCAAGTGGGGAATTTCATTTTCTGGTGAACTGGGAGTTTCGTCTGTATTTGAGTTCTTAGACAGGGTCAGTGAACTCTGCCATTGTTATGACCTCGAACCAGACGACATTGTTGTCTGCCTACCGTTATTGTTGAGTGGCTTAGCTTTAAAATGGTATCGACTTACCAACAGATCTTTCATCTCGTGGGTTGATTTCTGTAAGTCAATAAAGGAGCGGTTTACGACTTATGATTTTGAACATGACTTGAAGGCTGAAATTCATCGCCGTACCCAGGGTTTGGAAGAGCCTGTAGACGATTTTGTTACTGGGCTAATGACTTTAATAAGTAGGTTGTCGCAGCCCCTTCCCCTTATTGAAACTGTTGATATTGTGTATAGAAATCTAGCACCTGAGTACAAGTCTTTCATACGCCGGTCCAGTGTGTATAGTGTGGCTGACATTGTTGATCAAGGACGTGAATGCGAGTTCAATCGGCGCCTGCGCAAGTCATATGTACCCCCACCCCTCCCCTCTGACAGTTTGTTTCCAGAGACTGCATGCGCGCAATCCCAGATTCAGAGGACTGCGCACCCATCTTCAATATCTCGTCAGGAGGACCGGGCAGTTAACCGTCCCCACTCGCATATTGTCGGGAGTATTCCCAATGCTACTTCTTCTGCGAATCCCGCTCCTCAGGATCAACAGTTACCTCGAAACCCGAACATGTATAACCGTATAAAATGTTGGAATTGTGATCGTTTGGGGCATCATTTTAATTCCTGCCGTGCGCCCTCGCGTGTGTTTTGTCACACATGTGGTCTTCGTGACGTGACGCACATAGCCTGTCCTAGATGTGCTTCGCGTCAGGGAAACGAGCATGGGTCCCCGGTTTAGACCCGCCGGAGTGGCCATGCAATGAAGTTCGCCGGGAAATGAACATTTCCATGACTGGAAACTTCTGTCCTTGGGTCCCTGTAAGTGTTAAGAAATTGTCGATACCCGCTTTACTGGATTCTGGTGCTTCACGTTCATTTATTCAGCGCTCCATCGCGGAACAGCTTCCTGTTACTCAGATTTGTCCACAAGATGGGGGCTTGAAATTTTATTCTGCGGTGAAGTCATCTATTTCTGTTTCTAGCGTTGTAACATGTCATATTAAGATATGTGGTTATTCTTGGGATTGGAACTTCCATGTGGTGGATGACTTATCTACGCCTATGATCTTAGGTTCTGATTTTATGCACAAAGCAGGGTTGAGGCTTGATTTTTCGGATCATTCCTTCAGTTTTTTGTTTAAATCCAAGGAGCGGTTTCATTTTAATACTTGTGAAGCGAGTGTTCCTTGTAATTTTTCTGGTATCTCTGCTGTTCTAATCCCTCCTACTTTATTCACGAGTCAACGTGACGCATTATCTGATTTGGTGAATGAATTTCCAGATGTTCTCACGTCGGAACTGGGTTCCGCTATCGGCTACGAGTGTCATATTGATTTAACTGATGAGGTTCCAGTTAGGTCGGCGCCATTTTCGTGCTCTCCACCCAAACTCATTGCCATGAGAGAATATATTGATGATCTTAAGGCACGCGGTGTTGTGAGTCCTTCTAAGTCTTCTTATGGTAGTCCAGCATTCCTGGTGCCTAAGAAAGAGGGTACTTTTCGTTTAGTAGTTGATTATCGTCGACTCAATTCTAAGGTGGTGTTCGACAACTTTCCCCTTCCAACTCTGGAGAGCGCTTTTCAGCATTTTCACGGGGCGAAGTACTATTCCGTCCTAGATTTGAACTGTGCATATTATCAAATTCCTCTCGATCCCGAGAGCCGTAAGGTAACTGCGTTCTCCACTCCGTTCGGCCTTTTTGAGTTCAATAAGTTACCCATGGGCATTTCTATCGGCGGACAAGTATTGAGTAGGGTTTTGGATGAGTTATTTGGAGATTTAAAGTATTCATCTGTGTTTAACTATCTTGATGACCTCGTGATTTACAGTCAGTCTTTTGAGGATCACCTGATCCATTTACGTGAAGTCCTATGTCGTCTTCGCAGAGCCGGACTCACTGTTAACCCGGACAAAATCTCTTTGGCTTCGAAGCAAATCAAATTTTTAGGTCACATTCTTTCGGATGTGGGCATAGAAGTGAACCCTGAGCGTGTCCAATGTATCCAAGAGTTCCCTACTCCCACGAATGTGAAAGCAGTCCGACGTTTTTTGGGAATGGCAGGCTTTTACAATAGGTTCATTAAGGGCTTTTCGGACATTTCAGCGCCCCTGAATTATTTGAAGAAGAAGAATGTACGATTCGTGTGGGGCCCCGACCAGTGTCTCGCCTTTGAGAAATTGAAAGAATGTCTTTCTTCTGCTCCCGTCCTTCGAACTCCGGATTTTGGGAAAGATTTTATGTTACATTGTGATGCGAGTGATGTCGCAGTTTCTTGTGTGCTTAGTCAGCAGGTGAATGGTAATTTGGCACCCATCGCTTTTGCCAGTCGGATGCTTAATGATTGCGAACGCCGGTATTCCACTTTCGAGAAGGAAAGTCTGGCTGTCGTATTCGGCTGTGAACGTTTCAGATCTTTTCTAGAACATCGGCATTTCATAGTGTATACCGACAATGAAGCTCTGTCCTGGATGCGCTCGCATGTCAAAAAATTGGGACGTATAAATCGTTGGATTCTTCGTCTATCCTCTTTCAGCTTTGACATCATTCACGTCAGAGGCAGTGAAAATGTTGTAGCGGATTGTTTGTCACGCATGTTTGAGGAACCTCCTCCCATTGTTGAGATCCCCGAGCCAGTGAATCTTCTCCAACACATTCCATGGTCTTTTACTGACATCCGTACGTACCAAGCAGATGACCCATTTTGTGTCACATTGCGTGAAAAAATTCTCGGGAAAGATCCTGGTGTATCTGAGTTTTCATTGCGCAATGATGTTATAGTGCATACCGCTCCTCGATCTTCGAAATGTAGGATTTTCGTGCCAGAGAATATACGAAGTATGCTCTTGGCGTATTTCCATGAATCCTGTTTTGGATTACATTTAGGTATGACGAAGACTTTCCATAAAATCTCTCAGGAATTCTTCTGGCCTCATTTGAAAGCGGATGCTTTTGCTTTCGTCCGAAAATGTGTTACGTGTCAACGTTCTAAGCCAGCAAAGAATTCTCGCATTGGACTTCACCACGCTGACACGATGTCATATCCTAATGAGCGCCTGTTTATAGATTATTTTGGTCCCCTAGTTAGGTCATCTTCTGGTCATAAAGCTATACTTACTGTCGTTGATGGATTTTCAAAATTTGTATGGTTATTTCCTGTCAGGGAAATCACGACACGTACCACTGTTAGGCTTTTGACCAATCATATTTTTGGTGTTTTTGGTCCTCCAAAGTTTTTAGTGTCCGATAACGCGAGCGTTTTCCGGTCCAAGTCTTTTAGATCAATGTGTTTTTCTTGGGGAATTGATCATGTCTTTTTGGCACCCTACCACCCTCAGCCAAATCACGTTGAAAGGTTTCATCGTAACTTGAAGGCTTGCTTGAGTGCGTTCCACAACGCAGATCAGTCACGTTGGGACGCAAATCTTCAGTTTTTCTCCTTAGGATTTAACACTGCTCTTCACGAATCGACGAATTCTACCCCTTCGGAATTGTTTTTAGGAAGGCGTATTGTTGATCCACTTCAGCTTCAGTGGAAAATAGATTATCTGGCTGCGCCATCCCGCCGTACCTCAGTCAAAGAAAAATGGGAAGTTGCTGTACGGCATCTGAAAAGGGCACGAGATCGCGTGGCGTCTCGCTATAACAAGGGTAGGCAACCTGTTTGTTTTCAGGTGAATGACGACGTGCTAGTGCGCCTGCACCCACAGAGTTCGGCCAAGAATAAGGAGTCAGCTAAACTAATGCTTCGCTGGAGCACGCCCAAAACTATCACTAGATTTTTAACACCTGTCACTGTTGAATTGATCTCCAAGGAGAATCCCACCGACGTATCCAGAGCTCACATATCTCAATTGAAACCATTTATTGTGTAACCTTCTTATTTGCTGTGATTAATGTTGTCCTTTTTCTGCGTAGGTTAGCCAATCATAATTTACTTATGTTATCCAAGGGAGCTAGTATTCATATGGCGTCTCCTTGACCTGCCTATTATTGAACCAATTTTGACCGAGGCAGAGTCAAGTACAAATTTACGAGCTCAAGAAAGAAAATAATACAAGAAGAAATAGGCCTACATACTATGTGTAACTTAATATTTATTGTAAAAATATGTATTTTTGCGAATTCGGCCAGTAGAGAATTTATATTCTATAAATAATGGACACATTATATCGCTTCTTTGTTATTTTAATACGTCACTTTCATGATGGGTATAAGGAGAATGGCAGACTTCGGCGTCAAAGGGCGAAAGTCTTTTGTTTATGATTTTCGTCCGTGTCTCTATCTACTTTTCTTGTCATTGTAACGCGCAGGCGAACCGTAATACCATTATGACGAGCCCAGGGATCGTCAAAGGAACGCGCGCCTTTGGGGACCCCGAAGGAGTTCTGTCCTGATATTGCGATCGCCGAAGCGATCTGATTATTTTTATATATTACTTCATTTTATAACTGTATTCTTTCTGATATGGCTCAATTGCTTAAGTGATTGTTATATCGATCACCCTCCCCCCTCATATTTTGTGTACTGTTATAGTTGTTGACAAACCACCTGTGTGATAAGGATGTTGTGTATTTTGGAACACTTGGGACATGATTGATTTCAAAGCGGTGGTGCTTAGTGATGTAAAAAGAAAAATCTTTTATTATTATAAATAATTTTTCTTTTGGGGGGTGGTGTGGATCCTGAGCCATGTTTAACATCTCTCATTTCTTTATTTTCTTTGGCGGCCGTCTCGGTTGACTCAGACGCCATGTGAGATACGTTCTGTCCGGACGTGCCTTGAGGCTCTCCGCCTTATTATTTAAAATGTAATGTTTTTCCTTTTTATTTAACATTGTTATTATGCCGAAGCCTTCCATTTACTCATGTAAGTAATACATCTCACCTTGTGTTCACTATGCTCATTTCCTAAATTTAACCTTTGTTTTTGATCTTCGTCGCGTGCTTGGATTTGCTGTGGAACCAATCGAAATGGCGGTCTCCTGTTTTATTTTGTTTGAGTCTTCGCTTAACCTTTTATTTGTGCCGTGAAATATATCTGCGAGTGATTTTGTGAGTGTATGTTTTTCTTGCTGCCAGGTGCATTGTTGCTGTTTTGATTGGGCATATCTTCGAATGGGTCTCCCGTTGTTTGTGGACGTTGGCGTTTCGACCATTCTCCCAACACGAGGCATGACACCATATATTTTAGCCCTTATGTTTTCCCTTCATTCCATGCTTCGGGCAACTGGATCACGGCGGTAACTTTAAGTAGGCCTTACCGTATTCAGCTCGAACTCGGAACGTAAGTTGGGGACCATATAGGTTTAGCATGTTTTGCTAGACTACCTACAAGCACGAGTTGCTTTGAGTTTTATTTCTGCATCGTCGGCTGGCATTTTGTGTGTTTGACTGCGTGTATGTATCATGATATATTTCACGGACACTTGACGTCATTTGTTTCTCCTTATAGTATCTTTGGTTTTGCTTTTCTTTTCTCTGGGGACTGCCAGCTCGATCGCATCCCCATTGCTCGCCACAGCCTCTGCGACACGCACACAGCCTCTTGTTTTATCTTTGCTATGCTTGTTATTTGTGGTCGTCATGACAACCATCCATCTCTAGGCAGAGAAGTGATTGTTGTTGACCAGCGACCGGGTCGATTGCCTTTTGGTCAATTACCTCCTCCCGTTTTACATCATTTTTATTGGAAGTGGCACAGGTATTTATTTTATTTGTTTCCGTTATTTATTATTGTAAGTTATTTATTGTTTATAATCATCCTTCCCGTTTGAAAGTGACTGTATTTGACCCCTAGGGTACTCTTTTCTTTGAGTGTGTTATTCTGGCCGGTTTTTTTTTGTGTGTTCGATTTCACTATAATTAAATTTCCATTTCTTTATCCATGTGTCTTATTTAGTAGTGTTTGACGATCGGGCTGCTCTCTCTCTCTCTTCAACCCTAGGCCTAACTTATTCTAGCTTTCTAGCACCAGGAGGGTATTCCTACCACTCGTCGTGGGACCACCTTCACGGAGTCTGGAGTCGCTCGGCACATCTGGCCTGCAAGTACGGGCCCAGCACAGGTCAGAAATTAACATCCATTTCCACTGCGTACTCCTTTCTTTTCTAGTTGGTTCCAGTGATGCAGCTAGGAGGCACGCCAAGAATATGTTTATTATAAAAGGGCGGTGCAACGTAAAGCCATGATCGCCTACTTCCCAACCCTCATCTATATTACAAATACATAGACTAATGGAGCCATGGGAATGACACAGATTATCTGATAAAATTTCACACACACACACGCGAAAACAACTTGACTATATTATAGATGAGACCGGAGTTGTGTCTCTTAGTTAATGCTTTGGCGCATGTTAGTACAGTGAGTTCATAGTAGCAATCATTAACCACGTCCAACTCGTCTCCTCCGCCAGGCCCTAGTGTACTGAACGCGTGAGCAACGTTCATGTGTAGGAAAACAAGCAGTTCCGTGAAGAAATAAACAGTCTAATTTCATATATGCTACTGGCCTTACTTAGGACACGAGAAATGAAACCGAGATTTTAAAATTTCGCACATCCGCCATCTTGAGGTTATGGAGACATTTCAAATAAATTAGATGTCCGTACATTACAATGTATGTCAACATTTTGATGTATGATTTTTCACTGCACTCGGTGGTTAAATCGCGAGAAAAGTCTATTTGAATATTTCAACTTCGCATGGTGGCCAAGCTCGTTTTGTACTTAACAGGTTTATGAAAGTCACATAGGTGAACTTCTAGTACTACCACTTATCACCGTACAAAATTTCGGGGTGATATCACTTACTGTTGCGGAGATATCGAATGCCAGTGAGATATTTCGCGCGGTCGCCATGTTGGATTGGTGAAACGTATTAAAATTTGAAAGGCATGTTCGCGGTCGGACGAGGTTCTTACCTACTTACTGAGTTTCATTGAAATCACTTTGGCCGTTTAAACTTCGGTGGCGTAGTAGGTAGCATGCCGAAATGCTGTGCCCAAGATAGCGGGTTCAAACCCGGCCGAAGACGTCGGATTTTTAAGAGCGTTAAAATCCTTCAGTATGCCTTCCTTCGGAGGGGAAGTAAAGCCGGCGGTCCCATTTCATTGATTTATGGCATGTAAAAGAGCCTTCCACAGACTAAACTTGTGTAGAGCTAAATTTCTAGGTTAGATTTCGTTGTAACGCTCTATCAAAGTTCCAACGTTCACCACTAGGTATCATTGATATCTGGTAGCAAAAGTTGGAACTACTTGAAATTGAACGGAACTTGTAGCTCACCCTAGTGATGTCCGCTGGAAGCAGCTACAGCCTCTGGCGAGTCGAACATGTCCTCGGACACTCCCGGCACTAAAAGCCATACGATAAATAAATAATAGTTACACACATATATTCGCACACGCACACACGCACGGACAAAAGGTGATCTCATAAGCCTATTTTTTGATGTGTAACATCTTTCCACTCGGTATTTGTATATTCTTGTGGGGGTGATTTTGAAAAATGAAACGGAAATGGACGGGACGGAAACAATGAAACGGAAATGGACGGGACGGAAACCATGTGCGCGCGCCGTGGCGGAGATTGATACCACGACGTTCTGTTGGCCATGTGGTTATGCGGAATATAATTAGCATACGGTTTACTTCATGGTTTGGAGGCCCCATTAAAGATATCCCTACAATAAATCCTCAAATTGTAGTTCTTTGGTGTGAAAATATTCATCATATCATATTTGCTGAAAACAATTATGATTTATTAAGTCTTCATACTTTTGCTGTATTCTTATTTAACGCAAGCACTCGAGTACTGTCGGCCATGTGGCTATGTGGAATCTATATCGCATACAAAATTACTTGGAGGTTTGGAGTCCTCATTAAAAATATTCTTCCTACAATCAATCATCTTCAAGTTGTCGTTGTTTGGTGTAAAAATATTCATTATATCATATTTGCTGAAAACCGGTCAAGATTTGGCACTGCAGATTTACAAGTAGTTATTTCAATGACCAACAGAGTTCACTGTTAACAAGGGATAACATGTCACATGTTACACATCATATGCGACTACTGTAAGACTCGTAATTGTTTATAAATGAAAATAGGCTAAACACGCCGGATCGCAGGCGAGCTCTCCAATACCAGCCATTGCCACGACTGCTCGCCAGCGTATTGGCCAATGTGAAGATGAACTAATGTAAGAGTTCGGAGGATTCGACTTGTCCGCTTTAAGGCACTTTAGTCTGAAGAAAGCCACGAAAAGCATGTTCAAGAATGCCGGCTCGATTCCGGACGTGCTAACGGGTCAGGCTGGTTGACTTGATACATCAGTGATGGATAGAAATACCAGTTTTAGTGGCTGTGCGTGTACTAGTCCGCTAGGTATTTTATGAATCAATTCTACGAGCTCATTCAATCTCCTACTCTCCGTTACCATTTTTCTCTCCTCTCTGTTCCAGCGAGTTATCAACTGTTCCATGGGATCAGCCTCCATAGCCACAGGAAACGAGCCTTATTTTGTCGTTGTTGTTTCAGTTCGTGGTTTGTGACAAGTAACAAACTGTGTGTTGGATAATAATAATATAGTCTTTTTACGAGGCCGTTAATCTAGGGATAAGTCTACGATACACGAGGCCGCCTTTTTACTTGATATTTTACATGGAAACCAAGCATTAACCGGCAATCGAACCCAGTTCGCTATGGCGAGAGGCAAGCAGTTTGGCCTTTGCGCCATTACTCGTTATTTATTTATTTACTTATTTAGTTTATCGTATGGCTTTTAGTGCCGGGAGTATCCGAGGACATATTCGGCTCGCCAGAGGCTGTAGCTACTTCAAGCGGACACCCATAGGGTGAGCTACAAGTTCCGTTCAATTTCAAGTAGTTCCAACTTTCGCTATCAAATGTCACTGACACCTAATGGGTTTGCTTTTTATACCTACAGCCAGGATTTTGTTATCACTAACATGGGTTACAGACGCTGTTGGCCGTTCCGGGTCAGGCGCAGGCGCTACCATTGTAGGTTCAATTTTGAACTTTCCGTCTCTTAGGCAGTTTCATTATTATTATTATTATCATCATCATCATTATTATTCTTCGTCAGAAGAAGTCGGATGTGGACCTCCACGATTTAGTTGATTAAGTCTGTGATCTGAGTATGAATTAAGAAGTAAGAAACTGCTTGTGAAGCAAAGAAAATGGCTCCATCCTGAAGTAATACGAAAGTGGTCCTGGGATGGGTTTTGTCATGAGGTTAGGGTGTGCTTTTTAGTGGGTAAGAATCCCACACACTTGACGAGTACGAACCCTTCTCAAAGTCTTATGTAAGATTTTCCACTTCCCTCGAAAAAATAAACTATCACCGTTATTCTCAGATCATTGTCTGGTAAAATAAAAATAAATTATGCAGATTACATTCAATGAAAGCATCATCATTACCTTAAACTGACAGTGAATTTACGAACTGTCCTAATATTAGTGCTTTCTGTGTTCAGATCAATCTCTTTTAGCCCTTGCAGAACATGTTTGGGAACCACACCAGTGCTTGAGATCAATGTTGGTACAATTCAAACGGCCATTGCAACTTGGTTGGTTGGTTCCTTAGTTTAGGGGCTGCGATAACGCGGTCATGTAGCCCCGAGGAATTTGGGTGTGAGTAGAATCCGTATAATAACCGGTGTTAATTGTGATGACTGTATTAGTGCATGTTATCTGTGGGAGCTGACAGATGTGAAGATTACCGTACAATCAGCTTGGTTACTCAAGGTTCAGAGATCCTGTCAAGAATAATTTACAAGACGATGGAAAGCCAGATAGAAACGGAGTTGGGTGAAGACCAGTTTGGTTTCAGGGGAAATGTAGGAACAAGGGAAGCTGTACTAAGTCTTAGTCTGATTTTGGAAGCAAGAATAAGGAGAGATAAGAAAACGTTCATGGCATTTGTAGACTTAGGAAAGGCTTTTGATAACGTTGATTGGACTAAATTGTTTGACGTTTTGAAATCTATTGGAATAAAATACAGGGATAGGAGGAAGATCTACAATCTATACAGAAACCAGACAGCAGTCATTTGAGCTAAAGGACATGAGAGAGAAGCTGGTATTCAGAAAGGTGTAAGGCAAGGCTGCAACTTATCACCCATAATTATCAATCTTTACATTGAACAAGCAATGAAGGAAATTAGAGAAAAATTTTAAGTGGGAGTGAAGATTCAAGGAGAAATAATTTCAACTCTGAGATTTGCCGATGACATAGTCATCTTGACCGACAAGCCTAAGGATCTGAATGAGTTTTTGAATGGTATGGACTCCGTCTTGAGGAATGAATTCATGATGAATATTAATAAATGTAAAACAAAAATATTGGAATGCAGCCGAAATAAATCAGAATCCTCTATAGACATCAAATTGGCAGGTGGAAAACTAAAGGAAGTAGAAGACTTCTGTTACTTAGGAAGCAAAATAACCAGCGATGGACGAAGCAAAGAGGATATAAAAAGTAGGTTAGCTCAGGCAAGAAAAGCATTTCTACAGAAAGGCAATCTGTTGACATCGAAAATACATTTAGGTGTTAGGAAGCCATTTTTGAAAGCCTTTGTCTGGAGCGTGGCACTCTATGGAAGTGAAACTTGGACTATTGGTGCAGCAGAAAAGAGGAAAATTGAAGCGTTTGAAATGTGGTGTTACAGGAGAACGACGATGATCAGATGGGTAGATAGGGTTACAAACGAGGAGGTATTAAGGCTAGTGGGAGAGGAGAGATGTTTCTGGCGTCTGTTAATGAAGAGAAGAGATGGTTTGATAGGACACATACTAAGACACCCTGGAATAGCAAGCTTAGTTATGGAAGGAAGGGTCGAGGACAAGAACTGTAGGGTTAGACCAAGGTTAGAATATGTTAAACAGATTGCCTCGGACGTAGGGTGTGGTAGCTATGTTGAGTTGAAACGATTAGCTCAGGACAGAGAGGCATGGAGTGCTGCATCAAACCAGTCAAAAGACTGAAGACTCAAACAATATCATCTGTGATTCAGGTAGAAGGACTGCAGACGATGATTTTTTCACGTAGTTCCTTCTTTTGCTTTCAAATTCTACCATCCACGACAACTAGCTGCGGACTTCGCTACTAGATGCCATCCCAGTCAGCACCTGGTGGCGAACGTTGGAACTAATATAGCGATATCAAACTAACCTACACATTTTTGCTTCCACAAATGTAGTTATTGGTAAGTTCTTTAATATGCCATAAATCTATAACATGGGACCGCCGGTTTTACTTCCCCTCCGAAGGAAGCCATACGGAGGGATTTTTAACGCTCTTAAAATCCGACGACTTCGTCCGGGTTTGAACCCACTACCTTGGGCATAGAAGCTCAGCGTGCTACCAACTATGCCTCCGAAGCCGCTCATTGAATCTTGGTAAGCTCCACTGTATTTGGTCACTCAGCACGTTGTGCATCACAACATCAATCAGCGTGAAGATCGCTGTGTCAGGCCTGTTATGTTTAACTGTCCTTTCGGTGAGCACAGTCCGGTAATAAGTTCCTCGATGAAAAAGGAACGCTAAATATCCTTTGCTCAGACTAACAATAACGATTTGGTTAGTTTCCCATCACTGCAAAGATGTTTCATTGTCTGGTCACATCGTGTTAGTTCTTACGAGCAACCCCATTGGACTAGAATGTTCCTGGAGTACCAATAATAATAATAATAAAACCATATTGAAGCCTAATTTCACCGTAGACAAATCCTTGCGATCAGTCAAGGATTCAGTTGGTCTGGAGTATATAAGATTCCATGTTCCTGTGGTTACGTATATATTGGTCAGACATGTAGGACAATCACAACAAGGTTCAAGGAACATCGTCTTTGCCCACCAGAGAAGTCTGCTGTGGCTGAACAAGCCATACAAAATGACCATCGAATTGTTTTTGATGAGACTTCTGTCAACTGTATGGAGAAACATTTCATAACTCGTATGATTCGGGAGGCGATTGCAATAAGTAAACAACCCCACAACTTTAATAGAGGTGATGGTTATCCCTTGAGTAAATCATGGCTGCCCAATATAGTTTCATTACCAACATCCTCTTGGTCTCAGGAGGTCATGGAGTAACTATTTTTAGCCCATTTTCAATTTTGAAAAAAAAAAAAGGCTCATGAGATCACCTATTGTGCGCGCGTGTGTGAGAGAGAGAGAGGTGTGTGTGTCCCCTAATAATTTATAAACGGCTGGAGCGATTTAATTGAAACTTGGTAAGTTCATAGCACTATTCCGGACGACCCCGACCGTGCCCTTCAAATTTTGTTACGTCTCACCAATCCAACATGGTGGCTGTGCGAAATATTTCACCAGCATTCAATATCTCCGAAACTATTACCGATATCACCCTGACATTTTGTATGATGATAAAGGGAACTAATAGAAGTTCACATATGAGTCTTTTGAAAAACTGGTAACCACGAAGCCAACATGGCGGCCACGCGAATTTGCGACCTTTAAATAGACGTTTCTCGTGATTTAACCAAACAAACGCAATAAAACTTGGTACAGTATACGTTTAAAACATTGTAATGCACCGACATCTTACTTCGATCAATTGTTTACATAACCACAAGATGGGGGATGTGCGAAATATTTAACCGGCATTCCATATCTCTGAAACTATTTTCGGTATGACACTGAAATTTTGTACGGAGATAAAGGGCACTACTGGACGTTCATCCATAAGACTTTCAAAAACCGGTTAACTACAAAACGAACATGGCGCCAAGCGAATTTAAAACTTTTAAATACACCTTTCTCGCGATTTAATGTTCCAAGCGCAATGAAATCTGGTACAGGAAATGTTTATACACATTGTAGCGCTGGTATCTAATTTAGTTCAATTGTTTACATAACCTGAATATGGCGGCTTTGCGAATTTTAAAATTAAGTTTTTATTTCTTGTGTCGTAATTATGCGATCGAAGTAAAAGTTTGAATAATGAACCTACGCAATAATTTTCCTTTAATGTTACATGACTCTATGGCCTATACATTTAACAATCCATCATGGCGACCATCCGAAATATTCAGACGGCTCTGAATATCTACGAATCTATTATAGCAATCAAACTGATTTTTTTGTTCATACGGGCTATGAACTTAAGTTCACATATAGGACTTTCAATAACCTGGTGATCACAAATCCAGCATGGCGGCGACGCGAAGTATAAATATTCACATGGACGTTTCTCGCAATTTAATGATCCGAGTGCAGTGAAACTTGGTACAGTAAATCCTTATACGAATGTTAATCCACGGACATCTAATTCATTTCAATTGTTTCCATAACCACAAGATGGCATCTGTGCGAAATTTTAAGATATTTTTGTTACTTCTTGTGTCCTAATCATGCAATTGATGTTTGAATGCTACACGTACACAATAATCATCATGTAACAGTATATAACACTAGGACCTACATTTATAAAATCCAACATGGCGGTCATCCGAAATATTTAGTCTGTTCTCAATATCTACGAATCTATTACAGCAATCAAACTGAAATTTTGTATGTTGATAGTGGCAATTAACATAAGTAGGATCTATGAAAATGGGATCTATAGTTCTTCATGGAACTATTTGTTTCGACATGGCTTCCTATCTTATACCATTTATCTATGAAGGCTACATGCTATTGTTTACTCATTCCTTTTTTCCTTCTTCCTTGACAAAGCGTGATAAAGGGACAAGCAGTTGTCTCGTAACGTCGGCTTTTAAAGAGTCACTCGACCCCAAGCTATATTATGTAATAAAAACGAAGAAGAATATACAGTACTCCCTCTGTAATCCGGCATCTCAGCTCTCCGGCACTCCCAGTAATCCGGCGTTTTGTATTCGAGTACGAGCTGAATACTTGATTTGATAATACGTCCCCACTACTGTGCAATGTTTCCCACGCAGCGGCAAGACTAGTGTCTGAGCATGACGAATAGAAGGACCTAGTGTGAGGACTCCGCCATTATAGCATGGTAGTTTGTGGTCCCGCCGCTACAAGCACTGCAAGCGATAATGTCCCAACAACGTGTACCAGGGCTGTAGGCACTACAAGCACGCCATCAAGAAACAGCAGTTGAGAAACAAGCAACAGCAACAACTGCATAAATCCATCCCCTCACTCCTCTCCCTCTCACCAACACTTCCCCCAAGCAATCCTAGCACTCTACATCAAATCCTACAGCTTTTAATCACGCCAGCAGCACAATAAACTTAATAAATCCAGGCTACAGAACAGACCAAAAAACTACACTTTAAGCTAAACCAAATTCACTTCTCAGCTCGACATAAGCCATAATACAAGTTAAAACCTATACAAAACATACTCTCCCTACTGTTTTACAACTATTAAACGAACTATTCGCTCTCAAAACCTAAAAACCCTGAAACGGGAGCTAATTTAAAAACGCAATAGCCTAGCCCGATTATGCCTCCGGCAGTGCTACCGCATATGCATTCATAACTTCACAATAACTTCAAATTACGGCTAAGTGACCTATCAGCCTGAGTAGTTACAGGTGTTACCGGCTTGCCTGGGACAATGGGTCACCAAACCGGTATTTAAACTCAATTTTTTAAGCTTTAATTAACCAAATTCAGAGGAAAGAGATCAGACCAAAAAACTACACTTCAAGCTATACCAAATTCACTTCTCAGCTCGACATAAACTTAAATTCAACTTAAAACTTACACAAAACATACTCTCCTTACTGTTTTACAACCATGAAACGAACTATTCGCACTCAAAACCTAAAAGCCCTGAAACGGGAGCTAATTTAAAAACGCAATAGCCTAGCCCGTTTACGTCTCCGGCAGTGCTACAGCAAATGCATTCATAACTTCACAATAACTTCAAATTACGGCTAAGTGACCTATCAGCCTGAGTAGTTAAAGGTGTTACCGACTTGCCTGGGACAATGGGTCAAAAAACCGGTATTTAAACTCAATTATTAAGCTTTAATTAACCAAATTCAGAGGAAACAGATCAGACCAAAAAACTACACTTTAAGCTATACCAAATTCACTTCTCAGCTCAACATAAACTTTAATTCAACTTAAAACCTACACAAAACATACTCTCCTTCCTGTTTTACAACTATTAAACGAACTATTCGCACTCAAAACCTAAAAGCCCTGAAACGGGAGCTAATTTAAAAATGCAATAGCCTAGCCCGATTACGTCTCCGACAGTGCTACAGCAAATGCATTCATAACTTCACAATAACTTCAAATTACGGCTAAGTGACCCATCAGCCTGAGTAGTTACAGGTGTTACCGACTTGCCTGGGACAATGGGTCACCAAACCGGTATTTAAACTCAATTATTAAGCTTTAATTAACCAAATTCAGAGGAAAGAGATCAGACCAAAAAACTACACTTTAAGCTATACCAAATTCACTTCTCAGCTCGACATAAACTTTATTCAACTTAAAACCTACACAAAACATACTCTCCTTCCTGTTTTACAACTATTAAACGAACTATTCGCACTCAAAACTGAAAAACCCGGAAATGGGAACCGGGGGCGTATATAGAGTTTTATTTGGGGGGTGTGACCAGGGTTAGGGGACATGGTATAGGCGCAAAGAATAGGGGGTCCGGGGTACTCCCCGGCAAACGTTTGTATAATTTGGTGCAAAATGATGAGTTTTAAAGCTATCTGGATTCAGTTTTTCAACCAATTTATTGTGATGTTTTATGAACGGTATGGTTAATGTCAAACACAACTAAGTTAATGCCATTTTATCCATAATGTAGAATTTTGGGCTTATGCCGTGTTTTATTTACTCAAACTCGACGCGTTTCGAAAGAAACCATGTCTTTCTTCATCAGGAATAAACGGAAATACGACTAAATTGTTGCTAAGAGAAAGCAACAAAGAAACTAAAAAGGTGCCCTAAGATGAACAATGAAGTGTATCTAACACGTCATTCGAGAAGTGTGTGTGGCATTCTTTTCCAGGCCGAGGAAGTAATTACCGGAAAATTAAACTCAAAATCGATGTGGAGCGAAATATTTATGATTGTATCGATTCCAAAGAAACAATTTCAGCTGATCCTTCAAGAGCTGGCTGCTGTCTTCAGCATGTCATGGATAATATCCCCAGACTTGTTTATTTTGGGTGCCGATTCTTCTTCAGAACGAAAGAAATCCGACGAGATTTGCAATCTCGAACTTTCGCCAAGTGTTCACGCAAGCTTTCGAAAGTCCAGTACCGTAGCCGACAAAATGAATTGGTAAGTAGAGTGTTACTTTAAATAGTTTATGTGTGCTTGTTTTAATATGCTGGGGATTAGCCTATGTTTTTTTTAAATCTGTGTCTGTATACTCCTGGAATCTGTGCGTTCCGTAACATGTAATGAAGACCGTAATTCTTATTTCCATGAATTATATTTTCCATTGTGCCCTGCCGTGCTATTTTAATTGTAACCGCTAATTACTTTTTAAAAGAGTATTAGTTACAAAGTAATTCGTTTCCCTTAGCACCATCCCTAAGACCAGCTGACGCCGGCAGTGTGGAACTTACCCACTCTAGCGCTACCTGGCGGGGCGCGCTTGAGCTTCAGGAGTCTTCTCACTTTCTCCTTCTATTCGTCATGGTCTGAGTAAACAATGCGTTGGCGCCAAGAGCGATGACTCACGCACGCTCCCCCCCCCCCCCCCCCCCCCCTCTCAGGTGTATAGTGTAGGACAGTTGTACTGTAGTAGTGTTGTGTTGAAGATAGCATCCGTGCAGAAAAAACGTAAACATAAAACTCTATCTTTGTTAGATAAACATGAAATCCTTAAGCAGCTTGAAAAGGGCGAAACGTTAACTAGTGTTGCTAAAGAATACGGTGTTGGTCGAGCTATATTTCATGACATAAGAAAAACAGTGATAAAATAAAGTCGTTTTTTAAGACGAATGAAAATTTAAAAAGTAAACTACAGACATTGAAAACTGTTTGCCACGTCAATTGCCTGGGCGGAGGAAAATGGCGTCTCTGCTAACGATGTCTTAGTTTTAAGAAGATTACAGGAACAAGTTCTCAAAGTGTCTCTCAACCGTAAAAAGCAAAAGACAATTGTTGCACATTTCCAGCAGCCTACTTCCAAGGAATATCGTCAGTTATATGATGTATTTTCATACTTTTTTACTTTGTATAGTTCAATGTATTTAAAACTGATTTTCAAATGATATCTGCGTTTTTCTCGATATTTTCTAGTAATACGGCGTTTTCGGTAATCCGGCAGTGCTCTGATCCGATATCTGCCGGATTACCGAGAGAGCACTGTATTCCTACTCTATTCTCTCGCCAAGGCAAGGCAGTCAACAAGAAGCACGGAAACACTTCCTCAGCCTAGACTTCAGCGTGCCTGTCTCAAGCCAAGAAGCTGATAATTGAAGCACAGTACTCGGGCGAGGGACGTGACGGTCCAGGTCGGCTTGTAGTGACAGGCGCTGCTCTTTCCGCTCGGGCGCGCATTATGACCAACAAAGGGGAAAAGAAATAAAGTTTCTCAAGGGATATAATATGTTACGAGCTCTCAACAGCCTTAGTTTCCGTAAGTTCGAGTTGGAAATATTACTAATAGTGTTACTTTTAGACCCACTCCAAAGCCGTCAACAACCAAGATCCAAGTTCGGAAAGGTTTGCTTACGTGGTCATCAGCATCGTGTTTCCACAAATATGGACTGCTATATTCAAACGAGGATGGGCAAGCACTTGGAACTGGTCCAAGTGTAATGGGGATGCTCCTAAGAACCAATGCGATGTGACGGGGAACTACTGCAATCGTTTTTGTTAGTCTGGGTGAAGGATATTTAGTGTTCTTTTTTCTTCGAAGAACCCCTCAGGGGCTCACATCTAGTGGGACGTGGGCTGGCGACCACAGGACCCCAGCTCAGTCCGGAATTGCTTCCACTTACTTGTGCCGGGTTCCTCTCCATCTTCTTTCCTGTTTACCTCTCTTGGTCAACTATTCTTCCCTTCCGACCCCGACAGTATTAGGGTATGCGAGGCCTAGGGAGTCGTTCACTTTCCCGTCTTAATTGGCCCTTGTCTCATCTTTCCTGATACCCTCATTCTCCGAGGGGTCAGCCTTCATTATCTTTTCATATTATCTCCTGCCTTCTGCACAAGGCCCTCAAGGAGGCAGGGTGTCTGTAGCCCCACCACTTCTGGTGCATCCTGGATAGTGCTACACCCTCAGGGGCTCACAGTATCTCCTGCCTTCTGCTCAAGGCCCTCAAGGAGGCAGGGTGTCTGTAGCCCCACCACCTTTGGTGCACCCTGGATATTGCTACACCCACAGGGGCTCACGGCTGGTGAGTTCGGGAGTTGGCGACCCCGAGGGATTTCTAAGCTGAATCCGTTTTGTTCCCTTTTTCCTCCGACTCTGGGAAGGACCTTCTCCTCTTTCCCTTTCCTATCTGTCTTTCATGGCTCTCCTTCATTCCAAGTCCCTCAATCCTCATTCTTCGAGGGTTGAGGGAATGTCTTTTCTCCCTGCTAATAAAGATTGGCCTTATCCTTTATTTGTTTACCATTTCTTCTTCCAGTTTGTAAGTCTGTAGTTTGTATTAGTTATAGTTTTCAATCTCATCTCATCTTTCACTATCACCCAAACTATTAGGGGCCGATAACCTAGATGTTAGTCCCCTTAAAATAACAATTATCATCATTATCATCTTCGGAGAATTCTCTTGTAGTCTATTGAAGGCACAGTAGACTCGCGGTTATCCGAGATAATTGGAACCGAGACTATTCGGATAATACGGAGATAATGTGCTACTAGGTCGTAAAGAACGAGAAAAAGCTTAAAAATCTAATTGTTTATTACATTTACATTGCAAAATTGATACAATTTACGAGGACCCCGCCACCACAATCTCGATAGACCTAATGTTAACTTAGCATTATTCAGGGTCACGTCTCTCCTAGTCCATAAATACTGTATTTTTTAACATTTTCAATCCCTTGCCCTTTTCAGAGGTTCAGTGTTTGTGAGGGAGTGTCAATGAACCGCTTTGGTCTCATGGATAAATATATTAAAATCCAACATGGCAACCATCCGTAATATTGTGTGGGTTCTCAATGTCAATTAATCCATTAGGCCTACAGAAATCAAAATGAAAATTTGTATGATGATAGAGGCAATTAACATAAGTAGGATATATTAAAATCGGCTATTGAGTTCTTCACGGAACTACTTGTTTTAAATTGTAATATGTCAAACATTATTATTATCTGTTGAAAGTACTTTTAACGATTGACATGAAATAGCTCTTCATAAATTAGCCCATATGTCGTTCTGATCGTAAATGTCCAAACTAACTAATCACCAGAGAA
Organism: Meconema thalassinum; assembly: GCA_946902985.2. Classification (NCBI taxonomy): domain Eukaryota; kingdom Metazoa; phylum Arthropoda; class Insecta; order Orthoptera; family Tettigoniidae; genus Meconema; species Meconema thalassinum. Next base: position 802,685,879 of record OX336388.2, read on the forward strand.
TATCTTAAGGGACACTAGGACTGAGTTTTTAGGGGAAAATTACAAAATAACCGTTTTTCGTTTTTCCCATATATATATATCTTATGGACCCCTGTGGATCATTTCAGCAAAACAGTTTTCTTGCACTGCCATTTTTAAGGCTTAGCGACATTTTTAAATCTCCTCTGCCTAAGAAAAAGATGGAAGGCAAATCTTACGAAAGTAGGCTAAACTTTTAAAACTAGCAATCCTAGAAAGTCGTAGGTTAACTCAAACGAAAGGTCTCTATGCTCTTTATCTCTACAACAAAACATTGGAATTTTCAGATTTTTTCCAAAGAAGTGTCATTGGGTGAGCCAAACCGGTTAAAATAGCATGCGATTTTATAAAAATGCTTTTATCTCCAAAAACATTTTTAGTTATACAAAATACTCTATGTGCATGAGATATTCACCAATTTTACTTAAAAAATCGCTGGATATTCAGAAATACATGTGTTGTAAGATAACATTGGAATATCTCCAGTCATTTTGTAAATTACAGACAAAAAAATTAAAAACTATGAAAAATTATCAAAATTCATAAAACATGTTGTCAGATCAAGAAAAAATTAATCTGACAGCATGCATGTATCACTTTCCTGAAATGTCTCAATGTTATAATATGTAGAATCGTTTTCTGTATATTTAATGAAAATATGGCTTGCCACGGTGGGTGAGTGGTTATAGTGTCGGACTACCAACCCCAAGATTGCAGGTTCGCCCCTGGCCATGGTAAGTGATTTTTGAAGGCGACAAAAATCACGACACTCATGTCATACGTTGTTGGCATGTTAAAGAACCCATTTGAATTCAGTAGGCCGTGTTCAATGGAAAAATTAATCTCGGGATTATCCGCCAACACAAAGTTCCTCCATTCTCTACTTGAAAGCGCTGTAGTGTCAAGGAGTTTAGATAACTAACCTCCTTGACTTTCATAGCGTTCAAAGGAACGACGAAATTCGACATGCAAGCTACCCTCTGGGTGTCAATTAACAAAGCTTGCACCAGGCACCCGAGGCCATACGATATTATTATTATTAATGAAAATATCAAGCGTTTCACACAATTTCTAATGCGCATGGAACATTTTGATCACACGGTATATTTTAATAATATAATTCGTACAAAATCAATTATATTTCATCCAATTGTATTCACATTTGGTATGTGTCTTAGTGTTACTATTCTAAGCATGCAGTTTAAATTTCAACTCATTCTGATAAAAAATGTGGAAGTTGAAGAATTCAGTCCTAGTGTCCCTTAATGTTTACATTTCTACCAGGTAAGGTCCCCTTAATTTACAAATGAGCAGATTACTGTATTTATGAAAATGTATTTCATTGTATTTCCTCCTGCTCTCTTGGACGCTGCCGTGCGACGCCATCGCTGTAGAGGAGTAGACTCTTGTTGCTGTTCAATAAGCAGCATCAGTGACTTGGAATGTGATACTTTCGGGGTGCTTTGTTCAGGTCGTGCTCATCATAATTACTTCAGTATAAGGGCAGATGACCTCGTAGATCCGCCCCGTAAAACAACAATAACTAACTAACTTACTTCAGTATTGATGACCATATCAACAATAGTGTCGTCAGTCAGCTCTAATTGTAGATCTTGGTTACACCTTTCGATTAGCCTTTCCACAGGTAGCTAGCAGAACAAATTCGTTCTTGGCAAAGTTTCATCGGATTTCTCCAGCCAATTAACTTTCTTTATGTTTATTTTCAAACAACTTCAACTAATAAATGACAGTATAAAATAATTTGTGAATAATGCCATGACTGAGATGTATAATTATTCATCTGTTGGATAAGTTAAAGCACAGCCCGGAGCCTCGGTTAATCTCGAGTTCACTGAATTTATTTTGCAATTATGTATTTACTCGATTCTTGTCAGTTTCAACTCTTCATCAAGAGACGAACTGCAGGCCTCTGTAGTCTCACAGACAGTTTCACAGAGAGTGTACGCAGGAGACGGTTAGGGCACATATTTAGGATGGACAACAATAGGCTATACACGAAGATTATTCAATATAATTAATACAATTAATTCAAGGATAGTATATTGTCTTTTACGGTCAGTGAATTAAAACTCAGCAATATTTCTGGGTTTGTGCCGTATCGTGTGGGGGGTTTCGCCTAGGACACCAAGCTGGCTCATCAGCGGTCTGTTGGTGTCCCCACCCGGATCCCCACAGGAATAGCGAACTCCAACTCTACGGTACAACGCCCAGAGCGCGCACAGTGGGTCAAAATCGAAATCTAGGGGGACAAATATAACAGCTTAGGCTTTCACGGCCGGCGTTCATAATTAAATACAAGTTTTTCGGGCTTGTAGGCCGTGGTCCAGACAGGATATCTCCCGACGTTTCACCGGAAACTGCGTCCGGCATTATCAAGGGTTCCGCTCCTTTCCTTGGTCTGCAGTGGAATGAGGAAGAGGCTTGAAATAATGGGTAACGGCTAGTACTGGAGTATTGTTGTTTGAATATGACTGATCTTGGCGATGAACTAACGGCTGGAAGGTAGTTTGGATCTTCAAATTAGCATGGTGAGCCGAGCGTTCTCTTCGCATTCCGGCTGGATCGTCTGATCTCACGTACATGTTGCGGGGTGCGGTGCGTGCTCCGGCTTCGGCGACCGAGCTTGTGAGGGTCAGGTGTTCCCTGCGCGACTGCCGGGCTGTAGCGGGAAGGTTCTTCAGGTTGACGTGTGAGTGATTTCTTGGCCTTGGTGTTCCTAAGAGCCGGGATCCAAGTATTACGCACACGTTCAATTTCTTCCTTCCGATTGAAATTGTCGGGGTGTTTGAAGATTTCTATGGCTTACCGTTGCAGCCTGGCGTGGTAGTGTGTGGTCGTGGAGAGTATCTCCGTGTCCCCGTACTTTACATCGTGACCGGGCAAGAGTGAATGCTCAGCGACTGACGATTTCTCAGTTTGACCCAGGCGGCTGTGTCTGTTATGTTCCTTGAGTCTGGTGGTCACGCTCCTCTTCGTCGTTCCTATGTACACCTTCCCACAGGAACACGGGATTCTGTAGACACCTGCAGTGGAGTGTGGGTGGCGCTTGTCTTTAGCGGATCGCAGCAATTCCCGGATTTTGGCGGTGGGTTTATAAACCGTCTTCACCCCATAGGTCTTCAGTAATTTGCCTATCCTGTCCGTCACCTTCTTCACGTACGGCAGGAATGCGGTGGCCACCGGAGTTTCCTCAGAATCTTTCCTCGTGCTCCGGCGCCTGGGATGAGAGGCTCGCTCAATCTCCTTTTTGCTGTATCCGTTGGCGCATAGGGCCCTCTTTATATGTTTCAGCTCTTGGTTGAGGTTGGATGGCTCACAGATTCTCCTAGCACGGTCTACCAATGTCTTAATAACTCCGTGTTTCTGTCGGGGGTGGTGATTGGATGTCTTGTGTAGATACCGGTCGGTGTGTGTGGGTTTCCGGTACGTGGTGTGCCCCAAGCGCAGGTCATTAGTCCTGGTGATCAGCACGTCAAGAAAGGCCAGGCAGTTGTCTTTCTCCTTCTCCATAGTAAATTTTATGCTGGTGTTGAGGCTGTTCAGGTGGTCCAGGAAACGTTCCAGTTCTTCCTCTCCGTGGCTCCAGACTACGAAGGTATCGTCAACATAACGTAGCCATACTTTCGGTTCGAGGGGTGCAGTCTCGATCGCCAACTGCTCGAACTTGAACTTTTCCATGTAGAAGTAGTGAACTTCTGCTCGAACTTGAACTTTTCCATGTAGAAGTAGTGAACTTCTACATGGAAAAGTTCGAGCAGTTGGCGATCGAGACTGCACCCCTCAAACCGAAAGTATGGCTACGTTATGTTGACGATACCTTCGTAGTCTGGAGCCACGGAGAGGAAGAACTGGAACGTTTCCTGGACCACCTGAACAGCCTCAACACCAGCATAAAATTTACTATGGTGAAGGAGAAAGACAACTGCCTGGCCTTTCTTGACGTGCTGATCACCAGGACTAATGACCTGCGCTTGGGGCACACCGCGTACCGGAAACCCACACACACCGACCGGTATCTACACAAGACATCCAATCACCACCCCCGACAGAAACACGGAGTTATTAAGACATTGGTAGACCGTGCTAGGAGAATCTGTGAGCCATCCAACCTCAACCAAGAGCTGAAACATATAAAGAGGGCCCTATGCGCCAACGGATACAGCAAAAAGGAGATTGAGCGAGCCTCTCATCCCAGGCGCCGGAGCACGAGGAAAGATTCTGAGGAAACTCCGGTGGCCACCGCATTCCTGCCGTACGTGAAGAAGGTGACGGACAGGATAGGCAAATTACTGAAGACCTATGGGGTGAAAACGGTTTATAAACCCACCGCCAAAATCCGGGAATTGCTGCGATCCGCCAAAGACAAGCGCCACCCACACTCCACTGCAGGTGTCTACAGAATCCCGTGTTCCTGTGGGAAGGTGTACATAGGAACGACGAAGAGGGGCGTGACCACCAGACTCAAGGAACATAACAGACACAGCCGCCTGGGTCAAACTGAGAAATCGTCAGTCCCTGAGCATTCACTCTTGCCCGGTCACGATGTAAAGTACGGGGACACGGAGATACTCTCCACGACCACACACTACCACGCCAGGCTGCAACGGTAAGCCATAGAAATCTTCAAACACCCCGACAATTTCAATCGGAAGGAAGAAATTGAACGTGTGCGTAATACATGGATTCCGGCTCTTAGGAACACCAAGGCCAAGAAATCACTCACACGTCAACCTGAAGAACCTTCCCGCTACAGCCCGGCAGTCGCGCGGGGAACACCTGACCCTCACAAGCTCGGTCGCCGAAGCCGGAGCACGCACCGCACCCCGCAACATGTACGTGAGATCAGACGATTCAGCCGGAATGCGAAGAGAACGCTCGGCTCACCATGCTAATTTGAAGATCCAAACTACCTTCCAGCCGTTAGTTCATCGCCAAGATCCAACCAACAGTCATATTCAAACAACAATACTCCAGTACTAGCCGTTACCCATTATTTCAAGCCTCTTCCTCATTCCACTGCAGACCCAAGGTTTCTCAATATACTAAAGGTTGGGCCCGACGCGTTACGAGCTACCATTGGTTGACGAAGTGACGTCACCGTAGGAGCAAGCTCGCTTCGCGCTCGCTTCGCGCCGTCATACAAGCAATACTGAAAGACGTAACAGAAATAAAACAATAGTTTTAACTAGCTTAGCATTGCTCATGGTAAATCGCACACGGGCAATAAGCATGGGTCAAGACGTAGTAACGGCTTCTATTAAAAAAACGGTGGTAACATAACATTTGTGCTCGTTAAATCATGCACCACGGCCTCAAGGAATCCTGAATCTACTGTAGTCCGGAGATTGTAGATTCGAATCACGGCGCTGGCAGCAGCTATCCTGTGTGTTGTTTTTCCCCGCGTTTTCCCACACTCCCTCCAGCCAAATGCCGGGCTAGTACCTTACTTCAAGTCCCGGGGAACCTACCTCATCCCTGTTCCTAATACAGTTACACACACTACTGGTCGTCACAGAAATACAGGTTATCAGACAAGTTCAACACACACCCAACTACACTGGGCTGATGACCAAGATGTCCCTAGCCCCTCGAATGAATTAACGCCACAACAAACATAACATTGAAATGATCGATGTATGATTATTTATCATCGTGTTTGAAATTATTTTTCAGTGTTGCCTAAGCAATCGAAATGTAATGGTTTTTCAGTCTGTCAACACGATTGTACCCAATTGTAGTGGGTGGTTTTCTAATCATGAAAAAATTAATTGAAATTTACATTAATTTACATGAAATATACATTAATTTCATGTAACTTTTTCAGGATTAGGGAACCACCCACTACAATAATTGGGTACAATCGTGTTGACAGACTGAAAACATTACATTTCGATTATGAGTATTGATGAGTGATGCTCAATCACCCACCAGTGATCATAACAGTGCATGGATACAAACTATTCAGCACTCGGACTCTGAACTACACTACGCATATTTTATTAACACAGAAATTATCAAAACACTTGTGGATAAGCAATTCAGACTGCAACTCTCATTTTAGAATCATCGTTCATTCTACAGCAGATGTACAACAAATTACTCACAAAATAAGTCATTTAACTCATATGCTTACCTTTATTGTAGAGACTGGGGTTTCGGATCTTGGGCGGTGTTAACCTTTGACGATGCAAGCCATTTGCGTGCTTTTCGTTGCTCCGCAACCGCGACCTTTGCTTCTTTCGCCCTAGCATTCAAATGCCGCATAGGCTACGCAGAAATATTCTAGTTCTAGCGTATATTTTTACAACCTCTGTTGGCACATCAGGAAAATTCTTGCTTATTATTTTACATAGTTTTCCCATAATATTAAGATCCCGTGAGAGAGCACGATTTCTATGAATGTCCGTAAAAGTTAACCCAGACCGTTTAATTTTATTTAGCCATTCACTTGATGGAACGAGTAGACCACCACGTGTCAAAACTTCGATACATCCTTCAGGTGCTGTATCGGAAGAGACAAGGTATTTGCCCTGTTGGGCATCCCATTGATCGATCATTCTCACGTCCTCGGTAGGCGATATAGCCAGCGATGTAGCGGAATCCTTAAACAGAACAATCATGTCCCGTCGTTACCGGATGTGGATCATTTGTTGTGCTGTTTTCCAGAGTAATGTCTCGGATCTCTCGTTCACCGTCAATCATACGGAGTGCTTCAGACATATCTGGCAGAAACTCTTAAGAGTTTAGATGTTAGTACCTCGCCATCAACCTCTGGTGACACCGTAGCTTTGTTGGACAAGGGAATAGGCCTATCAACCGAATTCGCGCTTAGTAGAATCAAGCGCAATCGGGATTTTACGTCTGTTGGCAATGGATGGTAGTAGAAATGTCCAAGTTCTCGTATCTGAGAGAATATATTTTCCAGACAATCTTGGTTGAGTCGTGCTGCCAAAATGTACTTCACATTCATTGATTGAAGATCACTAAAAAGTCCAAATAATGATCGAATTGTGGTCGTGAATCCTTTCTGGAACGGTAGGAAATGTTTTGTTTTCCCTACTTTCATACTTTCTTAACATGCATATATCCTCCTCAAAAGCTTTTCTTGGGTTTTAAGGTCCTTCCCATAACCACACGCGAGGTTTTTTTAAAATCATTTTGGCATTAAGAATACCATAGCAGTCATTTAACAGCTGTATGAATGCGGCAATATGCTCCTCGTCTGGCATAAGGTAGCGGATAGCTGCGGCAGTGCGGTTTGAAAACAACTGCGTTGCCAAATATACTCACTGGCACTCCCTTTAACATTTAGATGATGAAGTGAGAAAAAAACAAACCCCTGGCACTACAGCCCATGAAGGGCCTAGGCCTACCAAGTGACCGCAGCGCAGCCTGCAGATATTGGGGTGACGCGTGATCAGCGCATCGGGTCCCCTCGGCCGTTAATCTTGGTTTCGTGATCTGGGCGCCGCCTCACTGCCAGACAGCTACTCAATTGTCCTCACGAGGCTGAGTGCACCCTATTCCAGCCCTCACGTCAGTTTCTAAAATTCCTGACGGAGCCGGGAATCGAACCTGGCAGCCGCGCCACTGCAACACCACGGGGCCAGCTGATGAAGTGAGAGCGTAGGGAAAATCTTAATTTCACCACTATCTAAAGTCAGCAACTTTTCAATGGTTCCCTTCGTTACCTTAATGTTACCCGGAAGAGTCAGTCCATCATCAATGAAATGGTTTCTCATTAATTTATAAAGGTGTGGGACATCTGCAAGTACCGTACCCACATTCTTTTCTCTGGGACTCGTGGGTTGGGGAAACATGTGTTGGTGTGTGTAACATTAAGTTCATTCCACACAGTACAACACTGTACTCAACATCTTCTAGAGAGGCAATTACTTCTTTCAGCAAACCTGCCGTCATTGCACATCAAAATCATAAAATATTGGCTGTTTCCACTTAGCAAATAGTCCTCGAACCATGACTACTTGTACATTACTGTGAGGTCCAATAATGTGATCTTCATCTTGAGCGTAACATATCCTACTGTCAACGTTCATTTCATCAAATGATAAAATACACACACGCTCCAAGCTGGTGAACCGCTCTGCTTGCGCTTTCATCAGTTGAAGCACATCGTTCAGAATTCCTGCTCGACAACGGAGGGAAACGATTCACCCATATCTTTAAAGTTGATATTCCGGGCAATGGATATCCTTTATTTCTTAAATAAATGTAACACTTTCTGGAAACTGCACGTAGTGCTACTGCTTTGCAGACGTCTTCCCGGTTCCATTTAGCCTGCTTATTATTTTCTATCAAACACTTAATCTGGTTGTTTGAAAATAGTTTCCCAATAATATTATGCACTTCAGTTTCCTCACGTTTAACTCGCAGGTTGGAACTTCGTGTCAGTTTTTGTCTCTTGGTCTTCAGTTCTTCGTTAAGGTGCTGTACTTCGCCAGAGGTAGTATCCTCACTGGAGATAGACTGATAAAACTTACTTTTCTTCGGCGACACATTAGCAAGATACTCCATTGCTCTCTTCTGAACTTCCCTGAAATACGGCCTCTCAGTTCTATTTATTTCTGCATGTCCTCCCGAAGACTGTGCGTCTGACGCATGGTCTGTAAATAGTAGTAGGCCTACACTTTCATAACTTGTCCCCGGTATTCTATTACCATTGTCATTGCTCCCAGGCAGGTTCACTGTTGGTACTGCTTTCTTTTAGCGTCTTTTTTTATGGAGGCAAATTCAATAATTCAGCCTTCAAGTCCTGAATGTAATTTCCCCCCAGTAAAATGCCGCAAACACATGGTAGAAGTCTTATAACATTAAAAGGATATTTCCTTCTGTACCTCAGTACCCATACCTTTCGTAGCTGTGGATCTTTGGGAAATTAATGGTATACTATATCTGTACCTTTAGTCTTTTTACTGCATGACAAACACCCTATCACCCACCGCACACCCTGGCATTTCTAACACTTATCAAACATTTATTAAAACTTGAATACACATGCGCTGATCACCTGAATACAAGCATAAACAAACTGTGTGTCGCGCTCCTACAGTGACGTCATGCGCAAGACGAGGAATAACGAACGCCTATGGCGCATGCGATTCGGGCTCCCTGTATGCAGACCAAGGAAAGGAGCGGAACCCTTGATAATGCCGGACGCAGTTTCCGGTGAAACGTCGGGAGATATCCTGTCTGGACCACGGCTTACAAGCCCGAAAAACTTGTATTTAATTAGGGGGACAAAATTATTTTTACGTTTTAATCATGAATTTAGAGTGAAAGCAACGTATATAATTTGTTTACTTCATAATAAACATCAGTTAAGACCTTTTATAAGATACGTCTTCACATGCAAGAAATTGTCTATGACTAGGAGTAGGATAGAGCATTCAGTTATCTCTTCAGAACAATTTTCTACCCCTAATTTACTTTTAACAAAGTCACAAAGTTCCACTTTGACATAATCGTCGAACCCAGTGCTTCAAACAGTTGTAAACGTGTGAGAACTGGTTACGCGGCATCTTCTAAAACGTATAATAACTAAGTAAGTTGCAAAAATATGCAAACAATCTTATAACAGGCGTAAACTACAAGACTTTATCTACATTTTAACATTAAGTAGAAAGTGACGCAGAGTGACGCGACATACTAAAAATCTAAGTGAAATTATAATTTTTAAAATAATAGTTAAATATTATATAATGCAAATATAGCTAAAATTACGTAACAATTACGCCCATTAATAACTGAAACACGTTACAAAGATCATACCTACAGCTGCATGTTCCATCTTAAAGCATCACAAAACCACGAGGACAACCAAACCACAGCCACTTAAATTCACCCTCCAATTCAGACTGCTCGAACAGTGGTGACAGATTTATTCTAAGATGCGTTTATATCCCAGAATAGTGAGCGGGGATTATATGAGAATGCTGTAGAAGTAATACATTTTGATTTTTTAATAATTGTTTGATTTCCATTGAAAAAGGAAGCAAGGTTTCTCCGAAACGTATGGTACTAATCTAAATACACACGGCATTAGCCCAAAAAACATGAATTATTTAAATAATTTTGTCCGCCTAGATTTCGATTTTGACCCACTGTGGAGCGGGCGGCGTCGAGGTGGAAGCACTTGTACCTTGAACGTAATTAGGTCCTTTGTCCCTGTTATAGTGGGTGGGGTTTAGAATTGGTTCAACTTTGGCATTTTTCTACTGATATCTATAATATCTTATAAGATTGTCTACAGGTGGTGGATTTAAATCTATTGGCCCTTTGCAGGTAGGAATGAAAGAAGAGAAGAAGAGAAAAGGTGGTGGAAGAAGAGTATTTGTTCCATTATGGAATAAGTCGTGTTTCGTTCCAGAGGATCTCGTTACTTAAGTCTAGACACGTAACGTTTGGACAATTTCTCGTGATGCGTCTAAGCCTCATTCTAAAACTTGGAATGATTTAAGTACGCCAGAGAATGAACTGATCTAAAGGCACAGGTTTACCGTCAACTACCGGGTGAGTTAGCCGTGGTGGTTACGGCATGACTAATAGCAGTCGCTCACATCCGGGAGGCGAGGAGGTTCGAATCCCCCCGCCGGCATCCTTGAAGATGGTCTTCTGTGGTTTCCCATCTTCCTTCCAGGCAAATGCCGGGGTTGGTCCCTCACTATAGGCCACAGCCGCTACCTTCCAACTCCTCGCCCTTCCCTTCCAACTTTCCTCCCCAACGGTACTTGTAGCTCACCCATTGGGTGTCCGTCTCGAAGCAGCTACAAAACTGGCGAGCCGAACATGTCCTCGGACACTCCCGGCACTAAAAAAAGCCATACGCTAAAAAAAAAAAAAAAAAAAAAAACCCGTCAACTAGGAATTCAACTGTTCAATTCTTAATATTAATATGAAATATAATTACAGTGTAACTCAACTAATAATAGACAGTATAATATAATTTACTTGTCTGAGATGCATAATAATTAGTCATGTGTTAAGTGGGTTTTGTTTTTGTGCTCTTGCTCGTTGTTTGAGTTGGCAGCCCCAACTCTGCCGTCCTCTTTAACTGAGGTAAATAGCCAACAAAGTGAATGACGTGTTACAAGCGAGCAAGCTTAGTGGCCTAGCTGTCACACTTTATGTTCTTCTTGATCCTTGAGACAAGACAGCAGGCCATATACAGAGTAAATGACCGCGACACCTTCTATTAAAGTGAGCAGCAAAGTACACGAGTCTAGTTTATTCGCCAATTCACACTCAACAGCGTCTGGTACGCAAAGCACCCGGTCCCGAAAGTTCAGTTTATAAACACAGAGTTCAGTATTCAGGAGAAGTATCAATTGGTATGACAACTACCTTTCTCTTTTATTCTTGTGTATTTATCAACAATTATAAGCTTTCGCAGCTTTTCTGGGAATCATCGTCGGTTTCTTTTAATTTATCTGCACTTACACAGTATGAAACAAATTCCCCGATTCTTGGATGTTCCGGGTAACCACGAGAACCACTGGATGGATTTATAGGCGGGTTTCACTATTTTGTAAAGGATTTCTCGTGGATGGTTTCTGTAGAAAATCATTTATTTATGACGAAAAGGAAGCCGAGCAGTAACAATTTCAGTGCATCGAGTAAAAAAAAAAAAAAAACTACCATCCGAGCGCCTTTTAAGATTACGCTGGGAAAACCGTTAAAATATCTACAGTATATACAATGAGTGTAAAAATTTTTCAGCATGAAAATTTCTAAAAGAAAGTCTGTGACACCATAGGGTACGGCGGGGCTAATTCGCCCACGGGGCTTTCCCGCTCAAAATAAGCTTGACGTTGCACTGAGCAGCCACCTTGCTCAGCTGATATCGCCCTTTGTGTTCAGTGTGACCCTCGGTCTCTGTGCTACTACATCTATCGTTTGTTTGAAAGTAACAGCTTGAGTGTTGAGTAAAACAAAGGGAGAATACTGCAAGGTACGTTGTTTATGTTGTGGAATTTGTCGTCATTAAGAATTTGTGCTTGCAACTTAAGGATTAGTGTCCAGAGTAAGGGCTTTGTTTTTCCCGGAAGTGAGGGGCCTGACAGTCTGAAGGTTAAGTTACATCTGGACATAGCAGGTAGCGCGTTTCCTTGGTCACAGCCAACACAAGACGCGCTATTGTAAATTCCAGTAATTGGGGCTACTCCGCCCAGAAATATGGGGGCTACTCCGCTCAGCCAAGACTTCTCTCTTGTTATAATATTGAAACCAAATTATTTCAGATAGCAGATTAGTATCTCTTTCTTGTCACATTAGAGATGGTACGGACGTATAAAAGGAAAGGGCCAGTTCGAAAATGGACGGAAGAAGATATTGACCGAGCTATTTCAAGAGTATTACGAGGCGATGTGAGCATGAGAGGTGCAGCTGGACTATTCAATGTGCCTTATTTAACACTTAAAAATCGTGTTCATTTGCGTAAACGACAAGAACCATTAGAGAAAATCATAGTGGACAAACCACCGGGTCATCCCACAGCATTTAGTATGCAAGAGGAGACGGATTTAGCTTCCCGGCTAAAATGCTTGGCAGCAAGAGTATTTGGATGCACACCAGAACAGATTCGAAGGGCAAAACGGAGCTTAAAATTTGATAAGGCCCGTAAAGAAAAATTTGCCAAAAACATTTTCGAGACATTTGCAAGACAAATGACCGGGACCTTCAATCCGTACGACCAAAAGACTTTGACAAGGAAAAAACACCATGTGGATTTTGTAGCGTAACTTTTTATACCACTCAGTCATCATTAAAGGGTGGTTGGATTCTATGCAAAGACTGTGAAACTTGGTATCATGACATGTATGTTGGGGCTAGAGGAAGGAAAAACTTCATTTGTGATAAATGCCGTTGAGGAAAGGACATTAATAGAGTGAGCGAAATAGCCCCTTTAAATTTGTGATTCGTCATTTTTGCTTTGATTTATATTTTATTTCATCAAGCCGGTGTATTGTTATAACAGTATTTTGACAACATTCGTATGTAATAAGCAATAAATCAGGCGTGCTTTGCTGTTGGTTCCATCTTAGAAAAATGAATAGTTCTTGATTTATAATGTTTACAATTTGAAATGAGCGGAATAGCCCCGCTCTACCCTATCTCTATCACCCCAGTTGCAGCCTTCGTTCCTCAAAATACACAGTCATGTTTAGATGGGTCGAAAGGGGGATTTGTGTTTCAAATTACGTTTGACAAGAATACGTTGCACATGCTATCTCCATGATAAAAAAAAAACTTTCTACGACTTTTCCCAATTAATTGGGGTCGCCGGAGCCGAGCAGGCTCATTTTGGATTTGGCCGGGGATTTAAGGCCGGATGCCCTTCCTGACGCCACGTGATTTTACAGGTGAAAATTTCACCCCGCTGTCACCGGGATTCGAACTCCGACCGACCGGTTGAAAGACGAGTGCTAAGCCACTGCGTCATCACGCTCCCCTGCTCTCTCCATGATAATATAACTAATACATGGTGGCCACTCAAATCGGTCAACGATTTTCCAGGAGTTTTCCAGGAATTTTCCAGGAGTAATTCTCATTTTTCCAGACCTAAGCATAAGCGCGAGTCCTATTTCAAGACCAAAATAAAGCAGTTGTGTTTGGGTCACTTATACAGACGTTGACAAACATTAGTGGCGATTGCGTTATTGATACGCAAGCCTACACACAAATGATTTAATTGTTGTTTTAAAAAAGCCTTTGTGACTGAAATATCTGCTAAAAAGAGACAAGAATGCCGCCTGCAATTTTATTGTGGTGAAGTTGTCTATACTCAATATGTTTTACAAAAATACTATCGCGTGTTCTCACACACAGAAACAGGTAGCCTGAGGAAATTTCTTTCGTTAACCATAGAATGCTCACTCAAAACCGCAGCGAGAGTATGATTTAAGATGGAAAGACAGTTATAATTAATTAACAGTGTCTATTTTCCAGGAGTTTTCAAATTGTTCATCATTTTCCAGGAGTTTTCCAGACCTAATAAGTATCCAGGAGTTTTCCAGGATTTCCAGGTTTTCCAGGACTACTGGCCACCATGCTAATAATCCAGTCAGTGATGTCAACCCATCATGCCGATACGTAAAACCCATAAAGGTCGTAGTTTGTTGAAAAAAAAAAAAAAAAAAAAAAAAAAAAAAAAAAAAAAAAACGCCTTTTAAGGTTACGCTGGATAAACGGTTAAGGATACCGGGCGAAGCCGGCGCGGGTTGTGCGCCGCGATAAACACAGCAAGCTAAGCCGGCTGTGACTGGCGCAGATCGTGGGCGTGCGTACACGTTTAAGCCGGTGGTTGGCGCGCACATTTACACTTTTACCAAACATGTTCAATAATGTGTACCTAGGCCTACAGTGCTCATAGTCGATGCTGAAAATGTCCTCCCTCTCTTGTAACACACACCTTACATCTACTGATGAAAGAATGGACAACGATCTCATCTAATTTTTGTTGTCTGTTAACTTTTCAATCATTTACGGAGCCAGTTTTCTTGAATCGTTTAGCGAGCCTCCTAGTTGTACTGGCATTAGGCATAGGTCTTCCTGGAAACATGATTCAAAATTTTCGCCCTGTTTCAGATAACTCACTAAACGATATGAGTAAGTGGAGTGGGGTATTGTTCCGCTCCGCTGACTCATATCGTTAGTTCACACGTGTTTTGTCATTCATATGGACGTGTATCTGCAAAGCTTAGACGTTAGTGTTGGAGATTTAGTAAGTATTGTGATTACTGTGAACTGATCTTAAACAGTACGGTACATAAGAGATTAAATCTAAGTCATCACAGCTGGGGAACTTCAGAATGTTAACTTATCACTAACAAGCAATTACGATAAGTGGCCAAATCTGACCACTCAACTCCATAAAGCATCAATAAGTGGGGGGAAACAGCTAAATTCTACCTTTCACATCTTGGAATGGTGGACGAATACGTTTGTTTCCGGAGTTCACACCAACTTTCATCGAAATGAATATAACATATGTTTGTGGCAATGACATTATAAAAGAGCATTCATGTTATCAACACCAAGAAAGAAGAATACGGAAATAACAAGTAGTTCCGTGAAGAACTATATAGCCTATTTTCATATATCCTACTTTTAATTGAATCTATCTGCATACAAAATTTCAGTTTGATTGCTGTAATAGAACCGTCTAAATATTTCGGATGCTCGCCATGTTGGAATGTATATATGTAGGTCTTAGAGTTATGTACTGTTACATGAAGATTATTGTGTACGTGTAGCATTCAAACTTCAATCGCATGATTAGGACACAAGAGGTAACAAGGAGATTTTAAAATTTCGCACATCTGCCATCTTGTGGTTATGTAAACAATTGAACCAAGTTAGATGTCGGTGCATTACAATGTGTATAAACTTATACAATACTATGTTTTATTGCGTTTGGTTGGTAAAATCGCGAGAAACGTCTATTTAAAAGTCGCAAATTCGTGTGGCCGCCATGTTGGTTTTGTAGCTACCAGTTTTTAGAAAGTCACATGGGTGAACTTCTAGTAGTTCCTTTTATCACCGTAAAAGAATCCAGGGTGATATCGGTAATAGTTTCGGAGATATTGAATGCTGGTGAAATATTTCGCACAGCCGCCATGTTGGATTGGTGAGACGTAACAAAATTTGAAGGGCACAGCCGGGATAGTCCGGAATAGTGCTATGAACTTACCGAGTTTCATTGATATCGCTCCATCCGTTTAGAAGTTATTAGGGGGACACACATACACGCATACACACACGGACAAAAGGTGATCTCATAAGCCTATTTTTAGCCTATTTTCAATTTTGAAAAAATAGGCTTATGAGATCACCTTTTGTCCGTGTGTGTGTGCGTGTGTGTGTGTGTGTGATTCGTGTGTGTGTCCCCCCCTAATAAAATCTAAACGGCTGGACCGATTTCAATGAAACTCGGTATGTTCATAGCACTATTCCCGGCGACCTCGACCGTGCCCTTCAAATTTTGATACGTCTCACCAATGCAAAATGGCGGCTGTGCGAAATATTTCACTAGCATTCAATATCTCCGAAACTATTACCGATATCGCCCTGAAATTGTGTACGGTGATAAAGGGTACAACTAGAAGTTCACCTATGAGACTTTCAAAAACCTGGTGACTACAAAACCAACATGGCGGTCAAGCGAAGTTGTGACTTTTAAATAGACTTTTCTCGCGATTTAACTATCCACACGTAATGAAACTTGGTACAGCAAATGTTTATACACATTGTAATGCACTGGAGTCTAATTTAGTTCAATTGTTTACATAACTTCAAAATGGCGGCTGTGCAAAATATTTCACTGACATTCTATATCTCCGAAACTATTACAGATATCACCCTGCAATTTAGTACGGTGATAAAGGGTACTGATACAAGTTTACCTATGTATATTTCATAAACTTGTAAAGTAGAAAACGGACATGGCGACCAAGCGAAGTTGAGACTTTTAAATAGACTTTTCTCACGATTTAACCATCCAAACGTAATGAAACTAGGCACAGCAAGTATTTATACACATAGTAATGCACTGGAGTCTAATTTAGTTCAATTGTTTACATAACCTCAAAATGGCGGCTGTGCGAAATATTTCACTGACATTCTATATCTCCGAAACTATTTCAGATATTACCCTGCAATTTTGTACGGTGATAAAGGGTACTGGTACAAGTTTATCTATGTATATTTCATAAACTTGTAAAGTAAAAAACGAACATGGCGACCAAGCGAATTTGAAATATTTTAATAGACTTTTCTCGTGATTTAACTCTCTGAGCGCAGTGAAATGTGGTACAGTAAATGATTTTGCAGATTGTAATGCACTGCCATCTAATTTAAATCAATTGTTTACATAACCTCAATATGGCGGCTGTGCGAAATTTTAAAATTAAGTTTTTATTTCTTGTGTCGTAATCATGCGATCGAAGTGAAAGTTTGAATAATGAACCTAGGCAATAATTGTCCTTGAATGGTACATAATTCTATGGCCTATACATATAACAATCCTAAATGGCGAGCTTCCGAAATATTTAGACGGTTCTCAATATCTATGAATCTTTTACAGCAACCAAACTGATTTTTTTAATGTTCATAGAGACTATGAACATATGTTCACCTATAGGACATTCATTAACCTGGTGAGCACAAATCCAACATGGCGGCGACGCGAAGTATAAATATTTAAATGGACGATTCTCGCGAATTAACTATCCGAGTGCTGTGAAACGTTGCACGTTAAATGCTTATACAAATGTTGATCCACTGGCATCTAATTTATTTCAATTGTTTGCATAATCACAAGATGGCTGCTGTGCGTAATTTTAAAATCTCGTTTTTACTTCTTGTGTTCTAATCATGCGATTGAAGTTTGAATACCACACGTACACAATAATCTTAATGTAATAGTACAAAAATAAAAATCCAACCTGGCGACAATCTGAAATATTTAGACGGTTCTCAATATCTACGAATCTGTTACAGCAATTAAACTGAAATTTTGTATGTTGTTAGAAGAAATTAACATGAGCAGGATATATGAAAATAGGCTGTATAGTTCTTTACGGAACTACTTGTTTAGGTAGATTTCATTAGAAAGCTAACTATTGCAATGGGTCCCATGTTTCGACTTCCGGAAAATTTCGACATATCTTCGCATTTCACATCCCCCAGACCCCAAAACCACCGTCAGTTCAAAAGTTTATATATAATTTATGTATGTATGTATATATATATATATATATATATATATATATATGTATATCAGTTTTTTGTGGACACGATAACTGCCGTAATTTTGCACCAATCACTTTGAATTTTTTACCGAATATGTATACTTATAAGATATCCGTCGAGTTCGTTACTGGGCTAAATCGGTCGAAGGGGGTGAAAATGGGAGGCTTTTTTCGAAAAAGTGAAATATTGCTATAACTCTTTTAATATGTGAAATATCGAATCCGTTCAACGTTCATACTATGTGTCGGATAAAGCCGAAAAATTTATGTTTGAAGAGTTTTTTTATAGCACCAACCATTGACCAAAGGGGTGGGAAAAAGTGGGTTTTTCGGAAAACATTAATCATATCTCTCTTAATAGGCACAATATCAATACCGTACAAAATGGACAATATTCCCCTAATAATTACCTAAAACTTTTGTCTGAAAGAATTTTTGATATGACCCACGATTACGCCAAGGGATGAGACAAATGATTTCGGAATTATAAGAAAATGCCAAGAGGTATCAGAGGTTGCCATGGCAACACTACTAAATTGATGAGGGATGAGCCATCAGACGTTGCCATGACAACGCACTTGCACGAAATCAGATTCAGTATTTCCATCTGACTAAGCCGGCCCCGTGGTGTTGGGGTAGCGCGCCTGCCTCCCACCCGGAGGCCCCGGGTTCGATCCCCGGCTCCGTCAGGGATTTTAAAACTGATGTGAGGGTTGAAACGGGGTGCACTCAGCCTCGTGAGGACAATTGAGTAGCTGTCTGACAGTGAGACAGCACCCCGATCACGAATACCAAGATTAACGGCCGAGGGGACCCGACGCACTGATCACGCGTCACCCCAATATCTGCAGGCCAAATGGCTGGGCAGCGGTCGCTTGGTCGGCCTTAGCCCGTCATGGGCTGGATGGTGCCAGGGGTTGACTTGGCCATCTGACTAAGTGGGAAGCGGCTTCGGTGACGTAACTGGTAGCATGCAGAATGTCTATGCCCAAGGTCGCGGTTTCAAAGCCGGCCGAAGTCGTCGGATTTTCTAAGAGCGCTAAAATCCCTCAGTATGCTTTCCTTTGGAGGGGAAGTTCCAACGTTCGTTACGAGTTGCTGGTTGAGGTGGCATCTAGTAGCCAAGTTCACAGCTAGGTGTCATTGACGGTAGTACCTGGTAGCAACATTAGGAACTACTGCTTAAAATTTACCGTCTGAAGTCCTTACCTGAATTACAGACTAATACAGCCATTACAATTCACACCGTTTATCAGACAGATTCTACACTCACCCAAAGTACACGGGGTTAGATGACCGCGTTGTCGCAGCCCCTAAACTGAGGAACCAACCAAAGGTAGATTTCATTAGAAAGCTAACTATTGCAATGGGACCCATGTTTCGACTTACGGAAAATTTCGACATATCTTTGCGTTTCACATCCCCCAGACCCCAAAACCACCGTCAGTTCACAAGTATATAAATAATTTACATATGCATATCAGTTTCTTGTGGACACGATAACTGCCGTAATTTTGCACCAATCACTTTTTACTGAATATGTATACCTATAAAATCTCGGTCGAGTTCGTTACTGGGCTAAATCGGTAGAAGGGGGTGAAAATGGGTTTTTTTTTTTTCGAAAAAGTGAAATATTGCTATAACTCTCTTAATATGTGAAATATCGAATCCGTTCAACGTTCATACTATGTGTCGGATAAAGACAAAAAATTTATGTTTGAAGAGTTTTTTTATAGCACCAACCATTGACCAAAGGGGTGGGAAAAAGTGGGTTTTTCGGGAAACATTAATCATATCTCTCTTAATAGGCACAATTTCAAAACCGTATGAAATGGACAATATTCCCCTAATAATTACCTGAAACTTGTGTCTGAAAGAATTTTTGATATGACCCACCATTATGCCCAGGGATGAGAGAAATGATTTCGGAATTATAAGAAAATGCCAAGAGCTATCAGTGGTTGCCATGGCAACACTACCAAATTGATGAGGAATGAGCCATCAGACGTTGCCAAGATAACGCACTTGCACGAGATCAGATTTGGTATTTCCATCTGACTAAGTGGGAAGCGGCTTCGGTGACGTAACTGGTAGCATGCAGAGTGCCTATGCCCAAGGTCGCGGTTTCAAAGCCGACCGAAGTCGTCGGATTTTCTAAGAGCGCTAAAATCCCTCAGTATGCTTTCCTTTGGAGGGGAAGTTCCAACGTTCGTTGCGAGTTGCTGGTTGGGGTGGCATCTAGTAGCCAAGTTCACAGCTAGGTGTCGTTGACGGTAGTACCTGGTAGCAACATTAGGAACTACTGCTTGAAATTGACCGTCTGCAGTCCTTACCTGAATTACAGACTAATACAGCCATCCCTAAGTACACGGGGTTACATGACCGCGTTGTCGCAGCCCCTAAACTGAGGAACCAACCAAAATCTCTGCGGGAGATATAATTTTGCGTGAAGAAGTAACAGACCGTTACATAGTTACACATCAGTGTCGAAACCTTGCATAAGGACAGTGTGACCACAAGTATAAAAATGGACCCCAAATGACAAGAAGGTTACCGTTCCCATAAGACAATAAAATGTTTAAAATAAGCATAAAATGACGAAAAACAAAGTTAATTAAGCTCCAATTATAAAATGCCTTCTCGCAATAAATGAGGTCAGATCCTTCTACGAAAACCTGCATATTCTGCCTATTTTCGCCTATCCCCAAGTTTGTCCGGTGAAATCTACCTCCGCCTTCCGGCGTGCCGGGAGGACTTTTTTTTTTTCATAAAATGGAAATAGGCTAATAAAAGCATATCTGAAGTGTGATTCGAACTCCTTCCAGCTCTGTAACGCAACCACCAACGCTACGGAGACAACGGGGTGTGCTTTTAGCTAAGTACACAAGGTACACACACAACTGTCTGTTCTCATAAATACTTTGTTGATATCATTTGAAGCTTTTGCCATGAATAAGGTCTTCTGTAGTTCCCTTCCTTTATAATTATGTTCCAGAAGGAAGCATCGCAGACAGCGATCAGTGATACACGCTTCTTGTTCTGTCCGCCATATTTCTCCAGGTTGAAAGAGACTCTACGCATGCGCGAGAGCCGTAAAGCATATTTAAGTAATTGCGAAGCCGTTACGGCCTCGTGAAGTGCATCGACAATAACCATGCAAGAGTTTATTGCTTTTCAGTCTGTCAAAAGAGCTGGGTTATGCCCTAATCCTGAAATAAATTACATGAGATTAATAAATACACTAGTATGACCAGTTTTGATCGTCAAGCGATCATCATCAAATCCATAAAATCTATGTTTAAAAATACAGGTGAAAATATTTACAATATGTACAATTATTTAGTTGCAGTATTGGTAATGCAACTGTCGGTGTATGCTGAATGCAGTATATATGGTGTTAGGTGAAATGCTAAATGGTGATAGATACCCGGAGTTTGTATATTTGGAGTGATTATATGGTTGTAAAAAATCAACTATGGTTGAACTGTAATATTACAGGCTACTGCTTATCTGGTAGTCTTCCTTGCTGGAGCTGTGCGCAGTTTCGTGTTCACTGTTACTCCAGGTGTGGTCGACCGAAATGGGCTGTTAACTCAACGACACTGGTTTTTCCCTTTCTCCCCCTTGTTCCTATGTGCTGTGCGAAGTCAGTGCGATGTGTTTATGTGGGGTGTGGCCAAAACTAGATAAGATGTATGTTAATGAATGAGGTGGGTCCACAACTATTAAAGACCGTGGAACATTCCCCGTCACGCGTGGACCAATAGCCATTCAAACTAAGCGCTGCGCGGTCTTTTGAGGACGTCCCGGCACCTTTAATACTGCCGCGAATACGGGCCTTGGTTTATTGCAGAAAAAAAGTACATCGTACACCCGATACAGGTAATATTTACTTATTAACCCCCCCCCTCCCCCTTTTTTATCTAGCTTGGCTGTATCGCTAAACAATAACACAATAACTATGCATTAACTCTCTCGTACTTAAGTTGAATAGGAATAAGTATGAATAATTTTATAGTAATTAACTAGCTAATCGTTAGTAAAGAGTTGGTTAAAGCGTTCCTTAGTGTGTTAAGGGGGGACCTACACCTTTAAGGATCAAAATTTGTCATTTTTCAATTTTTTTTCTATATTTATTGATCTTTCCTCTTCAAATCACTGCAACAATTTCTTTGATATGTGCAATGCTTTTGAAGTTATGACCAAGAACGTGGAGGGGTTTAGGAGGTGTGCCTACACATTGGTAACTTTGTGGCTCGTTTCCCGAAACTTAGATTTTCAAATCCGTTTCCTTAGTAACTGCCAGAGTTTTCAAGATAATGAAGTGCAATTTAGTATACATGTGTATCTTATAGGGGAGAACAATATGACCTAGAAATGTTGCTGTACATGTCATAGTTTCGTTTCTTTTTTTTAAATATTGAGTGACAAAACTTGCAAAAAAAAGTTACACTTTAATACAAGCTTTTTAAAAAATATTTTTTCTTTATAGATTCCAATGATTCTAGGTCAATCTCTAGCTACTGCATTATAAAATTCAATCAAGAAATATTTTTTGAAAAACAGCGACATTCGTGTAAAATATTAGGGAAACGGTAGAACAGTGCACAATATGCAGCCGCCATTTTAAATGCCTAATTTCCTGAAATGCAATCGCCGTATGACTTGTAAATACACGCATAAATTGGCAAAGCATAGTGAGATTGGCAGACCAAATTACAATTCTTTTGTATTTTCTCTTACTGAGGAATAAAAATAGTGACATTACATGATTTTTGTATCCTAAAGGTGTAGGTCCCCCCCCCCCCTTAAGTTAGAATGTGTTTGGAACATACGAACACTTACAGTGGACTATGTCGCGAGTTTGTAGAACGTTTTATGCTGAACTATAGGATAGATACAGTATATATGGTATTTCAGCGTAACGTAATATCCAGTGTGAGCTATACCAATTTGCTAGTCAGGCCAGGGAAATCATTCAAGTGAAAACTCCCGAGTAGAGTAGAGGAAGGCGGCTTCGGTGGCGTTGTTGGTAGCATGCTGAGCTTCTATGCCCATGGTCGCGGGCTGAAACCCGGCCAAAGTCGTCTGATTTTTTAGGAGCGTTAAAAATCCCTCCGTATGCCTTCCTTCCGAGGGGAAGTGAGGCCGACGGTCCCATGTCATAGATTTATGGCATTAGTTATTTATTTAGCGTGTGGCATGGTACATCTACATAATTACTAGCTAAGGAACACATTAAACAAATACATTAGCATTTAGCCTAAAAGAACAATAAATATTAAAATAAATTTTGATGAGGAGACACATATTCAATAGATAAAATGTTCAGATTACAAGGTAATATCTAAATTTGAAATCCAATCAAGAGCAGGCTGCGTTGCATCATGAAAGTCTTTCAGGTTCCCATTATAGGCATGCAAAAGAACCTTCCACTAACTACACATGTGGAAGTTAAAATTTGTAGGTTAGTTTGATAACGCTTTATTAGTTCCAACGTTCGTCGCCAGATGGTGACTGCGAAGGCATTTAGTAGCCACGTCCTCAGCTAGATGTCGTGGACGGTAGCTTTTGGTGGCAAAAGTAGGAACTACTTAATAAAATTAATCGTCTGAAGTCCTTCTACCTGAATCACAGATAACAGACACTAATACAGTGATCACAATTAACACCGGGTATCAGACCAATTCTACACACACCCAAAGTACACGGGGCTACATCACCGCTCTATCGCAGTCCCTAAACTAAGGAACCAACCAACCATGAGTTACTACCCCAAACAATAAGGCCATAACACTTTCAATCCAATAACACATCAGTTCACCAAGTGGCTTGCCGCCGACAGCGCCAGAACAAAGTTGAGTAAGGTCTAACATCTCTGCAGTGGAGGTGACGAACAAATTGAGTACCAGATTATCGTCTCGATTGCACTGCTCTCTAGAGTAATCTTAATGTTGTACTCAGAAGAACACTAACGCTCCCCTGTGGATAAAGTAATCAACGAGCGACAGACAAATGAGCGTTGCTTTAGCCTGCCTGATATTCAGCGCTGCCAACCTCGCCTCTATCTTCTGCAGATAATTGCGAATTTCATCGAAATGTAATTTATATTAAAAAAAAGTAATAAGCCCTCAGCTTTCATTTTTAAACTATTTTCATTTATGAAAAAGTAGGTTTATGAGATCACCTTTTGTCCGAGTGTATGTGTGTTCGAACGTGTCCCCCTAATAACTTGTAAAGGACTGGAGCGATTTCAATGAAACTTGGTATGGTCATAGCACCATTTTGTCCGACCCCGACCGTAT
This sequence comes from Meconema thalassinum, assembly GCA_946902985.2. Classification (NCBI taxonomy): domain Eukaryota; kingdom Metazoa; phylum Arthropoda; class Insecta; order Orthoptera; family Tettigoniidae; genus Meconema; species Meconema thalassinum. The sequence continues at coordinate 802,709,991 of OX336388.2, forward strand.
ATTACGTCTCACCAATTCAACATGGCGGCTTTGCGAAATATTTCACCGGTATTCTATATCTCCTAAACTTTTACCGATATCACCTTAAAATTTTGTAAGGTCAAAAATAACACTACTGGAAGCTCTTTCCTCGCATTGCACTTCTCGCCGATGTTGTTCGAAACATAGTGCACCTTGGTGGACGATGCGACGCCATACCTGACGATTGGATGCCGTAGTCTCCCATTTATCCGTGTCTATTTGACATTTGGTTAAATTGTATTTTAGGACGTCAAGATGTAACATTCAAAAACTTGCTAAGTACAGAACAAACAAGGCAGGGAAGCAAAATTGATACATTTTAAGAGACTTTTCTCGCGATTTAATCATCCGAGCGCAGTGAAATGTGGTACAGTAAATGATTATGCACATTGAAATGCACTGGCATTTAATTTAGTTCAATAGTTTACATAACTTCAAGATGGCGGCTGTGTGCAATTTTAAAATCAAGTTTTTATTTCTTGTGTCGTAATCATGCGATCGCAGTGAAAGTTAGAATAATGAACCTACTCAATAATTTTCATTTAATGGTACGGTACATAACTCTATGGCCTATATATATAACAATCCAACATGGTGACCATCCGAAATATTTAGACGGTTCTCAATATCTACGAATCTATTACAGAAATCAAACTGAAATTCTTTATGTTGGTAGAGGCTATGAATATAAGTTCATCTATGGGACATTTAACAACCTGGTGAGCACAAATCCAACATGGCGGCCACGTTTCTCGCGATTTAACCATCCAAGTGCAGTAAAACTTGGTACGGTAAATGCTTATAAAATGTTAATTGAGTGGCATCTAATTTATTTCAATTTTTCTCATAACCACAAGATGGCGGCTGTGCGAAATTTTAAAATCTCGTTTTGATTTCTTTTGCCAGAATCATGCAATTGAAGTTTGATTACTACACGTACACAATACTCTTCATGTAACAGTACATAACTCTAAGAGCTACATATATAAAAATCCAACATGATTCTCAATATCTACGGATCTATTACAGCAATAAAACTGAAATTTTGAATGTTTATAGGGACAATTAATATAAGTAGGATATATTAAACCCTTATCATTGTGTCCAATGATAATGTTTCATATTTATTAAAATGCTGGAAATACTAAATACATGAGATGCTGGATATTTGAGTAAAATTTATATAGCAAGCAAACTGGACTTGGCAAGATAGGCTACGTGCTCTGTGGAAGCTATCGACAGTTTCACAACCAATGCTATTCTTATTCTTCTGAGAAGGCAGGTATAACGCTGAGGCGTACGTGACCCTCAACCAAGCCTGGGTGCTTTGTCTATGACGGGGAGTGAGTGAGAGAAGAAGAGTCGTGACGTCAAAATAAGGGCGGCATTTGAGAGGTCAGCAATCCGACGCTATCATGACCAACGAATGGGAAGCAATGACGCCAAACCGTTGCGTCAGGGGTTTTACGCGCCAAGTCTGTTATAAGAAGATCTAGCGATCAGTTTGCGTGTACGGTGGCAGATTCGCGACCTGTGATAAATTACAAGCTCTTTGAGGGGTCACACATAATTATAAGCCCATTATTAAAAATATTGAGGAACTATTTACTCCCACCACGGGAACTTTGTCGATTTCTGTATATAAACTGTGTCTGAGATAGAACCGTGTGCACTCATAATTATTCCTTTGATGGTTAATTTAAAACGTCTTCATGACGGTCAAGTTAAAATTCTAGTTGTGTATTCGACAACTAAGTTGTTAGTTTTCAGACTAGTGAGACGGCAAATCGCCGTTTAGAAGAATATACACATGGATGAGACCAGGAGATACAGGGCGTTACCAAATCGACTTCATTATGGTCAAGCAGAGGTTTCGAAACCAGATTTTGGATTGTAAAGCATATCCTGGTGCTGACATAAACTCTGACCACAATCTGGTCGTAATGAAATGCAGATTAAAGTTGAAGAAACTGAAGAAAAGTCAAAAGCCAAAAAGGTGGGCAATAGACAGACTGAAAGAGAAGGATGTAAACGAAAGATTCAAGAGGAGTATAAAGGAAGGACTAATGAAAAACCCTAAACAAACTTCAATTGCAGACGAATGGGCACTTTTGAAGAATGAAATAACAAAATCCGCATAAGAAAACATTGGTAGGAAAGAAAGAATAGGTAGAAAACCGTGGATCACTCAGGATATACTAGAATTGATGGATGAAAGGCGGAAACACAAGAATGTAAGAGATGAGAAGGGGAAAGCAGAATACAGACGTCTGAGAAATGAGGTTAACAAGAAGTGCAAGGAAGCGAAAGAAGAATGGTTGAAAGAGAAATGTGCAGGTATAGAAAATTGTCTGAAATTAGGTAAAGTAGACACAGCTTATCGAAGGATTAAGAATACTTTTGGGGAAAAGAAGACTAAGTGCTGTAATATTAAGGACACAAATGGAAAGCCTCTAACAGATAGGGAAGAAAAGGTTGAGAGATGGAAAGCTTACATAGAGAGTTTGTATAAGGGAAAGGAGATTGAGAATCATGTAATGGAAAGGGAGGAGGAAATTGATGAGGATGCGAAAGGAGATTTAATATTGAGATCAGAATTTGATTGAGCTTTGGAAGACTTAAACAAGAACAAAGCACCAGGCATAGATGATATACCGATTGAGTTGCTACGCTGCATAGGAGATGAAGGTCTGATCAGGTTATTTCACTTGGTGTGTAGGATTTATGAGACAGGTGAGGTACCCCCTGATTTCAAGAAGAATGTAATCATCCCTATACCAAAGAAAGTGGGAGCTGTCAGATGTGAAGATTACCGTACAATCAGCTTGATTACCCATGCTTCAAAGATCCTGTCTAGGATAATTTACAAGAGGATTGAAAGCCAGATAGAAACGGAGTTGGGTGAAGACCAGTTTGGTTTCAGGAGAAATGTAGGAACAAGGGAAGCTGTACTAAGTCTTAGGCTGATTTTGGAAGGTAGAATAAGGAAAGATAAGACAACGTTCATGGCTTTTGTAGACTTAGAAAAGGCTTTTGATAACGTTGATTGGACTAAATTGTTTGACATTTTGAAATCGATTGGAATACAGTACAGAGATAGGAGGGTGATATACAATCTATACAGAAACCAGACAGCAGTCATTCGAGTTGAAGGACATGAGAGAGAAGCAGGTATTCAGAAAGGTGTAAGGCAAGGCTGCAACTTATCACCCATATTTTTCAATCTTTACATTGAACAAGCAATGAAGGAAATTAGAGAAAAATTTAAAGTGGGAGTGAAGATTCAAGGAGATATAATTTCAACTCTGGGATTTGCTGATGACATCGTCATCTTGGCCGACAAGCCTGAGGATTTGAATGAGTTTTTGAATGGTATGGACTCCGTCTTACAGAAAGAATTCATGATGAAAATTAATAAATGTAAAACAAAAATACTGGAATGCAGCCGAAATAAATCAGAAACCTCTATGGAGATCAAATTGACAGGTGAAAAGCTGAAGGAAGTAGAAGACTTCTGTTACTTAGGAAGTAGAATAACCAGTGATGGACGAAGCAAAGAGGATATAAAAAGTAGGTTGGCTCAGGCAAAGAAAGCTTTTCTACAAAAAAGGAATCTGCTGACATCGAATATAGATTTAGGTATTAGGAAGTCATTTTTGAAAGCCTCTGTCTGGAGCGTGGCGCACTATGGAAGTCAAACTTGGACTATTGGTGCAGCAGAAAAGAGGAGAATAGAAGCATTTGAAATGTGGTGTTACAGGAGAATGATGAAGATCAGATGGGTAGATAGGGTTACAAACATAGAGGTATTAAGACGAGTGGGAGAGGAGAGATGTTTCTGGCGACTGCTAATGAAGATAAGAGATAGGTTGGTAGGACACATACTAAGACACCCAGGAATAGCAAGCTTAGTTATGGAAGGAAGGGTCGAGGACAAGAACTGTAGGGGTAGACCAAGGTTAGAATATGTTAAACAGATTGCCTCAGATGTAGGGTGTGGTAGTTATGTAGAGATGAAACGATTAGCTCAGGACAGGGAGGCATGGACAGCTGCATCAAACCAGTCAAAAGACTGAAGACTCAAACAACAACAAATACTGTCCTTAAGTATACGTAAATTTTATAGCGAAATGGCTGCATACGATTAACGTATAAATAAAAGTTATAGTCATGAATAAGAACGCAGGAACGACAATGATAAATGGACTTAATTAATGTTAATGTAAAAACTAGACAAGGAGGAAAATTAGTGTCTTTGTTGCTTTTATAACTCGGGCTAATTCTGATTCCAATAATTATTTCTTTATTGTCATTTGGACAAGTTGTGTGTCATTTCCCTGAAGGGTGTGCTGGTTCATATGCTGCGACGAGATCATCGAGAGTGTGTCCCGTATACTTGGGTGTGGTGTGATTGCGAGGATAGGCGAGACCTGTTCTTGACTACAGCACTCATTTCGGCGATTTAGTACCCAAGGGGCTAAGTTTGACCAGGAGGTTGTTCTTGAAAATCCCTGAGAGGATGTTTTGAGATATTGTGCTATGAATGTTATTACGCGTTTAACAGGTTGACGTTAGGAAAAGGTCGCTGGACGCTGGCTGTAGGCCAGAATCTATATTTAGCGTGACACACATTTACTACGAGGGGAAAATGAATCGGCCACTTACTCAGATATGCGATAACAGACCCGGCTGTCTTCAGCCCTGTTAAGACACGTAAATGTTTGCTTTAAAGCCTGATGAGTTAAGGTTATTTTATTTGGTTTAATTTGGGGAGTTGCCATGTTGTGGATCTGAAGATTCTTATCATGTCTACGACTTATTTTTTCATTGTTTAAACGCCAAATTTCCGGCGTGATTTAAAAATTTGTATTTGTTGTTGTTGGCTTATATTCCTAGGCCGTTGTATTCATTGTAAATATAATTTGGCAACCGGCCAAACTTGTTCATGTCTCGTTGTGCTTTCCTAGTGTTTGAGGTATAGGACGGTGATTTCCGCAGCCCTTGTTTTAAATAATACACACGTGTATTTGGTTGTAGTAATCCAAGATTAGAGTATGTCAGTAGTGTATTTAATTATGTAATTGATGTTCCCATATTTCCGTGAATCAACTTCGCAGTACGGAGTTCATTCCCGAACCGACTGTTTTGGTCGAAAATGAACGCCCGTCAATGTACTCATTACTTGAACTAGTCTTAAAACGCGTGTCGCTCATAAATATTAAATTCATGTATTGTTAATTTTTTGTCATTTTGGGATCTTGTGTGATCCGTAACTTTGTTACATTTGATTAAGTGACATTGTAGTCACAACACTTGTTTGACAGCTGTCATGCCATGTCTCCATGGTACGCCAGGCTAGTCAGTGTCAGTATGTTCACGTTGCGTGTGAACCAATTTTAAGGGTGGATTGTTGTTAATTGTTTTATGTTTGATTCAATTATTAAATTTCATTTGTTAGTAGACCCTGTTGTTATCATGGTTTTTTAATATTAAGTATACCTTATGAATCTTAGAAATTATGTGAAGCACTAAATCTCTATTACACATTCACAAGAACCAATGATGACCCCGAAGCTCGAGTTTTGTGATTATGCTTTATTTTCTAAGGGTACAATATGAAAGTTGGCTGTTAAGTTCTTCATGGAACTACTTGTTTTATCTTGAGCGGCTCAATATGAAATTTCACGTCAATTATTCTCATTTCGTCAATTAATTGATTTGATGCCAAAAAGTTGATTTAAGCGCAGATTGTTGGATTCTGTACCTCTGCGGGCGGCTGTCACATCCATATGCCCCTCAAAAGGTCGTTGTACGCTCTCATTCCATGTTCAGAATGGCCAAGAGTGAACGTTGAGTGTCTCGGGAACAACCCGACGTGTTATCACGCTAGTGTGGCCCAAACATGCACACTTGGGTTGAGTTCAGGAGAGCGTATTGGCCAGACTACTCCCGCTATTTTGATTGAGGTCTAAACAACTTGGCCAAGCTGAAACACTGGACTTCATGAGAGTTTCTGTTGCGACATTTAGGGCTTCAACATGGTGGTCATCACCGCGTGAGCGACAGCGGTGGCTACGCTGGCCAAAGCGCAGCGTTAGGTCAGGGGGCCAAGCTCTCTGCTGACTCGGTAGACGCGTGGGTTCGAGCCCCACCGTCGGCCGTCCTTGAAATGGTTTTCCGTGGCTTCCCCATTTTCAACACCAGGCAAATGCTGGGACGGTACCTTCTGACAGGCCACGGCCGCTTCCTTACACATCCTTGCCCAGTTTCATTCATCTTCATCCATTCCATCTCCTATCCTGACGTGCAGGTCGCCTACGGGCGTCGACTAGAAAAACCTGCACTCGGCCTCTCAGGAGACCACACGACAAAAAAATTACCCCGTGTATTTGGGTGTGTGTTTATTTATAACCTGTGTCATTGTCGTGTCTTGGGAAGTAGGTCCGGGTTCGATTCACACCTCAGCTATCCTAGAAGTGGATTTTCATGGTTTTTGCGCTGTTTATTGACTGACGAAGGCTGATAATAGCCGAAACATGTATAATTACCAGGAGTAAAAGTGGAGTGATTGTGAAGAGAAGTATATATTGAAAAGTGGACGTTATCTTTGAGGATCTTACATTCCAAATCGAAATCAAATAAATTATTCGAATGCTCGAACAATGCGGATGTTCGAATACTTCGGTTGTTCAAGTACGAAGTACTCAAGTATTGTGTAAAGAAATATGTTCAGTGGACGAGTTGTTCGGAGCAGAAGCGAATACAAGGAGTAGGGTTGGGTTAACCACTTCCTCACAGCCTGATAGATCATCTCTATCAGTGTAGGCCGTGTTCATAATGGCAAAATTAATCTCCGAATTTTCCGCCAACACAAAAGTTCCTCCTATCTCTACTTGAAAGCGCTACAGTGTCAAGGGGCTTAGATATCTGACCTCCTTGACTTTCATAGCTCTCCAAGGAACAGCAAAATTCGACATGCAAGTTGCCCTCTGGCCATCAAATACCAAAAGCTTGCACCCGGCACTGGAGGCCATACGATATTATTATTATTAGTATGCAACAATGTCCGAGATCCTTTTAAGTAACGGGTAACCTCAAGAACCACTGGATGGATTTTGATGAGGTTTTCACCATTCTATTAAGGATATCTCGAGGAAGGTTTCTGTACAAAAATCATTCGTTTATGACTGAAGGAAGCCGAGCAGTAACTATTTCAGTGAATCGAGTTGAAGAAAATCTGCCGTCCGTGGGCCTTTTAAGCTTACGCTGTGTAAACCGTTAAAAATATCTATATACTATGAGTTAAGAATTGTTCAGCATGAAAAGATCTAAAAAAGTCCCGGGCATTAGTAAATCACCCACTATTAGTGTTTTTACGATTTAATATCTCCCAATAATCTCCATTCAGTGGAAATTTAAATTACTGGCTTCGGAGCAAGTTTACGAGCCAGCGAGCAAGCCTATCACCGCACTTCAGCCAGCTTCAAACTGTCGAGTCATGCCAAGTTAAAGACTTCAGAGAAGAGTATAGGCTATGTGTTTGGAGTTGACCTGGACTCTTCTGAATTGCGTCTGGGACTTGATACTGGGTGACGCCGTGGTTGTTATCATTCAAGTATCATTTGTGATCTCTCTCTTCCTTTCATCATTGGTTCTATGTTTATTATAATCATTCGGGCAGCTGCTGCTAATCTGTTTTGAAGCCGCTGGCTGCGAGCGAACCGAGCAGGCCAGCGGCGCTTGGGGACTAGGTACCGTTGCGACTATGCGCTACTCTGCCTGGTGTATTTTATTTTAGGGACGTAAGTTTTAATTTGTTTCATAAATAAGTTTTAGTTCTTTATATAATAATAAAGTTTAAATTGGTAAATGATTTAAAATGTTGTTATGAGAAAAATTGCTGATATAAGTAAAAAGATTTAATATTTTTAGTTTTCGGGGAATAAATAGTTGGCATAGCAGTCGAGCTTTGTTAGTCTATGATAGCCTGATGTTCTGGCTCTGATATGTAACGTGCGCCATGGCCGGCGTCGCAATTGCTTCAGCTTAGTAAATAATAATAATAATGAATGAGTTGAAAATTAAGGTTTTAAACTTTAGGAAAGAAGACAGACCTCTAGGGGGTTGGCGTTTGATAGTATGAAATGATGGATAGACCTGTAGTAGGTTAGTTTGTTTAGAAATAAATAATAATAATAATAATAATAATTTAATGATTTCTATTAGATGTATGAACTGCGTGTTGAACTGGGCTGCGATTGGTTGTATTTGAATGAGTCGGCTGAGCGGGCGTCTGTACTGGTCTGTGATTGTTGTTTGGGTTTTTGGTCTATTTTGAGTAATCCGTGTGGTACGTTTGTGGTTTTTGGTTCGAAAAATGTATCTTAGATATGTGACTATGTTGTAGAGTAGGTTGGGTTAAAATATATTGCTATTTGGGGCTTGTGATTGGCTATCCGAGTTCTGCAGTCTCTGAGCTGTTTTAGCTAGAGAATATGTAAATGTGTGCTTCTAAATGGAGTTGAAAGTGAATAATTTAGTATGTTCGGAGTTAATAATTTAATTTTGAGTTTCGGAAAAGGTAGGGTACGTTGTCTTCATTCGGGCGGCTTTGGTGGCGTAGTTGGTAGCATGCTGAGCTTCTATGCCCAAGATCGTGGATAAACCCGGCCAGAGTTGTCGGATTTTTTAAAGGGAGGACGTAGGTAAAAACATGGTCGTAGATAAATGTTCATAACTTCTGCATTTTTAGAGATATTTAGTTCATATTTTGTATGGTTACTGTCAACATGCTGCTTGATATTGCATTGCATTTGTAACTCATCTTAACACATCAAAATAAATATTTTACTCATCCTGACTTTTTAAGGTGCATTTTCTCCAGAACTAGTGGAAATGTTTTTCTGATATTTTTATCACAGATTTAAAAATGCTCAACTTGCAATTAACATGACTAGGATACATGAAAATAGGCTTTAGTTCTTCACGAAACTACTTGTTTTCTCATTATTTCTTGATTATAATGTCTTGGATTCTCTTCCTCTCTGTCTAAGATCGTTTCCACTCCTAAACCCTTCTCCTTTTCTTTTCAACTCATCTTCCCTTGGCTAGTGTCTGAGCTCAGGCTCAACCTTCCATCACGCTGTACTGGTGACAGCAAAATTATAGGTTAGATTTGACTAACGCTCTTAGGTTCTAACGTTCGTCACCAGAAGCCCACTGCGGTGGCATCTAGTAACCAAGTTCAGAACTACAGTAGTTGTCGCTGACGTTGGCATTTGATAGCAAAAGTACTAACTACTTGAAAATTGAATGTCTACAGTCGGTACTTAAATTAAAAACAGATAATGCGCTGGCGAGCAGAACAGGAATTTTGGTCAGGAGACTATAGGATCATTAGCACTAAATCAAACAACGGCTAGTCTAATATTCAGTAGGAAACTTGGACAGCGGGTGGAATATTATGAGCAATAGTGAACGGATTATTGTAGCTACAATCAATACTAAACCTACGTGCACCACAGTGGTGCAAGTCTATATGCCTACCAGTCAAGCTGATGATGAGGATGTTGAAAAGGTCTACGAAGAAATAGATGACATTCAGAGGTATGGGGTGATGACAATCTTGTAGTAATGGGAGATTGGAATGCTGCGCTAGGAAAAGGAAGAGAAAGGAAGATAGAAGGAGATTTCGGAATAGGTGAAAGGAATGATCGAGGAAGCAGGCTGATGGAATTCTGCACCGAGCATGAGTTAGTCAGAGCTAACACCTTATTCAATAACCACAATAGAAGAATATACACATGGATGAGACTAGGAGATACAGGGCGTTACCATATCGAATTCATTAAGGTCAGCAAAGGATTTGAAACCAGATTTTGGATTGTAAAATATATCCCGGTGCTGACATAAACACTGACCACAATCTGTTTGTAATGAAATGCAGATTAAAGTTGAAGAAGCTGAAAAAAGGCAAATGCAAAAGGGTGAGCAATAGACAGACTGAAAGAGAAGGATGTAAACGAAAGATTCAAGAGGAGTATAAAGGAAGGACTAATGAAAAACCCTAAACAAATTTCCACTAAAGAGGAATGGGCACTTTTGAAGAATGAAATAACGAAATCCGCAAAAGATAACGTTGGTAGGAAAGAAAGAATAGGTAGAAAGCAGTGAATCACTCATGATATACTAGAATTAATGGATGCAATGCGGAAACACAAGAACGTAAGAGAAAGAAAGGGGAGAACATAATACAGACGTCTGAGAAATTAGGTTAACAAGAAGTGCATGTAAGCGAAAGAAGAATGGTTGAAAGAGAAATATGCAAGTATAGAAAATTGTCTGAAATCAGGAAAAGTAGACACAGCTTATCGAAAGATTAAGAATACTTTTGAGGAAAAGAAGACTAAGTGCTGTACTATTAAGGACACAGATGGAAAGCCTCAAACAGATCACGAAGAAACGGTTCTGAGATGGAAAGCTTACATAGAGTGTTTGTATTATATAAGGGAAAGGAGATTGAGAATCATGTAATGGAAAGGGAGGAGGAAATTGATGAGGATACAAAAGGAGATTTAATATTGAGATCAGAATTTGACAGAGCGGTGGAAGACTTAAGCAGGAACCAAGCACCAGGCATAGATGATATACCGATTGAGTTGCTACGATGCATAGGAGATGAAGGTCTGATCAGGTTATTTCACTTGGTGTGTAGAATTTATGACACAGGTGAGGTACCCCCTGACTTCAAGAAAAATATTATCATTCTTATACCGAAGAAAGTGGGAGCTGACAGATGTGAAGATTACCGTACAAACAGCTTGATTACTCATGCTTCAAAGATCCTGTCAAGAATTTATTTACAAGAGGATGGAAAGCCAGATAGAAACGGAGTTGGGTGAAGACCAGTTTAGTTTCAGGAGAAATATAGGAACAAGGGAAGCTTTACTACGTCTTAGGCTGATTTTGGAAGGCAGAATAAGGAAAGATAGTATAACGTTCATGCCATTTGTAGACTTAGAAAAGGCTTTTGATAACGTTGATTGGACTAAATTTTTTGACATTGTGAAAACGATTGGAATAAGGTACAGGGATAGGAGGGTGATCTACAATCCATACAGAAACCAGACAGCAGTAATTCGAGCTGAAGGACATGAGAGAGAAGCTGGTATTCAGAAAGGTGTAAGGCAAGGCTGCAACATATCAGCCATACTTTTCAATCTTTACATTGAACAAGCAATGAAGGAAATTAGAGAAAACTTAAAAGTGGGAGTGAAGATTCAAGGAGAAATAATTTCTACTCTGAGATTTGCTGATGATATTGTTCTGTCCGGGAGCTGGGGGGGGATGGACGAACAAATGTGTGAATTGTCAAATTTAGGGGGTACAGTCCAAAAGGGGTGAGTTCTCCCGGAGGGGTGAAACTCCCTGTGTGTGTGTGTGTGTGTGTGGAAGGGTGTTATAAAGCCTGGGGAAAGCTCTATGCTCTCGGGGTTGTGCTCCAAGGGGTGCGCTAACTAGGAGGAGCTATTAGCCTCTAAAACACCGGCTGTGTAAGAACAGTTTAACCCCTTGCTAAGGGCGCAAAGTTATTCTTGGCGGTCAAGCGAGCAGGCAATACAAGGCTAATGCCAGCGGAAATGCTAGGCACAGCGGTTCTCTGATAAACAATGGAATCAGGCAGTATAATGGGTCAGGTACGGAAGTGGAATGTGAAACAGTGTGTAGTAAATAAATGTGTACAGGGGTTTGTAGTATACCCGGATCGTTCACACGTCCGTGACATTGTTGACATTCTTATTTTGGAAAGAGGAGTTGTTAGTTGAAGAGGTTGAAGGAATGGATGATTTGAATAACGCGCGGAGGAGACTCTAGAGTGCTGAGGGAAGCATACATCGCAGGGGCGAGTGACGCGAGATTATGACGTGGGGCCTGAATACGGCATGAGAAATATTTTTTTAGAATTACCTTAAGGAGAAGAGATGGACGCTAGGAAATTAGCACACTTTTCTGGCTATAACCAGAGGAGGATTTTGAGCTATCAAGCATTAAAATCGGTCCAGTAGAAGCCAAGATACGAGATGGAATGTTCTCGAACAATTTCCCGATGAACTATAAAAGGCCACGTTGCTGAGCAGAGAGTCATCATATCTTCAGAGCATTTGCTCATGTTCGGATCTACGCTACGTGAAAGTGACAGTATACTCGCCGGGATTCTGACGGTCGGAGGACTTAGTCGCCGTACCAGTGGTCAGCACGACTTAGTTTTTGTTCAAGTGAACGAACTTAACATTTGGCAGCGAATGGACTTAGATTATTCACTGACTTTCAGGTCACTTATTCTATAGTCAGGTGATGGTAGTGTCGAAACCATTCACAGAAGTTGGCCTACAGAACGATGTATTTCTTGTGGTAACTATACATCAGGCACTTCGAATTCATCAGGAGAAGTTTATTTCAATTTGTTCGTTTATGCAGCTAATAGGTGTTCCTATCTTAGCGTGCAAACGAAACCGCATTATTGGAACATGAGATTTATTCTCGAATCTACAGGAGTACTGTAACAGTCTATGACTGAGCAACTTTTTGTCATGTTACACGGTACTAGTGATAACGGGAGTTATTTCGAACGGATGAATGCGGCCATCATCATGCGCCGCTAAAACAACTCGTAGGACTGGAAGGACATGGAGACGAACGAGGTATTTGGATACGGTAGATGGCCATGGGAAGACACTGTGGGAATAGTGTACACCGCAGGACACGCCAGTCATCTACATCAAGAATAAAGTAAGACAACCATTTCATGTACTATCCACTAACCAGTAGTATTAGAGAATCCCATATTATTGAACAGCCACGATCACATTTTTCACCATAGCTAGATATTAGCTAGATCTTCGATTGTATTTGTCTGGATGACAAATGGAACTGCTGTCTGACAATTTATTTTTCGATCTAAGATTTTTGTTAGGACAGGCATTAGTTCATGTTTCGACAAGAAATATTTCGATTATTCCAAGGGATATAAATATTTTTTGTTAATTCTGATTATGAGAACAGAAGTAATTGAGGCTTGGATTATTTAAATAATTTGATTTATTTAATAACAATAATAATAGAGTGTGAAGTGAATAAGTTAATAATAATATAATAATAATAATAATAATCAAGTGTGAAGTGAATAAGTTAATAATTTTTATAAATAATAACAACGCTATTTAAAGTTATAAATAATAAGGGAGTAATAATACCGAACATTAGGAATTAAATTAAATTTTGTTAATTGTTTATTGTGATTAAATAATTAATGCATTAAATAAAAATTAATAGGAGACGTTGATAATAATAATTCTCAGATGAGACTTAAATATTTATTCATTTAAAAGAATAGGGCGTTAATAATCATTTGACATTGATGATGCTTAAATATTTTTTGTGGTGATAATAATAATAATTTGTGGATGAATTTAATTAGTTGGAAGGAATTAAATTAAATAACTTTGTTTGGAAGTTTAAATAAATTTAAATGAGTTTATGGACGAAGAGAATGAAGTATTAGATTTTTGAGCTCAGATTTTTTTTCAAAAGCACTTAAAAAAAAGAAAGAAAAGAAAATATTCCGATAAAAAAGAAGGGAACGGTAGGTATTTAATGTATCAAATAGGGAGAATTTATGTAAATGGGAGGCAAGGAGATATTGACCAGAATTTATTTAATTGGTAAAATAATACTGAAGAACCACGGTCTAGTAATTGACAGAATATTACAAGAAAAAAATATAATATGTAAAAAAAATATAATAGTAATAATATGATGCTGTGTGCAGAATATTCTGGTGACGATTTTTGTGTGCGTTTGGCGACACTTAATGTTGTGGAGGCCGAGGGGGTCATCCAAAAGTGGGTTTTATTCCCGTAGTTGTGGGCACAGAAGGTTGTGCGGATGTTTGAAGGAGCCTGTGGCTATATTTGTAAAAGAGGGGTTAGGCGATGTGGACCGCCCCATATTCTTGTCAGATTTCACTATTCTGTTAATCCAAATATTAAATAATTTTTTTTCTGGATCAACTCAAAATTCAAATGGAATGCCTATATAAATAATTGAAGAACTTGAATTTAGATTTGTTGAACCTGACCGAGGAGAAAAAAAATAATAAGATGAAAAGTGCAAATGAATTAATATAAATAATTAATGATTTTTATTTTTGAATAACAATAATAATAACATTGGAAATGAGCAAATAAAATATTCATCATGTGAGAGGTTGAGAAAACTTGTTATAAATAAAGTGAAGGGAAAGTTTGAAATTAATTAATTAATAATAATAATAATTTTTTTGATAATTTTTTTTGTGAGATTATACGAAAAGTTTGGTGATAGAAAATTTTGTTAACTAAAAAATTTGGTGAAGAGTTAGATGATTTAATCTGCTGATGGTGGATAGAAATAACAACATTGTTTACAACAATTTTTGTGTAAGGTTAATAACATATGAGAATAATTTAAAATCGTTTATGACATTTAAACAAATGAAAGTGATAAATAAAGAAAGTTGAATTTTCAAAATATTATGAAAGTTTTTGAAGAAATCTTGTTTTTTGAATTTGAAAATCTTTATGAACAATTATTAACATTCGACTTTGTCAGTCGAGTATTGATATTGTTATGAAAAAACGAATCAGTGATATGATAATTTTCCAAATAAGTTTAATTTTGGAATAAAACCGAATGTATCAAGTGACTATTTATTTTGAGAAGTTTTTACTACGAATATTTGATAAAATGAAATGGCAACCTTTATAAAGTGAACTACGAACGTGTAAATGGTAGAGATCACTCAGAACTCTTTATTGAACAGTGATTACCGATTGTAAATATTCTTTTTGAAATTTTTATGGATATCAGAATGGACTAATTAATTTTTTCTGATTATGACATCTACGACAATTCTAATAATATTATAGGGACCGTTGATTTCTTATGTGTGATGTTTTTTTAAAATCTTTGTTGAGGGTTTTTACCAGTTGAATCATATTTTTAATTTATAAATAAATTGAGAATTTTAAGGAATGTGCTAGTTCAAAAATAATTTCTCACTTTACCTTACTTGTGAATTACCGAGATCAGGGATGCCAGGTTAGACCCAAGTATTCACCTAGATAGACCCTGAGATATATTTTCTCGTGTTGATCTGATTTCGGTATTTTACAAAATGTGGTCGTTGGATCTCGGTCCAAACGGGCACAGTAGTTAATGTACTGGCTGGTTTAATGGTCCCAGCGATAAGTAGAATCTGTAAATGATGTTACGAAATACAATCAGTATTGGGGTGTCAATGGGAAGGATTGTCAAATACAGGTCAGGAATCTGAGTTCACACTTACCCCTGGTAGGACGATCACAGGTTCGATGGTCAAGGCCTTCTGCGGACAACAGATGATCAGTCCAAAAGGGGCCTCTCTTTTATGTGTTTCGGAACTGCTGCGTAGGTGTTTCTTCACTTGTTGCTGTTCCAGATACCTCCAAGTGTAAATGTGTGTGCGTGATGCAAGCCTTTGAGCAATAGCTAAGCCTCCAACTCTGCCTGGCTGCGTGTAATAAAAGATGTACTGGGTTTGCTGTATTCCCAGCTTAAGGGTGCTTTTGGGGTAGAAATTGGTGTGGTGGCTTGGGCTAGAAGCGTAGTGTTTATGGATTGGTTATTGGAGTAACTGTAGCCGCCTGTGGATGTGTAGATGTGTGGGTTCAGTGGCGTAGGCCACCTCTCCCTTTGGGGGTGCATAGGGTCCTAAGGTCCTAAGGGTGTAGGGACCCTAGGGCCTGAACAATATCGTCATCTTGGCCGATATGCCAGAGGGTTTGAATGAGTTTTTGAATGGTATTGACTCCGTCTTTAGGAAATAATTCATGATGGATGTTAATAAATGTAAAACAAAAATATTGGAATGCAGCCGAAATAAATCAGAAACCTCTATGGACATCAAATTGGCAGGTGAAAAACTAAAGGAAGTAGGAAACTTCTGTTCCTTAGGAAACAAAATAACCAGTGATGGACGAAGCAAAGAGGCTATAAAAAGCAGGCTAGCACATGCTGGGAAAGCATTTCTACAGAAAAGGTATCTGTTGACATCGAATATAGATTTAGGTATTAGGAAGTCATTTTTGAAAGCCTTTGTCTGGATCGTGGCACCCTATGGAAGAGAAACTTGGACTGTTTGTGCAGCAGAAAAGAGGAGAATTGAAGCGTTTGAAATGTCGTGTTACAGGAGAATGATGAAGATCAGATGGGAAGATAGGGTTACAAACGAAGAGGTATTAAGCCGAGTGGGAGGGGAGAGATGTTTCTGGCGACTGCTAATGAAGAGAAGAGATAGGTTGGTAGGACATATACTAAGACAACCGGGAATAGCAAGCTTGGTTATGGAAGGAAGCGTCGAGGACAAGAACTGCGTGGGTAGACAAGGTTTGAATATGTTAAACAGATTGCCTCAGATGTAGGATGTGGTAGCTATGTAGAGATGAAACGATTACCTCAGGACAGGGAGGCATGGAGCGCTGCATCAAACCAGTCAAAAGACTGAAGACACAAACACATATCACACACTAATACAGCCATCACAATTAACACCGGTTATCAGACAGATTCTACACACACCCGAAGTACACGGGGCTACATGACCGCGTTGTCGCAGTCCCTGAACTAAGGAACCAACCAACCATTATAATCATTCGATCATTTGAATGCTTTGACTTATTTGATTACTGACTGAGAAGTCGGGCTATTTCACCAAAGCTGATATTTCGGTTGGAAATTCGAGTAATTGGAATAGTTGAGCTATTTTAGAATCAAAAATTCGTGTTCGAACAATTCGCTGATCGAATATTTATTTATTTATTTATTTTATTTATTATGTCTTATGCAATGGCGAAGTTAGGGCTCGTGGCCCTCTCTTACACTTAACCACATACACAAATACTACCATTGAATAAGATACGTAAACTAGCCTAAGTTAGAATAATTCAGGACATAAAAAATAAAGATAGCAATGCACATCAAACAAAGAGACATATAAAACAGTTACGTGAAACAATATTAATAATAATAATAACAATAATAATAATGATAATAAGTGATAGTGTTAGATCTAGTAAATAACTGCGTATTTTAATTTTGAAATGTCAAAGTTATTTTCATACCATAATGGCTCAATCATGCTGTCTATCATCCATCACCAGTCACACGAAACAGTCAGCGGTGTTCAAAAGGAAATCTCTGCAAGCAGTCTTAATTTTTTTATAAGTCTTGCATTTCCTTACGTCAGCTGGGAGTGTATTCCAAAGTCGCGACCCAGTCACAACGAAGGATTTACTGTACTTGGAAGAGTGGTTAACGGGAATAGCGAGGGAAGAGCCGGATCTAGTATTAATATTATGAAATGAGGACAGGAAATGAAATTTCGAAGAAATATACAGTGGGAGATTTACGTCGAGGGTTCGATATACCGACGTCAAAATATGAATATTTCGTCGCCCTTCAGGTTTCAGCCAAGAAAGAGCTTTGTAGCTAGGGGTTACGTGAGAATCGTAATTCAAGTTGAAAGCAAACCGAAGACTAGAGTTCAATGCTCGTTGCAGTTTTTTTAGTTTGTTCGCTAGTTACATCAACAAGGACCACGTCGCAGTAATCAAGTATTGGTAGTATCAGAGTCTCAATAAGTCTTGTGTCAAAATGTCCTGATGCCGTTTGAGTGGGTGTAGCGTCGCGTACATCTTCCTGCAAGTATTACATGTACATGGCGATTGTAGTCGGGGATATGGTACTTGCAATAAGACACGGAGCGGATAGCCGCAGGCTTGGGAAGCGCACAGCTACACGAGATGCCAGAGAACCTGTGCAGCGGGTATCTAGTTCCAGTGGTTTGCTAGCTCCCAGAATAAGCATCCTTTACAATACGGTGAGCCAGAAAATTCAAAGCGTCTCGCGAGCGATCGTTTCCTCTTTCGTTTATGCAGAGATCAGCATTGAAAGAAACGTTACGGTGACTTTTTCCTTTCAATTACTCCGAGATGGAGAGCTATCAACCGGAATATTTATTCAGCTTTGAATATGTGCACTTCGACTTTCAGAGCTTTATATAAATACAGCGAAAGATTTCTCTTTTGGTGTATTTCCTTAAAGGGAGAAATATGTTGGTTCTCAGATAACTCCATATTTCTTTCGAGATCAGCGATTCGGGTTCTGGGTTCGATTCCCGAGTATAGATTTGATCCTTATTTAAATCTCAAATACAGGGAAGCCTACCTTACTTCACGCTTTGGTGTACGTACACAATCCTCTAATTAAATAATTACCTCTATATATAAAAATGAATGTTACGTGATTATTAGTTTGTATGTTTGTCCGTCCCGTATGGGTTCATATGCAATTCATCCGATTGAATAAAATTCGGTGAGTTGTTGTGCACAGCCTCGGGAAGGTTTTTGAATTAATAATTCCATTTTATTATAGGTAGCGCACGTGTTGCTTCAACAAACGAGTATTGCCGCGAACCGTTTCAGTAAACGAACTTTGGTGAGGAGTTCTGCGCACGCCCACTATGGTGTCTGAATGTGAATATCCATTTTACAATAGATGTCACGCGAGTCGTTTCAACAAATGCACTCTGGCCAGTTGTTGTGCAAGCTCGCGAAGGTTTCTGAATTAATAATTCCATTTTGCTACAGATAGCACATGTGTCGTTTCAACAAATGAACTTTGGTGAGGAGTTGTGCGCACGCCCACCACGGTGTCTGAATGAGAATATCAATTTTACAATAGATGGCGTGCGAGTCGTTTCCACAAATAAACTTTGGTCAGTTGTTGTGCACGCTGGCGAAGGTTTATGAATGAGTAAAACCATTTTACAATACAGAGATATGCAAATTATTAGACTAGATTCCAGTTTTCTTCTTTACTTTTCATGTCTTAATGCAGTAAAGAGGTTTGCAAGGCGCTGAAATTACTTCAAATATTTAACCAGTAGTCTTAATTATATTTTGTCTTAAGAGTCTCACAATATAATGACTATATTGAATTTTCACTAAAAATGGAATCTTGCTAATACAAAATGTGATACCTTTTATTTAGGATACTCTAGTTTCCGTGTGAATTTAAAGCAAAGGAGTTCGAAGTGGTTTTACTGATCGCCCACTCTCGAACTATTCATAGTTTCGTGGATCATGGACTGAAATCACCTGATTTAGTGGGTTCATTCCAAAGTAATTGAACAACGAGAAAACGGGCTCAGTTCAGGCATCCCTCAGAATATCCAATTCCGAAACCCCTTATGGAAAATGTGTAAGTCCATAGGGAAGAAAACATTACTAAGTATGGTCACAAAATACGTCAGCAGGTCATCAATAAAATTATTTAGAACTAAAAAATGTGAATGAATTAAATTCTAATAATATGCACACCTCTGTATGTGGCTCTAAGTCGTTACAAAGAAGGAGTGCATTTCGTACAGTTTAGCGTCAGTTTATGTGTTTCCAAACGTTTGCACTTTCCGGTGTGATTCGCATTTGCGATGACCATAAACAAAGCACAGGGACAGTCCTCACAAGTGTGTGGAATAAATTTGGAAAATCCATTCTTCTCACATATCCCAAGATTAAATCATGTTAAGTGACACTACAGCTATTGTTAGAGCAATCTAAGGGACACCGGTGCGTGACCATTTGACGTTCGACTGAGTGAAGGGCTGAAGGCAGTACGAGAGTTAGTGCAGGCGAGAGAGACAGACAAATAGTCTTTCTCCACTGTCGCTGCAAGGTCGTACACACCAGAAGCCAGCGTGCCAGCACGTCCGGGATGCTGTTTGGCCACCTCTCCTCTAACGTCAAGAATCAACGAAGAGGCAGGAGAGCGATTGGTAGGTTACAGTACATAATGCACGAATCACAAGCAAATGGAACATTGCTCACCTGAGACACTGGGTCCGAGTACTGACGCCAGCTGTGGAGCGTCCTCCTGTAGTTCGATCTCCTCGCTGCTACGACGGTAAACTGTGAAGAGCGAGGCCACACATCGCAAGCGTAGCTTGTTGTCCAGAAACATGGCGCTGCCTGCTTCCAGCTCCAGGTTGGACCAGGCTGTCTCCAGACTTTCTCCAGACTCTAGCACGGCCACAGTGGGGGAAGAACCTGGAAGCTGAAGAAACAGACCTAGTGTCAGTAGTGACTGGCTCACGCAGTCCCCAGACTTCATCCTACATGCAACAGTGGCAATAACTACCGGATTAATAAACAGTGTCAATGCGGTATAGACAAACTCTAATCTGGCTCGCACTTTATCCAGACTCCATCACAGGCAACAGTGGGGGAAGAACCTGGAAGCTGAAGAAACAGACCGGGTGTCAGTAGTGACTGGCCCACGCAGTCCCCAGACTTCAACCTACATGCAACAGTGGCAATAACTACCAGATTAATAAACAATGCCAATGCTGTATTAACCATCTCTAATCTGGCTCGCATTCTCTCCAGACTTCTTCCGGTATCCAGCAATAGCACTAAAAGCTGATGAAAGAGACTGTCAACAGTGTATTATTCAGCTTGACACTATCTCTAGACTTCCTCCAGATTCCAGCTGTGCAACATATTTTCATAGCGTTGGGCTTTAAAACACATTTTAACGTACACCACTCCGTTTTGAGGAAATAATTCATGACTAGTGGGCCCGTGAGAGCTTTCGCAACGTGAATGTAGGTTTATTGGGTAGTAGGGACGAATGTGGGTGAACCGAGTTTTAAATATTGAAGAAATGTAATTATTGTTGTTAAACGGCATACGTACATGAGCAGAACACAAATAATTATGTAGAACAGTGTTTTGTACTTGTCACAGCACCTCTTTGTAGAAAATATCCGATGTTACAACTAATTCATCGGTTATTGTTTGCTCGGGAGTTTCTTCTACAGCAATTCTTACTTTTGAAAAGGATTGAACCCTAGAGAAAGTCTTGGCGAGACCAAACCGGAGCCATCTGCTGAGAGACTCCTCAGCTAGCAGTACGCCGCGCTCCCGCCAGATGGATGCCGTCGCCGCGCTGCCCTGCGATCTAGCGGCAGACTCGCCAGGTTACGGTGCTCCCATTGTACATGTACATTATTAAGGTATTTATTTAATTGTGGGGCATTTAAAGAGGAAGTGAATGCATTTCGGGCACACATGGGGTTATGCGGAACCTGTAGGTACCCCATGTGTAGATTGGTGTTAACAGGACCTTATTTTCGATACAAAACTGGAATGGGACCTTAGCAGAATAATATAGGAATGATGAAATTAAAAAATGTACCTAGGTAAAACAAAAATATTGGAAAGCAGCCGAAATTAATCAGAAAAACTTATGGGCATCAAATTGGCAGGTGAAATGCAAAAGTAAGTAGCAGACTTCTGTTACTTAGGAAGAAAAATAACCAACGATGGACGAAACTAAGAGGATTTAAAAAAGTAGGTTGGCTCAGGCAATGAAAGCATTTCTACAAAAAAATAATCTGTTGACATCGAATATAGATTTAGGTATTAGGAAGTCATTTTTGAAAGCCTTTGTCTGGAGCGAGGCGCTCTGTGGAAGTGAAACTTGGACTATTGGTGCAGCAGAAAAGAGGAAAATTGAAGCGTTTGAAATTTGGTGTTACAGGAGAATGATGAACATCAGATGGGTGGATACGGTTACAAACGAAGAGGTATTAAGACGAGTGGGAGAGGAGAGATGTTTCTGGCGACTGCTAATGAAGAGATAGGTTGGTAGGACACATATTAAGACACCCAGGAAAAGCAAGCTTAGTTATGGAAGGAAGGGTCAAGGACAAGAACTGTAGGGGTAGACCAAGGTTAGAATATGTTAAGGTGAGAACCACCTCGCTATGGGTGAAAAAAAATCCAAAATTTACTTTTTTATTGGTTTTTAATAATTACTATGTGGAGAACTCAAATACGTTGAGAAAATGGAAAAAGTCTTAAAAATGTGCATGTTATGTCACTTTTTGTAATCATGTTACTCTTTGATAGGGCACGCCCACTTTTACCTCGGCTCATACTTTTGCGGATAATTTCTGAACTACTGGAAGTAAATTTCAGAATGCACTACCATTCCGCTTGGTAAAGATCAATCTTCAAGTTGGTAACCCTGTCAACTCCCGCTTAGTTTGTTTGTGTTTACATTCCTGAGTTGAAAGTCGTGAGGTGGTTGTGAGTTTGGTGTCTTTTGTATTTTTTAGCGCAATGGGTCGTTTGAAATCTTTTGGTAAGAGAAAGTCTACGGGAAACCGTTATACAATGAAACTACAATGTGAAAATATGGTTGATGTAGGTGGAATTTCGTCTGTTGAAGAGGTTAGTGTTGTAGGCAACATTGCCACGTGCTCCCCTAGGGACAAGCAATAAGCTGTAAACAATACTAATTCTTCACGTTCATCGAAGAAACTGTTGCCTTCTCAGAATTAGTGGTTGAAGACAAGACTAAAAGGGAAAGGAGAATAAAGAGGAATCTTAAAAGGGCTAAGGAAGATGCAGATAATCCAGATTATGGGGCTGGAAAGTTCTGAGACCCTTCACAGGTAATAAATTGCACTGAAAAATTTTAGCATCAATTTTCTCAGTTGTATATTTTTTGTACGTTGGTACCATTTTCGTGAAAAGTTATTATGCTAGGCCAATAAAAAAATCTGTTGTTTAATAAGTCCTCTGTGAATGGTAATAGGAAGGGAATTTTCAGTATGTTACCTAAGAAGAATATTATGAAATTTTTAAAAGAATTTGTTTGGAAAAAATTTAATGTATTTTTTAAAACTGCATTCTGAAAAAACTATTGAATTTCCATAAATAATCCTTCCTATTATTACCGAGAAAGGTGCATATAACAATCTCTGAAAATTTCATTGTAATAACCCAAATACGTTTTGAGTAATCTGTACCACAATATTGAATATTTAACACGGGCAAGATAGGGAGGTGGTTCTCACCTTAAATAGATTGCCTCAGATGTAGAGAAGAAACGATTAGTTTAGGACATGGAGAAATGGAGAGCTGCATCAAACCAGTAAAAGACTGAAGAGTAAAACAACCACCTCTCTACACTTCTCTATCGGAACGGCAATGCGCCAACTACTGAGCAGATTAACAGTAATCGAGGATAAACGCGACCAACAATGTGTGCTAGCGACCCCATGGTCATCAGCCCCTTGGACTAGAGAGCGTGCGTGTAGGCTCTGCTGCCTAGACTGAAAATAAGAACTATCCCAGTATTTCCTGGATTACTGAACTCAGAGCCGCCACTGTCACTGGACGACGGGTAGCTGGTCTAACAGCCTCAACAGTTTTCACTGATCAAGAAGGAAAGGAAAATCATAATGAAGGAATGATGAGAATTTGGGAAGAAAAGAAAACTAATTTAAATTAAATCGTGTTCCTTAGCTGGGCATAACGTCGTTAAATAATAATAATAATATTTTTTAATTTTTTTTTACGAGGGAAGTGGAAAAATCTTGCATAAGACCTTGAGGAGGGTCCGCACTCCTCAAGAGTGTGGGATTCTTACCCACTAAAAAAACACACCCTGTCCTCTTGACAAAACCCATCCCGGGACCACTTTCGTATTACTTCAGGATGGAGCCATTTTCTTTGCTTCACAAGCACCTTCTTACTACTCAATTCATAGTAATAATAATAATAATAATAATAATAATAATAATAATAATATGCTATCAACTACTTGGTATTGACTAAGTTGTCGTAGTTTGTGACACCAAAGAGAGCGCCTGGTAAAATACCACAACTGCCTCATTTTGTATCGTAGTATATTGGAACATTGGCAGTAGTGAAGTTCATCTCTCATCGTATTGCACAGGATGCCGTGGATAATTCCAACTGTTCGAAATGGCCTTGGTGGGGAATCAAACCCCCGATCTTACTCCATACAATTATTGATCCACTAATTTATTTATTTCTTACTAGCTGTACCCGGCATGCTTAGCAATGCCAATCAAAGAAAGTGTTGGCGTTGTAATTTTTTTTCTTGAAGTGCTTTTGGATTCCCAATATTTATTTATTTTCCGTTAACCACCTCTATACTACTGTAAAATTGATTTACTATCTCAAAATATCATGCGAGCGTGCTCAACAACTCACCAAAGTTTCATCGCAATGAAATTAATGGTAGTATATATGAATGCATACGGGACTTTGTTGAAAAGATTCGAGCGCCGTCACCCATTTGTTGAATATACTCGTACGCTACCTATTGTAAAATGGATTTACTAAGTCGAAAACCTTCCCTGGCGGGTACACAACAATTCATGAACGTTTCATCGC
The DNA here is from genome assembly GCA_946902985.2 of Meconema thalassinum. Classification (NCBI taxonomy): domain Eukaryota; kingdom Metazoa; phylum Arthropoda; class Insecta; order Orthoptera; family Tettigoniidae; genus Meconema; species Meconema thalassinum. Next base: position 802,734,362 of record OX336388.2, read on the forward strand.
AATCGGATGAATGGCATATGAACGCATACGGGATTTTGTTTAAACGATTCTCGCACCTTCACGCATTTGTTGAATCTTCTTGTGCGCAACCCATTGAAAAACGGATTTACTAATTCATACACCTTCGCAGGACTGTTCTCAACTTACCAACGTTTTATCACAATCGGATGAATGGTATATAAACGCATACGGGACTTGGTTGAAACGATTCAAGCGCTGTCGCTCATTAGTTGAATGTACTCGTGCGCTACCAATTGTAAAATGGATTTTCTAAATCAGAAATCTTTGCGGGAGTGGAAACAACATTTCTCTAAATTTCATTGCAATCGCATGAATGGTATATGAACACATACGAATTTTTTAAAACGATACGCGCGCCATTACTCATTTGTTGAATCTACTCGTGCGCTACCTATTATAAAAAGGATTTACTAAGTCAGAAACCTTTCCTGGAGTATGCACAACAATCCAACCAAAGATTCTTAGCAATCGGATGAATGGTATTTGAACACTACGTGACTTTGTTTAAGCGATTCGCGTGCCGTCGATCATTTGTTGAATCTACTTGTGCGAAACCTATTGTAACATGGACTTACTATGCCTGAAACTTTCCCTGGAGTGTACACAAAAACTCACCCGAGTTTAGTCGCTATCGGACGAGTGGTATATGAACTCATACGGGACTATATCGAAACACTTCGCGCGTCGTCGCTCATTCGTTTAATCTACTTGTACGATACCTATTGTAACATGGACTTACTAAGCCTGAAACTTTCCCTGGAGTGTACACAACAACTCACCCAAGTTTAGTCGCTATCGGACGAATGGTATATGAACGCATATGGGACTATATTGAAACACTTCGCGCGTCGTCGCTCATTCGTTTAATCTACTTGTGCGATACATATTGTAAAGTGCATTAACTAACCCAGAAACATTCCGTGAAGTGTACACAACATCTCACCCAAGTTTCATCGCTATCAGAAGAATAGTATATGAACGCATACGGGACTTTGTTGAAACGCTTCGTGCGTCGTCGCTCATTTGTTGAATCTACTCGTGCCCTACCTATCGTAAAGTGGATTTGCTAAGCCAGAAACCTTGCCTGAAGTGTACACAACCTCTCACCCAAGTTTCATCGCTATCGGACGAATGGTATGTGAACGCATACAGGACTTTGTTGAAACGCTTCGCCCGTCGTCGCACATTTGTTGAAGCTACTCGTGCACTACTTATTGTTAAGTGGATTTACTAAGCCAGAAACCTTACCTGAAGTGTACAGAACATCTCACCCAAGTTTCATGGCAATGGGATGAATGGCATATGAACGCATGTGGGACTTTCTTGAAACAAACGCACGCCATTTTGTTGAAGCTACTCGCGCGTCATCTATTGTGAATTGGATTTGCTACGCCTATAACCTTTTCCGGGACTGTGCACAACAACTCACCAAAATTTGATCGCAATCGGATGAATTGTATACGAACGCATCGCCATTATGCATTTACTCGCGCGCTATCTATTTTTAAATAGATTAACTATACCTATAAATTTCCCGGAAGTGTTTACAACAACTCACCAAAATTTGATCGCAATCGGATGAATGGTTTATGAACGCATAAAAGACGAACACACAGACATTCCTTTTTATATATATACTAGCAGGCACCCGCGGCTTCGCTCGCGTCATATTCGTGTCATATTGTTATTCAATGAAATGCAGGTTTAACCCCGTTCACACCCCTTTAGAACCTGAATATCCAAAATTCCCTCCTTAGTAGACGTTTTCGACACATAATAAACATATCCCCAAAATATCATTCTTCTAACATTAATAGTTTTGGTTGGTCGATGAGAGTGAATATCCGAAAATCCTTCCTTAGTGGACTTATTTCCCCGGAATTTCACCCCTCCCCATGGGCCCCTTAAATTAGATTTATGAAACAACGGTAGACCACCTATTTACTTATTTTTCAAGCTGATTTTCCCCCCTGAGTTTCGTACTTTATGCCTCTGCCTTTGAAGAGATACTTCTTCCGTTAGGATTCCTTCAACCCCCACTTTTCATACATACACCTCATAATATACACTACATCGAAAATAACTTAATGATGAGTTTATATGCCGAGTGTCGCATCCCCCAAGGAAACCAATCGGGAGATATTGTTATTCAATTAAATGCAGGTCTACCCCCTTAACACCCCTTTAGAACCTGAATATCCAAAAATCCTTCCTTGGTGAACGTTTTCGACATTCAACGAACATAACCCCAAAATGTCATGTTTCTAATTTCAATAATTTTGGCTGGGCGATGATGAGTGAGTAAGTCAGGACATTTTCTTTCATATTTTTCAGAATTTCACCCCTCTCATGAACCCCTTAAATTGGATTTATGAAAAAAAAAATCCTCTCGGCACGCCGGAAGGCGGAGGTTGATTTCACCGGACAAACTTGGGGATAGGCGAAAATAGGCAGAATATGCAGGTTTTCGTAGAAGGATCAGACCTCATTTATTGCGTGAAAGTATTTTATAATTGGAGATTAATTAACTTTGATTTTCGTCATTTTATGCATATTTTAAACATGCTTTTGTCTTATGATGACGGTAACCTTCTTGTCATTTGGAGCCCATTTTAGCCTACTTTTCACATTTTGCAAAAATGAGGCAAAAGTAGACTTATGAGATCGATCCGGGAAAATGTGTGTCTGTCTGTCTGTCTGGCTGTGTGTGTGTGTGTGTGTCCCCCTATCAACTCCTAAACGGCTGCAGCAATCAAAACCAAATTTAGTATGAGTAAAGATGTGCACCGGAATAGCTCACGTCCATATTTGAAAATGATGTCAGTGCTACCAACTGCTGAAAAAACGCACTAGAAATTTGAGCTCCATGTTGGATATCTGGCAAGGTATGCATGGGAGCTATTCCAAAATTGGCACACATGTAGATAATACTATTTCAGTTTAATTTCCAGGAGGCCAACCATGACAGTGTTGCCAAAATAATTGTAAGCCTTCTGATAGGTCCAATGTTTAAATGCATATAACTTCTACACTATCAATTGGATTTCAACCAAATTTTGTATGTAATATCTGTACATAAACAGATAAAACTGAGCGTATTCTTAAGGGCCACCTGGGCTGCCAACTTTTAATAATTGCTCTCTCTATTTTTGGCCTATTTTCAATTTTGAAAAAATAGGCTTATGAGATCACCTTTTGTCCGTGTGTGAGTGCGTGTGTGTGTGTGTGTGAGGTGTGTGTGTGTGTGTCCCCCTAATAAAATCTAAACGGCTGGAGCGATTTCAATGAAACTCGGTAAGTTCATAGCGCTATTTCCGGCGACCACGACCGTGCCCTTCAAATTTTGTTTCGTCTCACCAATCCAACATGGCGGCTGTGCGAAATATTTCACTAGCATTCAATATCTCCGAAACTATTACCGATATCGCCCAGAAATTGTGTACGGTAATAAAGGGCACTACTAGAAGTTCACCTATGAGACTTTCAAAAACCTGGTGACTACAAAACCAACATGGCGGCCAAGCGAAGTTGAGACATTTAAATAGACTTTTCTCGCGATTTAATTATCCAAACGTAATAAAACTTGGTACAGCAATTGTTTATACACATTGTAATGCACTGGAGTCTAATTTAGTTCAATTGTTTACATAACCTGAAAATGGCGGCTGTGCGAAATATTTCACTGACATTCTATATCTCCGAAACTATTACAGATATCAGCCTGCAATTTTGTACGGTGATAAAGGGTACTGATACAAGTTAGCCTATGTATATTTCATAAACCTGTGAAGTACAAAACGAACATGGCGACCAAGCGAATTTGAAATATTTTAATAGACTTTTCTCGTGATTTAACTCTCTGAGCGCAGCGAAATGTGGTACAGTAAATGATTTTGCAGATTGTAATGCACTGCCATTTGATTTAATTCAATTGTTTATATCACCTCAAGATGGCGGCTGTGCGAAATTTTAAAATTAAGTTTTTATTTCTTGTGTCGTAATCATGCGATCGAAGTGAAAGTTTGAATAATGAACCTAGGAACTAATTGTCCTTGAATGGTACATAACTCTATGGCCTATACATATAACAATCCTAAATGGCGAGCTTCCGAAATATTTAGACGGTTCTCAATATCTATGAATCTTTTACAGCAACCAAACTGAATTTTTTAATGTTCATAGAGACTATGAACATATGTTCACTTATAGGACTTTCAGTAACCTGGTGAGTACAAATCCAACATGGCGGCGACGCGAAGTATAAATATTTAAATGGACGTTTCTCGCGAATTAACTATCCGAGTGCCGTGAAACGTTGCACGTTAAATGCTTATACAAATGTTGATCCACTGGCATCTAATTTATTTCAATTGTTTGCATAATCACAAGATGGCTGCTGTGCATAATTTTAAAATCTCGTTTTTACATCTTATGTTCTAATCATGCGATTGAAGTTTGTATACCACACGTACACAATAATCTTAATGTAATAGTACAAAAATAAAAATCCAACCTGGCGACCATCTGAAATATTTAGACGGTTCTCAATATCTACGAATCCGTTACAGCAATTAAACTGAAATTTTGTATGTTGATAGAGGCAATTAACATGAGCAGGATATATGAAAATAGGCTGTATAGTTCTTCACGGAACTACTTGTTATAATCCAAATACCAATATATCAGAAAGTATGCAAGCCAACAGCTTTAAACTATGCACACGTATATTCTGACATTTTAGATTAATTTGGAGTAACTTATATACGTCAGTTCTACCAACATGATTATAAGCCTGCTGATAGTAACAGATTTTAAATACATGTAACTTCTAAACTATCAGTTGGATTTCAACCAAATTTCGTATGTGCTATGTGTACCATAACAGATATGACTATAAGTATTGTTAAGAGCAATCAGGGCTACCAACTGTTAATAAATGCTGTCTATATTCTTTTTTACCCTAATATCAATATATCAGAAAGTATGCAAGCCAACAGCTCTATACTTTGCACACGTATAGCACCTGACATTCTAGATTAATTTGGAGTAATTAATACAAGGCAGTGCTGCCAACATAATTCTATGCCTGCTGATATGTCCAATTTAAAAATACATGTAACTTCTATACTAACAAATGGATTTCATCCAAAATTGGCACAACAAGATATCATAATAATTCAGATTATTTCTGACCAGCACACGCATGGTATTGTTGGCAACATGCTTTTACGCGTGCTGATAGATCCAGTGTCTAACTGCATGTAACGTCCATTGGACTTCAACCAAATTTTTTATTCTGTACCTTAAGAGGTGGAACTAAGAATATATTCAGTCACCAGGGCTGCCAACTGTAGTGCTCTATTAGGCTACATTATACCAGGTATATTTTGAACTAATTAGATATTTCGATATTACCAACTTAATTTCGTCATTATTCTAGATAGGTTCATATACTGTAGAATAATCATTGGCATGAAAAGTAGGCTGTATAGTTCTTCACGGAACTTCTTGTTATACTTGTGGTCACACTGTCCTTATGCAAGGTTTCGACACTGATGGGTAACTATGTAACGGTCTGTTACTTCTTCACGCAAAATTATATCTCCCGCAGAGATTTTGGTTGGTTCCTCAGTTTAGGGGCTGCGACAACGCAGTCATGTAACCCCGTGTACTTTGGGTGAGTGTAGAATCTGTCTGATAAACGGCGTGAATTGTGATGTCTGTATTAGTCTGTAATTCAGGTAAGGAATGCAGACCCTCAATTTCAAGCAGTAGTTCCTAATGTTGCTACCAGATACTACCGTAAACGACACCTAGCTGTGAACTTGGCTACTAGATGCCACCGCAATCAGCAACTCGCAACGAACGTTGGAACCTCCCCTCCAAAGGAAAGCATACTGAGGGATTTTTAGCGCTCTTAGAAAATCCGACGACTTTGGCCGGCTTTGAACCCGCGATCTTGGGCATAGAAGTTCAGCATGCTACCAGTTACGTCACCGAAGCCGCTTCACACTTAGTCAGATGGAAATCTGAATCTGATCTCGCGCAAGTGCGTTGTCATGGCAACGTCTGATGGCTCATCCCTCATCAATTTAGTAGTGTTGCCATGGCAACCACTGATAGCTCTTGGCATTTTCTTATAATTCCGAAATCATTTTTCTCATCCCATGGCGTAATGTTGGGTCATATCAAAAATTCTTTCAGACAAAAGTTTTAGGTAATTATTTTGGGGAATATTGTCCATTGTGTACGGTTTTGATATTGTGCCTATTAAGAGAGATATGATTAATGTTTCCCGAAAAACCCACTTTTTCCCACCCCTTTGGTCAATGGTTGGTGCTATAAAAATACTCTTCAAACATGAATTTTTGAGCTTTATCCGACACATAGTATGAACTTTGAACAGATTCGATATTTCACATATTAAGAGAGTTATAGTAATATTTCATTTTTTCGAAAAAAGTCCCCCATTTTCATCCCATTCGACCGATTTAGCCCAGTAACGAACTCGACCGAGATTTTACGGGTATACATATTCGGTAAAAAATTCAAAGTGATTGGTGCAAAATTACGGCAGTTATCGTGTCCACAAGAAACTGATATACATATATATATACATATATATATATATATATATATATATACATAAATTATATATAAACTTTTGAACTGACGGTGGTTTTGGGGTCTGGGGGATGTGAAACGCGAAGATATGTCGAAATTTTCCGGAAATCGAAACATGGTACCCATTGCAATAGTTAGTTTTCTAATGAAATCTACCTAAAATACTACCATCAACGACACCTAGCTGTGAACTTGGCTACTAGATGCCACCGGAACCATCAACTCGCAACGAACGTTGGAACTTCCCCTCCGAAGGAAAGCAAACTCAGGTTTTTTAGCGCTCTTAGTAAATCCGACGACTTTAGCCGGGTTTGAACCCGCGACCTTGGGCATAGAAGTTCAGCATGCTACCAGTTCCGATACCGAAGTCGCTTCCCACAGACAGATGGAAATCTGAATGTTATCTCGTGCAGTGGCGTTGTCATAGCAACTGCTGTTGGCTCATCCCTTATCAATTAAAAGTAAAGTTGTCATGGCAACCTCTCTTGGCACTTGGCATTTTCTTATAATTTAAATCATTTTGCTCACCCCGTGGCGTAATGGTGGGTCATATCAAAAATTCTTTCAGACAAAAGTTTTAGGTAATTATTGGAGGGATATTGTCCATTTTGTATGGTTTTGATATTTTGCCTATTAACAGAGATATGATTAATGTTTCCCGAAAAACCCACTTTTTCCCACCCCTTTGGTCAATGGTTGGTGCTATCAAAAACTTTTCAAACATAAATTTTAGGGTCTTTTCCGACACATAGTATGAACTTTGAATGGATTCATTATTTCAGATATTAAGAGAGTTATAGCGATATTTCACTTTTTCGAAAAAAAAAGCCTCCCATTTTCACCCCCTTTGACCGATTTTGCCCATTAACGAACTCGACCGAGATTTTATAGGTATACATATTCGGTAAACAATTCAAAGTGATTGGTGCACAATTACGGCAGTTATCGTGTCCACAAGAAACTGATATACATATTTATATACACACACACATATATATATATATATATATATATATACATAAATTATATATAAACTTTTGAACTGACGGTGGTTTTGGGGTCTGGGGGATGTGAAACGCGAAGATATTTCGAAATTTTCCGGAAGTCTAAACATGGGACCCATTGAAATAGTTAGCTTTCTAATGAAATCTACCTAAAACGGTCGAACACCTATTTACTTATTTTTAAGATGTTCTTCCCCCCTGAGTTTGATAGGTGAGTGAGTTAATCAGTTAGAACTCTTTCTTGTTTCCCCCCCCCCCCCCCCAGAATTTCACCCCTCTCCAAGGGCCTTATAATTGGATTGATGAAAAAACGGTCGAACACATATTTACTTATATTTTAAGCTGGGTTTTTTTTTCCGCTGAATTTCAAACTTCTCGCCTGTGTCGTTCAAGAGTTACACGATCCGTTAAGAATCCTTCAACACCCAATTTTCACCCCTTTCACCTCATAATATACACCACATCGATAAACCCTTAGATATATGTCTGCTTATTTTTAATGATTAGTTTATATGCCGAATATCACATCCCCAAAGAAACAACTCATGAGATATCGTTATTCAATGAAATGCACGTTTACCCCCTTAACACCTCTTCAGAAACAAAAATCCTTCCTTAGTTTACGTTTTCGACATACAGCGAACATATTCCCAAAATTTTAATGTTTCCAACTTCAATAGTTTTTGCTGGGCGATGATGAGTGAGTGAGTCAGTCAGGTCATTTTCTTTCAATTATTTTTACCAGAAATGTACCCCTCCCCATGGGCCCCTTAAATTGGATTTATGAAGAAACGCTCGAACACCGATTATTTTTACGCTGTCTTTTCCCCCTGAGTTTAATGAGTAAGTGAGTTAGTCAGTAGTTAGGACACTTTCTCTCCTTTTTCCCCCGAAATTCATTCCACCCCATTGGCCCCTTAAATTGAATTTATGAAAAAAACGGTCGAACACCGATTTACTTATTTTTTAAGCTGAATTTTCCCCGCTGAGTTTCAAACTTCTCGCCTATGTCGTTTAAGAGATACACGCTCCGATAAGAATCCTTCAACCCCCAATTTTCACCCCTTTCACCTTATAATATACACCACGTCGAAAAACCCCTACACACATGTCTGATTATTTTTAATGATTAGTTTATCTGCCGAGTATCACATCCACAAATGAAACCACTCGTGAGATACTGTTATTCAATAAAATTCTGGTTTAACCCCCTTAAGACCCCTTGAGAACCTGGATATCCGAAAATCCTCTCTTAGTGTACGGTTTTGACATACAACGAACAACGAACATATCCCCAAAATCTCATGTTTCTAACTTCAATAATTTTGGCTGGGCGATGATGAGTGAGTGAGTCAGGACATTTTCTTTCATTTTTCTTCCAGAAGTTCACCCCTCCCCAAAAACCCCTTAAATTTGATTTATGAAAAAAAAAAGAACCTGTCGAACACTTATATACTTATTTTTAAGCAGTTTTCTGTCCCTGAGTTTGAGGAGTGAGTGAGTCAGTCAATCAGTAAGGACACTTTCTTTCCTGTCCCCCCCCCCCAGAATTTCACCCCTCCCCATGGGCCCCTTAAATTGGATTTCTGAAAAAATGAACGGCCGAACTCCTATTTTCTTATCTTTTAAGCTGATTTTTTTCCCGCTGAGTTTCAAACTCCTCGCCTATGTCGTTTAAGAGATACACGCTCCGTTAGGAACCCTTCAACCCCCACTTCTCACCTCATAATATATACCACATCGAAAAGCCCTCAGACACGTGTCTTCTTATTTTTAATGATGTGTTTATATGCCGAGTATCACATCCCCCAATGAAACCAATCATGAGTTATTGTTATTCAATGAAACGCAGGTTTAACCCCCTTAAGACCCCTTTAGAACCTGAATATCAGAAAGTCCTCCCTTAGTGGATGGTTTTGACATACAATGATCATTTCCCCAAAATGTCATGTTTCTAACTTCAATAATTTTGGTTGGTCGATGGTGAGTGAGTCTGGACTTTTCCTTTCAATTTTCTCTTTTCAGAATTTCACCTCTCCCCATGAACCCCTTAAATTGGGTTTATGAAAAAAAAACTGTCGAACACCTATTTACTTATTTTTAAGCAGTTGTTCCCCCTGAGTTTGATGAGTGAGTCTGTCAGTCAATCAGTTAGGACACTTTCTTTCCTGTTCTTCCCCCCCAGAAATTCACCCTTCCCCATGGGCCCATTACATTGGATTTTTGAAAAAACGTTCAAACACTTATTTACTTATTTTTTAAGCTGATTTTTTCCTCTGAGTTTCAAACTCCTCGCTTATGTCGTTTACTAGATACACGCTCCGTTAGGAATCCTTCAACCCCCACTTTTCACCCCTTTTACCTCATAATATGCACCACATCGAAAAACCCTCAGACACGTGTCTTCTTACTTTTAGTGGTGAGTTTATATGGCGAGTATCACATCCCTCAATTAAACCAAGCCGGAGATATTGTTATTCAGTGAAATGCAGGTGTACCCCCGTAACACCCCTTTAGAACCTGGATATTCAAAAATCCTTCCTTAGTGGGCGTTTTCGACTTACAACGAACATATCCCCTGAATTTCATGTTTCTAACTTTAATAGTTTTGGCTGGGCGATGATGAGTCAGTCAGTCAGTCAGGACACTTGTTTTTATATAAGAGATAAGATTGTGGGGAGTGTCGTTGAGATAACAGCCCATCTCAGTCGACCACACCTGGAGTAACAGTGAACACGAAAACTGCGCGTAGCTCCAGCAAGGAAGACCACCAGATAAGTAGTAGCCTGTAATATTACAGTTTAACCATAGTTGATTTTTACAACCATATAATCACTCCAAATTACAAACTCCGGATATCTATCACCATTTAGCATTTCACCTAACATCATATATACTGCATTTAGCATACACCGACATTTGCATTACCAATACTGCAACTAAATAATTGTACATATTGTAAATATTTTCACCTGTATTTTCAAACATAGATTTTATGGATCTGATGATGATCGATTGACGATCAATACTGGTCATCCTAGTGTATTTATTAATCTCATGTAATTTATTTCAGGATTAGGGCATAACCCAACTCTTTTGGGTACATTCGTGTTGACCGACTGAAAAGCACTAAATTCTTGTTATTTCTTATTTACAAAGCACAATGTGCACATAAGACGCGTTTACACGAATGTATAGGTTTTTGGCGTAATTGGCGAGTGTAGTTATCCTTTTAGAGCAGTTCTTCAGATGGTACTGCGTACATTTCAATCAACACAGTTGACATTTGGGCTGTTTTTTAAGTAATACCCGATGTGATATTACGCCGTTGCAGCACTGCGGTCGGCATTCCTTGCAGGTGCGCTGTGTACTTGCATCCATTGGCAAGGCTGAGACGCCATTACGGCAACAGTCGCCCATGTGTACATGTGTTGACAAGCTTTTGAAATGGCATCGCCGATCGCGAGTGCCGCCGTTCCGTAAACGAAAGAAAAAACTCCCCTGTAATATATCCTGCCATTTGGGCACCACTGTCATGCATATTGCATGCTTACCAGGAGAACTGCGTATGTTTAGGAGTTCTACTGACCACGTACGCAATTTGCCTGACTGTGGTGGCCAAATGGCAGGATATCTTACAGGGGAGTTTTTAATTTCGTTTACGGAACGGCGGCACTCGCGATCGCCGATGCCATTTCAAAAGCTTGTCAACTCACGTACACATGGGTGACTTTTGCCGTAATGGCGTCTCAGCCTTGCCAATAGATGCAGGTACACAGCGCACCTGCACGGAATGCCGACCGCAGCGCTGCAACGGCGTAATATCACAACGGGTATTACTTAAAATACAGCCCTCGTACATGTCTGAGCTCAATGTTTGGACCTTTCCATGTGTCTGTCTGTAGTGCTTCCGTGGAGTGGATATCCGCTGCAATCTGCCGTGCCTTTCTAGTAATGAATGTATCTTCCCAAGTCCCTTGATGGCCAGCATGCGATATGACATAGTTGGTCTACAGTTTAATAGCATGTGTGCTCAAGATGGCTGCATGAGATTGCTGCTCGAGTGAAAGCGGACTGTGCGTATAAAACTGCAAAAGGAAATGAGAGAGAAATGCATTGTGTTGCCAGAATCGTAAAAGAAACAGATCAAGGAGACGCTTTTGTCAGATCCAGTGCGTCCATTATACTGGAGCTTTAAGTACAGTTCTGGTCGAGCAGAATATAGCCAGCGTGGGCTCGTAAACATGCCACAAGCACGACTGCCTCTTCCACACACATGACTTCCATCAAGCTGCGCACTCCTCGTGCAAGAAGGGAGTAGCTGCGATAAATTCCACACAGCAGAAGAAACAGCCCATTAGAATTCTATTTCACTCGTTATCCTGGCCTTTTCTGGTGAAGGGCCTTCAATAATAATAATAATAAGAGATGTCAAAATTCAAACATCAAACAAGTCGTTTCGTGACGAACTAAAGAGCCTAGTTTTCATAAAAGTTAAGATGCCAATGAATAATCTATATATACTTGGGTAGAATAATGACGAAATTAAGTTGGTAATACTAATACAGTATTTCTAATTAGTTCGAAGTATACCTGCAATACTGTAGCCTAATAGAGCACTACAGTTGGCAGCCCTAGTGTCTGTGAATACATTCTTAGTTCCATCTCGTAAGGTACAGAATACACATACAGAATTTGGTTGAAACCCACAGGATAGTAATGACGTTACACGCAGTTAGACATTGGATATAACAGCGCACGTAAAATCACGTTGGCAACAGTGTCATGTATGTGTTGCTCAGAATTAATCTGAAATATTATTATCATCTATTGTCGTGCCGATTTTGGATGAATTCCATTTGTTAGTATAGAAGTTACATGCTTTTAAAAATTGGACCTATCAGCAGTATTAGAATCATGTTGGCAGCACTGACGTATATTAGTTACTCCAAATTAATATAGAAGGTCATGTACCATACGCATGCAAAGTTTCGAGCTGTTGTCTTGCACACTTTCTGATATATTGGTATTATGATACAAAAATAGAGCGAGACTGTATTAACAGTTGGCAGCTCAGGTTGCTCTTAAGAATACGCACAGTCATATCTGTTATGGTACACATAGTTCATACGAAATTTAGTTGAAATCGAATTGATACTGTGTAAGTTATATGCATATACCGATATGACGCATTAGCAGTCATAGAATCATGTTGGCAACAATGACATGTATGGCCTCCTGGAAATTAAACTGAAATATTATTTTCTATATGTGTGCCAAGTTTGAAATAGCTCCCAAGAATACATTCCGAGATATCCAACATGGAGCTGAAATTTCGATAGCAATTTTTCAACAGTTGGTATCACTGACGACATTTTCAAATATGGCCATGAGATATTCAGGTATAGATATTTACTCATACTAAGCTGCAGCCGTTTAGGAGTTGATAGGAAGACAGACAGAAGGATAGGCTTACCAACAATGACGCACGTTCACTATACCGGTGTGTGCGTTGATAACATATTCACAAATCTAATGTTCTTTATGTTCGACGATGTCGAAATGTAAACATTATGTGTCAGAAAACTGTATCATAATGAGGCTCATTATAACACTATTTGTATTATGTAACAGTTTCTCCCACCAATCAGAGCTCAAGAAACAGTTGTGTGACCAATTAGGTAAGGATACTTTCGCGCATGCGCTCAAAATCCAACATGTCTACATAAATTACCGACATGGAAACCGTCCATATGTTCACGTAAATAAACTGGCAAATATGAGACAAGAAATAGCACTGTACCTGAATATCCCCAAACCCAATTTCTACACAGCGCATTGCTTTCAAACGACTTCGGTGACAATATTAGTGAATTCTACAGCTGGACGGCAGGCAGTAAAAAATAGGTGTTGTGTGTTGGCAAGCGAAGCGAATGGACTCTGCTTTCGGAGTGCCTTGACCCACGAATGCGCTCTGTACAGTCAACAAAGCCAGCGCGCCCTGTTCACTAACTGAATTAACTGAATCACACAGATATTTATGAATATTTATGTTAAAACATATAATAAAGTTATAATTATCGTCGAACATAAACAGTGGTATGCTACTCGCCTATATTGGTAATTAAGACACCCGTATGGAAATTATGAAACTCGCTTACGCTCGTTTCATAAACATACTCGTGTCTTAATTATTGCCATTATAGGCTCGTTGCATAATGTACTATTAAAAACATGGTTGGAACCAGTGACGCCAGGTTACTTGCTAGTGATTACATTGTTAATTATTTCACTTCTGACTCCCCATTTGAAGGGAAAATACGTTCTCCTTTCCCTGCTTCTGGCGTGTGTTTGTAGAATACGATTTCACTCTACTTAGAGCATGGCAAGGATCGAAACTCTGAGTCATTGTGTTGAGCTGGAATATTAGTTATTGTAATGGACACTGCACTCTTCTCTTCCACACGTGCACGACGGATATGCATCGCCGTCTACAATTCTCAAGCCCGGTCATAAGGTTTGGCAACACCGCTCATCTCTCATCTTGGAGGCCTAGCGCAAGCACACGGTAATTGCTAACACTGCGTAAACACATAGATTTTGGCGCCAAATGTTTCCGAAAATACAACAGAACACAACGTCCGCTAAATCTACACATAATATCACAAATAAAGGATACATATTACCAATGCTGTGTACTGTCCATTCCCGATAAGGTAACAATAAAAGGCTGTATTGCAATGTCTGAAGTTTCCTTTGTTGCTGCTATACTCACTGCCGTCATTGACGTGCTCAGAAAAAATATTTAAGATTATTCTTACGAACTTAGGGACTGCCTTTGATAATACATTCTTCACCTTTTGTCCAGAGATGCACTCATCATAGTCGCAATAGGCCTCCAAGCTTAATGTTGACAGTCAAACAATAATGCTCGACTGGTTACTTAATTTAAAAATAGGCAGCTTTCTAATCAAATCTATCTAAAGGCAGTTGCCAACTGAGTACAGTTCATAATGTACTGGAATATAGAAGCCACATGAAGATATATACCAAAACTAAATTACTAGACACTGAAAGTCTACCTCACTGTAGTGATCAAAACGTAGTGATATAACCAGTCATTTTAATAGTGCTGCCATTATTTGACTTATAGCCAGGCATACAACGCTTCCTAGGCATCTGAAATAGTTTAATGAAATACTAGTGAAGAGTTTGTTGGTTAAATTCATTAGCAGGTATTGGTTACACATGCAACTTTACACGGGAAATACTCACTTATACAACTCTCAGCAGGTCTGATTTACCACGAGGAATTTCACGGGTGTTGAAATAGTACGAACTGATTTTAGATGCTGTCATATCAAAATAGACAATATTTATGAATGAAAACTTAGCATGTGGTCTTACGTGTTTATAGAACTTAAGGACTCTATTCGGTGTTGCCAATTCTACCAACAGCACGGTTTGAGAATTATAGAGGGCAATGTGGATGTGACATTAGGTCAAGCTGATGCGTCTAGCACTGGGCAAAGCATACGTCTCCTTTACCAATAACGTGCGAAAACAAAAAATAACCTTATTAACCTTTACCAATACCGTAGCAACATTTAACCACTCCGCAACTTGATGCACAACTGAAAATGACTGAAGGAATGAAGATTGCTACCACAATATGTGTAACAGGATAAGAACCTCGAGCTTACATTGTTGATATTATCAGGGCTGGATTTAGATTTTATGTGCTCCTAGGTCCATGGGTTTTGCCGCCCCCTCTTCATATCATCGTGAAGGAGGGAGAATTTAGACCTCAGAAAGGCCTTTGTCAAGGTAATTTTAATGTTATTCGAATGTATCGTGAAGTAAAATCAATTAAATAAATTAAAATATCGATAGAATCAACCGTTTCTAAATTTGTATAAAAACTATAAATAAACAGGCCAACGAGATATTAAAATAAATATAACCATTTAAGACTCATCAAACACTTATAGATGTACAGTAGGTCATACAACCTACAACTATGCTTAATGAATTGAAAAGAAAATCCACAGCCTGCTTCCAGTCTCCGACCGGGTCAGGAATGGAATGAATGAAGCCCCCATCTAGCGGCGAGGATATGAACTGTGCCAGCTGCCGAGGCCTGACGCACTCCTCTGGGGCAATGATTAAATGAATGACAGATGAAATGAAATGATAGTGGAGAGTGTTGCTGGAATGAAATTTTGACAGGGAAAACCGGAGTACCCGGAGAAAAACCTGTCTGCCTCCGTTTTGTCCAGCACAGATCTCACATGGAGTGACCGGGATTTGAACCACGGACCCAGCGGTGAGAGGCCGGCGTGCTGCCGCCTAAGCCACGGAGGCTCGCTTAATGAATTATTCAAATTAAACTGATATTAATATTCAAGACTTAAATTCCCTTGTAATAAATCATAAAACATTCTGTTCTAAAGCTGAAGTCGCAAAATCTGCTGTTGGTTGGTTGGTTGGTTGTTAAGTTTAGGGGCTGCGACAACGCGGTCATGTAGCCCCGTGTACTTTGGGTGTGTGTAAAATCTGTCTGATAACCTGTGTTAATTGTGATGACTGTATTAGTGTGTGTTATCTGTCTTTTAATTTATGTACTGCAACTTAGAATTTTTCAAATAGTTCCTACTTTTGCCGCCAAGCGCCACCGTCAACAACTACTAGGCCAAGTTCAGAACTTAGCTACTAGACCCCACCACAGTCGGCTCTTGGCAACGAACGTAGAAACCTAAGAGCGTTGTTTACATTCTTAACCTATCAAATTTAGCTTCATCCAGGTGTAATTAGTGGAAGGTTCTTTAACATGCCATAAATCTATGACATGGGACCGCCGGCTTTACTTCCCCTCCGAAGGAAGGCAAACTGAGGGATTTTTAACGCTCTTAAAAATCCGACGGCTTCGGCCGGGTTTGAACCCGCGATCTTGGGCTTAGAAGCTCAGCATGCTACCGACTACGCAACCGAAGCTGCCAAAATCTGCTGTTGCAAAACATTTGTTGGAAACTGATGACCACAATATAAATTGGAAAAGTGTAAAAAATTTGTAAAGTGTAATTTAAATCGTAAAATTATAAGAAATTTCTGACCAAAAAAAATGCGGATAAATTTTGCGCCCCTCAGCATGGCGCGCCTCTTCGCCGGGGCCTATTGGTATATCCAGTCCTGGATATTATAACACTCTATTGAAACGGTGATCGTAATTAGTTGTTAACTCGAAGTTTCGGGTTTGATTCCAGGCTGTGACATGAAATTTAGGTACTGGAACGGTATTGTTGGCATGCAAATTACCCAAGAGGAGACAATTTCGAAAATTTACACCAGGCCAGAGGCTACACGAGATTTTATTAATCGCAGAAAGACGGATGAATGAAAATTTACACACAAAACTAATCTGTATTGACCTACTGTAATTTGCCCTAAAGTGTTGATTAGGTATTTATGATTATTGGAATATTGAGTTGTATTTACTCCGTGCTAATATTATGTTAAAGTAATCATGACGCCTGAATCACCATTCGGTTCAAAAACTCTGAACACCTTAATCAGGAATTACAATTACGTCCTTGGGACCAGCGACGGATGTAACAGTAGGCCGCCTATAGGCTAAAGTCCATTTGCCGCCCCCTCAATAGTTAATATTTGCTTAATGCATTTGTTTTATACAACAAAAGGATAGAATTCATTGGCGTTTTCATCTTTTTTAAACATAAAGTTCATTTAGTTTAGATAAAACTACAAATGTAATGGCTTACATAATAAATGTTATAATGAAATTAGTTATCTACTTGTCTTTTCACTTATTTCCTTGCAGATTCGTTAAAAGTGAAATAGGTTTAGAGCTTAATTAATTTGTTCTTGGAGATCAGTGATCACTATTTTACACATATTTTTATATTTTAATGCTAATGACTATCTTTTGCGTAATTGAAGAACTGTGTTCAATTTGAATTAAGTTGTCCTACACGGTGAAATGAAATTACACAAAATGTAGTCAATTACTGGTTTATTTGTTGAAAAATATACAAACTTCGCTAAAACAACTCACCCTACGTAATCTTCGTGTTCAAAATTACATAGCTTTCTTACGAGATTTCTTAATGGCAAACTAGTTAATAATGTCCTCATATGAAAGTGTTTTTGTTGTAATTGCCTCAATACAAAGTAATGAAAGTGAGTTTAACCATATTTCAGAAATACTAGTTCGCAGATAGTTCTTAACCCTTCTAAGGCAGGAAGAACTGTTTAAGGACTAAAACATATTTTTAAGTAACATGTATTCTTAAATTCGTACGGAAAATATTATTAACGTCTGAAATACTACATTTTAGCTTTTGAATGAATTGCAAAACTGCCGCCCCTGAAAATTTGCCGCTCTAGGCTGCAGCCAACTTAGCCTATTTAGAAATACGGTCCTGCTTGGGACAGTGAACAAAGTAATCGGTCACAGAAGATGGCACTGCCTGTATCTGGAGCGTGAATTATTGGTAGAGTTCCCTTGACTTTTGAGAAATATATTCTTGTTATGCAAACGTGATGTAATAATTCACAGCAGACTGTAATCTATTGCTTGTTTTTTGGAGGATAGTTTAGTTCTAGAATGGTAATTTATAAACATAAATCACATTTTTCTGCAGACAGAATCACGGAACTCTGCTCATGTAGGTGGAAACGTTGAAAGGATTATCTATTCAGCGTCGCCTTCTAATTCAATCATTGCACATACAGCGCCCCTCGCGGTAAGAGAAAGAAGATGAGTTGGCGCCATTTTCGTTGACGTGGACAGAGAGAATGCACGCTCTTTGACACTGATATTTATAGAATATTCTCATGCAACTGATTTTGTCGTAGTGCAAAGGAATCATTCCGGATCATCATTCAGGCCAAAATACTCAGCAATAATTTATATTTTGTGGGTGATTTGGAACTCTTGTAAGCACATTTTAAATTCCGCATGTATCACACGGAAAGTTGTTTATACATACGGTACTTTGCCCTGGGTATAGACGCTAATTGCATTCAAGAAACACCACATTCGCACTTTAATAAGGACATTAGCTAAGTTTTAATTTTGGAGCAGTAAACTCACGTAAGCATTACTGGAGAATACAACGAGTGGAATATGCGCATGTGCTTGTTGCTATGGTAACTAGAAGCCACGCTAAACTGTTCCAGAAAAACCCAAGCCCAAAAGACATCCATGTTATAAACCTCGATGCCTGTGATATTTTCCTTCTGATGTACGTCAGTAGTCCTGGCGAAGATAATCCACTTGATTGGAGAATCAATTTGAGCTATTTCCTCTTCTTCTTCTTATGTCGACTGTGGACCACGTTAATTTGATTTCAGCTTCTGGATCTTAATTTTGCCCAGTTCTCCTTCCTTCTTTCGCTCTGCATTCTCCCCCTTTCTTCAGCCCGTGGCGCCTGGATCCGGGATGTAGGACGACTCTTAGAACCCGTGAAATTCTTAATTTTGGGTTTGTATGCTTCACTGTTGCTGATTATGGCTTCATCTGTTTGCCATTTCTTCTAGGTCCTTCTTAACCTCCTGATACCAGCGAACTGTGGTTTTCCTGGTCGCAAAGAAATTCATTATTTGGATGGTTAATCTACTTGGGTCCATTCTGTACAGTATGTGTGCCCAAAGAACATGGCCCTTATTTTGCGGATGGTGTCTGAGATTTTATCTAATCTGAGGTGTAATTCTTGGTTCCCTCTCTTTCTAAACGACCCATCTTCTGTTCTTTTAGGTCCAAGTATCTTCCTAAGAATCTTTCTCTCAATTAGCTCCAACTTTATGATCATTTCTTTCTTTGTCAGACACAAACATTCAGCTGTATATATGGCTTCACTGTCTGGTAGTGTCACAGTTTTGTGTTGATCAAGATGGTGCCCTTGTTGTAAGTGTTCCAGGTTAATTTCTATGCCAAGTTTAAATTGTTAATTCTCGACTTCATTGCCTCTTTTTCTGACAGGATGTCCTCTATCCATTCTCGTAAGTAAAAATTATCCACTCTTTTGATCCGTTTTCCCTCTACTGCCAACCATTTGGGTGCTGTTTCGATGTTGGTCATTGTGTTCGAGGTATTTCAAATGAAACAGGTCTAATATTTTGACACGTCGGTGGTATGGACACCACGTTTAATACACTCAGGAGAGTTTGGAGGACACCAACACTGTATGACGTCATACAAGGTAATTTGGTAAGAAGAGGATTCACAGAATGGGAGGCTGACAAGAAAATACGCTAGGCTAGAGCTGAGAGGCGGGGAGAATTGGAGAGTGCGGTGGTAAAAGGAATGAGACCCGCATCTATTACCGGCCCTTTCAGGACGTGATTCCACCCCGTTGCCACGCACCCAGCCAAGATTAAACTGCACTGCCGGCCCAAGATGCGGACTGGAATGTTTCCACCGGTACATTGTATGGCGAAATTGGAAACTATTCTGAGAGACCTGAAGCTTACGGTCCCAATCTAATTTCATAATATTGAGAACTGCGTGATACATTTTACAATTCTGCCTTTGAAAAAATAATCAGCAATAAATACTGACGAAAACCATTATAGATTTTGTAATCCCTCCCTATATTATTCTGGTAAGGTTCCATTCCAATTTTGTACCGAAAATAAGGTCCCATTAACACCAACCTACACATATGGGGTACCTACAGGTTCAGCATAACCCAATGAGTAAGCGAGACGCACTCAATTACTCTTTAAATGCCTCACAATTAAAAAAATACCTTAAAACATGTATATTTCCAAAGAAATAATGAAAGAATGCGACACGGTAACCATGGTAACAGAATCTCAAAGGTCCATCTATTTCTGGTTGGTTGGTTCTTAAGTTTAGGGGCTGCGACAACGCAGTCATGTAGCCCCGTGTACTTTGGGTGTGTGCAGAATTTGTCTGATAACCGGTGTTAATTGTGATGACTGTATTAGTGTATGTCATCTGCATTTTTTATTTTAATTTAAGTACTGCAACTTAGAATTTTTCAAATAGTTCCTACTTTTGCCGCCAAGTGCCACCGTCAACGACTACTAGGCCAAGTTCAGAACTTAGCTACTAGACTCCACCGCAGTCGGCTCTTGGCAACGAACGTAGAAACCTAAGAGCGTTGTTTACATTCTTAACCTTTCCAATTTAGCTTCACACAAGTGCAATTAGTGGAAGTTTCTTTAACATGCCATAAATCTATGACATGGGACCGCCGGCTTTACTTCCCCTCGGAAGGAAGGCATACTGAAAGATTTTTAACGCTCTTAAAAAATCCGACGGCTTTGGCCGGGTTTGAACCCGCTATCTTGGGCATAGAAGCTCAGCATGCTACTGACTACGCCACATCTATTTCTGTAAGACGCAATGCAATTCCAATTATTACATTACTGTGAAAGTTTCCAGACCGTTATAAGGTTATCACTGAACCAAATTAAGCTGTAAAAGTCATCAATACATACAGTATAATGCGCTTAAGGGGTCAAGGGGCACTCTAGAATTTTTTCACGCAATTTTCACGTGTTAGTGTGGTACGAAAGGTCTTTTTCACCCGACTATAAAGGGTCTCCGAAAACCACATTTAAAGGCCCTTAAATTAACAGTGTCTGTGATATTCCCAGAAAACTAACTTCGCTCTGATATACCTTTGAAGGAATGGCAAACCCCTAACCACTGCACCAGTAGCTGAATTGATAAAGTCTGATTATTCATACCAAGGATAAATCAGTCATAGCATTCATGATTGAGATTTTGCTAAGTGTAATCTTTACAACTAGAATATTCGGGGGCGAAGCCGCGACGGGTAATGTTAGTTATTATTATTATTATTGTTGTTGTTGTTGAATCGTTTTTTCATACCATGGACCACGTAAATAACATGTTCATGACTTCATTTTACTTTGGCTCCAACATCCCTTCATGTTCTTGCTTTCAGCTTCTTTTTGTTCTTCTGTCCAATGTCTTATCTTCTTTTCTTCTTCTTATAATTATTTCAAGAAAGACCTCAAAGAAATGGCCCTGTGATCAGAAGACCGTAGGGGCAGATTCTAGAAAAGGGTATGGGGGCGGGCACTAGAATACCCGCAGCTTAGAGGGGGTTCTTCCCTGGATAATTTAGAATAAATAGACCCAAAGTTATAGGAAATGATGATGATTGTTTTTGTGATATTTTGTAGTAAAAATATTAACAATTTAAAATGAAACAGTTTTGCGAATTGGAAAAAAATTGCGTGATATTAGTAATTTTCAGTCAAATATTTCTTGTATTCCAAATCAAGAAGTGCTAAGAACATTTAATACGTAACGTTTCAACCATCTTTTAGAGAGCAGTTTTTTGAAGTATTCTTTCAAAAATAGTTATGGAAATATTAGGCTATAATTGTAAAATTTACATTTTGCTACAGTGTAAAGAATATGTGCAACGGTAATGTTTTCCTCAGAATATTATTTTAACCGCAAGATGAATCAAATAAAGTTTCCAGCTTCGAATTTCAAAACGAAAGAATTGAATGATTTGTTTCCAGGTTTTTATTACAAGTTACCAAAACATAATAAACTAACATCCAAAAGATTTCCAAGACATTTTCTCCAGGGAGGGGGAAGTGGCGGGGTGAGGTGGGGAGTGGGGGAGGGGGGCAAGGGGGGCTGGAGGAGGAGCGACGAGGGCGTTCAGCCTCTTAAAACGCCTTCTGCCAAGAATTCTTCAGAACAAGCTTCGTGGTTTTTGCGACTTTCACTGAAAACCTGCTGGATCAAACGAAAACTGAATGAGCGCGTAAATGTTCATTGAAGCTTTCTGGGCTCTAGTTGGCCAATTAGCGATTAATCATTCTCCTTCTTATTTGCGTTTCTGTGGTGGAATTAATTCCAATGTGATAATTTTTTTACTTAATAAGCCCTTCCTGATCAAGAGAAGCTAAATGACTCCAGATGAATGCAATAGCACACCGGAATGGCCTATAGACTATCAGAAGGAAACATGGACATTTGTTTAAGATAGGAAATCACTGACGGTGGATTTCTCCCCCTCATATCTTCCCAGTCCGGAGATAACCTGTCCCCATCACCTAGAACATATAAGGGCTCAGATACACGTTCATAATAATAATAATAATAATAATAATAATAATAATAATAATAGATAGTAAATATTAAAGTAATAAGTAATTTCATGTCATAAAGATTCCTGGCCTTAGAAATATCATTAATATCACCTTGGAAGAAATCACTATGAAGCCAGTAAACCTACTGCCGAGAGGTTGTCGCATTCAGCACCTTTAAAAGAGTATAAAATTCGACTCAAAATCACGTTTTTTTCGCGACCCCATAATAGCATAATAATTATACAAGTAATCATAAAAGCACGAAATATTATATTATTAAGAATATTAAAAGAAGACTGAATTTCCAAATGTCCGTTTAAAGTGGGTGTTTCCGTCATGGAAAGAATACAAATTTCATACTTCTATAACAAAGGGGTTTGTGCTTTTTTTTTCTTTTTTTTTTTTCTTAATTGTAGTAGCCTTGCGTGTTTTGTCGAACAGCAACATTTCAAGAGAATAATGGTAGTCCGCAGATAAACGCTTAGAATTCCAGCTTTATAATCGTACATGCATTTCATTAGGGAAATAACGAATACAAAAAATATACATAAAATACCATCTAAGAATCAGTATGTCCACCCACACTTAAATAATAACTACTCATACAAGTGCAGAGACACCTTATGACCGCGAGTCAAACTAACTCTATTCAGACACGATATCACCCAGATGACCAAATCTAGAAGTGAAAACCATAAAACAAAAGGAACCAGGTTCTAGTGATGGTGAAATTTGATGACAAAAATTAGATGTTTAGTAACAAATCAACTCTGAAGCTATATTTACCAAAGCTCTCCATCTTCAGATAAAACCAATATTGACACACTCGTACAGGAAAAGCAACACATAAAGTATAAAAAAGAACCTTAAATAAAAAAGAAAACATATAAAGTACACACCAAGCCTAGCTATTGTCCGTGCTCAGTGCCAAAGGGCCGAAAAAACTCACTTACAAATTGAATTTTCAAAACTCGTTTCTTAGTGAGCCCCTACAACCTACGATCAACCAACATTATTAAACTACTAGGAAGGGGCCGTGTTGGTGCTGTAGTCACGCTGCTTGCTTCTCACCAAGGCTGACGGAGGTTAATTCCCAGCCAATGCATTTGTGTAGACTACATGCATTTTCACTCACCCAATTATTAATCAGAGGAAGTAAAGTGAAAATCCACAGCCTACTTTCATCGACCGACAGGGTCAGGGAATGTAATGAATGAAACTCCCATCTAGCGGCGAGGATATGAACTGTACCGGCTGCCGAAGCCTGTCACACTGCCCTTGGGCAATGATTAAATGAATGACAGATGAAATGAAATGAGAGTGGAGATTGTTGCTGGAATGAAATTGTAACTGGGAAAACCGGAGTACCCGGAGAAAAAAAAACTGTCTGCCTCCGCTTTGTAGGTGGGAAAGTGCGTTTAAATATTGGAAATAAATATCAGCTTTTATGCAGTAAAATTTAAATAACCTTTCTTAAATATTGAACACCTATCGTCTAACGTCGTCATACTATATTTAAACATATAAACAGTATGCTAAAATACATCAAACTTGGTAGCAATTGTCATATCCGCAGTAAGTAATATCGCGGAAAGTATGTATCATGTCATGATAAAGAGTAACAGTAACGGAACAAACTTCAATCATCCCAAGTAATAATAACAAAATCAGTTTCGATTACAGCAAATTTTCTAAGTTTATGCCATGTCTTGTGCGAGATTTCGCCTAGTAACTCCGAGATAGCTCATCAGCGAGATCTTGTCCATTTGCGGACCACCAAAGAGTAGCAAACTGCACGCTACGTCAATTCTTATCTAGAAGTGTCCGGTATTTTATTGCGAGAGCTAAACGCTCAAACAGTCTTTCACCTCCCTATAAAGGCTTCAAAAATGATTGTATATTGAATTTCAGGGCCGAGCAATTAAAACTAAGAAACTTTTCTAGGTTTACGCCGTGTTTTGTGCGGGGTTTCATTGGCCGTAAAAGGCAAAATATCAACTTTATTGAAATAAGTTTGCCCAATTATCCAGTGAGATTAATTACGAAAACGAAATAAACTAATGTGACAGTCGGTAGACTTCGACACATTAGTCTGTGAATTTGGGTTGCTGATAATGGTAAAAAGCGACAAAAAGCAGACAAATATTGGCCAACAGAAATACTCAGTTAACAAAAAACAAATCTATAAAAAGTAGAAATGTAGAACAGCGTAAAGATCCAAATACGCACATAGAATAATCGGCACAAAAAGTATAAAATTAGACTCAAAATCACCCCTCGTTTCAGACCCCACAAACCACCTGTATAAATAAAACAGTTTTAGTAGGGATATAAGATTTCTACATTCCTCAGACATTCCTGTGTCTGGCGGCTTAAAATGAGCTAAATACAGTCTTTGTACCTTTTGTCCATGCTCAGTGCCAAAGGGCCGAAAGAACTCACTTACAAATTGAATTTTCAAATACCGTTTCTTAGTGAGCCCCTACAACCTAGGATCAACCAACATGCAAACTTTCAGCTTTCTAGGTCTAGTGGTTTGAGCGCTATAGACTAACATTGCTCGGCGTTGACCGTGTTTTATAGCACAAATTTAGGCTTTTACTCGCTAACCGTTGGAGATACACGAAAAATGATAAGGACCTTCCGGATAGAAAATTAAATTTTAAACTCCGTATATGTCATCAAAAGTTTGCTATTTCTTAGCGTTCTCTTTTTACTTGAAATGGAAATATGAAATGTTGAAACCAAAGGGTGTAGTGACGTCACTAAAATGGTCCCATCTTTAAATAGTGCAAAATATTGAAATCAAAAGTAGCCTGTATGTTAACCAGGTAAATCAGCTACATCCATGCAAAATTTCATTTAAATCCGACCAGTAGTTCTTGCGTGATTAACACACAGACACACACATCATCTCATTTTATATATTAGTATGGATAGATGAAACTTGCCGAAGTCGATGTAGCCCAATAGAGTAACTTACTACAGTCGGCAGCCCTGGTGACTCTGAATATATGCTTAGTTCCATCTCTTAAGGTAGAGAATGCACATACAAAATTTGGTTGAAGTCTAATGGATAGTATGGACGTTACATGCTGTTTGATATTGTATTTATCAGTGCGCGTAAAATCATGTTTGGAACAATGTCATGTATGTGATGCTCAGAATTAATCTGAAATATTACGATCTATTATAGTGCCAATATTGGATAAAATCTGTTTGTTAGTATAGAAGTTAAATGTAATTAAAAATTGAGACTATCAGAAAGCTTAGAATCATATTGGCACCACTGAGGTATATTAGTTACTCCTAATTAAACTAGAATGTCAGGTACTATGCCTATGCAAAGTTATAACTGATGGCTTGCATACTTTCTGATATATTGAAATTACGATTCAACAAAATAGAGAGAGCATTTATCAACAGTTGGCTGCCCTGCTGGTTCTTACGAATACGTATAGTCATAACTGTTATGGTAGACAAAGCACATACGAAATTTGGTTGAAATCTATTTGTTATTATAGAAGTTATATGCATTTATAAACTGGACCTATCAGCAGGCTTAGAATCGTGTAGGCAGCACTGATAAGTTACACCAAACTAAGGTAGAACATCAGCTACTACACGTGTGCCAAGATTAGAGCTGTTGGCTTGCATACTTTCTGATATATTGATATGCGCGTTAAAACATAGAGAGAGCATTTATTAACCGTTGGCAGCACTAGTGGCTCTTTAGAATACGCACAGTCATATCTGCTGTAGTACACATAGTATATACTTTGGTTGAAATCCAATCGATAGTATAGAAGTTATAAGCATTTAGAAATTGGACCTATCGGCAAGCTTAGAATCAAGTTGGCAACACTGGCATATATGGACTTCTTAAAATGAATCTGCAATGTTATTATCTATATGTGTGCCGATTTTGAAGTAGTTCGCATGCATAACTTCTGAGATATCCAACATAGAGCTCAAATTTGAATTGCGATTTTTCATCAGTTGGTAGGACTAACGTCAATTTCAAGTATGGCCCTGAGATATTCAGGTATAGATCTTTACTCTTACCAGATTTGGTTTAATTTGCTGCAGCCGTTTAGGAGTTGATAGGACACAAACACACACACACAGACAGACACACATTTTTCCGGATCGATCTTTTCCTCATTTTTGCAAAATACGAAAAGCAGGATAAAAATTGTCCATATGGCATTTTGTCCACAGCCCTTCGCATTCTTCCATGCAAGGGCCCATCCTTCAATAATTTTGTAGACTAGAAACATTCTTCCCACATCAATGTTTATCTTAATAGCCCTTCAATAGTTTCATCTGCAGTTTTGGAATTCAGACTTGTGGTTTTATTTATTTGAAAAATTTAGGTGATTTGACGGAAACAAATGATCACCAATAAAGCGAGTGCAGGGTCATTTCACGAAGCAAGTACGGTGTCACTTTGTCTCTGTTGGTTCAGAAGCACCGGCATTTGTGTTCTATTCAGTTGTAAATACTGTATATACGATTGTCTCTGTATCAGTTATTATTTGCATCGATCTATGTACTACAATTATCATTTATATTGATACGACATCCCATATTGCTTGGTAGGTTTATAAATAAATGATTTAGACATTCAAAGCAGAATGGGAAAAGGCATTCATTCCACGTTGAAATATAACAGAGCATCTGTGTAAGTACACTAACATTATCGTATATCACCGCGCATGATATACGAATTATGGTTGCTAGGTGCTAGGTCACTAGTGCAAAGTTAGTTCCATAACTACAACTGTGATTTGTGCTGCAGTTACTGGAGCGAGAAGCTCAACTAGCACACGTACAGGAAACTGGGAGTTCCTCTACATTACCTTGGGATAAACAATGATCATTCCGACAAAAGCATGGAACATTTTATGTATCAAAGCTATCAAATTAGTATTCCACGGGGGTTGTAAAGAAACTAGTGACCATATACGTGTATATCGTATAGTAAACCGGGTCCCAGCATGTTATGATGCTTGAGAAGGAACAGAATACCAGTAAAAATGCCGCTTTTGTTGACATCCACGACAGTGTATTGTGCCCGTTTAGACCGAAGTCCAACGATCACATATGCGTTTTACCAAAAATCAGTCAGCACGAGAATCTAAACATCTCAGGGCGCCATATGGGTTAAAATGACATGAATAAACAAGATTTAAAAATGCTTTACTGATTTTCGCCTCGATACAACAATAAGGATAGAAGGAGGACTTTGAAAATACCACAATTCATAAAAGAATCTAATTTTCATTTATAATTTAAAATTGAATCTAAGAGAATGCCATAAAAGCATTGAGTATGCATGAAAAAATTCATACACTTTATATACAAAACAGAATTATCCACACATGAACACTGTTGGATTCGAACAAAAGCCAGAATATCAGTCCTGTTGGCTTTGTTCAAATATTTTATATACAACTGTAGGTTATTCAGGGCAAATTCAATCGTCCAACCTGAATCCTACTTGACTAGTATTCACTTGTTGAAAGAAATTATATTTTTTAACTGATTCACTTGTGTGTCAAAAATCATTTTGTTTATAAGTTCATTTGTTTAAACGAAAAACTATCACTTTCCAAAAACCATTATTTGCTTTCAAAATCGGTACATTAAATATCATAGCAATGAGTTAATTACAAAAATAACGATTTGAAGGACATCTGAGCATCATTAAATAACCATGTTTAAACACTATGAGCATGGATTCGAAGAACTTCGATGATGAGCAAAATATTTATTACATCATCTGTTCTCGATCCGAAAATAACAATCATGAGTGCATGACTCAACTATAAATTCATGGATCGAAATATTAACCCAAAATATAAATCCAAATGTTAACTAAATCATTCAAACATTAAGCTTTCAAATTATTGAAAATATCATTCTGAAAATTCCATCAAAAATAGTAACAAATACCATCACAAAAATTATTATTCTTCAGTAGAATATGAAAATATTAATATTTACAAAATGTTATACCTTTATAATATTTAGAACTTCAATAAGATCACAACTATCTTTGAAATGGTAGTGGCTGTTTATTAAATGACAATATAATCTTTAGCACCGGCCCATTCTATTAATGTGTCAATAATCACCTGATCACATTTTGTATTTGACAAACGGCAAGGTATCGTTGAACTTAGAGGTTTATCTACAATAAACTTGGTTGACAAGTACTGGGAAAATATCTGTAGAACACAAGAAAATCAAATGTGAAACTTCACTGTGATGGTTGCATGAAATAACCATTGGTTATCTAACTCGACGAAAGTGTGATTCGTAATTATATATTTTTACTCTATATTTTTCAACATATTTTATAAAAGTCATCTAACCCTCACAATGGTTGATGCTTCACGTAACGACGACTTCATTCCTGCGACTTAATTGCACAATTTGAATGACAAAATTCAACAATTTCCACACACAACATTCCTCCTCATATTATTCATATCACACATTATTATTATAATCAAGCCATTGCTTGTTATCCAACTGGAAGACTAGGAATCTAGTAAGCTCCTCAAATGAGTTAACTACAAATTTTTACTATCACATTAATTCCTGGTATCTTTATTTCGTGTCTACTCATGGTAATTCACTATTTATATAAATTCAAGCAAACCCTAATTTATACATTCATTTTACTTCCCATTTTGATAACCTTCCGTGTCTCCACAATATTTGAATTTATAACGCAAATGCTTCCAATAGTATTCTGTTAATTCAGAATGTGGGCGTGCGTCCAACCACTAACCTTCGGAAAAGAAATGATCCGAAGTAATTAAACTGTTTCAGATATCAAACTGATAATCCCCATGACACAATATGATTATTAGAAGTTACCAAATTATTATTATTAATATTTCAGTAAAATGAATATTATTATTACCAAATTATTATTATTATTATTATTATTATTATTACTATCATTACTTCCAAACTGGAATTATCTTCATAAAACAATTCGAGAACGATCAAGCTCGAATTTATAAATAGGAAAATATCCATTCCTCAACCTAAATAAATTTTAATATCCACAGATCCTAAGGCTGATGACCGTGATTAGAAAAATGACAAAATCAAACTAAAGCTCATGATGTCCATAGATTCAAATCATGGATTCCAAATATCTGAGCACAGGAAATGTCCAGACCTAGGCTTCCAATGCCTCGAAGCCTAATTTGCGATAGCAAATTACAAAAGAAAAATTGTGTTGATAAATCTGTAGAAATGGAGAATTCCGAATAACTAAGCATAAGAATAATTCAAATGTAGCTCACATTCTTGTTGATGTCGTCGATGAAAATCTGGTTAGAACCAGACTGTTCCATTCTTCGGTCCCATTTGGACCCGTACCTAAATTCTGGTATCGGCCTCCATTTTCTACCCGAAAACAGTCTAGCAAGACATAACGGCTAGTATCTTCGTTGCTTCGAAATATTCTTGAATAATAATATTCATGATGAATGTTCTAATAGCTGTGGCTATTTGCGTTAAAGGGAGTTGATCTTTGAGATCCATGGTAAGAAATACCAGACGTAACATAGACGCAACAGTGACACATTCAGTACGATTTCGATACTCTTACAATCTTATTTTGCTGTGGTAAAGACCTGATGTTCTTGATGACCCTATGGGTTCCACTGTACGAAAAAAATTACAGTCAGTCTGAAAGACTAGACGTTATATCATTTCAAATGACGCATGCTACAAATGCTACACATGTTAAAAAGGCTCAGGAGGGCTTCTCGCTTCGCTCGAAGCCCCAGGACCCTTTCAACAGACTCCATTACCCATTAACTTAGGCTTCCCGCACGGGCACCTCTTTAAGGGTCACCCTGTATTTGAGTCTGACATCTTTTACAACTCTTTAAGAGTCACCCATTATTTGAATCTGAAATCTCGCAAACCTCTTTAAGGGTCACCCTGTATTTGAATTGAATCTAACATACTGTACACCTCCTTAAGTGTCACCCTGTAATTTGCTCTGACATCCTGCACATCTCTTTAGGAGGCACGTATTCTTATCTGGGGTCCTGTATATCTCTTTAGAAGTCACCCTGTATTCTTGTGTTCGCTTCGCTCAAAGCCCCAGGTTGCTCGATGCCCCAGGACTCTTTCAACAGATTCCAATAACCATTAGCTTCTGCTTCCCGCGTGGCTGCATACCGTCACTTCCCGTGTGGCTGCATGACGTCACTTCCGTCTCCGTCTCCGTAACGCATAACGTTGGACCCAAGCATAACGACGAAGTCGACAAGATCATTTTAAATGATAAAAATGACAAACACTTTTGACCATCACTTGGTCCGATGTTTCAAAGTATTTGTATAAAGTAACAGCGACCATGCGCCTAAGTATAAACCTTAGCGTAGTATCAGTACTGCGAAGAAGTCACTCGGCGAAGTAGCAGCGACCATACGCTATGATATAATGAATATGCGAAGTATCAGCCACCAAGCGCTGTGAAGAACTGAATATTGAGTCTGGCCGAACCCTCAATTTATACTCCACGGAGCTACACTCTGACGTCACAGTGGAGGAAATCCTCAATCACTAAACTGCTCATATCTCGGCTTCCGCTGTTCCGATTTTCTTCTGATATGGTTCATTCTTCTACTTTTTCCCGTGCCAGTAAAATGATATGCATTCCATGTTTCCATTAAATCGGGAACTATTTAATCAAAATATAGCCTTGATGATGACGCGGCACGGGTCACTAACCTCTCTGTTGCCTGCATAAAGTTTCAAATTCATTCGAGAATAAAAGCCGTGCGCTATTCAAACCTTGCGCCTGGACTCAGAATATGTGCCTGTGATCTCCAATATGCACAAGTGGATATGGGCACAGTATGACGTCACGAAAATGGTTGGTTCCTCAATTTAGGGGCTGCGACAACGCGGTCATGTAGCCCCGTGTACTTTGGGGGTGTGTAGAATCTGTCTGATAACAGGTGTTAATTGTGATGGCTGTATTAGTGCGTGACATCTGTTTTTAATTCAAGTAAGGACTGCAGACATTCAATTTTTCAAGTTGTTCCGGCTTTTGCTAACAAATGCCACCGTCAACGACCAACTAGTTCTGAACTTTGTTACTAAACGTCACCGCAGTCGGCTCCTGGCGACGAACGTTGGAACTTAAGAGCGCTAGTCAAATCTAACCAATAATTTAGCTTCATACAAGTGTAATTAGTAGAAGGTTGTTTTACATGCCATAAATCTATGACATGATACAGTGGATTTACTTCCCCTCCGAAGGAAGGCATACAGAGGGATATTTAACGCTCTTAAAAAATCCGACGACTTTTTCCGGATTTGAACCCGTGACCTCGGGCATAGAAACTCAGCATGCTACCAACTACGTCTCCGAAGCTACCTTCCCACGGAGTGTTTCCTACTATGTTTCTCAGACTTGTCATAATTTCCCAGTGTGTCCGATGGGATTGGAACCTAGGATCATTGTGATATCCCGCTAGCTGCTGGATATTGCAGTGTGCTTGGCATGGAGGTGGTTACCAGTTGCGCGGCGCTGCGCTTAAACGCGCCCATAAAAATGTAATTTTATTAACGTGAGGTGGGGTGCGAAATGTAATGTTCTGCCCCAGCACAGCTGTTACCCCGGGGGATCTCTGATTTATTAATATTACCCTCGGATTATCGGGAACGCTCCTGTTTCCAGCGATCTTCGCCCAACTACACGAAACAATACGCATAAATCAGTCCGTCTTTCTGTTGGGTCGCTATTACAACTTGTTCCGAAATGACGTGCGTAGTGCGAGTGTCGACACCATGAGCGATACATTCATTGACTGACCGTTAAAGTGGTTAATCGGCTCATGAAAGAATATATTAATCGGCTAACCGAGGATTAGTCGATACGAGATAATAAAATAAGTTTAAATGGGAGGACACCGCTTAATTCGAGTTACGTTTTTTTCGGACGAGGCTCAGACACCGCCGGATGTCAAAATTTTAGGTTGTTTTACATTTAAATGAGAGACAATACCTTAATCAATATATATGTTAAGTTCTATAACCGCATTCAGCGTTTTGGCAGAGATATAGCGTATTACTTGAGACCATGAGCCTATCTGTCAATGGAGTGTTTAATATTCAAAGCTGTTTTCCCGAAAGTTTGTCATTTTGGTAGGAAAAACACAATATCTTGTGAACTATGAGAGGAAACTGGATATAACTCGGCAGACACATTCCAACCTATGATCCCTAGAAGATGAACTTCATTCGTGAAATGATAATAAAAATAATAGAGATATAATTGGATAATTAAACAAAGAACTGTTCATTTTTTAAGACATTTTTTAAAATATATTATTTACAATATAACATTCAAGGTGGTTCGTCCTCGGTATTTATGCGTTTACTTTACATGAAATAAACATCATTCCATTCAGACTGGTATTTCTTGTGAAATCACGAATATGATCCTTTCAATAAATCCCGAAATACTGTGTATATTGTTCCTCTCTCTAAATTAGATGAAAGCTCTATGTATTTACTATACATATGTCAATGTTCATTACATATTAGTGAGGCTATGATATGATTCGTAACTGTATGGGAACATTCCCACTGACTGTGTACGAGCCCCCTTAAATGGGAATGGTGTATAAAGATTTAAAAAGATACTTTTTTCCAAAGTATCCTTCCTTGGTTGTGTTAACAATAAGAGTCAGTGACACTGGAAGGACAAACAGCAAGCAGATTGTGAAGGGTTTCGATAAGAGAAAACGAAGAGTTTTACAGCAAAAATTGTGAATTCTTGTTCAATGTTTTCAAATTAGGACAGGAATATTTTAGATTTTCTTTGTCTTTGCCTAGTTTTGATTAAGATATGTTTTGAGGCAAAACCTTTAACCATATTGGAAAATGCGTATTAATTTCGATAACTAATAAAATTCATTTGCACATATGTTAATATTTAAAATGTTTTCTTCTGTATAGAGGTTACATCGTTCCTCCCGTCAATTCTCCTGGATGTGCTCAAATATTGTGTTAATCTTGGGAAATGTATTCTGTCTGGTTTATGTCAGCTGTTATGCTGCATTCTTTGAATATGTCCATAAGATTGTCATCATCCTTTTCCAATAGTAGCGTATCTGATAATTCCTCGGAATGTTAGTATAACTCTATGCACACTGGACCAAAGATTATCCTATGGAGTTTCCTTCTTGTTTTCCTAAATGTTTGGTTAGTGATCTTCCCCCAATGATCAAGGTGTCTGATGCGAATAGTGCTTCGGGTTGAATTACCCTGTTGGTGTTTTAATTTTTCGTTTCGAGATATTGTATTCTTTTCTTGCATTCCTGGAGATTTACGAAAGGCTTTTCGTAAACTCCTTTTGTTTACGATGTAATCCGGATGGTCAGATGATTTCCCCTAAGTATTTGGAATGATTTACCTGACGGATTTCTCCAAAGTGAGTAATGAGAGGTGGTTTGTCTATCGAGAAGAACCTTCCAGGTACCGGGATTTCTCACATGAAATTTGAAGTCCAGTTTTACGAGCAATTTCATGAAGTTCATCCAGAGATGAATAGCCTCTCGCCTATTGTTTTAAAGAATTACTAGATCATCTGCAAAGGCCAAATATTTCAGATGAATTTTATCTCTAACTAGCTTACCGACGTTAAAGCCTTTGATTTATATTTCCCCAAGTTGGGATTACTTTCTCTAGCATTAAATGAAACAATAATGGATAAAAGCCATCTCCTTGTCTGACACCTGTTTTAATAGCAGAAAGATCAGAAATTTCTCCTAAGTACTGAACTTTGGACGAGGTGTCAGTCAGTGACTGACTAATAAAATTTCTTGTTTCCTATCTACTCTGTAATATTCCGGCTCATCACAATGTGTCTGTCTATCTAAGGAATCATATGCTGTTTTGAAATAGAAAATATTAAGTTATTATTAATATATTTTAGCATTTACTGACGACGTAGCGTGGATTGCTGAATCAGAACAAGAAGCTATTAACCAAATCGATTAGTTAAAAGAAACGGCGGAAAAAGCGGGCTTACAGATTTCGTTGGTAAAAACAGAGATGAAGACAAATGATCAGAAATACACTAAGAAAATGATAAAAACAAATTATGGGAGCATCAGGGTCATTGACCGATTTAAATATCTTGGATAAATACTTAGTAGCAATTGGTCGGATAAATTGGTAATTGAGAACAAAAAAGGGAAATTGGAGAGATTACATTTTTGTACAAAAAATATATACAATAAAAAGAACCTGTCTATCAATGCAAAATTACGACATTTTAATACAGTTGTTAGACCAATCTTCTTGTACGGCATGGAAACTACAAATATAACCGGAATGGAGAATTTGCTCAAGATAGAAAGAAGAATTTTAAGAAGAATTTATGGTCCTAAGAAAACACAGGAAGGTTATAGACTGAGATCCAATGCAGAAATTTATAGTAAAATCGACAACCTTGAAGTGATGATCAGAAAACGGCGACTTCAGTTCTACGGTCATATGGTCCGCATAGATTGCTCAAGGTTAAACGAACAAATTTTTGATAAAATCTGGAACTATAAAGGGCAAGGAGACTATGTAAAACAAATGAAAGAACTTCAAAAATTCAAAATTACTGAAGAAGATTGTCTAAATCGAATAGAGTACAGAAAAAAATATGTTTGGCCTCAAAATTCTTGTCGGGGAGAAGAAGAATCTCAACAGAGGAGAATGGACTGCTGAAAGAAGAGCTGCGCAGTCGACCAGCATCAAAGAATTCTGGAAGAGAATAAAGGAGACTAGACCTACAAAGAATTGATATTTGCGTGGTCCTTGTTGGCCTGTCCGTGGTGTATATATTATACTAGCATGTACCCGCGGCTTCGCTCGCGATCAAGACAATGGAGACGTTGCATTATTGCTGATAATTGGTCTAATCTATTACAGCAATCGCGGCTGCAGGTGGGTCCATTCTAATTCTGAAAATTCTGATACATACAGTATATTGATATGAGCAGCAAAGTGGGAATTTTATAGAGTTGTGAAAGTCTGCAGGGTTCGATGTTACATTATGCTAACACATTTTAAAATTACGTCTTCTGCTGAGAAATAACGAGTTTGTTGTCCGGATACTCGTGAGTACGCCACTTAGAGTTGCCCATGGGAAAAATGGTTTTGTCTAAATATACACCTGCTGCTGTTAAGCGTGTTCCATTGCGCTTTGTTAAAGAAATTGCGAATATTGTTTGAAGAGGGAACTGCACTCTTGTACACTGGAATGGCAAATCTATCGGAATATGGGGAATTAAAAGTATTCTTCCTTAAGCTATTCTGGATGTAATTTTGCCTTACTTATTGATGATTTGAACGTGAACATATCGCTATTAATAGACCTATAGTTAAATATCTCTCACCTTGGCCGCTGATGTACAGTACATTATGCAGTCTCTTCCAGTGTTATATCCCAGGGATTGAAATTCTCCAAAAACACTTTTTCCTCACATGCCTCTCTAAGTAATAAAAATTGCCTATTGTTGTTGCTTGAGTCTTCAGTTTTTTAACTGGTTTGATGCAGCCCTCCAAGCCTCCCTCTCCTGAGCTAATCGTTTCATCTCAACATAGCTACCACACCCTACATCCGAGGCAATCTGTTTAACCCTGGTTTACCCCTACAGTTCTTGTCCTCGACCCTCCCATCCATAACTAAGCTTGCTATTCCTGGGTGTCTTAATATGAGTCCTACCCTCCTATCTCTTCTCTTCATTAGCAGTCGCCAGAAACATCTCTCCTCTCCCACTCGTTTTAATACCTCTTCATTTGTTACCCCATCTACCCATCTGATCATCATTCTCCTGAATCACCACATTTCAAACGCTTAAATTCTCCTCTTTTCTGCTGCACCATTAGTCCATTAGTCCAACTCAGCAACTTTTCTAGGTTTAAGCCGTGCCTTGTGCGGGGATTCAATGGCCGTGAAAGACAAAATACCAACTTTATTGAAATAAGTTTGCCCAATTCCTCAGTAAGAGTAATTAAGAAAATATAATAATTTAATGTGACAGCCGGTAGAATGCGACACAATCGTCTGTGAGTATGGGTTACTGATCATGGTAAAAAACGAAAAAGAGCAGATCAATATTGGCAAACAGAAATATTCAGATAGCAAAAAACAAATTTATAAAGAAAACAAGAAGTTCGGTGACGAACTAAAGAGCCTACTTATCTTAAAATTTAAGATTCAAGCCAATGATTAACCTATATGGATCTATCTAGGATAATGACGAAATTAAGTTGGTAATATAGAAATTTCTAATTAGTTCGAAATACTGTATACCTGGTATAATGTAGCCTAATAGAGAACTGCAGTTGGCAGCCCTGGTGACTGAATATATTCTTAGTTCCATCTCTTAAGGTACAGAACACAAAATTTGGTTGAAGTCCAATGGACAGCATGAACGTTACACAGTTAAACATTGCATCTAACAGCGCGGGTAAAACCATGTTGGCAACAATGACATACATGCATTGGTCAGAAATAATCTGAAATAATATGATCTATTGTTGTGTCAATTTTGAATGAAAACCATTAGTTAGTATAGAAGTTACATGCACTTTAAAATTTGACCTATCAGCAGCCTTAGAATCATGTTGGCAGCACTGGCGTAGGCCTTTATTAGTTACTCCAAATTTATCTAGAATGCCAGGTACTATACGTGTGCAATTGATCTCCATAGAGGTTTCCGATTTACTGGAATGCAGCCGAAATAAATCGGAAACCTCTATGGAGATCAAATTGGCAGGTGAAAAGCTGAAGGAAGCAGGAGACTTCTGTTACTTAGGAAGCAGAATAACCAGTGATGGACGAAGCAAGGAGGATATAAAAAGTAGGTTGGCTCAGGCAAAGAAAGCATTTCTACAAAAAAGGACTCTGCTGACATCGAATATAGATTTAGGTATTAGGAAGTCATTTTTGAAAGCCTTTGTCTGGAGTGTGGCGCTCTATGGAAGTGAAACTTGGACTATTGGTGCAGCAGAAAAGAGGAGAATTGAAGCATTTGAAATGTGGTGTTACAGGAGAATGATGAAGATCAGATGGGTAGATAGGGTTACAAACGAAGAGGTATTAAGACGAGTGGGAGAGGAGAGATGTTTCTGGCGACTGCTAATGAAGAGAAGAGATAGGTTGGTAGGACACATACTAAGACACCCAGGAATAGCAAGCTTAGTTATGGAAGGAAGGGTCGAGGACAAGAACTGTAGGGGTAGACCAAGGTTAGAATATGTTAAACAGATTGCCTCGGATGTAGGGTGTGGTAGCTATGTAGAGATGAAACGTTTAGCTCAGGACAGGGAGGCATGGAGAGCTGCATCAAACCAGTCAAAAGACTGAAGACTCAAACAACAACACAACAACATACGTGTGCAAAGTTTAGAGCTATTGGCTTGCTTACTTTCTGATATATTAGGGCAACAAAAAGAGAGACAGTATTTATTAAACGTCGGCAGCCCTGGTTACTCTTAAGAATCGGCATTGTAATATCTGTTCTGGTACACATAGCACACACGAAATTTGGTTGAAATCCAAATGATAGTATAGAAGTTACATGTATTTAAAGTTGGACCTCTCAGCAGGCTTAGAATCATGTTGGCAGCACTGACGTATGTAAGTTACTCCAAATTAATATAGAATGTCAGGTACTATACGTGTGCATAGTTTAAAGCTGTCGGCTTGCATACTTTCTGATATATGGGTACTTGGATAAAAAAATTGAGAGCATTTATTAACAGTTGGCAGCCCTGGTGGCTCTTAAGAATTCGCTCAGTCATATCTGTTTATGTACACATAGCACATACGAAATTTGGTTGAAATCCAATTGACAGTGTAGAAGTTATACGCATTTAAAATTTGGACTTATCAGCAGGCTTATAATCATTTTGGCAACACTGCCATGTATGGTCTCCTGGAAATTAAACTGCAATATTATTATCTATACGTGCGCCAATTTTGAAATAGCTCCCATTCATACCTTCCAAGATATCCAACGTGGAGCTCAAATTTCAATTGCGATGTTTCAGCAGTTGGTAGCACTGACGTCATTTTCAAATATGGCCGTGAGATATTCAGGTATAGATGTTTACTCCTACCAAGCTTTGTTTCGATTGCTGCAGCCGTTTAGGAGTTGATAGGGGGGTGGGCACACACACAGCCAGCCAGCCAGACAGACAGACAGACAGAAGGACAGACAGACAGACAGACAGACACACATTTGCCCGATCTCATAAGTCTACTTTTTCCTCATTTTTGCAAAATGTGAAAAGTAGGCTAAAAAGAAAATGTAAGCATACCGTGCAAAATAGAAAGCATCTTGGCATTGTAAATTAGCGTAAAGATGCGGAAGTTCGCTTACAATAACCAGCTCAAAGAGTATAAAATTAGACTCAAAATCACGCTCGTATCCGACCCCAAATACCACCGCTATAAATAAAATATATCTCATTATACGCTTATCAATGCTAGGAGCAATGCTCGTGAACAGAACGCCGCGTTTTAAGGCCCTAAAACGAACAGTTCTCGAGATGTTGCTAGAAAACTATCCCCGGTCTGCGAAATTTCAGCGGTTGCCATAGTAACGTTGATCTGTTTCTTCGAGGGAACACAGTTATTTGGGAATATCTCCGAAACCGTTCACTTTAGGAACTTAAAAAGTGTGTTTTGGGGTCCCTACAGGACCTACGAGTATTGTTTCTCGTATCTGTCTGCTTAAAATGAGCTAATCCGATCTTTGTACCGACTGTCCTTGCTCAGTGCCAAAGGGCTGAAAAAAGACACTTACAAATTGAATTTTAAAAAAACTTTTTCTTAGTGAGCCTCTACATACTCGGATCAACCAACATGCAAAATTTCAGCTTTCTAGGTCTAGTGGTTTGATGAGTCAATTTTGGATTATATAACAGATTATTTTTGTTGGCCATCAATTAATTTGAAAATTGGCTGATGCTCGTTGCCTGGCAACCATCACCCCCTCCCCTTCGCCTAGCGTGTTCGCTTGCTAGTTCAATACGGAATGATAAATATTGGATTCATTAGTAGACATTCCTTGAAATGTTTCTGTGACATTGTAGAGAACATCACAGTGGCCATGTAAACACCGACCACAATCAGTCCGCCAGTCTGAAAGTATGGTCAACATAATATCTAACCGCACGTGGTCGATCAATTATTCATGAAGTGGGTTGAGCACAGAATAAATTAACTTGCACAACGATTATTAATAACAGAGCTTATTGGGGATAATAATCAAGGTTTTGTCCACAATCAATCGGCCAACTCAGCGTTTTATCAGGAGCATTGAACACGGCTGATTTATTGTCACCATTAACGTTAAATATAATGTTCAGCGATAGCCTGCGTATAGTCTGTGTCTCCTGGACATGAAACAGGGTTCGTTTAGAGACCTGCGACATTGTGGTCATCAGTCCCGTGTGGTGTAATAATAATAATGCTATTGCATTTACGACCCTTTTAACTACTCTGGATTTTAGAGTCGGCGGGGTGCCGGAATTTGCCGCGGAGGGGATCTTTAACGTGCCAGTAAATCTACTGACACGGCTCCCTCGCATTTGCGCACCCTCAATTTCCAGCTGACTGCACCAGGATACGAACCTGCAACCTTGGGCCCAACAAGTGAGGACGTTACCGCTGAGCCACGCAGTCAGTCAGTCCCGTGTGGAGATGGGGCTGCCATGCCGTGGCCTTACGCTAGGAACCATCCCGACATTTTCCTGACGTAGATACCTCGGTTAAACGGAATCTAGGATACTTCTTTGTCTTACTCCCCTCTAATCAGTAGATGAGGCTTTAATTTCACGGCAGAACCGGGAATCGACCCTGGAACCTCGGCTAACAACGCTAATCATTACGATACGAGCTTGCCACGGTGGGTGAGTGGATAGCGTGTCGGTCTACTAACCCCAAGATTGCAGGTTCGCCCCTGGCCGTGGTAAGTGATTTTTGAAAGGCGGCAAAAATACGACACGCATGTCATACGATGTTGGCATATCAAAGGACCCATTTGAGTTCAGTAGACCAAGTTCATAATGGCCAAATTAATATCGGAAGTTTCCGCCAACACAAAGTTCCTCATTTCTCTACTAGAAAGCGATATAGTGTTCAAGGAGTTTAGATATCTATTATCTAACCTCCTTGACTTTCATAGTGATTCAAGGAACAACGAAATTCGACATGCAAGCTACCCTCTGGGCGTTAAATTACAAAGCTTGCACCGGGCACTCTCCAGACGTACCCACCTCAGTGGCGGCCGAATATTTTGCCGAGGGCATTGGAAAGCTCGTGTAACGATACGACAAATGTTTCAATAGTTTTGGCGATTATGTTGAGACATGAGAATAAAACAAGCAAACATTTAGTAGTAAAATCAGTTTGGTAAATCAATCTGTTATGCAGATGGCATAATCGACATCCAGGATTGACATAAAGTAAGACCAGACCATGCTTTGGTAGTCATTGTAGTATTGTCATGTCGTATTCCCAAACATTAGTTCTGTTTATCTTATATATATATTTCCCCAAAGACATCCGTCCGGCATTCCGGGAGACCATACAGATCCAGAATAAATAAGCTACATTGTGTGCTCTATAGTACATTATGATACACCACATAAATGGTTATGCTGCATGTGGATTGATGCTCTCAGTATTCCAAAGCAGATCTTTTCAAGATCATCCTCGATGATGCCAAGCTTTTTGAGGATATCCACGACGAACTTGAAGGATATTCCCCGAGCTCCGAATACGAGGCCATTCACTTTCCATGCATTTTTATGTAAGTTATATGTCTCACTCAAGTTAGATAGCCTCTTACACTTCGTTGACTCGTACGGCTTGCGGAATGTCCACTTCCATTTGTACCGTGGGGTCCAGGACCAAAACCCCTTCCGTTCTTCCTGTCAATGGCAACGATATCTGCTCTACGGTGACTACCATTTTCCGAAATGCAGTGCACTTCCTCATAAACTTTCAATTTCAATTCGCTCAGGAAAGTGGCAATTAATGATCGAACTCTGTGATGGCGGAAATTTCGTAATAGCTCCCCTTTAGAACATTGGCCCAGGACATGTCCTAGCGTCTCTGATTGGTCACATCCTGGCTGTCGGCATAGGGTTGTATGCTGACTTCTCCCCGGCACAGCTCTCACCACTGAGATGTTGCAAGACATTTTGATGGCATTCGTCCATTCAGAGCACGATAAACCTTTTCTATTATTTATCCTCGAGTTGTTCTTAGGATGTTGTTCTTTGAGCAGGAATTCTCGTGCCGTTAATATTATTAATAAATGCATCTGTGCCAAGCTGATAATTTGATGGTGATAATAATCTCAGGTTTATAATTAATGAAATGAATGACATCTAGTGACTGAGACCGGAATGGCTGAAGAAGACTTGGGTTATTAAAATATTTAATTATTATGCAGTAAAATCAGATAATCAAC
This sequence comes from Meconema thalassinum, assembly GCA_946902985.2. Classification (NCBI taxonomy): domain Eukaryota; kingdom Metazoa; phylum Arthropoda; class Insecta; order Orthoptera; family Tettigoniidae; genus Meconema; species Meconema thalassinum. The sequence continues at coordinate 802,776,681 of OX336388.2, forward strand.
ATATTTCTAGTTTCTGAGTAATTATTTGACAACAATTTAATGTTGGAGTTATGCATTCTGTGGAGGCAGGTGTTAGCCTCAGTTGAAGCTGGCATGTCGATGACATAGCGCCGTCATATGGAATAATAGTGGGCATGAAGCAGTGTGGCTTGAGTGTGCCGTCATTAGAAAATGATTGCTGCTATAGAATTGGTGGTATTTATGATAAATGATTTATGAAAGTTAAAGATAATGAACGTATATCTTTTGTAGAAGCACAGCATTTTATATTATTAGTAATGTCACGACAGAATTAACAAGAAGTTCCGTTAAGAACTATACAGCCTACTTTTCATGCCAATGATTATTCTACAGAATATGAACCTATCTAGAATAATGACGAAATTAAGTTGCTAATATCGAAATTTCCAATTAGTTCGAAATACTGTATACCTGGCATAATGTATCCTAATAGAGCACTACAGTTGGCAGCCCTGATGACTGAATATATTCTGAGTTCCGTCTCTTACGGTACTAAATACAAAATTTGGTTGAAGTCCACTGGATAGCATGGACGTTACATGCAGTTAAACATTGGATCTAACAGCGCGCGTAAAATCATGTTGGCAACAATGTCATGCATGTATTGGTCAGAAATAATCTGAAATAATATGATCTATTGTTGTGCCAATTTTGAATGAAATCCATTAGTTAGTATAGAAGTTACATGCATTTTAAAATTGGACCTATCAGCAGGCTTAGAATCATGTTGGCAGCACTGACGTATATTAGTTACTCCAAATTCGTCTAGAATGCCAGGTACTATACGTGTGCAAAGTTTAGAGCTATTGGCTTACATACTTTCTGATATATTGATATTAGGGTAACAAAAATAGGGACAGCACATATTAACAGTTGGCAGCCCTGGTTGCTCCTTAGAATACGCATAGTCATATCTGTTATGGTACACATAGCACATACGAAATTTGGTTGAAATCCAAATGATAGTATGGAAGTTACATGTATTTAAAGTTGGACCTGTCAGCAGGCTTAGAATCATGTTGGTAGCACTGACGTATATAAGTTACTCCAAATTAATATAGAATGTCAGGTACTATACGTGTGCATAGTTTAAAGCTGTCGGCTTGCATACTTTCTGATATATTGGTATTTGGATAAAATAAATTAGGAGCATTTATTAACAGTTGGCAGCCCTGGTAGGTCTTAAGAATACGCTCAGTCATATCTGGTTATGTACACATACAACATACGAAATTTGGTTGAATTCCGCTTGATAGTGTAGAAGTTATATGCATTTAAAAATTGGACCTATCAGGAGGCTTATAATCATTTTGGCAACACTGCCATGTTTGGCCTCCTGGAAATTAAACTGAAATATTATGATCTGTACGTGTGCCAATTTTGAAATAGCTCCCATTCATACTTTCCAAGATATCCAACATGGAGCTCAAATTTCAATTGCGATTTTTTAGCAGTTGGTAGCACTGACATCATTTTCAAATATGGCCGTGAGATATTCAGGTATAGATCTTTACTCCTACCAAATTTTGTTTCGATTGCTGCAGCCGTTTAGGAGTTGATAGGGGGGGACACACACACAGCCAGACAGACAGACAGAAGGACAGACAGACAGACAGACAGACACACATTTGCCCGATCTCTTGTCTACTTTTTCCTCATTTTTGCAAAATGTGAAAAGTAGGCTAAAAATCATGCTACTCAAGTGGAAGGCATATTTTCTGCATAAAACCTAATGATTCTGTTATAGTTAAATTCAGAATAATACGTGAATAATTGAGCTAGTCACTGATCTGAAATATCAATGGGAGATTTATTTACTGGAGTGCTAACCATCCTTAATATCTGATATGCCTATTAATTGATTATAAAATGTATTACGACGATTTATGAACAGCTGGTTAATATCTGAGTGCTATATTACAGCTTATTAATTGATGTCAAAATTAATTGAGAATTATTTATTTTATTCATCGTATGGCTTTTTATGCCGGGAGTGTCCGAGGACATGTTCGGCTCACCTGAGTCTGTAGCTGCTTCCTGCGGACACCCGTAGAGTGAGCTACAAGTTCCGCTCAATTTCAAGTAGTTCCAACTTTTGCCACCAGATATCAATGAAACCTAGTGATGAACGTTGGAACTTTGATAGAGCGTTCCGACGAAATCTAGCCAAACAATTTAGGTTTACACAAGTTTAGACTGTGAAAGGATCTTTTACATGCCATAAATCTATGACATGGGACCGCCGGATTTACTTTCCCTCCGAAGGAAGGCATACTGAAAGAATTTTAACGCTCTTAAAAAATCCGACGACTTCGGCTGGGTTTGAACCCGCTATCTTGGGTACAGCAGTTCAGCAAGCTACCATGATTAACAGTGAACCGTGTGATAAAATAATTTGTAAAATGTGCTACTTGAAATTCGTGAATATGGACACGTTGAGCATTTTTGTACGCTGTAAGACAGTTAATCTTTGAAAGTGAAATCATACTATATTTCTTAGGTCAGGAATCTCAGGGTGAGATACCCTGAAGATTTAGGCACGAGGGTATTTTTTGCGTGTGTTCTTTATTTTAATGTAATAAAAGTGGTGGTGGTTTTAGAATTTTGCAGGTTTTTTCGTCCTTCCTATATTCAGGCGTAAGTCTCGAATTCAGTTTTGCACCATTTAGCCCATACCCAGTTTTCCCTGAGATTTCCCAAGTCTCGTGCTCAACTATTTTCGAGACTCTCGCATATGTGGGCGGTAGTCTCCGGGCTAATGGGCGCAATACATAGCTAGGATATGGTAGGAGGAGACCTGGCAAATCCAACGCGGACCTCAGGAACGCTAAGCACTACACCACGAGATGTTCAATGCTTACGGGTTAACCACATTGAGTAGTTTTATATTTGGAAAAATTCTCGAGATTGTTAATTTTACTGGAAGGTTCTTCAGACCAAGTTCTCTGGACAAGTCTGGAAATAACGCACTGATAGACATGGAGTGCTTTGGGGGTGAAGTGCACTTCCTTACGGTGGTGGGCTAATTATTGTTGTGCTGGCTTTGAGTTGTAGAATTCACGGTCAATTTAGCCCTTGAGCATAGGCGAGCTCGTTATGGTGCGGAGCAGTGCAGGGCCCTGAAGGTAGAGTGGCCATTACCGCTCTTCCTGGCGACAACTCTTATTGAGGACGTCAAGTATGTATTGCGTTTGTTAGGCTACTCTCGAGCTTTGATGATGATGATGATGATGATGATGGTGATGATGAAGAAGTTAATTGTTGTTTTAAGGGGCATAACGTCTAGATTATCGGCCCGTAATGGTTTGGGTGATAGTGAAAGATTTGATGAGAATGAAAAACTATACTAACTACCCACTTACATACTACAAGAAGATATGGTAAACAAATAAAGGATAAGGCAAATAAAGGACAAGAAGGAAAGAAATGCCCTCAACCCTCGAAGAATGAGGATTGAGGGACCTGGGAGGAAGGAGAGCCATGAATGGCAGGTAGGAAAGATAAAGAGGGCCCGCCCTAAAGTCAAAGGAAAAAGGGGAAAAACGGACTCAACTCAGGAATCCCTCGAGGTCGCCAACTCCCAAAATCACCAGACGTGATCCCCTGAGGGTGTAGCACTATTCAGAGTGCAGCAGAAGTGGTGGGGCTACATTCACCCTGCCTCCTTGAGGGCCTTGAGCAGAAGGCAGGAGATAACATGAAACGACAACAAGAGGGCTGACCCCTCGAAGAATGTGGGTATCAGGAAAGACCAGACAAGGGCCAATTAAGGCGGGAAAGTGAAAGATTCCCTAGGCCTCGTATACCCTTATACCGTCAGGGTCGGAAGAGAACATGAGTTGACCAAGGGAGGTCGACAGTAAAGAGGATGGAGAGGAGCCCGGCACAAGTAAGCGGAAGCAATGCCGGACTCAGCTGGGGTCCCGCGGTCGCCAACCCACGTCCCACTAGATGTGAGCCCCTGGGGGTCTTTCTAGTTTTGCACAAAATGAAAGTACATTAGGTCTACACGGGCTAAATGTCTGTCTGTGTGTGTGCACGTGTGTATATTTGTCCTCCTCTATCAATTCAAACATAATGAAACCGAATTGAACCAAATTTGATAGAGAGGTAGCACCAGCAAAGGACACCTCAGTGTCATGATTTATAATGCCACCATCTTAACGAAAGCGAAATTGCGGCCACCCGAATGTTCAAAGCTTAAATCAAATTACGGCTAACCGGATCATTCGATATCTTCCAAATTTTGGGGAAAAAAAACGTGACATCGTGAGGAAACTCAATTAGTCGTGATATATCGATTTGAATGGGTGCCTGTGATTGGCCAGTTAAAGTGGTTTCACTTCTGACCGCTAGATGGCACTACTATAATTCCCTTCAGAATCCACCCCCTTTCATGGCTCTCCTTTCTTCCAGGATGCAAACGTTGAGCAAACATCGTATTGACCGACTGAAAGGTATGAAACTACAGTTTGCACAGCCAAAGGCTTTAAATCTTCACATTAAAAAATGTACTTTTTAAATTTTCTATGAACGACCTCAATTTTATTTCCAAAGATGCAATTTCTTGGCATCCCTTGGCAGTGTGTTCCATAACCGCACACAGCGGCCGTAGAAACCTGCCGGGTAGGCGAGAGTTACGCCTCGTCCTCTTCGAACTGAGCGATATTCCAATGACAGTCGGCAAAAGGGATCAATAGCAACGGAACCTGTGAAGACATTCTGTTCCCTCTAGAGATGGGAATGTTGACAAAGGGGAAGGGTCTGTAACCCCTGAGGTTTGAGTTAGATCGCTTCTTCTTCTTCTTCCTCTTCCGTTACGTGGGGTTGGTTTTCTTAATCTTGTGGTGCCAGTCATTTCGTTGTAAAGCATCATCAGCAGATAGACCTAATACCCTCATGTTGTTTGAGGTCTGCCGCTTTGTGTAGCCATGGAAAGGGACTTCTTCACTACATGATTCTCCGGTATTCGCATAACATATCCATACCACCTTAGCATTAGTTTCTCAGTTATAGGTGCTACTTTGAAACTGCCTCCGACATATTCATTACGAATGTTATCTCTGAGGGTAACTCCACTTGCCCAACGTAACGTACGCATTTCTGTGGTATGTAGCTTTTGCTCATGTGCCTTTGTAGTAGCCCATGTTTCACTACCATAGAGTGGGATTGGTCTTACGGCAGTTTTAGAAACATTACTCTTCGTTCTTATGTTTTTCTTTCGGATCACATAAAACTCCTGTTAGTTCGTTGCCTTTGTTCCAACCAGACGTGGCCCTATGGATTTTATCGGCGGTTATCTTGCCATCTTCAGCAATAACAGAACCTAGATATTTAAATTTTGTTACTCTTGGTAAGGTTTCACCGTCTAGTTTAAGTTCCATATTTGTCATACTGGGTTTATTGTGGTGGAAGTCGCATACCATATATTCAGTCTTGGTTCTCCTAATGCGCAGTCCATTAGACTCGAGAGCTCTCCTCCATTGGTCTAAACTCTCCTGTAGGTCATAAATACTGTCAGATATTAGTGCCACGTCGTCCGCTACTGTATCAAGGAATTTAATTCTGTTTGAACGGACTACAATCTGTCGTCTGAGGGGTGGTGGGATCCATTAACAATGTAGCCTACATTTTGTGCGAGAGTGTTTAGGGTTATTGTTCATCCTCATAGTACGAGAAAATAGACCTTAGATACAGACTAGGGCAGTGATTGAGGATACAGTCCATGCTTACTAAGCAAAGCTGGCACAATGATGCATCACATTGTTCATTCTCTCATTTCCTTAAGTGCAACACTTTTTGGAGAATATATTGTCCTCAAGTCACTCGGCGAGGAGAGGGGATAAACGACCCAATACGGAACAGGTCACCATTACTCCGAGTACAATTCTTCTCCCAAGGCAATTGATGAGAGCCTCGATGCTCTCCTCAGAAGGCAGAGAAACTGGGGGTCAAGGAAGAATCTGGGACGTCCTTATACGAGCTTCAACACTAAAATATGCTGGTTTCCAGCACTGTTGTTGGATCCTAATAAAAACCCTGTCCTTTAATTGTTTTTGCAATAAATTCTATTGTTTCCCACGAGGACTGGCGCATGGTATTAAGACCCGGGCCTTCAATAATACTCAATATTTTAGTTTTGGTCAGCCCTTATTTCCTATCGCTTACTGGACTTTCCTTCCTAGCCTTGAACTTCAACCTGCAAAATAAAAATGTCCATAGCTTTTGGAACACTCAAATTATTTCTATATTATTTACGGTCGGGTTAGATTTACCCATGGCGCCAATCATCGCTTGACAATTTTCGGCTTACGTTAGTCGGGACAATCTGTAATAAATTAGGGGGAGAATCCAACTATTTTGGTGCAGCACAATCACATAGCTGACGTTCTTGTTGATTCATGTTAAGAGTCTAGGGACGAAGACGTCGGATTTTTTAAGAGCGTTAAAATCCCTCAGTATGCCTTCCTTCGGAGGGGAAGTAAATCCGGCGGTCCCATGTCATAGATTTATGGCATGTTAAAGAACCTTCCACTAATTACACCTGTGTGAAGCTAAATTGGATAGGTTAAGAATGTAAACAACGCTCTTAGGTTTCTACGTTCGTTGCCAAGAGCCGACTGCGGTGGCATCTAGTAGCTAAGTTCTGAACTTGGCCTACTAGTCGTTGACGGTGGCGCTTGGCGGCAAAAGTAGGAACTAATTGAAAAATTCTAAGTTGCAGTACTTAAATTTAAAAAACAGATAACACACACTAATACAGTCATCACAATTAACACCGGTTATCAGACAGATTCTACACACACCCCAAAAGTACACGGGGCTACATGACCGCGTTGTCGCAGCCCCTAAACTTAAGAACCAACCAACCAACCAACCAACCAACCAACCAGAGTCTAGGGACACCTCGGTCATCAGCTCCTTTGTTAATAAAATCGAGATGACCACTTTGCCGTCTGTATCAAGGCTAATTATACTGTTACGATAATTATTGTCTTTTTTCTGCATGTTAAATTTGAAAAATAAAAATAAACCTAATTTTATATTGGGAATAGTTCATAGGAAGACACCAGGTGTGAAATCACTTCATTGAAATCCGTACGACTATGATAAAAGGGAGTGACTCACTATGACACAGCTCCAGTGCTCGAGGGTTGATGTCCAACTGGGTGCGTGTCTAAAATTGGTCTCGTTGAAGACGTCTCTTTGTTGATACTCAGGATGGACCATTCAGGCTCACATGCACTGAAAATGTCTAGTATTTCATCTAACGGTTCTAACGTGTAGTGACTTTTAACGTTCTACTTATTTCCAATTCAACACAAAAACACGTTGAGAACGCCTTGGAACTTAAGTTGTTGTTGATTCTTTACGGGCTTTGCGCCACTGTGGGCATGTAGCCTCGTGTACTTGGCTGAGTTGTCTGATAACCTGTGTCACTATGATGTATGTATTAGTGTGTATTTGAGAAGGAAGCGGTCGTGGCCTTATGTTGGGTGCTATCTCAGCATTTGCCAGGAGTACAAATGGGAACCCACGGAAAACCACTCCCAGGATGACTGAGGTAGGAATCGAACCCGCCTTTTCTCAGTTTTGCATCTCCTTGTATTCCCCACTTCTACTCCAGGCGCATGCTGGGATAGTTCCTAACGTAACGCCAAGGTCTCCTTCCCGATCCTCACCCACACTCTAATACAGCTATCACAATTACTGTGGTTATCAGACACACCCATGCACACGGGGATAAATAACCACGATGTGCAAGCTCTTTACATGAAACAACGAAATCTCCAATGAAAATGAATGATAATCTATATATATATATATATATATATATATATATATAACTCAATGTTTCTCTGTCTGTCTGTCTGTCTGTTATTCATACAAATTTACACTGTTACACCGATCTGAATCAAATTTTACATGCTTACGTTTTGGTACCCTGTGAGTAACACTGTCCACTTTAAATTTCGGACAGACCACTCCATTCCTTGCATTTAGGCCATTTAGTACAAATCTACACCGTTTCACCTAATTGCACCGATATTTACATACTTAACCTCGGAAACCCTGCTGGTAACACCGTTCACTTGATATTTTGGACAACCCTCTCCATTCCCCACATTTAGAATAACAGACAAAAGGAACTTGAAAACCACGTTATTTTTGGCTGGCAATGTGTGCTGCATCACGTCACCCCTACCAGTGATCTGGTGTAGAATTGCGAAAATGGATACATCTTGCAGTAACGGGGAGTAATTAATAGTGCAAAGAGATTTCCTAGGCCCCTTAAAACAGTTATCATAATGAAAATATTATTCCTCTGTATAAGTGCGATGGTGTTGGTGCAGTACATTGAGGTTATCAGTTGCAATAAGCGTTGGTGCTTTCAAATGTACTTTCATTTATTCATATCCTTATCCTCGAGCGCTATGTGGCGATAAATGACACTATTGCGACCTCAGGAGCTCGGGACAGCCGAAGTTTTCCAAAGTGCTTTGATTATTTTCCTACGGCGCTATGCGCTATACTATGTGCTATATTTTTCTAACAGCCTATGAGATATTGGCCCTAAGCAGTGTCTTTCATTTCATATACTCATCTTTCAAATCATATTTTTGTTTTCGTTTGTAAATTACATGTGTCAGTACTATAGTTAGTAAATAGCCGTTTCCCTATTCATTATAATTACGGGAAAATGACCTTAATGTTACGTCCATTATACTGAACTACTTATCACCCCCACTACCACCACCACCACCACCACCACCACCACCACCACAAAAAGTTATATTTCTAATTATTGTTCTGTTAGTTTAAGTATTATGTGCCAGTTCTGTAGTGGTATTGATTATCATCCATAAAACAAATAAATCCACCGGGCGAAACATTGCATATGTCGAGAAGGGATCCGATTGCGCCTGATGACTGTGATCCCCTCTTTAAACTATATGGATACATCACTTTTAAAGTTCGCATGTTCTCTTTACAATTCGTTTGCACTGAAATTAATTATCCACAACAATTGGCCGGTAACAGCTATTTTTATCGCGTTGCATTCTGGGTATTAATTAACGGTGAAAGTTACAACTGCAGGGGTTAAATGTCAATGTGAAATATTAGCAATTATTGCGGCCTAGGGCTTGTTTCACTTCCTAGAGAAACGTTTCACTGGACACGCGATTGCACGTCCCATCCAATTCTGTTCAAGTACTAGAAGCCATTTGCAGTGTTGCCTAATATATTTGTGTTGACCGAATGGAAAGCCCTCTTTAATAAGCCATTTTAAGTTAATTTTTTATGTAATATTAGAATAGTACAGTACATTATGCGACGAGCCCATAATGGCAATAATTAAGACACGAGAAATGACATGCACTAAAGAAATAAATACAAGGATTGCAATAGCAAATTAAGCCTTCAGCAAGAAAATAATATTATTTTGTGGAGCAATGAAAGTAAGCCTACGGAAGAGATTAGTGAAATGTTTTGTTTGGAGTGTAGCGATGTATGGAGCGGAAACTTGGCGCTTTGGAAAGAAGACGAGAGAAGAATAGAGGCTTTCGAAATGTGGCGGTGGAACTGAATGGAGGGAATGACTTGGAAGGATGAAGTGAGAAAATAAATGAGGAAGTATTAGGAGAAGAAAAAATTATGCTAAAGAAGGTAAGCAAAAGAAAAATGAATTTGATTGGACACTGCATAAGGGAAGATAGTTTGCATTAGAAGGGACAGTCCAAGGGAAAATCCGAAGAGGAAGTTCCGTTAAGAACTATACAGCCTATTTTCATATATCCTACTTATGTTAATTGCCACTATCAACATACAAAATTTCAGTTTGATTGCTGTAATAGATTCGTAGATATTGAGAACCGACTAAATATTGCGGATGGTCGCCATGCTGGATTTTTATATATGTAGGTCTTAGAGTAATGTACTGTTACATGAAGATTATTCTGTACGTGTACTATTCAAACTTCAATCGCATGATTAGGACACAAGAAGTAACAAGGAGATTTTAAAATTTCGCACAGCTGCCATCTTGTGGTTATGGAAACAATTAAAAAAATACATGCCAGTGGATTAACATTCGTATAAGGATTTACTGTACCAAGTGACACTGCACTCGGATGGTTAAATTACGAGAAACGACCTGGTGAATATTTATACTGCGCGTTGCCGCCATGTTGGATTTGTGATCACCAGGTTATTGAAAGTCCCATAGGTGAACTTATGTTCATACCCCTATGAACATTAAAATTCAGTTTGATTCTGTAATGGATTCGTAGATATTGAGATCCATCTAAATATTTCGGATGGTCGCCATGTTGGATTGTTATATGTATAGGCCATAGAGTCATGTCCCATTAAAGCAGAATTGCGTAGGTTCATTGTTCAAACTTTCACTTGGATCGCATGATTACGACACAAGAAATACAAACTTAATTTTAAAATTCGCACAGCCGCCGTCTTGAGGTTATGTAAACACTTGAACTAAATTAGATACTAGTGCATTACAATGTGTATAAACATTTCCTGTACCATGTTTCATTGCGTTTGGATCATTAAATCGCGAGAAAGGTCTATTTAAAATTTTCAAATTTGCTTGGCCGCCATACTCGTTTTGCAGTCAACCGGTTTTTAAAAGTCTTATAGATGAACTTCCAGTAGTGCCCTTTATCTTGGTACAAAATTTCAGAGTGATACCGCTAATAGTTTCAGAGATATAGAATGCCGGTGAAATATTGCGCAAGCCGCCATCTTGAGGTTATGTAAACAATTCAACGAAGTTGGATGTCGGTGCATTACAATGTGTATAAACATATACTGTACAGAGTTTTATTGCGTTTGGTTGGTTAAATCAAGACAAACGTCTATTTAAAGCCGCAACTTCGCTTGTCTGCCATGTTGGTTTTGTAGTTTTTCAAAAATCGCATAGGTGAACTTCTAGTAGTTCCCTTTATCACCGTAAAATATTCCAGGGTGATATCACTAATAGTTTTGGAGATATTGAATGCTGGTGAAATATTTCGCACAGCCACCATATTGTATTGGTGAGACGTCATAAACTTTGAAAGGCACGGTCGGGGTCGTCCGGAATGGTGCTATGAACTTACCGAATTTCTGTGAAATCGTCCAGCCGTTTAGAAGTTATAAGGGGGACACACACCATCCCACACGCACACACAGACAGACACACGGACAAAAAGTGATCTCATAAGCCTATTTTTTTTTCATAAATGAAAATAGGCAAAAATGAATTTGATTGGACACTACATATGAGGAGATCGTTTGGTGAAAAGTACATTAGAAGGGACAGTCCAAGGGAAAATCCGAATAGGAAGAAGAAAGTTTCAGATGCTGGATAAATCGTATGAGCTGAAGAAACGTGCTGCTGAAGACCGGATAAGGCGGAGAGACCGACCATGAGGAAACCTGCCATCAGGCAGATAAACTGTTGATGATGTTGATGACGATGGGCGAGTTGCATACGACTGTTTATGTTCGACGATAATTCTAACTTTAGTATATGTTCTAACATAAATATTAATAAATATCTGTCAAGATTCCGTCAGTTGAGTTTTGTGAACAGAGTGCATGGGCTGGGTTCCCTGTAAGGACCAAAGAACTTGACAATGGCATGTTTCGAAAGCTTTGAAACATTGCTTATCGTACAATAGGGATATCCTGAAGTAGCACCAACAGATAGCGCACAGGTATTATGTGGGATCATTTTGTTATTTAGTTCAAATAACATTTGTAAATAACACACAAACGCTTTAAAATTAAAATCTATCGTATTTTCAACATGTTATTCTTCAAATTCGATGCGTGTATAATGTCAACGGATGTCAATGGAGTCCCACATAGAACAGTCATGACATCTGGCGGAAAAAATTCGCATAAAAACAGAGCGCTGGGTTATTGATTTCCGAGGATCAAACATCTTCACTATATCATAATATGTTTCTTAAGCTTTGAAATATAAAGATGGATAGTTAGTATCAATAGCAGCATTCACTAGAAGCAATGCCCTGTGTACAAATTGGTGTTCGAGAGATAAAGGTTCAGTGCTATTTCTTTTTCTATATTCCGCAGTTTATTTATGGCAATACTGTATTTTGGCCGGTGCACTTTCCATGTCAGTAATTTATAACAAGGTGCTCAGTAATAAAACATGGAGCCTACTTTCACCTAACTGCATGGGCATAGTTATAACTCTTTGTCCTTTTCAAGGAGTATGATTATTGAATGTTGGTTGTAGTAGCTTGTGGAAATACAACATACTACGCTATACACAGATTGATTGAATCCTCACCTGAATTATAAATACACACACTAATACAGCCATCACAATAACACAGGTTATCAGACGAAATTCAACACTCACCCAAGTACACGGGGCTAAATGACCATGATGTCCAAGCCTCTCAAATAAAACAAGATCAACAGAATTCTACCCAAATCCTTCCTCGTATAAAAGTACATACACAGGTACAGACATCACATTGACACAGGTTATCAGACAACTTCTACACACACCTAAGTACACGGGGCTACATGACCAGTATGCCGCAAAGCACCTAAACAATCAATCCAATCAACAACAACAGACTCTACCGCGGATCAAGGACATCGATTTTAATCTCTGTAGTCGAGTGATGAAATGTGTGGTGTTATAAGTATATATATATAATAATTTTGATTGCAAGTACACACTATATGTCCTTAACATTATAACGTGTGAGTAGTTACAAATCAATAAATTCAAAAGAGAAACAAATAAACGAAATTAAACCTGCTTGGATTTGAACCACGTACCTAGAGATTGGGAGCATAGAAAGCTAACCCGCTGCTACACATGACCGATACTAATGTTATGTTAACAACTGCTTAAGTATAACTTTATAGCGTAGTTTGTCTTGAAATGAACGATTTCAACAGCGTTTTCTGCCGTTTTAGGTAGATTTCATTAGAAAGCTAACTATTGCAATGGGTACCATGTTTCGACTTCCGGAAAATTTCGACATTTCTTCGCGTTTCACATCCCATATACCCCAAAACCAACATCAGTTTAAAAGTTTATATATATATATATATGTGTTGAACCCATATGATATCATCTGATATAATAAAGATTCATATTTTTTATTTATTATATTTGAAAGAGGGTATTCATACAAGCAGTAGGGGATTCAAGTTGAGGAAAAATGTTGCAACTATTGGGAGTTAGACGATGCGACCAGTATATTTAAACCAAGCTTTTGAGACAAGGAAAAGTGTGCCATAATTCCTGGAACTGATGAGGTCAACGTCCAATATGCGTGGCTTCAGTTAGCAGGCCATGAGACGGTTGATACCGATTTACGCGAGCAGGAGTAGGGGAACCTGGATGTGACAAGAAGAAGATGCTTGTACGTCATAATTGGGGAGGAGTCTCTAGGTCAAACTCTCCGAGATGAATTTGAATCGACGAATGAAGCAAGGCACGCTTCAGGCCCGCGTACCTTTGATTTGGCGCAAAAATGGATATTAATAAATCCCATGATCATTTACGACTCCGCCGAACAGATTCTTAACCTGTTCAATAAGAGAAGCTCAATGAAATTAATCGCAAGTCCGTAACTTAAAAACTCCAAATTATTTTTAAAATTCGTCCCCACTACTGTCAATTTGCTGTGTTCTGTATAAATTAGCCGAGCTGATGGTTGAACTGACTTTATTTCGATATGTCATGGGCGACACTTGTGTAGACTTTATTTCGATGTGTCGTGGGCGACACTTGTTTAGACTTTATTTTGTGGTGTCGTGAGTGACACCTATGTATAATTTGCGTGTGAATGGTAGAAGCTATCAGGCTTATAAATATTTAGGGAAAGTTTTCTTCAAAAAAATAAATTGCCCAGGACATTGAGTGGATATTATCAGCTCATTTAGCAATTTTAGTAGTCAATTGTAGTACTGTGAAATAACTGAACATTTATATCCAAAGAAGATCAAGATGTCTGGAACGAAGCCAAGAGTCGGAAGGATGAACGTGGACACACCATCGACGATGACGATTTCCGGCCTGAAATACTGCTGGGTCATGTGTGGCGATGTGAGCTGAGGTGTTTTGGCGAAGGGATAAGTACAACATATTGATTATTCAATTTTAGTCGTAGTTAGATCGGCTGGGGAAATGTAAATATTTTCTTGTATTTTTTCTTTATTGTAGTTTGATTCTTATTCGTGTACCGACACTTGATCGTAATGTCGTGCGTGACTATTTTATTGTTCTGGTTTAGATGATTGAAATGTAACTTGTATTGTACAATGCGTGTACTGTGTATTGTTCATATCGCTTGAGCGGAACTTATGGTCTGAGCGATAAATGGTGCTGTGTATTTTAAACATTAACAATAAAACTAGAAATTTGAGGGGTAACATTTAACCTTGTGTTTGATAAACAGGCGTTTTTATTGTGATTTACCTAGCGCAATTTTATTTGCAGGGAACCATAGTTCTCTTAGTAAAATGTAAAACTAATGAAGTAATGACTTTATTTGATCTTGGGGAAAGCGGTTTAAGTCTTTCCATGGGATCTTAAATCTGGACGTATTTCAGGTGGAGAGATGAGAGATGAAGTCATTACCCAGTTGTGCGTTATATTGGTTATGTGTGATATTGTGTGTCTACATGCGCGGGGAACATCGTGGTAATCAGCACACGATTCCTGTCTGCAGCAATACATAATTAACGGTGGTATGAACTCCGAGGAGGCTACTGACCGAGTCGTCGTGTCTTAATTCCTGAGAGAATTATTGGGACCAAAAATAGGTATTTTATACACACATGTTTTTATGGAAATACAAGGTACTTCTAGGTTCGAGAGCTGCCGTGATCAAGCTTCCGATCTTATTATGCAACGCACCGGGTAAATGAAATTTGGCTTCAAGAGGGACGGACAGATTTAAGTTAACACTAATTAGGTTTGAGGCCGGGGTACCGCGTCCTCTTCTCTTAAAGTGAGATGAGCCTGTATTCTATATCTGGATTTAAAGGGGAGATTGCCATACTCAGACCATAGTTTTCATGCATTAAGTTGAATTAATATTTGTTTGTGTGTTATAATTAAATGCCATTGGGCATAGTGTTGTTTCTTGTTTTGTTTTTCTTTATATAACCCATTTTGGATTGTTGTGGTCATTGTAATTAATAGAATGACGTTCGGTCATGTCCTCGTGTATTTCGTTGCAGTCACGTACGCTTGTGTTGATTTTACCAAGACCTGTTTGGGCAATTAGACGTGTTTTGGCACGTTGTCAAGATCTCGTTCGGAGATCTATTTTGTATTATATAAGAGTATTGGGTGTCGGATATTCTTAAGTGCCTTGTTGTGTGTTCCCTAAGCTAATCTAATTTATGCTGAATTACGTATTAGTTGCTTGACGGGAAACCAGATGGTAACGGCTCACGTAACCGTACTTATTTCCTTCATATAGTCAAAACATCGTCACGCGTATTGATATGAAGTAGACGTAGTATTTCAAACCTCTTTTTATTAATAATCTCTCTTGAGATATTTATTTTAAATGGTAAACAGTGGATATTTGAATGCCACTTGATTGATGCAGACACAACTTAGGATTTGCAGTTGTGATCCATTTAGAAGTGTGGGGGTAAATTCGAGATGTTGTTTTTTTATTGCTGTTATTTTTGGTTATTAAACTTGTTATTTAGTATACTGGCTTATCTCCTTTGTTTAATTAATCTATTTGCCCTATGTATCCTTGTAATCTATGAGAAGCAAAATTTAACTGCACGGCTATCATGGACCGAAACATTACCCGAAATTGAGTCTCGATACGCTTCTTTTTACAAGGGTTCAATATGTACATAATGAACCCTTATGATATCATCTGATATAATAATGATTCATATTTTTCATTTATTATATTTGAAAGATGGTATTCATACAAGCAGTAGTGGATTCGAGTTGAGGAAAAATGTTGCAACTATTGGGAGTTAGACGATGAGACAAGTATATTTAAACCAAGTTTTTGAGACAAGGAAAAGTGTGCCTTAATTCCTGGAACTGATGAGGTCAACGTCCAATATGCGTGGCTTCAGTCAACACCACCTAGATAACAGGCCTTTGCATTCAAACAAGATGGCGGGCACTGTAGGCAGAGCTGCTGGAGCTCGCCGCAGGCCATGACCCATATGATCGGTTCCTTCCAACTGATACATCGTAGTCGGCAGCATTTTTAGGCTATTATGATGACTTCATCTTTCTTACCTTTACTTACGTAACAAATATACTAGGCCTACTGAATAAGCTTCTTCTCATCCTTCACCTGAAAATGAAACCTCACGGGAAACTAGGTACCGTACCGTAGGAAAAAATGAACATACACTATTTTAATGTTTCTGGATCAATTTTATGTCAACAGTTCACTGGCCACAAAACATAGCGCTAAATTAACAGCAGTAAAATATACGCATTTGATACAGTTATGTTCAATATTTACATAAGATCAGGTTTTTAGCTAGATATCTGGACTTCACATATAAACAACTGTGTCTTCTTCACGAAAACTTCCGGGTACACATTTCATCATTTAAATTATAGATTTACTATTATGATGACGCCATCAGCCAGTGTCAGGGGCGTATATACAATTTTATTTCGGGGGGGGGGGGACTGGCTATCCTGGAAAATTGTGAGTATTTTCAGGGGATTGTCACCGCAAAATCCCAGAAATATCAACCAATAACTTAGAGCATATAACGTTGTGTAATTATTTTAGATAAGATTCAAAGTTTATATAGCCTACAATTACTAGCAATACAAAAAAAAGTAAAATACAACACAACCCACAAATAAAATATTATACTTAATGAATTTTCCATTATGATCTATGGAGTATGAATGGCAAATGTCTAAATATTTGTCAATTTACTAAGCAGAAAGGTAAACAGTGTTTTTTTTACAAGTTGATAATTTATTTCTCAAATGTACCGTACTGTGGAATTCACAGTTTTGCCTCACAAGTCTGAGAGTACCCCGTTCCAGCCCTCGGACTAGAATTAAAATTTCTTGGGGGAGCCGGGAATCGAATTTGGACATCCGGGGCGGCAGCCAAGAATGCTAGCTACTACACCACGAGTTAATCTAATTTCAATCTTAATATTGTTTATAACAGCCAATAAGTTAAGATTAGAGTACAACCGAAATTACAATTACTTTATGCTCTTACCAAAGCAACAGTTTCTTAATTTGATTGGCTTTTTTCTAGTAATTTATTGCACAACATACCTGTCACCTACAAATATGAGGTGTATATTTTATTATTATCATTTATATCCAGAGCATCCTAAATATTTACATACACTGTGAGTGGAAGCAAAGTTGAGCATAAAATACCCTTAACACAGCAATGTCTCTCCTAGTTTAAAATATATAGTAGGCTATTCACATAAACACACAATGTCACATCAGATCCTTTTCACTCAGGCTATTAATCTATGTCAAAACTAGTCATCTAAGTGTATTTATTACTCTCATGTAAATTTCTTTCAAGAGTAGAGAAACACCCATTACAATTGGATACAATCATGTTGACCGACTGAAAAGCATTAAATTTTGATCCAATAGCTGTTGAAGCACAATGACTACACTACTAAACGAAATATTTTTATATGTGAGGTATGACTTTCTAAACCATAACAAAAGGCACTCATTTGAGCTTGAAGATATTTGAAATGTCATTGGACACATGGGGGGAGAGGCCGACAATCCTGTATAAGTTTTAGAGACAATGAAACTTTAACACAGTGGATGGCTTTCTAATATATTGAGGCTGTAAGGCTACAAAGGGCGGAGAAATGCAACAGACAGGGTGAGAGGAGGAGAGACTGTTCATAATAGGCTATTTCAAGACTTTCAGGATAACATTCTAATATTTGGTGCCACAAAAATGGTGTCCATACAACTTGAACTTTTCGAAGTCATTTTTCAATGTTGCGCTCATAATCTAATGAATTAATTGCATTTTAGTTGCTCCACATGTTAATTGGCCCAATTAAATTGGTCGGGGAGTAAAACGTAGGACTATCGACTCACAACTTTCTGTCAATGTGGAAAAATTATTTGGATTAATTATACACTTAAGTGCTTAATTAATCCAAGTATTTTTAGAGGTCCTGTACGCAAGTGTGAATTGAAAAGTTTTACTCCTCGCCCAATTTAATTGGGTACAGAGGGACACTGGGACTGAGTTTTTGTCAGAAATTGCAAAAATATTGATTTTTTTATTCTTTGATATAATTATGCCCCTGACTCCAGCGGACAATTTAGTGAAAGTCTTTTCCAAATTCCGCCATATTTAAAGGCCCAGCGAATTCTTGAAATGTCTAGTGCATGGTATCTAAACGCCTCCTATTCATGGACTTTCATTGATGCGAGTATTTCTGTACTTAATTTCCTAATAAGGAGCTCAGAAAAGCAAGAAAGAGGGTGTTGACATATGGTGCTGGGCAGTTTTAGCTGACAAGGTAAGCTGATAACTAAAAAAATATGCATGGGTTTATAAAAGTGCATTTTTCTGAGCTTCCCATTTTTTGGAACAAAATTCGCCCCATATGCATCAGACTTGTGGCTATAATGTAGCAAATTTTTATATATAGTCTATATTAATGCATCCATAAGCACAGTGATTAGTTTTACTGTAGTATTCATAGTTTTGCCATTAAAAATATTTTAATTTTCAATTAATGGGAAAAATAAATTGTGAAATACTGTATGTTAATTTATATCTCAACAAATATTCATATGAACTTAAAACCAATCACTAGAATTGCTTCCATACTAAATATCTATATGGGAAAGTCATGATAAATGACCTACCTCTATCTGTTTAACGCAAGGACTATTTTCAAAATTTGCATATTTTTCATATTAAAATAATCATATCTCCTAAACGGTTAGAGATAGAAAAGTGTAAATCAGTAGTCTAGTGTATATTACTATTAGAACATTACTATTGGAACATTAAAACAATATCCATTGATAATTACCTAAAATTGAAAGCCTATCACCAAAGAATATGCATGTTTTTATAAAAGTCCATTTATCGCGGCTTCCCATTTTTTGATACAACATTTGGTCCTTGCGCATTAGATTTGCTGCTATAATAATGCAAATTTGTATTCATATTCTATATTAATGCATCCATAAGTTCAGTGATTAGTTTTACTGTAGTATTCATAGTTTTGCCATTAAACATATTTTAATTTTCAAATAATAGGCAATTAATGTTAATTTATATCTCAACAAATATTAATATGAACTTAAAACCAATCACTAGGATTGCTTCCATACTAAATATCTATATGGGAAAGTCATGATAAATGACCTACCTCTATCCGTTTAACGCAAGGACCATTTTAAAAATTTGCATATTTTTCATATTAAAATAATCATATCTCCTAAACGGTTAGAGATAGAAAAGTGTAAATCAGAAGTCTTGTGTATATTACTATTAGAGTGCTGTGTGTAACATTATAACAATATCCATTGATAATTACCTAAAATTGAAAGCTGATAACCAAAAAATATGCATGTTTTTTATAAAAGTCCATTTATCGTGGCTTCCCATTTTTTGATACAACATTTGGTCCTTGTGCATTAGATTTGCTGCTATAATATTGCAAATTTGTATTCATATTCTATATTAATGCATCCATAAGTTCAGTGATTAGTTTTACTGTAGTATTCTTAGGTTTGCCATTAAAAATATTTTAATTTTAAATAATAGGCAATTAATGGAATAAAAAAAATTTTGAAATGAGTTAATTTATATCTCAACACATATTCATATGAACTCAAAACCAATAACTAGGATTGCTTTCATACTAAATATCTATATGGGAAAGTCATGATAAATGAGCTACCTCTATCTGTTTAACGCACGGACCATTTTCAAAATTTGCATAATTTCTATATAAAAATAATCATATCTCCTAAACGGTTAGGGATCGAAAAGTGTAAATCGGTAGCATAGTGTATATTAGTATTTGAGTGATGTGTGTAAAATTAGAATAATATCCATTGATAATTACAGAAATATGAAAACTCAGACCCAGTGTCCCTTAACATGAAGACCGACTGAAACTAAATTCACTTATTAGACTAAAAAACAATAAAATTGATTTCAAATTTCATAAGCTGTCAAGATTGTCTGTTGACATACTTGCTGAATGGATATATTTATGGTGTGAATAGAGGAGTAGCTGAATCTAATAAGAGTATATAATTAAACAGTTGCATCTTCTCATCGGAAATAAGTATGACAACCTGAAATTCGACAAACATGATCCAAATATTTACTTGTGCCATCTCTTGATGATTGTAGTGTTTTTGTGTCTGTCGCACAGGCTAGAGCAAAATGTGGCTTTTCACTAATGTCTCATCTCATTCATGATTGCGATTATGTGGAAGCTACCAAGGTATGGCTGGTGCCATGTACTGAGTCAGTACATCAGTACTGACACAGTACATCAGTACTGACACTAACTGTACTCAAGTTGTACAGAGGAACCTTGCCTAGTATGTCTCATCGTGGTGCTGCTTTGTGGGTTTCTATTAGCATAACGTACAGTGGTGCTTGTTGAGGATCCAACCAGCCTTTGGGCTGACTATTAACAGAGAGATCAAAATATACATCTGCCATAAAATCAGATTTGACACATAAATGGCTGGTATTCAAAAGCCATTTTCAAGTTGGGTTTTGTATTACTACCAGAAACAATGTGGCATATAGAAATATTCTAAAAGCCTAGCGGGTGGATCACAGTTATGTAGCTGGAGGGTCTATCTATTTTTGGTACGGTGATTTTGGAAAAACAGGCGCTCCAGTTTTATTGGGCGATTGTTAATTTCAGGCACAGTAGCAAAAAGTGAAAAACAAAGTACCTTGGAAGACAGATACGGTAGCTGGGGAACCACAATGTGCTATATTGGATTCATTTAAAGGCCAACTGCAATGATCACATTTAAAATACTGGAGTAGAGGAATATTGAAAATGATTTTGAACACAACAGAGGGACTGAAGTGGGGTACTGATTCTTGTTGACAATGCATATTATAAAATTAGGCAAACTTTTGTAAAAATGTGATTTGTAATTATAACAGTGACAGGATGCACCTTTTGTCATTAAATATAATATAACATATTTTATAATTAGGCTACTAGGCAGGCATGAATTCACTCCTCAGATCAAACATGACAACTGAAAAACTCTGGATGAAATAGGTATTATACTAGAAAATATTTACAAATATCACAGGAGAAGATTGAATTTTAGGTACGGTAGTTATTGTTGTTTTAAGGGGCAGAATTACGAGGTCGTTGCATTTTATTTGAATGTCTTTTCGATCATACATCCAATAGATGGCTGATGACATCACATTGTTGACAGCAACATCTCGATCAGCTGACTGCAGGGAACTGCGGTGGTTTGGAACACTGAAATACTACACGTGACGATAGAATTGGGCTATTTAAAGTGAGCTCTAATCATTACTAACAAAGGGAGGATACGATGCATGGGTCACTGATTCAATTTGATAGACGAGATGGAACAGCACAGGTTTAAGTCTTGGCACTTTTGATGGGAGTGTAATCTCTTGGCCATCTTCACAATTGAATACAGTATTCTGTCGAATGTCTTGAGCATTAAAATGCAGTTCACAAACCTGCAATTTGCAAAAGAATCATACTGAGTAACATTCATTGAAGTAAAGTGTATAGGCCTACCGATAATTAATCTTACATTCTGAGCTACATCGCCACATTGGGCTCTTTGGGTCCTAGTGAGATAACTGCTGCACTTTCCAAGTGATCTAGGAATGTATTTATTATTACTCAATGAATTGTGAAATATCTTAGTGATATGGTTCATGATAACTGACCAAATTTCTTAAAATTCAGCAGATAATTCCATAAAAAGTTGTATATTGGACAAGAAAATGTTATGAATATGCAAAGAATACAGCTTATCATCGAAGTAACCTACACACCTGGGTATATTTAGGGAAATAGTAGTGATTTCTGGCATGTATAGAGTAGCCTATATTTAAAAATATCAATTACCAACCAAGGTATAAATACGGTACTGTAAATCATTGAGTACCATAGGCTAAATTTTTTTCTAGGCCTACTCTTTCGTCTCGAGTACCGTACTATAAGGTACCGGTATCAGAAGATTAGTTTTAGAACAAACTATTGAGCTACAGGTCTACTTATATTTTATATCTTGCTTTTAAACAATTACCTTCAATGGGGAATTTCCTATTAAAACATCTCCGCTGGGAGCAATAAAGGGGTTAGGTACCTACTTAATCAGGAATCTGAGCAATTTGTGGTGCATATTAAATGACTTTCCAGTGAGGCCAGACTCAATTATATAAATCATTAGCTTTGAACACCGATTCTCAATATGCATGCATTAAAAATGAATCTATAATTATCACACTAAAACATTTTCAGTATTTGATCACAACATGTTTAATTCACCCATGCACAACAAACTTGCCTCGCATGTTGGGAGATTCGTTTATTAATTATTTAATTAGGAAACACCGTTCATTATTATTATTTGAAACTTAGCCTAAATGCAAAGTATTGCTCCAACTCTAACCTTAAAATGACTAGGCTTGGTCACTTACGTGTTGCTTGCAAGGCAATGAAATAGTTCTTAGAACTATTTATAGCAGCCTAGGTAATTCTTTACATTATTAAGATTACCGGTATATCGGCTATTTATGTGGTACGGTAGGCTAACACTGCTTAGATAATTAAAATACGTGTACCGTATTGGTAGCCTACTTACCACACAATGTTTCGTTAATAGCTGATATCCAAAGTTTCTTCAAATTCTCTTCTTCGGGGAACTTAAACACTCGAACTTTATTCTCATGATCATAATTCCCCCTGCATTTCAGAACACAACACTTGTAAACCATATTTTACAGCAAAAAAATGAAAAAATCGCACAAAAACAACAACAAATGTACGATCACAAACTTCTGCCTTCGGTATCCGCCATCTTGCTTATTTTCAATTCAGTGCAAAGGCCTGTATATAGGTGGTGTTGCTTCAGTTAGCAGGCCATGAGACGGTTGCTACCGATTTACGCGAGCAGGAGTAGGGGAACCTGGATGTGACAGGAAGAAGATGCTTGTACGTCATAATTGGGGAGGAGTCTCTAGGTCAAACTCTCCAAGATGAATTTGAATCGACGAATGAAGCAAGGCACGCTTCAGGCCCGCGAAAAACTAGCGTACCTTTGATTTGGCGCAAAAATGAATATTAATAAATCCCATGATCATTTACGACTCCGCCGAACAGATTCTTAACCTGTTCAATAAGAGAAGCTCAATAAAATTAGTCGTAAGTCCGTAACTTAAAAACTCCAAATTATTTTTAAAATTCGTCCCCACTATTGTCAATTTGCTGTGTTCTGTATAAATTAGCCGAGCTGATGGTTGAACTGACTTTATTTCGATGTGTCAGGGGCGACACTTGTGTAGACTTTATTTCGATGTGTCGTGGGCGACACTTGTTTAGACTTCATTTTGTGGTGTCGTGAGTGACACCTGTGTATAATTTGCGCGTGAATGGTAGAAGCTATCAGGCTTATAAATATTTAGGGAAAGTTTTCTTAAAAAATAAATTGCTCAGGACATTGAGTGGATATTATCAGTTCATTTAGCAATTTTAGTAGTCAATTGTAGTACTGTGAAATAACTGAACATTTATACCCTAAGAAGATCAAGATGACTGGAACGAGGCCAACAGTCGGAAGGATGAACGTGGACACACCATTGACGATGATGATTTCCGGCCTGAAAAACTGCTGGGTCATGTGTGGCGATGTGAGCTGAGGTGTTTTGGCGAAGGGATAAGTACAACATATTGATTATTCAATTTTAGTCGTAGTTAGATCGGCTGGGGAAATGTAAATATTTTCTTGTATTTTTTCTTTATTGTAGTTTGATTCTTATTCGTGTACCGACACTTGATCGTAATGTCGTGCGTGACTATTTTATTGTTCTGGTTTAGATGATTTAAATGTAACTTGTATTGTACAATGCGTGTACAGTGTATTGTTCATATCGCTTGAGCGGAACTTATGGTCTGAGCGATAAATGGTGCTGTGTATATTAAACATTAACAATAAAACTGGAAATTTGAGGGGTAACATTTAACCTTGTGTTTGATAAACAGGCGTTTTTATTGTGATTTACCTAGCGCAATTTTATTTGCAGGGAACCATAGTTCTCTTAGTAAAATGTAAATCTAATGAAGTAATGACTTTATTTGATCTTGGGGAAAGCGGTTTAAGTCTTTCCATGGGATCTTAAATCTGGACGTATTTCAGGTGGAGAGATGAGAGATGAAGTCATTACCCAGTTGTGCGTTATATTGGTTATGTGTGATATTGTGTGTCTACATGCGCGGGGAACATCGTGGTAATCAGCACACGATTCCTGTCTGCAGCAATACATAATTAACGGTGGTATGAACTCCGAGGAGGCTACTGACCGAGTCGTCGTGTCTTAATTCCTGAGAGAATTATTGGGACCAAAAATAGGTATTTTATACACACATGTTTTTATGGAAATACAAGGTACTTCTAGGTTCGAGAGCTGCCGTGATCAAGCCTTCGATCTTATTATGCAACGCACCGGGTAAATGAAATTTGGCTTCAAGAGGGACGGACAGATTTAAGTTAACACTAATTAGGTTTGAGGCCGGGGTACCGCGTCCTCTTCTCTTAAAGTGAGATGAGCCTGTATTCTATATCTGGATTTAAAGGGGAGATTGCCATACTCAGACCATAGTTTTCATGCATTAAGTTGAATTAATATTTGTTTGTGTGTTATAATTAAATTCCATTGGGCATAGTGTTGTTTCTTGTTTTGTTTTTCTTAATATAATCCATTTTGGATTGTTGTGGTCATTGTAATTAATAGAATGACGTTCGGTCATGTCCTCGTGTATTTTGTTGTTTTCACGTACGTTTGTGTTGATTTTACCAAGACCGTTTGGGCAATTAGACGTGTTTTGGCACGTTATCAAGATCTCGTTCCGAGATCTATTTTGTATTATATAAGAGTATTGGGTGTCGGATATTCTTAAGTGCCTTGTTGAGTGTTCCCTAAACTAATCTTATTTATGCAGAATCACGGATTCGTTTCTTGACGGGAAACCAGATGGCAACGGATCACGTAACTGTACTTGTTTCCATCATATAGTCAAAACATCGTCACGCGTATTGATATGAAGTAGACGTAGTATTTCAAACCTCTTTTTATTAATAATCTCTCCTGAGATATTTATTATAAATGGTGAACTGTGGATATTAAAATGCCACTTGATTGATGCAGACACAACTTAGGATTTGCAGTTGTGACCTATTTAGAAGGGTGGGAGTTAATTCGAGATGTTGTTTATTTATTGTTGTTATTTTTGGTTATTAAACTTGTTATTTAGTACACTGATTTACCTCCTTTCTTTAATTATTGTATTTGCCCTATGTATCCTTGTAATCTATGAGAAGCAAAATTTAACTGCGCGGCTATCATGTACCGAAACATTACCCGAAATTCAGTCCCGATACGCTTCTTTTTACGAGGGTTCAATATATCACCTTCTTGTGGACACGATAACTACCGCAATTTTGCACCAATCACTTTGAATTAGGTAGATTTCATTAGAAAGCTAACTATTGCAATGGGTCCCATGTTTCGACTTCCGGAAAATTTCGACATATCTTCGCGTTTCACATCCCCCAGACCCCATAACCACCGTTAGTTCAAAAGTTTATATATAATTTATGTATGTATATATATATGTATATCAGTTTCTTGTGGACACGATAACTGCCGTAATTTTGCACCCATCACTTTGAATTTTTTTACCGAATATGTATACCTATAAAATCTCGGTCGAGTTCGTTACTGGGCTAAATCGGTCGAAGAAGGTGAAAATGGGGGGCTTTTTTCGAAAAAGTGAAATATTGCTATAACTCTCTTAATATGTGAAATATCGAATCCGTTCAAAGTTCACACTATGTGTTGGATAAAGCCCAAAAATTTATGTTTGAAGAGTTTTTTATAGCACCAACCATTGGCCAAAGGGGTGGGAATAAGTGGGTTTTTCGGGAAACATTAATCATAACTCTCTTAATAGGCACAATATCAAAACCGTACAAAATGGACAATATTCCCCTAATAATTACCTAAAACTTTTGTCTGAAAGAATTTTTGATATGACCCACCATTACGCCAAGGGATGAGAAAAATGATTTCGGAATTATAAGAAATGCCAAGAGCTATCAGTGGTTGCCATGGCAACACTACTAAATTGATGACGGATGAGCCATCGGACGTTGCCATGACAACGCACTTGCTCGATATCAGATTCAGATTTCCATCTGACTAAGTGTGAAGCGTCTTCGGTGACGTAACTGGTAGCATGCTGAACTTCTATGCCCAAGGGCGCGGGTTCAAAGCCGGCCGAGGTCGTCGGATTTTCTAAGAGCGCTAAAAATCCCTCAGTACGCTTTCCTTTGGATGGGAAGTTCCAACGTTCGTTGCAAGTTGCTGGTTGCGGTGGCATCTAGTAGCCAAGTTCACAGCTAGGTGTCGTTGACGGTAGTATCTGGTAGCAAGATTAGGAACTACTGCTTGAAATTGACCGTCTGCAGTCCTTACCTGAATTACAGACTAATACAGCCATCACAATTCACACCGTTTATCAGACAGATTCTACACTCACCCAAAGTACACGGGGTTACATGACCGCGTTGTCGCAGCCCCTAAACTGAGGAATCAACCGAAATCTCTGCGGGAAATATAATTTTGCGTGAAGAAGTAACAGACCGTTACATAGTTACACATCAGTGTCGAAACCTTGCATAAGGACAGTGTGGCCACAAGTATAAAAATGGACCCCAAATGACAAGAAGGTTACCGTCCCCATAAGACAATAAAATGTTTAAAATATGCATAAAATGACGAAAAACAAATTTAATTAAGCTCGAATTATAAAATACTTTCTCGCAATAAATGAGGTCTGATCCTTCTATGAAAACCTGCATATTCTGCCTATTTTCGCCTATCCCCAATTTTGTCCGGTGAAATCTACCTCCGCCTTCCGGCATGCCGAGAGAACTTTTTTTTACATAACATGTATCCCTATAAAATCTCGATCGAGTTCCTTAATGGGCACAATCGGTCGAAGGGGGTGAAATTTTTTTTTTTTTCGGTAAAGTGAAATATTGCTATAACTCCCTTAATATTCGAAATATCGAATCCATTCAAAGTTCATACTATGTGTCGAATGAAAATGAAAATCCACAGCCTGCTTCCAGTCTCCGACCGGGTAGGAATGGAATGAATGGAGCCCCCATCTAGCGGCGAGGAAATGAACTGTGCCGGCTGCTGAGGCCTGACACACTCCTCTGGGGCAATGATTAAATGAATGACAGATGAAATGAAATGATAGTGGAGAGTGTTGCTGGAATGAAATTTTTGACAGGGAAAACCGGAATACCCGGAGAAAAACCTGTCTGCCTCCGTTCTGTCCAGCACAGATCTCACATGGAGTGACCGGGATTTGAACCACGGACCCAGCGGTGAGAGGCCGGCGTGCTGCCGCCTAAGCCACGGAGGCTTACTATGTGTCGAATAAGGACCAAAAATATATGTTTGAAAAGTTTCTTGATAGCACCAACCATTGACCAAAGGGATGGGAAAAACTGTTTTTTTTTCGGGAAACATTAATCATATCTCTCTTAATAGGCACAATATCAAAACCGTACAATATGGACAATATTCCCTTAATAATTACCTAAAACTTTTGTCTGAAGGAATTTTTGATATGACCCACCATTACGCCAAGGGATGACCAAAATTATTTCGGAATTAGAAGAAAATGCCAAGAGCCATCAGAGGTTACCATGACAACGCCTCTAAATTGATGAGGGATGAGCTATCAGAGGTTGGCATGACAACGCCACTGCACGAGATCACATTCAGTTCTCTGTCTGACTCTGTGGGAAGCGGCTTCGGTGACGTAACCGGTAGCATACTGAATTTCTATGCCCTAGTTCGCGGGTTCAAAGCCAGCCAAAGTCGTCGGATTTTCTAAGAGCGCTTAGAATCCGTCAGCATGCTTTCCTTAGTAGGGGAAGTCCCAACGTTCGTTGCGAGTTGATGGTTGTGGTGGCATCTAGTTGCCAAGTTCACAGCTAGGTGTCGTTGACGGTAGTATTTGGTACCAAAATTGGGACCTACTACTTGAAATTGACCGTCTGCAGTCCTTACCTGAATTACAGACTAATTCAGCCATCACAATTAATAAAATGTTAAAAATATGCATAGAAAGACGAAAACAAAGTTAATTAAGCCCCAAAAGTAAAATACTTTCGGGCAATAAATGAGGTCTGATCCTTCTACGAAAATCTGCATATTTTGCCACTATAGCCTATCCTCTAGTTTGCCCGGTGAAATCTACCTCTGCCTTCCGGCGTGCCGAGAGGAATTTTTAGCCTACTTTTCACATTTTGCAAAAATGAGGAAAAAGTAGTCTTATGAGATCTATCCGGGAAAATGTCTGTCTGTCTATCTGTCTGTCAGTCTGTCAGTCTGTCTGTCTGTCTGTGTATCCCCCCCTACCAACTCCTAAACGGCTGGAGCAATCGAAACCAAATTTGGTATGAGTAAAGATCTATACCGGGATATCTCAACGTCATACTTGAAAACGATGTCAGTGCTACCAACTTCTGAAAAATCGCAATTGAAATTTCAGCTCCTGGTTGTATATTGTTTTATCCCCCTGTTAGGGGTGGGATAAACAGGGTAGTGTAGATGTATTAATTTAATGGATGTTTCCGAAAAAGGGTAGTTTCCCGTGATTGTGGAGACTACCAGTGTAGTGTGTTGGTGTGAGTACGTGATCTATTGGGGGCGTCCCTACAGGATGCGTTTACCTGCTAGGGGATGAATGTCTAAGGTGAGCTAATAACCTAGCCTGCCAATGAAGTAGAGCGAGCGTTTTAGCGAGCTCACGTGCAGAGTCGGCAACTTGACACTCTGCAGTCGGGCCACTTGCTCGAGTACAATAGAGACTAAGGTCAGGTTGGGCGTAAGGATGTAAAACAGGGTGTAAGGAGTAATAAATGTGTGTGTTTACTGACCAAGTATTTATTGGCCAGTAGCTGTGATGTACTGTCCCTTTCAGGTGCTGGACAGGTATAAAGTAGAGTACAAGATGTAAAATTCAAAAGTGTTCAGGGTAGGTGTTACAATGATAAGGAATCTGAGCACACGGCTAGTTCTCACCTGGTGAAGAGCTGGAACGGACCTCGGAGAAGCAGGGCCGCTGGCCACGAACAGATAATGGGGCTCTTCTGGGTCTAGCTTTTAAGGCCTTCCCCCACTGCTCGGTCAGCGTTTCCTCACCGTTGCTGCTCCAGTTAGTGTGTTTATGTGTGTATTATGTAAGCGTGGCTGTCAGCAGTATTGCTGGGCCTGCTTGTGTTGAAGAAGTATGTGAGGCTTATGGCATGCCTTTGAGGGTGGTTTCGATGAATGATGGAGGGGTGGGTTTTAGGGGTACTGCCCCTGGGCCGTAGAATATCTAGGAATATATACATGGGAACTATTCTAAAAATGGCACATACATAGATAATACTATTTCAGTTTAATTTTCATGAGGCCATACATGACAGTGTTGCCAAAATGATTCTATGCCTACTGATAGGTCCAATGTTTAAATGCATATAACTCCTACACTATCAATTGGATTTCAACCAAATTTCGTATGTGCTATGTGTATATAACCTGATATGACTGAGCGTATTCTTAGGAGCCACCAGGGCTGCCATTTGTCAATAAATGCACTTTCTATTTTTTATCCAAATACCAATATATCAGAAAGTATGCGAGCCAACATCCTTAACGTTCGCACGCGTATAGTACCTAGATTTGGAGCAACTAATGTATGTCAGTGCTACCAATATGATTCTAAGCCTGCTGATGGGACCAATTCTTAAATACATGTAACTTCTATACTATCAATTTCGTATGTGTTATGTGTACCATCACATATATGACTATGCGTATTGCTAAGAGCAATCAGGGCTGCCAAATGTTAATAAATGTTGTTTATATTTTTACCGTAATATCAATATAGGCTATCAGAAAGTATGCAAGCCAACAGCTCTAAACTTTCCGCACGTATAGTACCTGCCATTCTAGATTAATTTGGAGCAACTAATGTATGTCAGTGCTACCAACATGATTCTAAGCCTGCTGATAGGTCCAAATTTAAAATACCAGTAACTTCTCTACTAACAAATGTATTCATCCAAAATTTGCACAACAATAGATGATAATATCTCAAATTATTTCTGATCAACACATGCATGACATTGTTGCCAACATGATTTTACGCACGCTGATGAGTCCAATGTTTAACTGCATGTAACGTCCATGCTATCCATTGGATTTCAACCAAATTTGTATTCTGTACCTTAAGAGATGGAACTAAGAATATATTCAGTCATCAGGGCTGCCAACTGTAGTGCTCTATCAGGCTACATAATGCCATGTATATTTCGAACTAACTAGAAATTTCGATATTACCAAGTTAATTTCGTCATTATTCTAGATAGATATAGATAATCATTGGCATGAATCTTAAATTTTAAGAAAAATAGACTCTTTAGTTCGTCACGGAACTTCTTGTTTATAAACTACTAGCTGCAGTACCCGTGCTTCGCTACGCGTCATAAATAAATTAAAATGTGAAGGTGACAGTTAAAACAGGGGATAGGCGAGATGCTGCGCAGAGGGAGATTAAGGATGGAACATTTTGCCCAACTACACCGCTCGGCGTTGACCGTGTTTTATAGCACAAATTTAGGTTTTACGCGGTAACCGTTGGAGATACCTTTCAGATAGAAAATGTAATTTTAAACCTCGTATATGCCATCAAAAGTTTGCTATTTCTTAGCGTTCACTTTTTATTTGAAATGGAAATATGAAAGTTTGAAACCAAAGGGTGTAGTGACGTCACTAAAATGGTCGCCATCTTTAAATAGTGCAAATTATTGAAATCAAAAGTAACCTATATGTTAACCAGGTAAATCAGCTACTTCCATGTAAAATTCATGTAAATCGGACCAGTGGTATGCGTGATTGAGTAATACACACACACCATCTCATTATTAACCTCGCTTCGCTCGCGTCGTAGTCGTGTTATATTGTTATTCAATGAAATGCAGGTTTAACCCCGTTAACACCCCTTTTGAACCTGAATATCCAAAAATCCCTCCTTAGTAGACATTTTCGACATACAACAAACATATCCCCAAAATATCATTCTTCTAACTTTAATAGTTTTGGTTGGTCGATGAGAGTGAATATCCAAAAATCCTTCCTTAGTGGACGTTTTTCTTCCAGAATTTCACCCCTCCCCATAGGCCCCTTAAATTGGATTTATGAAAAAACGGTCGAACACCTATTTATTTTATTTATTTATTTATTTATTTATTTATATATTTATTTATTTATTTATTTATTTATTTATTTATTTATTTATTTATTCATTTATTTGTAAGCTGATTGATTTCCTCCGAGTTTCAAACACCTCGCTTATGTCGTTTAAGAGATACACGCTCCGTTAGGAATCTTTCAAACCCCACTTTCATCCCTTTCACCTTATAATATACACTACATCGAAAAACCATTAGACATGAGTCAGCTTATTTTAATGATTAGAATATATGCCAAGTAT
Organism: Meconema thalassinum; assembly: GCA_946902985.2. Lineage (NCBI taxonomy): Eukaryota > Metazoa > Arthropoda > Insecta > Orthoptera > Tettigoniidae > Meconema > Meconema thalassinum. The sequence goes on from OX336388.2 coordinate 802,808,562, forward strand.
CACATCCCCAAATGAAACCACTCGTGAGATATTGTTTTTCAAAGAAATGCACATTTACCCCCTTAACACCTCTTTAGAACCTGAATATCCAAAACTCTTTCCTTAGTGGACGTTTTCGACATACAACGAACATATCCCCAAAATTTCATGTTTCTAACTTCAATAATTTTGGCTGGGCGATGATGAGTGAGTGAGTCAGTCAGGACATTTTCTTTCAATTATTTTTGATAATTTCACCCCTCCCCATGAACCCCTTAAATTGGATTTATGAAACAAACGGTCGAACACCTATTTACTTATTTAAAGCTGTTTTCCCCCTGAGTTTGATGAGTGAGTGAGTCAATCATTTAGGACACTTTCTTTCCTGTTTTTTTCCCCCCAGAATTTCACCCCTCTCCAAGGGCCCCTTAAATTGGATTTATGACAAAACGGTCGAACACCTATTTACTTGTCTTTAAAGCTGTTTTTCCCGTCGAATTTCAAACTTCTCGCCAATGTCGTTTCAGAGATACACGCTCCGTTAAGAATCCCTCAACCCCCAATTTTCACCCCTTTCACCTCATAATATACACCACATCGATAAACCCTTAGACATATGTCTGATTATTTTTAATGATTAGTTTATATACCGAATAACACATCCCAAAAAGAAACAACTCATGAGATATCGTTATTCAATGAAATGCACGTTTACCCCCTTAACACCTCTTTAAAACCCGAATAAACAAAAATCATTCCTCAGTTGACGTTTTCGACATACAGCGAACATATTCCCAAAATTTCATGTATCCAACTTGAATAGTTTTCGTTGGGCGTGATGAGTGAGTGAGTCAGACAGGACATTTTCTTTCAATTATTTTTACCAGAATTTCACCCCTCCCCACGGGCCTCTTAAATTGGATTGATGAAACAAACGGTCGAACACCTATTTACTTATTTAAAGCTGTTTTCCCCCTGAGTTTGATGAGTGAGTGAGTCAATCATTTAGGACACTTTCTTTCCTGTTTTTTTCCCTCCCAGAATTTCACCCCTCTCCAAGGGCCCCTTAAATTGGATTTATGACAAAACGGTCGAACACCTATTTACTTGTCTTTAAAGCTGTTTTTCCCGTCGAATTTCAAACTTCTCGCCAATTTCGTTTCAGAGATACACGCTCCGTTAAGAACCCCTCAACTCCCAATTTTCACCCCCTTCACCTCATAATATACACCACATCGATAAACCCTTAGACATATGTCTGATTATTTTTAATGATTAGTTTATATACCGAATAACACATCCCCAAAGAAACAACTCATGAGATATCCTTATTCAATGAAATGCACGTTTACCCCCTTAACACCTCTTTAAAACCCGAATAAACAAAAATCATTCCTCAGTTGACGTTTTCGACATACAGCGAACATATTCCCAAAATTTCATGTATCCAACTTGAATAGTTTTCGTTGGGCGTGATGAGTGAGTGAGTCAGACAGGACATTTTCTTTCAATTATTTTTACCAGAATCTCCCCCTCCCCACGGGCCTCTTAAATTGGATTGATGAAAAAACGCTTGAACACATATTAACTTGTTTTTTTAAGCTGTCTTTTTCCCCTGAGTTTGATCAGGGAGTGAGTTAGTCAGTCAGTTAGGACACTTTCTCTCCTTTTTCCCCCAGAATTTCACACCTCCTCATTGGCCCCTTAAATTAATTTATGAAAAAACGGTCGAACACCGATTTACTTACTTTTTAAGCTGATTTTTTTCGCTGAGTTTCAAATTTCTCGCCTATGCCGTTTAAGAGATAGGCCTACACGCTCCGTTAGGAATCCTTCAACCCCCACTTTTCACACCTTTCACCTCATAATAATACACCACATCGAAAAACCCTTAAGACACATGTCTGCTTATTTTTAATGATTAGTTTATATGCCGAGTATCACATCCACAAAAGAAACCACTCGTGAGATATTGTTATTCAATGAAATGCAGGCTTAACCCCCTTAAGACTCCTTTAGAACCTGAATATCCAAAAATCCTCCCTTAGTGTACGGTTTTGACACACAACAAACATATCCCCAAACTGCCATGTTTCCAACTTCAATATTTTTGGCTGGGCGATGATGAGTGAGAGAATGAGTCAGGACATTTTCTTTCATTTTTTTTTCCTTGAGAATTTCACCCCTCCCGATGAACCCCTTATATTTGATTGTTCAAAAAAACTGTCGAAAAGCTATTTACTTACTTTAAAGCAGTTTCCCCCCACCCCCCTAAGTTTGATGAGTGAGTCAGTCAGTCAATCAGTCAATCTGCCCCCCCCCCCTCTCCCAGAATTTCACCCCTCCCCATGGGACCCTTAAATTGAATTTATGAAAAAACGGTCAAACACATATTTACTTACTTTTATCCTGATTTTTTTCCGCTGAGTTTCAAACTCCTCACCTATGTCGTTTAAGAGATACACGCTCCGTTAGGAATCTTTCAATCCCCACTTTTCACCCCTTTCACCTCATAATATACACCACATCGAAAAACCCTCAGACACGTGTCTTCTTACTTTTTAATGATGAGTTTATATGCCGTGTATCACATCCCCCAATGAAACCAATCGGGAGATATTGTTATTCAATGAAATGCAGGTTTAACCCCCTTAAGACCCCTTTAGAACCTGAATATCCGAAAATCCTCCCTTAGTTTTGACAAACAATGAATATATCCCCAAACTGTCATGTTTCTAGCTTCAATAATTTTGGCTGGGCGATGATGAGTGAGTGAGGGAGTCAGGACATTTTCTTTCAATTTTCTTTTTTCAGAAATTCAGCCCTCCCCATGAACCCCTTAAGTTTGATTTATGAAAAAAACTGTCGAACAGCTATTTACTTACTTACTTACTTACTTTTCCCCTGAGTTTGATGAGTGAGTCAGTCAGTCAATCAGTTAGGTCACTTTCCTGTTTTCGCCCTCCCCCAGAATTTCACCCCTCCCCGTGGGCCCCATAAATTGGATTTATGAAAAACCGGTCAAACACATATTTACTTCTTTTTTATGTTGATTTTTTTCGCTGAGTTTCAAACTCCTCGCCTATGTCGTTTAAGAGATACACGCTCCGTTAGGAATCTTTTAATCCCCACTTTTCACCCCCTTCACCTCATAATATATACCACATCGAAAAACCCTCAGACACATGTATTCTTATTTTTAATGATTAGTTTATATGCCGAGTATCACATCCCCCAATGAAACCAATCGGGAGATATTGCTATTCAATGAAAGGCAGTTCTACCCCCTTATCACCCCTTTAGAACCTGAATATGCAAAAATCCTCTCTTAGTGGGCATTTGCGTCCCTTGAGGAAGCTGCATACCAAATTTCATTCCAATCGATCAAATGTTTGCTATTTCTTAGCGTTCTCTTTGTATTTGAAATGGAAATATGAAAGTTTTAAACCAAAGGGTGTAGTGAAGTCACTAAAATGGTCGCCATCTTTAAATAGTACAAAGTATTGAAATCAAAAGTAACCTATATGTTAACCAGGTAAATCAGCTACTTCCACGTAAAGTTCATGTAAATCGGACCAGTGGTACTTGCGTGATTGAGTAATACATAGACGCACATCATCTCATTTTTAGCCTCGCTTCGCTCGCGTCATAGTCGTGTCATATTGTTATTCAATGAAATGCAGGTTTAACCCCATTAACACCCCTTTAGAACCTGAATATCCAAAAATCCCTCCTTGGTAGACGTTTTCGACACACAACAAACATATCCCAAAATATCATTCTTCTAACTTTAATCGTTTGGGTTGGTCGATGAGAGTGAACATCCAAAAATCCTTCATTAGGGGACGTTTTTCTTCCTGAATTTCACCCCTCCCCATAGGCCCCTTAAATTGGATTTATTAAAAAACGGTCGAACACATATTTATTTTATTTATTTATTTATTTATTTATTTATTTATTTATTTATTTATTTATTAATTTTTAAGCTGATTGATTTCCTCCGAGTTTCAAACTCCTCGCCTATGTCGTTTAAGAGACACACGGTCCGTTAGGAATCTTTCAACCCCAACTTTTCATCCCTTTCACCTCATAATATACACTACATCGAAAAACCATTAGACATGTGTCAGCTTATTTTTAATGATTAGTATATATGCCAAGTATCACATCCCCAAATGAAACCACTCGTGAGATATGGTTATTCCATGAAATGCACGTTTACCCCCTATTTAGAACCTGAATATTCTAAACTCTTTCCTTAGTGGACGTTTTCGACATACAACGAACATATCCCCAAAATGTCATGTTTCTAACTTTAATAATTTTGGATGGGCTATGATGAGTGAGTGAGTCAGTCAGGACATTTCCTTTCATTTATTTTTGATAATTTCACCCCTCCCCATGAACCCCTTAAATTAGATTTATGAAACAAACGGTCGAACTCCTATTTACTTATTTAAAGCTGTTTTCCCCCTGAGTTTGATGAGTGAGTAAGTGAGTCAATCAGTTAGGACACTTTCTTTCCTGTTTTTTCCCCCCAGAATTTCACCTCTCACCAAGGGCCCCTTAAATTGGATTTATGAAAAAAAAAAACAGTCGAACACCTATTTACTTGCATTTTAAGCTGTTCTTTTCCCGCCGAATTTCAAACTTCTCGCCTATGTCCTTTAAGAGATACACGCTCCGTCAAGAATCCCTCAACCCCCAATTTTCACCCCTATCACCTCATAATATACACCACATCGATAAACCCTTAGACATATGTCTGATTATTTTTAATGATTAGTTTATATACCGAATATCAAATCCCCTAAGAAACAACTCATGATATATCTTTATTGAATGAAATGCACGTTTACCCCCTTAACATCTCTTTAAAACCCGAATAAACAAAAATCATTCCTTAGTTGACGTTTTCGACATACAGCGAACATATTCCCAAAATTTCATTTTTCCAACTTTAATAGTTTTCACTGGGCGTGATGAGTGAGTGAGTCAGACAGGACATTTTCTTTCAATTATTTTTACCAGAATTTCACCCCTCCCCATGGGCCCCTTAAATTGGATTGATGAAAAAGCGCTTGAACACCTATTAACTTATTTTTAAAGCTGTCTTTTTCCCCTGAGTTTGGTGAGTGAGTTAGCCAGTTAGGACACTTTCTCTCCTTTTTCCCCCAGAATTTCACCCCACTCCATTGGCCCCTTAAATTAATTTATGAAAAAACGGTCGAACACCGATTTACTTATCTTTTTAGCTGATGATCTTTCGCTGCGTTTCAAATTTCTCGCCTATGTCGTTTAAGAGATAGGCCTACACGCTCCGTTAGGAATCCTTCAACCCCCACTTTTCACCCCTTTCACCTCATAATAATACACCACATCGAAAAACCCTTAGACACATGTCTGCGTATTTTTAATGATTAGTTTATATGCCGAGTATCACATCCACAAATGAAACGACTCGTGAGATATTGTTATTCAATGAAATTCAGGTTTAACCCCCTTAAGACCCCTTTAGAGCCTGAATATCCAAAAATCCTCCCTTAGTGTACGGTTTTGACATACAACGAACATATCCCCAAAATGCCATGTTTCCAACTTCAATATTTTTGGCTCGGCGATGATGAGTGAGTGAATGAGTCAGGACATTTTCTTTCATTTTTTTTCCTTCAGAATTTAACCCCTCCCGATGAACCCCTTCAATTTGATTGATAAAAAAAACTGTCGAACAGCTATTTACTTACTTTAAAGCAGTTTTTCCCCCTGAGTTTGATGAGTGAGTGAGTCAGTCAATGAGTTAGGACACTTTCTTTCCTGTTTCTCCCCCCCCCCCTCCAGAATTTCACCCACCCCATGGGCCCCTTAAATTGGATTTATGAAAAAAAAACGGTCAAACACATATTTACTTATTTTTATGCTGATTTTTTCCCGCTGAGTTTCAAACTCCTCGCCTATGTCGTTTAAGAGATACACGCTCCGTTAGGAATCTTTCAATCCCCACTTTTCACCCCTTTCATCTCATAATATACACCACATCGAAAAACCCTCCGACTCGTGTCTTCTTATTTTTAATGATGAGTTTATGTGCCAAGTATCACATCTCCCAATGAAACCAATCGGGAGATATTGCTGTTCAATGAAATGCAGATCTACCCCCTTAACACCCCTTTAGAACCAGAATATCCAAAAATCCTCTCTTAGTGGGCATTTGCGGCCCTTGGGGAAGCTGCATACCAAATTTCATTCTAATCCGTTTGATGGTTTCTGAGATTTCGTGATAAATGAATGAGTGAGTGAGTGGTATTTGACAAATATATAGTAGAAGATAGTGTCAAGTCTTTGTTATGCTAAACTCGGTTGACAGTGCTGTGTGAGAAGTTGAGTAACTAACGTGATTTCAAGTAAAGATCCTCATTTTCTATACCGGTAGTGCAGAGCGCAAATGGCATCCAGTCGGCCGTGTCTCGACTTGAGCTATGTTGCCATGGAAACTATCCGCCCTGCCATTCCTTCATGAGTATATTACGTAGATTTCATTAGAAAGCTAACTATTGCAATGGGTCCCATGTTTCGACTTCCAGAAAATTTCGACATATCTTCGCGTTTCACATCCCCCAGACCCCAAAACCACCGTCAGTTCAAAAGTTTATATATAATTTATGTATGTATATATTGAACCCTTATTGATCTTCGATAAATAAGTATTCATATTTATTATTATTATTACTACGGCCCAGGCAGCACTTAAGGAAGTCGACTTGGATGTAAGGGAGGCTAGCATTTCGTAATGATTGCAACAGGAGTTGAGCTGGTAGCTATTCTTGGGGGACGGCCAGAATTAGTCGAGTTCAAGGCCAAATTGTGCAACTACTGTACCAAAATTGGAGACATAAAGGAAGAATCACGAGGTACTCGCAACGAACATACGATTGAATCAGCCAATCGCAAGAGACCAAGCCATGACCACGAGGTGGACGGCGTCAGTAGTAAAAAGCCCGCGGAAGTGTGTATCTAAAGAACCGCCGAACGGATTAATCTCCGCTCGAGTAATTTGAGACGTTGGATTTATTTGGAGAAGAATGACACTAGTCCCATCTTTGTGAGACAAAAACTCTGGACGTTTTTATCCGACTCCGCCCCACTCCTCCGCCCCTGTCAGTTTCTAATAAATAGTGTGGCCTGACGCCACTCGAAGCCTTTTCTTTGTGGAGCCGTGAGGGGCTGACTTCACGCCAGTTTGTACTGTGATTTTTACGCTCTAAAATTAGTGAAGTTAATTTATTTTGTGAGCTCCGATTGAGCTAAAATTCGCAGCGATTGCAGTATCGAATTTTAAAAGCTATAATACATTTTGTTCTAAAATCAGCTTTATTTGTGTGAGCTAAATATTTCACGCCAGTGCGTGATAACTTGTAACATTCATTTAAAGTCGACGAGTTCAGCTCTAAGGGGGAAGTATTGTATCACCCTAATTAGCGCTCACCGGAGCCGAAGTCCATAGTACAGGACGGAAATACCGAGCGAGATAGCGACTGCTAGTGCAGCCAGGATTTTGAACTTGTTAACGAGCCAGTGGCGCGGACTCGAGATGTATATTTTATGTACAAATTGCAGTGTATTTTATATGTGTTTTTATGTTGCGTGTGTGCGAGATATTTAGGGCCAGTCTTCGCTATTAATCGCATTAAGACAATTGTGGGTGAATTGAGTAGCCTGCAAGCGATTATAGATAGGCAAAATATTAACATTGAACTTTTCTGCCAAGGAGTCGATACCAAGATGATCAGCACGTGGTTTGAAGTTGGGATGAGCTTCAACACATCAACGCAGACGACTACTATGGAGTGCTAATTTGTCCATAGGGCGATGGGTTGAGGAGGATGTCCTTAGTTCTACAAGCAGAAGCGGTGATGTACTAAAATTGGATTATTTCAATTATGTAGTTAGATTTGGCCGGGGAACTTTGTAAATAGTCATGTGTTTTCTTTTCTTGTTGTTTTAGAGTTTTTCTTGCACCGACACTATATGTTTAAATGTCCGTTCGCGCGTGGCCAAAGTGTTTGTTTGATATTTTGTTTTTCTTTGAGTCGTATGTAAGGCGCGCGGCGTGCGTGCGTGATTTTTATCCTTGCAAATGCGGAACCCGTTACATTCGATAAATGGTGCTTTATTAACGTTAATATTTGAAATAGGAATGGGAGGAAATTATTGTAAGATATTTTGCTGAACAGGTTATTAGTCATATTAGGGTTGCCAAGCGCACCAACTTAAAAGTACCTTTTAGAACACCTTCGTTCTAATTTTGATAGATTTTTCTTGAGTCCTTTTTCAGGTGACTAGTCACGGCATAGAACGGTGGCGCCAGCATGTGGATTTTATTTGTGTCTTATTTCAGGGTCTGTAAAAACCCATACGTGTGATTCTGTGTGTGTTAATGTGTCTAGTGTGTGTTGATTCTACGTGAGGCGGGGGTAGTTGTCCTACCGCTCTCATATTTTTTGCTGCTGTTGTATTTTTGATGGAAAGACAGGGTGCTCTTGGGAGACTGCTGATTCTTGTCCATATATTTTTCTGACACACACATGTATTATTGTGCTTTGGGGCACACTTCTTCGAGATTCGACCCCATGTTCTGGGAGGTCGAGGTATTTGACACGTGGGTTGACAGACATGCAGAGTTCCACAAACCGCCCGTTTTGCCTGTGACTTATTTTGATAGGCAGTCCTGTTTGTCCGACTGGCCCCTGTAAGCTTTCATGTAGCAAACCTGTTCATTGTGATGGTTAATTTTTAAGCCATAATTAATTGGAGAGTTCGCCATGTGTGTAACGGCTTGTTGTACGTTGTATGGGTAAAATATTGTAATTAACGTAAATATTGGCTGTTTGCCTATTGCTTTGTTTATGACTCGATTCATATAATTTTGTGTGTCACACCCGTGTGGTGTAGTGGTAGAGTATTTGTAAATTTTGACAGCGGTCATTTGTGTATTTTCTATTGGTCACGTGTTAATGTACTTGTGTTGATTTGTGTGAGAAGTCCTAAGTTTTTAGGCAGTAAATGTTGCTATGGCAATTTGATTCCAATTTCACACGGAAATTTTGTGTTTGTTTATAGTAGATTTAGGAAGTGTCGGTTTAATTTTAAGTATTGTTGTTGTGTTCCCCCGTGTCGGTCTAGCTCTAAGAAATGTGGATTCGTTGTCTGAAGGGTCATTCTGGATGATAACGAATCACGCATTCAAAGTACACATCGTGATGCATGTAGAACGGCATACGCATATATATGGTCACTTTTGTATTTTATCTTAGGGACACTTGGTCCAGGTAATTAATCTCTCCAGAGATATCGCCTAGTTTTGGCATTTTTATTAAGTGGGAGTAAGTTGGGAGTTTTTGTTGTTAATTGTTTATGTGTAAATATGGTGATTTGTTATTAAATTCAGTTGTTTTAACCCTGGCTTCACGCTTTCCTGCATGTTATTTTGTTATATGTTACCCTGCAAGTTAATGAAGCGCCCTGACAGCAACTTACGAATATGAACCGTTACACCCCCCGAAACTGAGTCTCATATGCTTCTTTGCAAGGGTTCAATATATATATATGTATATCAGTTTCTTGTGGACACGATAACTGCCGTAATTTTGCACCAATCACTTTGAATTTTTTACATAATATGTATCCCTATAAAATCTCGGTCGAGTTCGTTAACAGGGAAAATCGGTCGAAGGGGGTGAAAATGGGGGGCTTTTTTCGAAAAATTGAAATTTCGCTATAACTCTCTTAATACGTGAAATATCGAATCCATTCAAAGTTCATAATATGTGTCGGATAAGTGCCAACAATTTATGTCAAATTAGTTTTTTGATAGCACCAACTATTGACCAAAGGGGTGGAAAAAAGTGGGTTTTTCGGGAAACATTAATCATATCTCTCTTAATAGACACAATATCAAAACCGTACAAAATGGACAATATTCCCCTAATAATTACCTAAAACCTTTGTCTGAAAGAATTTTTGATATGACCCACCATTACGCCAAGGGATGAGAAAAATGATTTCGGAATTATAAGAAAATGCCAAGAGCTATCAGAGGTTGCCATGGCAACACTACTAAATTGATGAGGGATGAGCCGTTGCCATGACAACGCACTTGCACGAGATCAGATTCAGTATTTCCATCTGACTAAGCCGGCCCCGTGGTGTTGGGGTAGCGCGCCTGCCTCTCAACCGGAGGCCCCGGGTTCGATCCCCGGCTCCGTCAGGGATTTTAAAACTGACGTGAGGGTTGGAACGGGGTGCACTCAGCCTCGTGAGGACAATTGAGAAGCTGTCTGACAGTGAGACAGCACCCCGATCACGAATACCAATATTAACGGCCGAGGGGACCCGACGCGCTGATCACGCGTCACCCCAATATCTGCAGGCCAAATGGCTGGGCAGCGGTCGCTTGGTCGGCCTTAGCCCGTCATGGGCTGGATGGTGCCATGGGTTGACTTTGTCATCTGACTAAGTGGGAAGCGGCTTCGGTGACGTAACTGGTAGCATGCAGAATGTCTAAGCCCAAGGTCGAGGTTTCAAAGCCGGCCGAAGTCGTCGGATTTTCTAAGAGCGCTAAAATCCCTCAGTATGCTTTCCTTTGGAGGGGAAGTTCCAACGTTGGTTACGAGTTGCTGGTTGGGGTGGCATCTAGTAGCCAAGTTCACAGCTAGGTGTCACTGATGGTAGTACCTGGTAGCAACATTAGGAACTACTGCTTGAAATTGACCCACTGCAGTCCTTACCTGAATTACAGACTAATACATCCATTACAATTCACACCGTTTATCAGACAGATTCTACACTCACCCAAAGTACACGGGGTTAGATGACCGCGTTGTCGCAGCCCCTAAACTGAGGAACCAACCAGAGGTAGATTTCATTAGAAAGCTAACTATTGCAATGGGTAAGCTACCATGTTTCGACATATCTTCGCGTTTCACATCCCCCAGACCCTAAAACCACCGTCAGTTCAAAAGTATATAGGTGGCCCACCTGCGCCGTGCAATCTACTTATTAATGTCCCGCATGTACTAGTGTTGAACGGGAAGTCTAATAACTGAATTGCTAAGGGGTAACCTTGCATACAAGCAGGTTACGTCAGAATACCAAGAGATAACAACCAGACAGCCGCACACTGCATGTTCCTCAGTGCTCCCTTCTAATGCGCCCCAACGCGGTACGAAGCCTCGCTGGCGAGCGCAGAATAGTAGCTTTGCACGTTGCACAGCAGTATTAAAGTTGCTATCAACACATCGACAATGGCTGAGGTATTCACCAAAACCGAGCGCGCACACACATAATTCTAATCTATGGAGAATCTGGTCACAATCCAACCAAAGCTCGCATATTAATGCACAGGAGATTCCAAATAGACGCCTGCCTTTTGTATACGAATTTCCCCGAACAGACCTGTAATTAAGTGCTAATGGATTGAAGCACATACCAGCATGGCTGGGCTAGACCTGTCTGCAACAATTCCGATGTTGTGCAGACTGTACATCAGTATTGTAATCGAAGCCTTCACACGGTACGTTGAATTTCACCGTACTGAAATAATGAACTGTTGAATTTCAGGGGCTTTAAAACACAGTGAGCATGTAGCCCCGTGTACTTGAATGTGTGAAGAATTTGTCTGATAACCTGTGTCACTATTGTTATTTTATTATTACAGTCTAGTGCAGACATCATAGTGACAATAGTAATAATAATAATAACAATAATGATAGGAATCCTGTTACAGTACTTGTGTATTAAACCTACTGCTAAATAGTTCCACAACATGCAACATATTGTATACCACGTTGTAACGCTCCTTTGCAAACAGCTATTTCTGTAATAAACAGGGTTCGTTTGTAAATACGCCAAATATGCAGAAAATAAAGTTTAATAACACATTATATGTACATGTAGGCTACAGAAATTCCACTCTACAATAGCATTGCTTGCTAATTGGACAATAACTCACATATTATTGCATCAAAGCTTAGAAAATAAAATAAATTACAATGTCACACTTGAACAACTATTCATAATGAATATGCTCAAAGACATGCCCTGGTGGCGAATACAATGTTGAACACGTCTCGCAGTGTCTGCATGGACACGTCGTAACTTTTCAGGTGTCACTGCAGCACAGGCCTCACCAATACGTTGTTTTAATTGATCGACATTTTCTGGCGCCGTTTCGTAGACTTTTGATTTTATATAGCCCCACAGAAAGAAGTCCAGAGGGGTTAGATCAGGCGATCGTGCTGGCCACTGCCATGCGCCTCCACGACCTATCCACCGTTCAGGGTATCGTGCATTTAGATATTCCGTAACGGCTCGGAAGGTGTGAGGTGGAGCACCATCATGCTGGTACCAATGCTGTAATACAACCTGGAGTGGAATATCTTCTAGAAGGTTTTCCAGAGTCAAGTCGGTTTGTAAAAATTCAAGATAATTCCTACCTGTGAGTCTAGGGGCTATAAAAACAGGCCCAATTATGTAGTCTCCCAGAATACCACACCACACATTAACTCCCCAGTGGATCTGAACGTGCTGTGCTCGAACCCAGTGGGGGTTCACTGGAGCCCAGTAATGCAGATTGTGAGTATTGACGTTGGCATCATTGGCAAAATAGCATTCATCACTCCACAGAATATTCCTGGCAAAATGTGGATCTTGTTGTAATGCAGCGGCCATTGTTCGGCAATATGCTACCCTGCGATCGAAATCATTTCCATACAGTTGTTGGTGTAGGTGCGGTTTATAAGGATGCCATTTTCGCTCCTTCAGGATCCTCTGTATTGAAGTTCGTGGCACTCCTAGGTCCCTTGCAGCTTCTCTTTGCCCTAAGCAACAATAAATATGTGCACATTGTAACATAGATGGTTCGTATTATTATTATTATTATTATTATGGTTTCAAGAGACTAAATTATCTTGCACCAGCACTATTTAACGAACTACTACCTCGATTGTCCAACATGAACAGCAAACAACTAGCTATACGTCGCATAAAAATCATTACCTAAATAAACATTAATTTATAACATAAACGTATTATGGTATGCACTCTGGTATTGGAATACAAACCGTATAATGCTGTGAAAAATAATTAATGTCTCAAAAGTAATCTCTACTGATTTCGCCGTCAGATTCTGAGACATATCACAAATGTATTATCAATAGTAATTAATAAATAATTTATAATACAAAATTGAAATTATTATTATTATTATTACTATTATCAGCAGTAGCTCAGTAAGGTGAAGTGTAACTGATCGTGTGTAGGATTCCGTTCGAAGTTCTCTTGTACATTCCGTACAACTTCAGCATTACCGCAGACGGGTCTAGTCCTGCTGGTATGTGCCTGGAACTTTCCATTCGTTCGTAATTGCACCTCTGTTGGGCGAAATACTTGTCGAGACGGTAGACGTCTATCTGGAAACACCAGTGCATATCGTCTACGAGTTTCAACGGCATTACGACCAGCTTCTCCATATATTAGTATAATGTCCGTGTACTCATCGATGCTGAATACACCAGCCATTGTCAATATCTTGCCAGCAGCTGTCGTGTCATTCTACCACATTTTATGTGTCTATTGCGCTCTCAAATGCGAGGGTCGAAAAGGCATTGGGGTGCATTAGACGGGTAGCGCTGAGGAACATGCAGCTAGCGGCTGTCCTGTTGTTTTTCCTTCGTATTCTGACGTAATCGGCCAGCATGCACTGTGACCCCCGTAGAAATCAGTTATTAGGCATCCCATACAGCATTAGTGTATGCGAGACATCTAAAACTAGATTGCACGGGGGAAACGGGCCACCTGGTATATCAGTTTCTTGTGGACACGATAACTGCCGTAATTTTTCACCAATCACTTTTTACCGAATATGTATACCTATAAAATCTCGGTCGAGTTCGAACTGGGCTAAATCGGGAGAAGGGGGTGAAAATGGGGGGCTTTTTTTGAAAAGTGAAATATATCTATAACTCTCGTAATATGTGAAATATCGAATCCGTTCAACGTTCATACTATGTGTCGGATAAAGCCCAAAAATTTATGTTTGAAGAGTTTTTTTATATCACCAACCATTGACTAAAGGGGTGGGAAAAATGGGTTTTTCGGGAAACATTAATCATATCTCTCTTAATAGGCTCAATATCAAAACCGTACGAAATGGACAATGTTCCTCTAATAATTACCTAAAACTTTTGTCTGAAAGAATTTTTGATATGACCCACCATTATGCCAAGGGATGAGAAAAATGATTTCGGAATTATAAGAAAATGCCAAGAGCTATCAGAGGTTGCCATGGCAACACTACTAAATTGATGAGGGATGAGCCATCAGACGTTGCCATGACAACGCACTTGCACGAGATCAGATTTCCATCTGACTAAGTGTGAAGCGGCATCGGTGACGTAACTGGTAGCATGCAGAATGTCTATGCCCAAGGTCGCGGTTTCAAAGCCGGCCGAAGTCGTCGGATTTTCTAAGAGAGCTAAAATCCCTCAGTATGCTTTCCTTTGGAGGGGAAGTTCCAACGTTCGTTGCGAGTTGCTGGTTGGGGTGGCATCTAGTAGCCAAGTTCACAGCTAGGTGCCGTTGACGGTAGTACCTGGTAGCAACATTAGGAACTACTGCTTGAAATTGACCGTCTGCAGTCTTTACCTGAATTAAGACTACTACAGCCATTACAATTCACACCGTTTATCAGACAGATTCTACACTCACCCAAAGTACACGGGGTTAGATGCCCGCGTTGTCGCAGCCCCTAAACTGAGGAACCAACCAGAGGTAGATGTCATTAGAAAGCTAACTATTGCAATGGGTACCATGTTTCGACTTCCGGAAAATTTCGACATATCTTCGCGTTTCACATCCCCCAGACCCCAAAACCACCGTCAGTTCAAAAGTTTATATATAATTTATGTATGTATATGTGTATATATATATGCATATCAGTTTCTTGTGGACACGGTAACTGCCGTAATTTTGCACCAATCACTTTGAATATTCTACCGAATATGTATACCTATAAAATCTCGGTCGAGTTCGTTACTGGGCTAAATCGGTCGAAGGGGGTGATAATGGGGGGCTTTTTTCGAAAAAGTGAAATATTGCTATAACTCTCTTAATATGTGAAATATCGAATCCGTTCAACGTTCATACTATGTGTCGGATAAAGCCCAAACATTTATGTTTGAATTTTTTTTTATAGCACCAACCATTGACCAAATTGGTGGGAAAAAGTGGGTTTTTCGGGAAACATTAATCATATCTCTCTTAATAGGCACAATATCAAAACTGTACAAAATGGACAATATTCCCCTAATAATTACCTAAAATTTTGTCTGAAAGAATTTTTGATATGACCCACCATTATGCCAAGGGATGAGAAAAATGATTTCGGAATTATAAGAAAATGCCAAGAGCTATCAGTGGTTGCCATGGCAACACTACTAAATTGATGAGGGATGAGCCATCAGACGTTGCCAAGATAACGCACTTGCACGAGATCATATTCAGAATTCCATCTGACTAAGTGTGAAGCGGCTTCGGTGACGTAACTGGTAGCAAGCATGCTGAATGTCTATGCCCAAGGTCGCGAGTTCAAAGCCGGCCGAAGTCGTCGGATTTTCTAAGAGCGCTAAAAATCCCTCGGTATGCTTTCCTTTGGAGAGGAAGTTCCAACGTTCGTTGCGAGTTGCTGGCTGCGGTGGCATCTAGTAGCCAAGTTCACAGGTAGGTGTCGTTGACGGTAGTACCTGGTAGCAACATTAGGAACTACTGCTTGAAATTGACCGTCTGCAGTCCTTACCTGAATTACAGACTAATATAGCCATCCCTAAGTACACGGGGTTACATGACCGCGTTGTCGCAGCCCCTAAACTGAGGAACCAACCAAAATCTCTGCGGGAGATATAATTTTGCATGAAGAAGTAACAGACCGTTACATAGTTACACATCAGTGTCGAAACCTTGCATAAGGACAGTGTGACCACAAGTATAAAAATGGACCCCAAATGACAAGAAGGTTACCGTTCCCATAAGACAATAAAATGTTTAAAATAAGCATAAAATGACGAAAAACGAAGTTAATTAAGCTCCAATTATAAAATACCTTCTCGCAATAAATGAGGTCTGATCCTTCTACGAAAACCTGCATATTCTGCCTATTTTCGCCTATCCCCAAGTTTGTCCGGTGAAATCTACCTCCGCCTTCCGGCGTGCCGAGAGGACCTTTTTATGATTTGATTAGCATGTGCTGGAGTGCAAAAGGGTCGAAATCAGAAGAATGAGAAAGACTATCGTAAATTCATGTAGCCAGCGGTTCCTTTTGGGTCCTAAACTATGTGTATGCAAAATTTGGTTGAGATTGGTGGAACGGTGTAGATTTGTATACGGAACAGATCCACATACATACCCACATACATACAGACTTTCACTTTTATATATTAGATTTGGTATTATTTGTATTATTTCATTCATTACATTCCTAAATGGATATCAATCAAATAACAATAGCACATTTAAAACTTAATTATTGACCTGTTTAGTAAACGAATTGTGAGAAATAAATATACGTAGGCTATACTCTAGTCTAGCTTGGGCGTGGCGAGCTGAAGATTGTGCGGTATACAGTAACATACACCACATTAGAAAGACTAGCCTTGGCAACTTACACTCAGATTTGCTGGATGGACACAGAAACTTAGGAATGCGAGAGGTGGAAAACCCAGGAATATAAGAGATCCTCACGCTCAGGAAATTCTCTCCAGTTGAGGGCAAACAGTGACCAAGTGAACAGCTCTCAACAGGACCGCGCAAGACTCAACTAGATAAGTAGCCTGTACAATACAATCTGAATTGACCATTTAACAACAACCACATATTCACTCCAAAAGGCAAATTTTGGAGATCGATCACCACTTCCAGTATCTTAACAAAACATCACATAGACTATAACTACCAAATACTGACGAATTGCATTATCTCAACTAATACTGCAACTAAATAAGTCTACATATTGTAAATAGTTTCACTCATACTTTTAGACATAGATTTTGTAGCCTAAGTACAATGGATCTGATGATGATCGCTTGACGATCGGAACTGGTCATGCAAGTGTATTTTAATAATCTCATGTAAATTTTAGCTTGCCACGGTGGGTGAGGGGATAGCGCGTCGGTCTACCAACCCCAAGATTGCAGGTTCGCTCCTGGCCGTGGTAAGTGAATTTTGAAAGGCGGCAAAAGTACGACACGCATGTCATACGATGTTGGCATGTCAAAGAACCCATTTGAATTCAGAAGGCCGTGTTCATAATGGCAAAATTAATCTCGGGAGTTTCCGCCAACACAAAGTTCCTCATTTCTCTACTAGAAAGCGCTATAGTGTTCAAGGAGCTTAGATATCTAACCTCCTTGACTTTCATAGTGATTCAAGGAACAACGAAATTCGATATGCAAGGTACCCTCTGGGTGTCAAATTACAAAGCTTGCACCCGGCATCCGAGGCCATACGATATTATTACTATGTACATTTTATTCAGGATTTGGGAATAACCCATCTGATTTGGGTACAATCGTGTAGACCGACTGAAAAGCATCACATTTAGACTAATATACTATTACAATATGAATCCTAACTAACAATAAACTTCACAACTCCTCACGCACGACATCTACAGTATTGCCTCGACTCGAACAAACCCGCTCACTCTCGCGTATTCTGTCAAGTGCTTCTTCTGAGTTGTAAAGAGGTCGCTGTAATGTTTCTGCTTTATGAATTAAATGTTTATCAACCGAATGCTTTTCAGCTGGTCAACACACGTGAGCCCAATTAGATTGGGAGGGGTGTAACAAATACTGCAAAGAGCAGAGGTTTTCGATGTCAATATAGTGTGACAGTATTTCGTTGTTGTTTCATTTGAAGAGACTGGACATCGTAGTCATTATGCCCCGATCACCTGGGTGTGTATTGGATAACCTCCAGTATGTCATTGTCAGGTTCCACTGTGTTAATTTGTCATCGGGGCTAGGATTTCGGTAGGAGGTGGCCGTGGCCTTAAGTTAGAACCGATCCTGTCATTTGCCTGGTACAGAAGAAACCACGAAAAATTACTTCCTGTATGGCAGAAGTGGAAATCCAGCCCACCTATTGCCAGTTCTGTCTCACAACACTCAGTGTACCACGTTGATGGCCTCGGACATGAATTCAATTTCTTGTTATAGACGAGAATCTAACGTGGACCTCCAAGGCAACAGCCAAGAACGATAGACCCTGCGATAGGATGTGAAACGTCGGCAATGGTTAGTGAGTGTTGTAGACCCAGCTAGTAAGTTAGTTCCTTCGCCAATAGTGATTGAGTGTTGAAAGCCCAGCCATTGCTCCTACTGCAATAATGGCAGGTGTTCTAACCCACGCACAGAGCCTGATTGTGTTGTTAATCGCCTTGGAGCCCGAGGAGGAATGACTTTGGACCTGGGGGTCTTACAACTACATGCAAAATGTATTTTAATGTTGTTTCGACCCAACCCTCGGCGTGTTCCCAAACTGAATTACTTGCCCATTATAGCGCAGTCTACTGTAGTCCATTCTCTGCTTGGATAATGGAGCTCGCAGCCTCCAGGTAGCAACACCCTGCTCCTTAATGATATTCCTAGATAAGACGGGACTTGTCTTACAATCAGCAACGACAAATACCATGGCACTAAGGCCGCAGTGTTTTCTCGTAAGTAAGCTGCTTAAATGAACGTAATAATAATAATAACAATAATTAGCCTACTTTTCTCATTTTTCAAAAATTAGGAAAAAGTAGACTTATGACATCGATACGGGAAAATGTGTGTCTGTCTGTGTGTGTGTCCCATCACAACTCCTAAACGGCTGCATCTATCGAAACCAAATTTCTTAAGAGTAAAGATCTATACCTGAGTATCGCACGGCCTTATTAGAAATTGACATCAGTGCTACCAACTCCTGAAAAAAATTGCAATTGAAATTTGAGCTCTATGTTGGATATCCCAGAAGGTATACATGCGAACCATTCCAAAATTGGCACGCAAATAAATAATAGCATTCCAGATTAATTTTCAGATGTTCATACATGCCAGTGTTGCCAACATGATTCTAATCTAGCCGATAGGTCCAATTTCTAAATGAATGTAACTTCTATACTATCGATTGGATTTCAACCAAATTTCTAAAGAGCCACCAGGGCTGCCAAATGTTAATGGTTTAACCCTAATATCAACTCTAAACTTTGCACACGTATGGTACCTGGCATTATAGATTGATTTGGAGTAACTAATATACCGCAGTGCTGCGAACATGATTCTGAGCTTTCTGATATTTTAAATTTTAATTATATGTAACTTCTATACTAGCAAATGGATTTTATCCAAAATTGGCACTATAATAGATCGTAATATTTCAAATTAATTCTGAGCATCACATATATGTCATTGTTCCCAACATGATTTTACGCGCACTTATATATATATCTTTATATATATAATTCTTCGACACGTGTGTATGTGACCGAACTCCTCCTAAACGACTGAACCGATTTTGATGGAATTTGGTATGTATATTAGGGTGGGTCCATGTATGGTTTAGATTCACAATCTGACCCGGTAGGTGGAATGAACACAATTTTAGAACCACAATTTACACACAATTTTAGAACCACAATATACTGTCAAAAACAGTCGTCATGGAAACCAATAGCCTTGGCCTTCGTGAAAGCTGATGTCTTTGGACGGTTTGTCTCTGCACGTTAGAGCCACCTGGTCGCAACCTGTGCAACTACCGCCATTACATACACTCCGCCCGTGGCGGAAAGTTGTGTTTTATACCAAAGGTGGCAGTGATGTCGAATTCTACTGTTTGTCTCTGCACGTTAGAGCATTTCAAAGTCCCGTATGCGTTCATATGCCATTCATCCGATTGCCATGAAACTAGGGTGATATGTTGAGTGAGCTCCATGGAAGGTGTTTGGCTTAGTAAATCCATTTTATAATAGATAGCGCACGAATAGGTTCAACAAATGAGCGACGACGCGCGAAGCGTTTCAACAAAATCCCGTATAAGTTTATATTCCATTCATAGATTGAGATGAAACTAAGATGAGTTGTTGTGTACACTTAAGTGAAGGCTTCTAACTTAGTAATCCATTTCACAGGAGGTTGCGCACGAGTAGATTCAACAAATGAGCGGCGACGTGCGAAGCGTTTCAACAAAGTCCCGTATGCGTTCAAATACCATTCGTCCGATAGCGATGAAACTTGGGTGAGATGTTGTGTACACTTACGTGAGGGTTTCTAACTTAGTAAATCCATTTTACAATAGGTAGCTCACGAGTAGATTCAACAAATGACCAACGACGCGCGAACTTTTAATCAAAGTCCCGTATGCGTTCATATACCATTCATCCGATTGCAATGAAACTTGGGTGAGATGTTGTGTACACATACGTGCGGGTTTCTAACTTAGTAAATCCATTTCACAGGAGGTTTCGCACGAGTAGATTCAACAAATGAGCGACGACGCGCGAAGCGTTTCAATAAGGTACCGTATGCGTTCAAATACCATTCGTCCGATTACGATGAAACTTGGGTGAGATGTTGTGTACACCCTACGGAAGGTTTCTGGCTTAATAAATCCATTTTACAATAGGTAGTGCACGAGTAGATTCAACAAATGTGTGACGGCACGCGAATCATTTCAACAAAGTACCGTATGCGTTCATATACCATTTATCCGATTGCGATGAAACTTTGGTGAATTGTTGTGTACACTCCAAGAAATGTATCTTTCTTAGTAAATCCAGTTTTTAATAAGTAGCGCACGAGTAGATTCAACAAATGAGCGACGGCGCGCGAATCGTTTCCACAATGTCCCGTATGCCGTCATATATCATTCATCCGATTGCGATCAAACCTTGGTGAATCATTGAGTACACGCCAGAGAAGGTTTCAGGCTTAGTAAATCTATTTTACGATAGGTAGCGCATGAGTTGATTCAACAAATGGGTGACGGCACGCGAATCGTTTAAAGAAAGTCACTTATGCGTTCATATGTCATTCATCCGATTCCGATGAAACTTTGTTGAGTTGTTGTGTACACGCCAGGGAAGGTGTTCAACTTGGTAAATCCATTTTACAATATTGGTAGCGCACGAGTAGATGTAACAAATGAGTGACGACGCGCGAAGCGTTCCAACAAAATCCTGTATGCGTTCA
The DNA here is from genome assembly GCA_946902985.2 of Meconema thalassinum. Taxonomy (NCBI): domain Eukaryota; kingdom Metazoa; phylum Arthropoda; class Insecta; order Orthoptera; family Tettigoniidae; genus Meconema; species Meconema thalassinum. Next base: position 802,829,819 of record OX336388.2, read on the forward strand.
TATACTATTCATCGATTGCGATGAAACTTTGATGAGTTGTTGTGTACACTTACGTGAAGTTTCTAACTTAGTAAATCCATTTCACAGTTGGTAGAGCACGAGTGATTCAACAAATGAATGACAGCGCACGAATCATTTAAACCAAATCCCGTATGCGTTAATGCCATTTATCCGTTTGCGATGAAACTTTGGAGAGTTGTTGTGCACGCTCCAACGAATGTTTCTAAATTAGTTAATTCAATTCACGATAGTTTACAGGCAGTTAACAGAAATTGAAAAACATATTGTGTATCCAAAAGCACTTCAAGAAACAAAGTTACAACACTTTCTTTGATTGGCAGGACAACGTCTGCCGGGTCAGCTTGTATATATATATATATTTATATATATATATATATATATATATATATATATATATATATATATCGTATGGCTTTTAGTGCCGGGAGTGTCCGAGGACATGTTCGGCTCGCCTGAGTCTGTAGCTGCTTCCAGCGGATAACCTAAACGGCGAGCTACAAGTTCCGTTCAATTTCAAGTAGTTCCAACTTTCGCCACCAGATATCAATGATACCTAGTGGTGAACGTTGGAACTTTCATAGAGCGTTCTGACGAAATCTAACCTAACAAATTTTGCTTTACACAAGTTTAGTCTGTGAAAGGATCTTTTACATGCCATAAATCTATGACATGGGACCGCCGGCTTTACTTCCCCTCCGAAGGAAGGCATACTGAAAGATTTTTAACGCTCTGATAAATCCAATATAAAACAGCATGTAACATCCATACTATCCATTAGATTTCAATCAAATTTTGTCTGTGTATTCTATACCTTAAGACATGGAACTAAGAATATATTCAGAGTCACCAGGGCTGCCAACTGCAGTAAGCTACTCTATTAGGCTACACTATTTCAGGTATATTTCAAACTGCAGTACTGAGAAATGTTAGTATTACCAACTTGATTTCGTCATTATTCTAGATTGGCATGAATCTTAAATTTTAAAAACAGTAGATTCGGTCACGGAACTACTTGTTATATAACTGTTATTGTGTATACAGTCGGGTTGAACCACTTGGATGGATCTGTGTTTGTGTACCTCGTGCTCGTGGTTTCGATTCCCGGCCGAATAAGAGCCTTATTTGAAGGTCGTTAATTACGAAATGAGATTAATTGAAACTCAGACACAGGTAACACTACCAGGTAGCAGGTCGAGATCAGTTATTACCAAGTTTCATTAACATCGGTCTAGTCGATCAAAAATTTGGGTTGGCGGGCTTACAAGGGAGGGGAGTCGACTAAGGCGGCCAACTTTGACTCTCGGTTTACCCATGAGAGATATTCAAAGTAAAATGTCACGTCCTATGGGACGAATTCCACGTATAGAGGAGGTCCTGAGAAGATTAGCGCTGTTGTAAAACTAGTAGCTTATTTAATTTGCTCAACACGCCAGTGTATAACACACATGGACAAAGGTGATCTAATAAGCGCATAGAATGATGAAATTAGTCTTATATTCGAGTAAATAATAAGATCGTGGCAATCAGATGGCGGCAATCAGGGCCGCAACATAGGGATCATATAGTCTTCGAAGAGCTATGGACGTAAACACGCGTAAGATGTCCTGAGAAGTTACTTATATTTACTGACAGTAAATGTGTACACTAGGCTATTACCCAGGTAGCCAGTGAACAGATGTTTTCTTTTCTTGTGGCCTCCTGAGAGGACGAGTGCAGTCTTTCTAGTTGACGCTCTTGGGCGACCTGCGTGCCGGAATGAGAGATGAAATGAATGAATGAATCTGGGCAAGGATGTGAGAGGAAGTGGCCGTGGCTTGTCAGAAAGTACCATCCCAGCATTTGCCTGAAATTGAAAAGGGGGAAACAACGGTAAACCATTTCGAGGATGTTCGAGAGTGGGGCTCGAACCCACGCGTGTACCGAGTCAGCAGAGAGCTTGGCCCCATGGCCTAGCGCTGCACATTAGTAAGCGTAGCTACCGCTGTCGGTAACGGACTCTCATAAACATGTAGACGACCAATGCTGTGTTTGTGGTTCCTCTATCATCCGGAAGGTAGCACGGTCATTCAGAATCTCGCACGACGTTGCCAAGCTTGTAGCGAGGTTGTTGAGCGACGTTTATGAGTTCGTACACACTGGTCCGTTCATGGCTGGTCGTCAGTTACAGCGCTACATGTGCACATTCACTGTAAATAAACAAATAGACAATAACCGTGTACGACACCTTATTTGTGTTACTCGTGTTAACACATTTACAGTCAATATAATATATAAATACTCAGGACATCCCAGTGGTGTTACACGTGTTTACGTCCACAGCACCTCGGAGACCCCTGTGAGGATGTGCTTAGTTTGTTGACCCAAATTGCCGGTTTTTATTTATCGTGTCGGAAACATACAAATGTACAGTTGCTATACATGTAAGGGTAAAATTGTCTATATAGCAAGTGCCCAATACTGAGCAACATTCAAGACACTCCGAGTGGCTAACAGGAGATCTTCCTCTGCACAAGATGTAGGGCACAGAGGGCAATGAAACATATGTTTTGTGGTTTGCTCTTGTCCACATTTGCAGGACGTGTCACATGTACTGAGGCTCCATCTCCTCAGATTGTCTAGGGATCTTCCAACTCCTGATCGTAACCTGTTTAGGGATTTTCACACCAACCAGGTTTCCTTGTGTCCGGGTGGTAGTTTTTCAGCTACTGGCATCCAACCGCAGGGGTGAGGGGTCGTCTTCTTCCATATATCCAGCCTTGCCTTCTCCGGTGAGATGGTAAGCATCTCAGATCTCCTCAGGAAGCTCTTTCGGGACCTCAGCAGTTGCTGAGTAGGATTATATCCATGCAGTGGGTGGGCGCTGTTCTCTTCCACTCTCAGCCTCTCCCTGTTGGCAGCCACCTCTCTGCGTACACAAGGTACGCTTATCTGTTGGGATATCCGTTTGGTACATTCTTCCTGGCACACTCTGTATATTGGATAAATGCTCTAGAAGAAATAGGAATGAGGATCAGCACAGGGAAAACAGAAGTGTACGAGGGAAGAACAAGAGTTGCATATTAACCTGCAGGAAGAAGAACTAGCAGTGGTCAGGAAGTTTACTGTAAAATCTGGGTTCCTACGTGCAAAGTGATGGGGGACTGGAGGCAGAAATACAGCACAGTGGTTGGATGAACTGAGCGGAGTATTGTGTGGTGAAGTCTCCGATAATAATAATAATAATAATAATAATAATGATCGTGTGGCTTCCGGAGAGCCGAGTGCAGGTCTTTCTAATTGACGCCCGTAGGCAACCTGCGCGTAGTAATGAGGATGAAGTGATGATAAAGACATCATTTTCACCCAGTCCCCGAGCCTCGGGAATTAACATCAGGAGATTAAAATCCCTGATGGCTCGGCCGGGAATCGAACCCGGGGCACTTCGGGCCAAAGCCTAGCGCGCTAACCATTTAGCTACGGAGCCGGACAAGTTCTCCGATTATTTATAGTGCGGATACTTGGCCGATTAAGAAAGCCTAAGAGAGTTATGTTATGTTATTTTTGTTTTAAGGGGCGGAACTACGAGGTCATCTGCCCCAAAGCCTAAGAGAGAATGATGGAAATTGCAGAAATGAGAATATTAAGGTGGATGAGTGGAGTCACAAGAAAGGATGGAAGAGGGAGGAAGAATGGGATAGAGGTGAATACAGCAAACAAAAGTTTGGTGCTTTTCAGTCGGTCAACACGATTGTACCCAAATGCGATGAGTTATTCCCTCATCGAAAGAAAATTACATGAGATTAATAAATACACTTGGATGACCAGTTTCGATCGTCAAGCGATCATCATCAGCTCCATTACACTCAGACTATAACATCTATGTCTGAAAATATTTCCATTCAGTCGAGTGCAAACAGTGACCAAGTGAACTGCTCTCAACAGGACCACGCAAGACTCAACCAGATAAGTAGCCTGTACAATACAATATGAATTGACCATTTACAACAACCACATATTCACTCCAAACAGGCAAATTCCGGACGTCAATCACCACTCAACAAAACATCACATAGACCACAACTAACAAATACTGACGAGTTGAATCACTAATACAGCAACTAAATAAGTGTATATATTGTAAACATTTCCACCCATTCTTTAAGACATAGATTTTATAGCCTTAGCACATTGTGTTGCCCAATACACACATAATATATCAGAGACAGCCAACAAATAAGGACCAACTGAGTCATCGAAGTTTAGGAGAAGGTAATACCATAAACTATTACGTTTCTCGTAACAGTATTCCTCCTGAAGACGACACTGTGTAATATGCTTGATTGCTGTGTTTGGTAAATAGCCTGCACATTGCGTTACCCATTAAGCAACTAAATCAACAGAGTGGGCCCTTAAGTTGGGAATCGACTGGAGATTTAGCTTGGAGGACTGGATTACAAAATTTTTGTTCCGTTTGAGGCGACAATTTGACCTTCATCCTTTGCGCTTCTTCTGACAGCGACATCTTCTGTCACTACAATTTTCGATCAAAATTATTGGATTATTGACGTAGGCAGTTTATAAGGTAGATCTCTTATTTTAATAACATCATTTTACTATCATTTTTTAATAAATGGCATTTAATTATTCGCAAGCTTTTCCATTTTTTGATTTAAAACAATTTTTGTAACGATATCCATTTCTTTTTGGCTTTTTAACTAGTTTTAAGATTTAATATCAATCACGCTGAGGAAGGTATCAATGAAATACCGAAACATGTGCGATTAATAATATAATTAAACGTTTCTTTAGTGTTTGACTAGGCGGTTTTAATAAGATAATGCTATCAGTCAACACGGTTATTAATTATTACCATTGCCATAATGGTCAATGTTTACGCATTTTAGTGCAATGGATCTGATTATGATCGCTTGATGATCGAAACTGGTCATCTAAAGGTATTCTTTCATCTCATGTAATATTTTTTTCTCAGGATTACGGAATATCCCATGTCATTTGGGTACATTCGTGTTGACCGACTGAAAAGCACCAAACTTTTGTTTACTAAGGCAACACTGGAAAATGGCTTTAAACACCATAAAGAATCCAGCCAAGTAACGCTGACCCTACGTGACCTGGCAGAAGACTGAGATAAAAAGGAAGAAGACTGTTTGAAGAATAACAAACATGTACGGTGTTACGGAGTCGCAGTGTTCAGACGTAGTGTTACTGACTGGAAACCCTGGTTACTCTCGCCGTCCATAGGCGGAGCAAGCAATCCATTGTGACGTCTGGGTGACAGAGTCATCAGCAGCAACTGTTCTACAGCTATTAATTCAATACGGCGACCACCACAGATTAATTGCCACCTATTTAGTGTTCCACTTCTCTTAGAACAGCTCTTGGATAAAAACTGCCATTATACTTGGAGCTTATGACGTCTCATGAGATTTCCCTTTTCAAACTGACATCAATCACCAGTGAGTATCAGTGTTATTGTAGTGTCTGTCATTAGGTACCATCTTGGAATAATAATAATTATTATTTATTATTTATCGTATGGCTTTTAGTGCCGGGAGTGTCCGAGGACATGTTCGGCTCGCCAGAGGCTGTAGCTGATTCAAGCGGACACCCATAGGGAGAGCTACAAGTTCCGTTCAATTACAAGTAGTTCCAACTTTCACTACCAGATGTCACTGACACACAGTGGTGAACATTGGAACTTTGATAGGGCGTTCCAACGAAATCTAACCTAGATATTTAGCTCCACACAAGTTTAGTTAGTGGAAGGATCTTTTACATTCCATAAATCTATGACATGGGCCGTCGGCTTTTGTTCCCCACTGAAGGAAGGCATACTGAGGGATTTTAACGCTCTTAAAAATCCGACGACTTCGGCCGGGTTTGAACCCGCGATGTTGAGCACAGCAGTTCAGCATGCTACCGACTACGCCACCGAAGCCACAATAATAATATTAATAATAATAATAATATCGTATGGCCTCGAGTGCCGGGTGCAAGCTTTGTAATTGGACACCCAGAGGGCAGCTTGCATGTCGAATTTCGTTGCTCCTTGAATCACTATGAAAGTCAAGGAGGTTAGATATCTAAGCTCCATGAACACTATAGCGCTTTCTAGTAGAGAAATGATGAACTTTGTGTTGGCGGAAACTTCCGATATTAATTTTGCCATTATGAACACGGCCTACTGAATTCAAATGGGTTCTTTGACATGCCAACATTGCATGACATGCGTGTCGTATTTTTTCCGCCTTTCAAAATTCACTTACCATGGCCAGGAGCGAACCGGCAATCTTGGGATTAGTAGACCGACACGATATCCACTCACCCACCGAGGCAAGCTGAAGCCACAATAAAACAATACTATTTAATAACAATAATGGTGGAGATTTTTTTGTGTTGGTGCCATTTTGGTCTCCAACGTTCCGTTTGTACTGTCACCGTCATTGAGGTTTCACAACTTTGTCTTGTAGTCACTAAATGTGATACAAGCCCTTCGTCGACCTGGAATAGAACCGCGGCGGACGCTCTAGCGAGGATGCACTGTGAAGCTACCATCCCGGAGTATCCCTGGAAAGGAGGTAGGAAAACACAGAACACAATTTGTGAAAAGTTTCTGGTGTGATTTGATACGTTGTTTCTAAATTCATCCCTTAGAGACCTTGCGTGGTAGGGAAATCGAGCCCAGGACTCGAGGGACGGGAGTCCCCTACGTTTGTGTGTATAGGCCCAGTGGCTCCCAGGTTTATACCAATGTTGGTATAATTTAAGCCAGAATCAAGGACATGTAACGTTTTCACTTTAAACTTTCTTCATTGATGCACTTATAATTTGTTATGGAATAACCTATAACTTAGAAACTATTCCGCAAACGCACTTCCATTGTTAATTTAGCATTTGGTAAATATCACATCGCAATATGCAAACTCTTATTGGCACATTCACTAGGACTAAAACTGTTTATCCCCGAATTGACAATACATCAACGTTAATTTTATTATCTACATTGGCGATTTTTCGTCAAACACAAACTTTATATCGTTCCTCACCTACAGTTTGTTCTACGGCAATGTGCACTTTTGCGTTCTGGGGAAGGTAGACTAGTGTTTAGGCAGCAGGCAAGTGGTTTGCTAGGAAGAGCACTGTAACACAGGGCAGTTTGCGATGTTCGACGGTCTATTACTTGCAGTTGGAGGACTGGTATAACCTCAGTGGGGGCCTGTGATTGATATACAAATAACACGCATACACGGGATAATTGCATCTACGCAGCTATTTTGCTGAAATTCCACTAAACGTACAGCAGGCAATTACATCTATCACCCAACTGAAGATAAAGTTAATGGCTGATGACCGATTAAGGTTATTAGCTGATATATTAAACAATTCTACATCTGAAGGCCTTAGCCCGTCATGGGCTGTATAGTGCCAGGGGTTGACTTTGACACCTGAAGCACTAAAGTTAAGAATTGTTAGTTAGTTATTGTTGTGTTAAGAGGCGGAACTACGAGGTATCTGCCCCTAAGCGGAAATATTGATTGAGGCTGAAGTTAACAGCAGAAATATTGATTGAAGCTAAAGTTAACATCAGAAATATTGATTGAGGCTAAAGTTAACAGCGGAAATATTAGTTAGTTAGTTAGTTATTGTTGTGTTAAGAGGCGGAACTACGAGGTATCTGCCCCTAAGCGGAAATATTGATTGAGGCTAAAGTTAACAGCAGAAATATTGATTGAAGCTAAAGTTAACAGCAGAAATATTGATTGAGGCTAAAGTTAACAGCGGAAATATTGATTGAGGCTAAAGTTAACAGCGGAAAAATTAACTGTTTGAAGATAAATGTTGAGGGTTTGTAGGTAACACACTCCGAGGACAATAAGGACTGAGAGCCCAGATGATTATCTGCAGACCAAGATTCCACGAGCTACATAATGTTTGTATTTTTAGAGACGACTTACTGTCTCAATATTTTCCCTGGTGACGCTACGTTAGAAACGTCTACTGCTGTCACTAGAGCTAAGGCTTAGTTTTATTTCAAATTACAGTTCAGTTATGCCATCGTAAAATCTAGCCGTCTGTGTTCTTTTGGTAAAATCGATCCAGTGAATGTATAATATAAGAAAAATAGACGGAGAGTTCGAATGATGGGGCCGCATCGTACAAGACGGGAGAGATTGAAAGAATTGCCTCGGCGAGTGGGACAATACATAATCTGAGTAAGCTCTAAAAGTGGGAAAGGTTTCGTTACAGTCCTTCGAGTGGTGCAGGGATCGAACATTTACTTTAAAGTTAGCGTAAAATATAAATAAAAAAGATACGAGCCTTACAGTAGTCGCATATGATGTGTAACATCTGACATATTATCCTACTCGAATACTACACAGCTTGGACATTCTTAAAATGTTACTTTACACTCCATTTTCATACTGGTACTATGATGAATGTATAGATTGAATTGGAGATATGCTACTGTCACATTTGTGGCGCAGCGGTCAAGCTGTTAGTCTCTCGCCAAGGTAGACCGGGTTTGATTCCCGGTCAATACATGTGAGATTTTCGAATTGAAATGCCTTGTCCTGTGGTTCACATTCCACGTAAAAGGGAGGTACCGTGGATCATGATCGTGAGATTAACCGACACGCAAAACTACACGTTTCCTTCCTTCCTTTTACATTAATAATTCATAATAACAAAGTGATAATAACAACATTCTGCGCCACAAATGTGACAGTAGCATATCTCCAATTCAATCTATACATTCATCATAGTACCAGTATGAAAATGGAGTGTAAAGTACATGACAGTACTGTCAAATACTGTGAGCACATTCCTCAGTAACTATAACATTCATTATTCTCAAGGCTCTCATACAGTTCGTCGTAAACAATCAAAACATGGCTTCCTACAATCATGAAATGCCCTAGTCTCACATATGATGAAAATACAGTTTTTATACCACTCATATAACAACATTCTGTTATGCATTTAATATTTGACTACTCACCCACAGCTTGACAATAATGCCGCTTACTTAAAATGTCATTTGTCGTCTTTGTCCTACCCCATGTGATATTCAACCTTGAACGTGAAGCTTCATAAACTGCTCAATGAAAAATGAAAGTCGGTGAAACATTTGCCACTGTGCTCGTCAAACCAGTGCATGCTAAATGCACTGCCTACTGTATTGCCATAACATTCTCGGGCTACAGAGCACACACTGCCTTGTTTCCAATACACACATTTTCAATTGTACATCCAGCTGGCAGTCCGTCTTCACTTCCATCCGATCCACTTCCGTTCGATCCACTTCCGCACGATTCACTTCCGTCCCATTTTTCTGGCAGTGCGTCTTCACTTCCGTCCGACCCACTTCCGTTCGATTCACTTCCGCTCGATTCACTTCGTCCCCAATTTTCAAAATCACTCCCACAAAACTATCCAGCAACCAAGCGGAAAGATGTTACACATCAATAATAATTAAAATAATACGGAAAATAAAGTGTAAATGGGGTTCCAACTCGCCATGGACGACAAAAGCTCAATATCCCTGAACGCAAAACTCAGGCATAATTGCACTGTCATACGACCAGAGGCTCTGTATGCAGCGGAATGTCCCACTATGAAAAAGAAAGACCTGCTAGAAAAATTGGAGATCAAAGAAAGAAAGAAAGAAAGACCCGATTGAAGACAAAGGTGAATATAGACGACGGCATAACAATGAGCTGTATATTCATTTCCAAAGGAATTCTGATGTGATGAGAAAAAGGAGACTTGATTTTATGGCCACTTGCTAAGAATGAAACCCACACGATTGACGAACCGGATCTTCACCTATTTTACAAATAAGAAGAGCGAGTCAGCCTGGTTCCAAGAGGGGAAAAGTGACCTACAAGAGATGGAGATTTCCTGTGGGGATATTCAAGATGGCAATCACCTCAAGAAGAAACCAAACCACCACCAGGGTTTTGAAGAAACACCGAAGTTGAAGACGGGAAAGACGTGGACGGAAGGAAGGAAAGAGCAGCACCGGTGACGTATTGTAACGTGTTTTTCGAGGGTATTTTACGCCACTGACATAAGTCAGTAGGAAGCCATTCAATATTTATTTACGCGGAAAATTGTTCAGCCAAGAGAAGTTTTCATGTAACTTATTATTATTATTAAGGTATTTTTGGAGCGTTTTTTATAAGATTATAAGTCTACAGATAGGTTTTCGATGTTATAGAAAACACTATCAAGCGAATTATTACGAACAACATTATCGCGGAAAATTATATGATTACGGAATTTTACGGATTTTTGTCAGTTAGAGTTTGTTGAGAGAGATGAGTCACTGGGAATTCGGCTACAGGCTTATTCTTGTCGAGAAGCGTGAGGCAAGCGGGGTTGCTGCATCAAGAAAAGGCGAAATGGCCTGGACCGGTAATCAACATCTTCGTCGCGCCGAGTGTATTGACCCTGAGGTGGGGAGTATCGCGTGGTGGCTCAGCCAATCAGTGGAGAGCGGGCGACTTGAAGACGGCACCGGAGAGGGGATGCGACGAGTGTATATATGGTTTGCACGCCGAGGAGACGGGGCGATTATCTTTGTAAAACTTGACCGTTGTGGTTGCACGTGTGGTTGGTTCCGATGTGATCGGACCATAACTTAACATATCTACAAGTATCTCTTCAACTAACGAAGATGTCGACGTCCAGAAGGCTGTGGGAAGCTCTCTTCAACATCCAGTACGAGGGAAATGCCACGGCAATTTCCAATGGTAAGCGCGAATGACTCAGAACTACATAATCTCTCGTTTCGTTGTTTCATATTCAGTATTTCAGTAACTTCTTAGCTTGGGAATAATAGTAAAATCAGTAATTCATCCGACTACGTTTTCACGTAATTCTCTAGCGGTAATATTCAAATCGCAACGCTCCAATTCAAATTATTATTATTATTAATTTTGCCATACTTGTTTTTTTTTTAATAATAAATTCATTTCTTATAACCATGCAATCTTTGCTTTCAGTAGGTAGCATTAGATATAGACCAAATTCCTTCTCCTGATACAATAGTTAGTTGGGCTAATGATCAAATCATACCACGATCTGAGTGTAAAGACTCTTGAAGGTGTTCTGCCAGAGCTAGGTGTTGTTAAATATAAATTTAGATTTCAACATAGCGTTGAGGTCTTGGCGCCCATTAATACAACATATCTTAGTCAGAGTAAACATTACATTTGTACACCCCAACAGTGAGGGCCAGTAAAACCGTTTCAATTGTCGCTACCAACGTGAAACCGAAAACCTAATAACATTTGAGGAAGGAGAAGGGTATATATTTCTGTGCCTGTATTTTGGGGGCCTTTTCATTTATCGGTGTGTATCAGCATGGGTAGTGTTGAGGAAGAGATGAAGTTGCGTAGTGGTCACCAGTTGGATAGTGAAGATACGAGCAGTATGGCTAGTCTTGGAAATGAAAGCAGTACAGGGATGTCGGAGGTAAATCCCGATACTGAGGGGGGTAATCAAAACAGTCAAGCAGGGTTAGAGAGTTTGCTTCTTCAGTTTATGCAACAAAATAAAATTAGCACAGATGCTTTAAACGCTAGACTTGAACAAAATAGTAGGGAAAATAAAGAGAGTACTGAAACTCTAAATGCTAAACTTGAACAAAACAGTAGGGAAAATAAGGAGAGTACTGAAACTCTAAATGCTAAACTTGAACAAAACAGTAGGGAAAATAGAGAGAGTACTGAAACTTTAAATGCTAAACTCGAACAAAATAATGCTAAACTCGAACAAAATAATGCTTAACTTGAACAAAACAGTAGAGAAATTAGTGATAAATTCGAACTGATTAGAGGTGAGATCAGAGGGGTGATGGAAGAGAAGGCTAAAGAGATTATTGCAGATGTAGACAGAAAATTAGGAAAAGTACAGGAGGAGTTAGAAATTAGAATCAGTACACAGGCTGAAAATTTAAAAGAACTAGTGCAACTTGAAACACAGCAGGTCAAAAAGCAATTGGGAGGAGAAATCGACAAAATTCAGGTAGCAACTAAAGAGGTTAAAGAACAGCTGGGGCGAAGAATTGATAAAGTACATGCAGAAATAATCACTGAAGTTAATGCTTTAAAGGAGAGGAATAAGGAAAGCATTAATGAGATTAATGAGAAACAAGCTCAGTTAAGTGGTAAAGTTGAAGCATCGGAAGGGAGCATTAGGTTAACTGTAACTAATATTGAAAGAAAAGCTGAGGAGAAAATTGCTGAATTAGAACAGAAGTTGAAAGCTAGAATTAGGCAGGAAAATAGTCAGAGTAGGCCAGTTTATGTGAATAGCACACACAGGGAAATAGAACTAGGCAAATTCAGTAATCGGCAGGGTTGTCCAATGGAAATCATGAATACAATAGAAAATAAATTCGGGGAGAGGTTGGAAGATGGTAGTATTGAGTGGTGCCAGGTAGTTGAAATTTTAGAGCAAGCGTTTGTAGGGGAGACAAGAAACTGATTTGCTGTCTACAGAGGCAATTTCGAGAATATTTCAGATTTTAAAGTTAAATTTTGTGAGAAATTTTGGAATGAGGTAATTCAGTCTCAGCATCGTGAGGGAATTGTGTGTGGGAAATATAACCTGAGAGGAAACTACACTATGACCGAGTACTTTTTAGGATGGTTTGTAGGAGGAAAGTGATGTAGTCAGGCTATTACTAAGACATTTTCCATATAGAATCAAAGAAGCTGCCTGTATCAAAAATGTTAAATCTATTTCACAAGTGGAAAATTTATTAAGTACATTCGATGCTCTGGGAAGAGGTGGTTACGAGGAGAATTTCGGTAGTAACCAGGGTAACCATAATAACAGGCCTAATGAGAATAGGAATCTGGAAGTTCAAGGGAACAGTGGCGAAGGGGCCACCGTCCAAAATAGGGGGAACCAAAATAATAATAATAATAATAATCAGCAAAACCAGTACAGAGGAAATGGGTATGGTACGAACTACCAAGGTAGGAATAATGATTTCAGGGGAAATCAAGGTCGAAATAATAATTATAGGAGTAACCAAGGGAGGTATAATAACAATAATAATTATAACCAGAACAGGGGTCAAGGAGGGAATCAGCCCAATGGTAATAACGGACAGAGAGATACCGTTAACACAACCCAGAACAACCAGACCAGTGCAGTAGTGAGTAGTACTACACCAAGCGGTAGCAATACTTTAAACACGAACCAGGCTGCGATGTAAGGTCAGAATCTCAGTCTGTAACATGCCCTGTCCATACACTTATACAGGAACCCTATGACCTAAATGTAAGAAATGAATTATTACGTGAACTAAATGATGAAGGTATTATTCAGGAGGTGGTTAGTAAGAGCCCCATAGTTAAATTTAACGTGTCCGAGGCGTACACAGATGTTTTAATTGATAGTGGTTGTATGAAGAGTTGCATAAGTAGTGCATTTTATGATAAAATGAAATGAACTGAAGTACCGGGTGAGTTAGCCGAGGTCGTTGCGGCATGACTGCTGGCAGTCGCTCACATCCGGGAGGCGAGGAGGTTCGAATCCCCCCGCCGGCAACCTTGAAGATGGTCTTCTGTGGTTTCCCATCTTCCTTCCAGGCAAATGCCGGGGTTGGTCCCTAACTATAGGCCACAGCCGCTACCTTCCAACTCCTCGACCGTCCCATCCAACAATCCTCCCCAACGGTACTTGTAGCTCACCCATTGGGTGTCCGTCTCGAAGCAGCTACAAAACTGGCGAGCCGAACATGTCCTCGGACACACCCGGCACTAAAAGCCACACGCTAAAAAAAAAATAAAAAAAATGAACCGGAGTAAATTTTGAGGAGATGCCAATTAAAAGCACTTTTGTTATCACAGCTGATGGGAAGAGGTCTAAAGTAATTTCTAAGCAAGTTTTAGTAGACATTAAAATTAATAATCATGTAGAAAAGCAGATTTGTCTTGTAATTCCAAATTTAGTATTCAGTGTTATCTTGGGTTCAGAGTGGCTAAGTAGAGTGTCTGGTAACTTATGTTATGATGTAGGGAGTTTGAAATTTAAATGGGGTGATTCTGAAGTAGAAGTAGCGTTCAATGACCATATTCAGAGAAGTAGTGTTGTAGGTGTGATTTGTACTTTAAATGAGATATCGCCAGCCGTAGAGAGGGGTTCTCCATGTTTTGTGGGCAGTGTGATTACGAACGGTAGTCTAGAGGACTCGGTACGTGATGCTGCATTTCAGGGAAATATAGAGGTGGAACAATGTGTTCGGCTCTATGATGTGTTATTGTGTAATAGGAGAGTTTTTGAGGATCGCATTGGTATGGCCAATTGCTATACACATTCATTGAACGTTATTGATAGGTCAGTATTCACAGGACATAGATATCCTGTACCTTTCGCTTAGCAGAGTGCACTTGTGGCACAAATTAACCAGATGCTTGAAGATGGGATTATTGAGCACTCTAACAGTCCATATGTTAATTCTTTGATCACGGTACCCAAGGCCGACGGCACAGTTCGTATTTGTTTAGACGCTCGTTTGGTTAACAGTAGAATTAGTTCAGATCAGCTGAAATCAATGTCAATAGAGGAATTAATGCTAACATTTCAGGGGAAGAAGTATTTCACTTGTGTAGATTTGAGTTCCAGTTTTTGGCAAGTGCCACTTATGTACGAAGATAGGCCATTTACAGCTTTTAGTCATAAATATAACCTTTATCAATTTTGTAGAACACCTTATGGGTTGAAGAGTAGTTCAGCAGCTTTAATTAGGGCTTTAAACATCGCATTAGGGGATGACACAGGAGAGTTTGTAACCATTTACATTGATGATATGGTAATTAGTTCACGCAGTTTTGAGGAGCATCTACGTCATTTAGATATAGTTTTTCAGAAGTTAGATCAGGCAGGGTTCACTTTGAAGCTGTCTAAGTCGTCATTCTGTCAGTCAGAAGTGACATTTTTAGGTCATAGAGTGTCGAGTAGAGGTGTAACACCAGAAGAAAGTAGGGTTAATAAGATACTTAACGCTGAGGTGCCACAGAATGTTAAACAGTTAAAAACATACATGGGAATTTGCAACTTTTTTCAGAGGTTCGTTCTTAAATACTCAGGGTTGGTAGAACCATTCAGGGAAATGCTTAAAAGTGGGAATCGGTAGAGATGGGAGTCCAAGCATAATCAGGCTTTTAGAGCGCTGAAGGAAGGTTTTGAGAAAGCTGTAGTGCTGAAATATCCTTTGAAAGATAAGGAATATGTGGTTATGACAGATGCTTCACATATAGATGATGAGGATAATCTGTGCATTGTGTCTTTAGTCTCGCGAGGACTGAAAGTAGCAGAGAAAAGATACACGATTACTGAGTTAGAGCTTTTAGGTATTGTTTTCAGTTTAGGGAAATTTAGAATGTATTTAGTAGGGGGGAAATTTGAGATCCATACAGATCACCATGCTTTACTGTATATGAGGTCTTGTAAACTCAGTTCTAACAGAGTTAGTAGGTGGATTCTTGCTCTGCAGGAATACGAATTCACAGTAAAATATATTAAAGGTAAAGATAACATTCTTGCAGACATGCTATCTAGGGACACACATTTATGTAGGGATTATCCTGTGGTTAAAGCAGAGGACGGTATTTTAATATGTGCATGTGTGGACAGTAGCAACAGGGCATCGTTACAGACACTGAGAAATATGCTAGTGTAGCAACGTGATGACGTTAAGTTAAGGGAGCCACTGGCTAGGTTGGAAATAAGCTAGAGAAAGTCATGTCCAAGTTCTTTTTATCTCTACGAGGGCCCATTTATAGTTTCCAAACGTATTGGCAAAACAGCATATGTGCTGGAGGATAGTGAGGGAAACAGATTATACGGGACGTATAATATTCATAGTCTACGAAAATATGTGTCATAAAGTAAGTGGGTTTAGCTGGCGAGCCAGCCTATCAAATGAGTAAGTGTGGTATTTGATGCGTGGAAGATCTGGTCTTCCAGGCAGGCGTATCAGAAGTCACACAGGGGGGTAGTATGTAAGTAATTGAGAGTTTTTAAGGTACAGGGAAATTGCATTGTCGGATGTCGGGATTGTCGGATGCTCTTGAGCACTAAAATGCCTCTATACACCAAGGCCAGAATTTGGTAGCGCTGGTGAATTCCCATTTGTCTCCTAGAGATGGGTGAGCGCTTGAACAGGGTATTTTTGCTTAAGGCGTCCACGAGACAAAAGATGGGCCACCAGAAGGCGAGACAGTCCTTCATGAAACTCATACATAACAGCACACGTGATTTCTGTTTACGGCCTCGCCATGTAAGAGTTGTAAGTGTGTAATTTAAGGAAATTAGTACAAAGGTATTATTTGAGTGAGGAGAACTGGTCTGAGATGTGAACTAGTATTAAGTAGAATTTGGTCTACGGGAACTTAAGAAGACAGGGCGATAACGGCACAGAAATATTTGGTGTTATATGTAATGCGCACTTACTTTTTTTTTTCAGAAGTCAATATTATTTGTGTCTAAAATACAGAGAGATTAAGTATTATGGTCACGATGCGCTGCCACAATAGTGTGATCGTGTGCTCAGTGAGATCAGTGAGATTAAGTTTCACCAGAAGGAAGCGACCTCCAGTAAAATTAGGAAGTTCTGTGGTGATTTATATATCAGAACACCTTTGATGCGTGTGATGTGACAACACATATACACAGTGCTCACACATTATTTATGTATATCTTTCCCAACATAGAGATATTTAAGAGGCGGAAATATCCGTGGAACATTAATCGAAATGAAAAACATTGGACTGATTGCACAGGGCAATCCAAAATGACAGCGGACTTTGACGCAAAGTGCGTAGAGAAAATTATGAGTGTATATATATGTAATTTAGGGTGATTTATTTTATGTAATATGTATTTTGGATGGGGATTTTATTAACGTGTCTGGGATAATAGCATGATGGACCGTCGTCACGGTAAATCATCCCATGATCCGAGGCGAATATGTAACGTGTTTCTCGAGGGTATTTTACGCCACTGACATAAGTCAGTAGGAAGCCATTCTATATTTATTTACGCGGAAAATTGTTCAGCCAAGAGAAGTTTTCATGTAACTTATTATTATTATTAAGGTATGTTTTGGAGCGTTTTTTATAAGATTATAAGTATACAGATAGGTTTTCGATGTTATAGAAAACACTATCAGCGAATTATTACGAACAACATTATCGCGGAAAATTATATGATTACGGAATTTTACGGATTTTTGTCAGTTAGAGTTTGTTGAGAGAGATGAGTCACTGGGAATTCGGCTACAGGCTTATTCTTGTCGAGAAGCGTGATGCAAGCGGGGTTGCTGCATCAAGAAAAGGCGAAATGACCTGGACCGGTAATCAACATCTTCGTCGCGCCGAGTGTATTGACCCTGAGGTGGGGAGTATCGCGTGGTGGCTCAGCCAATCAGTGGAGAGCGGGCGACTTGAAGACGGCACCGGAGAGGGGATGCGACGAGTGCATATATGGTTTGCGCGCCGAGGAGACAGGGCGATTATCTTTGTAAAACTTGACCGTTGTGGTTGCACGTGTGGTTGGTTCCGATGTGATCGGACCATAACTTAACATATCTACAAGTATCTCTTCAACTAACGAAGAAGATGACGACGTCCAGAAGGCTGTGGGAAGCTCTCTTCAACATCCAGTACGAGGGAAATGCCACGGCAATTTCCAATGGTAAGCGCGAATGACTCAGAACTACATAATCTCTCGTTTCGTTGTTTCATATTCAGTATTTCAGTAACTTCTTAGCTTGGGAATAATAGTAAAATCAGTAATTCATCCGACTACGTTTTCACGTAATTCTCTAGCGGTAATATTCAAATCGCAACGCTCCAATTCAAATTATTATTATTATTAATTTTGCCATACTTGTTTCTTTTTTAATAATAAATTCATTTCTTATAACCATGCAATCTTTGCTTTCAGTAGGTAGCATTAGATATAGACCAAATTCCTTCTCCTGATACAATAGTTAGTTGGGCTAATGATCAAATCATACCACGATCTGAGTGTAAAGATTCTTGAAGGTGTTCTGCCAGAGCTAGGTGTTGTTAAATATAAATTTAGATTTCAACATAGCGTTGAGGTCTTGGCGCCCATTAATACAACATATCTTAGTCAGAGTAAACATTACATTTGTACACCCCAACAGTGAGGGCCAGTAAAACCGTTTCAGTATGAAGGAGCACTGGCCACAGAGAAGACAGCTGTGGTCCCTAGTAGGCCGATATGATTAAAGAAGCAGAATAATAAGAAGAAGAATACGTGGTTGCCCAGGAATGGCTTGATATATGCTAGATTGACATTGCCTCATATACTTCACTTAAGACATTTAACTCTTGGGCCTGTAATAGGCGTTGGTCCTCTATAAGAGATATTCGCAGGTTGATTAATTGTGTAATACCGTTTATGTTCGACGATATCGAAATGTAAACATTATATCTCAGAAAACTGTGTCATAATGAGGGTCATTGTAACACTACAGAAGAACGTCGTTTATCCGGACGTCAAACAACCGGAACGTCAATTATCCAGCGAGAAAAAAAACGAGCCTTACAGTAGTCGCATATGATGTGTAACATCTGACATAGAAGAAACCTCACGTGAAATTGTTGATACACCGGTATTTTATAGTATTATTGGCACAAATATTAATCTATTGTAAAAGGGAGTGTTTTACAGATATTGTAGTTTATAATACGGAACTCATTTTATTAGATGAACTTCCACCAGCACGAGCCTAAATAAAGAATACGATATGGATCAACTAGATTAATAGACGCAACACCGCTCATAACCTTAAATTCCTTATAAACAGGTCCTCTTCATTCACACCAACACGTAATTTCATATGGATTCTGTTAAAATGAGTCATATTGATATGATAAATATCGTTTAAAATGATAATCTGGTATCAGAAATATCTACCCCGCCCAGGAATCGAACCCAAGATCTCTAGATTCACAGTCATACGCAATAACCCCACGGCTATTTCGACTACGCAAATATTGTGCACAAGATGGTGACTTATTTCCACGTTCCAATAATACTGCATTAAGGAATTAAGTTTCATTTATATTTTGCTCTTTTCGATAATGTTCCTGAGTGACATTGAGTTTAAAATGCCTTATGCCAATGCAATGCCGACTACTTACAATGTTTGATATTAAGGCATTTTACCATTTAAATACTGATACGAAGACTTCGAACATGTACCATGTTATTTGTTTAAATCACTTGACACCAGAGTTCGCAAGAGCGTTTTCCGTTCAGTATGTCATATACATTCCACATGGCCAAGAATGCGTCATGGTATCAATTTTCGACACCGCGCGCTGATTGTTTCTCTTACCAGTGCCAGCTGGATCGATCGATCGAGTTGGCAGTGCATCTTATACTTCCGTTGTCCACCACTGCCAGCTAGTACACTTCTGTTTGATCGAGTGCATACTTCCGTTTGATCCACCACTGCCAGCTCGATCGTTCCGATCCACTTCCGTCCCCAATTTTCAAAATCACTCCCACAAAACTATCCAGCATGCATGGGGTAAAAAAAAAAAGGTCGGAGCAGTGCGCGGTTACTGTTGTTATGCGAAAGTGCGCGCAGCCTACAGTAGTGAGTTGGTTATCGTTTTCAATTGTTGTCTTCTACCGTTTGTTTGCTCTATAATGTTTCAACGTGTTACAGTAGCCTGCGTAGTGTGTGAAAATTACTTCTACGAGTGGCAAAAAGGAAAAACGAAATCGCAATGTTTTATCGATTGAGAAAAGGCGGATATCATTAATTAACTGGATAAATGTGAGTGTGTGCAGTGTCTAATGAAAAATTACAGTGTTGGAAAATCCACACTATTTATGATTTGAAGAACCAAAAAGGTGAAATTCTGAATTATTCATCGAAGTTAGATAGTGAAGAGGGCTCCAAAAAGAGAAAAATCATGAGATCAGCTACGGATGATAAATTGGTATGGTTTATTCAGACAAGAAGTAAGGGATATCCCATTTCTGGATCTTCGTTGTGTGAGAAAGCGTTGCACCTAAATGAGAAGCTTGGTGGTTCTCCCTATGTTCGATTATCCAGAAAAATCGTTATCCGGAACATTTTCGGTCCCAATTAGTCCGGATAAACGACGTTCTACTGTATTTTTCATTATGAAAGAGTTTCTCCCACCAATCAGAGCTCAAGAAACAGTTGTTTGACCAATTAGATGAGGATAGCATCGCACCCGCGCTGAGTTCCAAGGCCTTTTATTTTAAATTTCACTGCGTGGCCTAGTGTTATCGTGGGGTAATCGAGGAGGCCATGGTCAAATACAAGGAATTCTGTGCGTCCCATGCGCTCTGTTCAGTACATAAGACTGGCGAAATCTCGACAGATATTTATGAATATTTATGTTCGAACATAAAATATTTATAATAGTTATCGTCGAACATAAACAGTCGTATGCAACTCGCCTATAATGGTAATTAAGACACTCGTATGGAAGATATAAAACTCGCATACCCTCGTTTTATAAACATACTCGTGTGTTCATTATTGCCATTATAGGCTCTTTATATAATGTACTATTATTTCATTAGAATCGGTGTTACGGATCGAGTGAATAATACCGGCTGGAGCACATAGAGGATCCGTCGATCAGTCACAATAATACACCAGCAATCGCAGGAATGTAGTAAACCTTGCCATAGGGAGCCTATAAAAGGCAATACCCAATGTATTTTGATAATGGTGAGTACGCCCGCTACCGGAAGATCGTGCGGGCACGTCTGGTTCTGTCGCAGTACCCGACAGTATACAAGACACCAGTAGTGGCAGCTTGTGGATGCAGCGTACAACTGCCATGCTGCCCGAAGAAACCTCCCTGACAACGAAAATTCTGCTGATATCCAACACGCGAACGTGTTTTGCAGAATTTATTTGCAACCACCAAGGCTGGCCGCAGTACAATGGCCACGTGAAATGAATACAGGCGTCATGCGTTTCAACATCCTAACTACAGACGTGGAAAGAAATAGAACGCACCTGCAATCTATGTTTGTAAATAATCAAATTTGAATATCATGGAACAACTTAGGTCCATATTAAGAAACGGTCTCCTAAATGAATTTCAAATTCAACAGATTAAACATAGGGTTTTCACAGAACTACAACCCATGCAGGAGGCCAATATCTTGTCGTTAACATAGCCACTACACCAAATCAAGGTGCTGCAGTCATCAATCATCTGTATGCAAAACGTAAGGCTGCGAGGACACACTGGAGGATCGTACAAAAGTGATGAACATTTTACAGACAGCATTAATGAAATGGTAGCGGCTTCGGTGGCGTAGTCGGTAGCATGCTGACCTACTATGACCAAGATAGCGGGTTCAAACCCGGCCAAAGTCGTCGGATTTTTTAAGAGCGTTAAATATCCTTGAGTATGCCTTCCTTCGGAGGGGAAGTAAAGCCGGCGGTCCCACGTCATACATTTATGGCATGTAAAAGATCCTTTCACAGACTAAACTTGTGTAAAGCAAAATTGTTAGGTTGGATTTCGTCAGAATGCTCTATCAAAGTTCCAACGTTCACCACTAGGTATCATTGTTATCTGGTGGCGAAAGTTGGAACTACTTGAAATTGAACGGAACTTGTAGCTCACACTTTAGGGTGTCCGCTGGAAGCAGCAACAGACTCAGGCGAGCCGAACATGTCCTCGGACACTCCCGGCACTAAAAGCCATACGATAAATAAATAAATAAATAAGTAAATAAATAAATAAATAAATACATAATAAATGAAATGGTATGATAGTGATCCAATTTCAAGGAGTATTATTCGCAAGCTAAGATTCAACAGGATGTCAACAATTGTTTGCCAGCATTCCTAGAAACGCACTTCAACCCTTCACCAGAATGCGTGTGTAAATTATTTGACAAACCATTGTGCAAAATAGCATTTTAATGGATTCCTCAGAGGAACAAAATCGCTGCTGGAGAAAGTTATGACAAAGATCAAGATTAATCTTAATAATTAAATTAAGTTATATAAAGATCTTCAGCATCATTAGATGATTTTTAGTATGCACTGGGGTGTTGATGCTCCTCGCTGTCTCATTGTGTGATTGTTACCTACAAGAATTATCCCACCTGCGTACTTGTCTTTCATTCCTGTGTGATTCTGTTCATCCTCGTCGAACACCAGCTTTTATGACTGAAGTGTATCACACGCTAGCATATCGTGCGCCAAGTTGTAAGAAATAAAACATGGAGGGCGGTTGTCGTTTCGGGGAAACATTTACAGTCGATTTGCATTATTAACGCAAAGCGGTCGTGAAACTAGCTTTAAGTACATTTCAAAATATGCCTGGTACAGAATGAATTGTCGCCTCCGTAGCGTAGTGGTCAGCATGGTCAGCTGTCGCCCCGGAGGTCCTGGGTTCGATTCCCGGCTCTGCCACGAAATTTGAAAAGCGGTACGAGGACTGGAACGGGATCTACTCAGCCTCGGGTGGCCCAAATGAATAGAGGGGGTTCGATTCCCCCTCAGCCATCCTCGAAGTGGTTTTCCGTGGTTTCCCACTTCGTCTTAGGGCAAATGACGGAATGGTACTGTACCCGTATTACCTACCAATACCTGTAGAATCCCTGGAGAACAGCTGGATCGTAGAACCTGAAAATCCCCGGCTAGAAAAAAAACCCAAGTTCTACTAACAGACACAGGGATAATAGGGCCACTCGAATACCTATCAGGATGTATTATGACTGACCAAGGCTCAGAGAAAGAATAGACTAGCTCAAAACACAAGAATTCTTCAAAAGGAAGAAATAATCTCAAAGGTGTGGTAAACCCTAAAATACCTAGCGATGGCCCCCTTAATACACCCTTCCATCACCTCTATAAAGCATCACGCAATAATTAAAACCAAATAATAAATTAGTTTATTGCAAGAATAAACATGACAAGAAATATAAATTTTGTAGATACCACGACCAATCAAAAATATAATTAATTAAACTGGATTGTCTTTCAGCTATGGAATATGGGAAAGGCTTCCAAAATGAATTACCCATTATCTCAACTAACTTTTAGTTCTTTCAAAAATAAGGTATAATAAAAATAATTTTCGATCCAATAGGATAAGCACACACAAAAAAAATTATATGAATTGAATAAATTGGATTCATTTCGGTTCATTAACGTAATGAACATCTTACACAAAATACCCTGATTATAACCAATAATCTTACACGACATTTTCAATAGCATTATAAGGTCTTGTTATTTAACGATGAAATTAATATGGCATATTTACAGATTATACAAATTTATACAAGATTCTAGAATAATTTCGATTATTCTCCTCCCACAGACTTAATGTCACGACATTCACTTCTGCTAAAATTGTTTAATTGTTTCATTTCTAATTTCAGGGTATTTCTGCCGAACAGTTAAGTTAAGCAAAATTTTATCATAGATTCAGCATTAAATAGTTATCGGTGATCCTTGTTGAACTTACATGCTATGGCAAAGTCCTTATAATTTTACTGGAAATATTGAACTGGATATCCACTCAAGAGTTTTAATAATAATGCTCAGAAAAATACTAATCTTCACACAGGCATTACTTCACGATAATAACAGCGATAAAGTCACCTATGACAAAATATTAACCATACTAGGTTAATTACAACGCCTCTCTGGGTTGAAACCTCATTCAATCTATTCTTGATTGGCACACGTTGCTCAATCTTCAACAAGAAAATTTGCTTCGCAAAGCACTGTATCAAAATACTTAAACACAAGAGTATTATTCCTAATACATGCCTCTTAAAATCTAACATGCACCTATACTTGGAGCCTTACTGTTTTAAATCCACAATTATGAAAATCAGCTGTTTGTAATAAAAGCCTGAACTCGTGCTCAGAAAAATAATTTGATTCTGTAACAGGTTACTAATAAAGCCTAGTGGATTCCAGAAATACTCCACCTATTTTTAGAAAACTTGCCTTACATTGATGTATTACAATATTCATAGTTCTTAAACGTATGACTTATAGTAAGTCATCCCTGGGATTATCTTCGCAAATTTTGGATGTCGTTCAAATACCCTCTTAAAAGAGAAAAACTATTGCATCAAAGGCAATGATATCAATTTAATCCAGTGTTAACTTCATAAAAGAAGAAAAGTATAACATTCACAACCACACAAAACTGAGGTCGTAAAAACGATTTAAAAAAATCCAATCTCAAAATAAGATCTTCCATGAACTTCCCGAACGCGAAAGCGTCGGTGGATTAATCCTACAGCATGGATCTAGGTTAACTACAGAGGCTAAGCGACTAATGACCCATTAGTCAATCCACTCCGAAAATCACGCTCAGAAAATACAAGTTAAATCTGTTAATAAACTGAAGAAAAATAGTCTAAAGACTCTAAGTAACATTCAGAATAACAGGATCCGAAAACGTCCTAATATCGTTATAATAATAAGGAAAGAAAAAATTCTCCTCAAAGAATAAGATAATCCAAGCGAAAGTGCTTAAAGAACAATGCACTAGAATATGAAAAACTCAGTCAGAGTTCTCAACGCCGCTTTAAAAAATTGCGTTACTAAAATATTCTTACACAAAAATCTGGAGATCTTCCTCCTACAGCGACTTCTCGACAAATAAGAATGAGCATATCAGTTAAATACTGTAAAATACTATTGAAATTTTAAATTTATCAATCAAAATTCACAAAGGATGCACTCATTTTTATGAGTCAAAATCCTGGCATTATAGAAGGTCAGCTTCGAAATAAGCATCGAACCTGCACTTTCTACTCAACCATTTAATCTACAAAAATCAAAATATGGCAATTTGTGATTGTTCATATGTCCACGCTACACTACTGTAACAAGTTGAAGTGATCTGTACCTTTGGCGAATCTGGATGTGGACAAAAAATCGTTGGCCATACTAGGCTCCAGACCAACACAAAACATGCCGGACTCCAACTGGGTCTCCAGAGAACGAACCATATTCCTCCTAGGCTCAAACAACTCCAGACCGGACGAAACGTCCCAATATATCCTGGCGATATCTTTCCACACGCATTAGAATACCGATGGCTGAACCGCAAACAGTTTATCAACTCGTCACGAAGCGAGAGTGAACTCGAACAACCGCTAAATAGTTCCAATACAAGGATGCGAATGTGAGCAAGTTCACACGTGTCCGCGTGGTCCCTTGCATCACGAAACTCGCTTGTACACTTCAGAGTAAATGAACGTCGCTGCACACTGTTCCCGCTACCACTCTGCTAATGCAGTATTCCTATTGTACTCTAGCCTATCATCGTAATGGATATAGCCTTCATTGTATTCCTTCCCTCTGACACCTTGCTTAAGAATATGCTTTTTTTTAAGAAGTATTGCCACTGTGAAAAGTTTGAATCAACTCTAGGCTGCATTTCCATGAAGATTTACAAGCTTAGTGTTACGACATAATACACCCGAGCTGGCGGCCGGGATTATGAATGCATTCTTCCGCATGGTCCGTTAGTGGCGGTGGACACACGGTCGCAAAGATAAACATATAACATGTTTAAAACCATGTCTGATCCGCATTAAGCAAGTCTTTACTCCACGTAGAATGCCGAACGAACTCGCTTACATACATAGGCACGCTCACACGTTTTGAAAATCCCGTTAACTGGCGATTTCAATTTCACTATTGCCAGGGTTATTACTGCACGCTGTCAGTTTCACAAGTATATTCTCTCCACACGAGGTCGCTTGAGCAAGACATCTGCTACCCCCACTCCTCTATACGCCACGAGTCGATATAAATATATCGCAGTCGTAGTATAATCACTAGTGACTTAACAGATCTTCTTCTGTTTTTCATACTTGCTTTGTAATAACATTCTGCCATGGAAATATGCATACAGACATAAATAACTGCTTACATATAGCGCTAAATATACTTTAATTCGTATTAATCATTCTCAGGTGAATCGTTCGATATAATGTTAGACAATGTCAACATGCTTATTATCGATGACCTTCGGGCTTCTCGTCGGAAATACGAGCTCTACCGATCCATTCTTGATAGCAGAACTTTTGCTTGCTGTAGACCAGCTGTTATGATAGACTTCAGTGGCTAGCTTGAAAGTTACAGGGCGTTTCAAAATACTGTATCCATATCTGTACTTAAGACCTTTAGGAATAATGGTGCATTTTCCCTTTGATACCTTAAATAATAGTCTCCTCAGCTTTTATTTACACCATTCCAGGTTATTTCGGCATATGTAGCATTATTCAGTCAACCCTCAGACTATCTTCTTCACATATCTTTTCAGGTTTTTTGTGTTGAAACGACCAATTGTTTCTCTTCCATTTAGGCTTACTACCTCATTACAATTATTTCCGAACGACCTAGCGATTTTATAGGGTCCGTGGAAGACATAGGAGAACTTGGTGAATTGGTTCTTAGCAACATCTGCTTTTGTCGGTTTCTTGACGAGAATCATCTCGTTTACTCTCATCGGTGGGCTATATCTTTTATTTCTGATCCGTTTATGCCGCTTCTCGGCTGCATCCATCAAGCTTTCTCTAGCTGAATTAATTCTTGCTTGAACTGTAGGCTCCCTGTCCTTAGGCAGAAATCTTACGATCTCTGTCCAGGCTCTTTCTGGCCTCCTATTATGGTGTACAACCATGGGTATGCCGAATAATCTCCCATGGAATGTGGAATTTATGCAGCTTTCCATGAGTGGGATGAACTTGACCCAACTTGCATGATCCTCAGGACAGTAAATTCTCGCAAACTTGTTAATTTCTGCCATCACACGTTCCGAGACGTTAGATTCCGGATATCTAACGCTAGAAAACACGTGCTTGACACCAAGCCTAATCATGGCATTCTCAAAATCTATCGAAGTGAAATGAGCTCCGTGATCCGATAGGAGAGTTAAAGGTTTTCCTGCCTTTGGAAACACACTGTTTTCAAGACGGCTAAGTACTTGGGCTGTAGTGGCCCTCTGCATAGGGTCGAGGGTCACGGCACCCCGGCGTCTCTAAAAGCAGCAGTTGTCCGTTCGCTTTCTTTACCACAGTTATCGGATTCAAATACGAGGAAGCTTGTTTTTTTATTATACCATCTCTCTCCATTTAATCTATAATCTCTTTGACCTCATCATGGTATTTTTCTGGGATAGGATAAAGCTTGGCTTGGTAAGGGGATTCATCTATTAGCCTAATCTGGTACTTGAAGTCTCTAATCAAGCCAGGTTTATCATCGAAGATGTCCGCAAATTGACAAATCAAGTCGTCAAATTCTTCTTTCACGTTTTTAAATCCCTCGGCTTTCAATGTATATTGCTCCCTCTCTTGCTCGGTTTCTTCAACTATGTGATCCAGGATTTCCATTCTAGGGATATCTCTATTAATTCCGTTCCCATCCATTTCTTCCATCACTACATCCTCTGTACATTCTTCCTTGAATCTTATTATTCCTTTGTCCATGTCGATGATTGCCCTAGCTTGTGTAATAAAATCGATCCCTAGTCTGACGTCAAAATTAATATTCTTAACGACAATGAATATATGTTCATAACTTCTCTGATTGATCCAGAATTTCATTAGAATCTGCACTTTGCATTTCATAGTTTTATCCTTAAATATCCCACGAATTTTTGTTGGAGATGCTGGAAGAATGGTAAATTGGTTTTCTGGTTTCAATCTCTCGAAACAATCCTCATCAACTATTGAGATCATAGCACCTGTGTCCATCAAAGCTTTACAGTGTTGTAGACCAATTTGTATATTAATAACGGGAAGTTCAACTACCCTTCCTCTCGGTTTCGTTTCTGGTTCAAATAGAAGATCTTCGTCAGTAGCTTCAAAAATTTCAAAAATCGTGATAACAGAGGAATGCGTGGCAACGTCAGTCATTAGTTTCGCCTGGAAATTGGCGTTTTTTTTAGATCCGGAGCTCTTTCTGAACTCCGACCTTCTCTGCTAGTGCTGGGTTGTGACTTATGTAGATTTTCATCCTTTCTATCCTTCGATTTTCTTCGTCCAACCTCCGTGGACTTATCTCGCCCTCTCTTGAGCCTCTCCTGTTGCACTTTCTTATCGGACGCCTCCGTTCGATAATTGTTGTATCTTGAGTACCCTTGATTTTGTCTCTTATCTCTGTTGTCACGGGTATCTCTATCATTCCTATTATACCTGTTATCTCGATTATTTTGATCATATCTGTAATTCCTGTTATAAGGCGTTTCTCGGTGATCATTCCGGTTTCGATCATTATCTCTTCGATAGAAATTTCTCTCCTCGTAGTGACGTTGCCATGGCCTCTCCTGGGCGTCCCTACGTTGGTTTTCCCATCTCCTCTCTTCCTGATGGGTATTTCTAATAGGACCCATTCTATCATCTCTTCTTTGCTCAAAACGATCCGTCTGCTGTGTACGGTTCATCATTACCGCGTTTACAACTTTCGATTCCTTCCTGGCATTTTTGACTATGGTAGGTTGCGTCATCATACTCATGTGATCTAATCGACGTAACAAGTCATCCAACGACGTTAAAGACGATACTCCGGAAGAAATAATTGATCTCCTTACTTACGCAGGCAATTGACGTGAGATAGCTTCAAGGAGTTCTTCTTGGGTTAACGGAGGCTGGAGAAAACGGAGTTTTGCTAACTGACACGCAAAATACTCAGCATAGCTGGTTGGTCCTGTACTGGAGTACTTGCGTGAATAGACTTCCGATCTCACATTTTGTTGGACTTCGATCGACCAAAATCTTTGTATGAAGGCCTCCGAAAACTGTTCAAAATTGTCAAATGTGTAACGAAAGGCCCTGGACCATTGTAACGGAGCATCGGTAAGAAACCTTTCCACCATACGTAGCTCACGTTCACGTGGCACATGTGACTCCAAAAAGTAATCTCTTAATGCCCTTACAAATTCGATCGGTGTCATTCAATCCAGATTGCTAAACTTTCTAGGTTTGTCATCAAAGTTTCTTATTATGGTTACATTCGGTGTCTTTTCCATCGATCTCGAAGTATAATCATCCATGCATACGTTGGGGTTCGGAGAACTAAACGTCTCCCTGCTTGTTCGAATGGGACTCGGATGTTCCATTTGACTGAGTTGAACGTTGGGTTCGTTATTGGGAGATTCCTGCATCATCCTTTCCCTACTACCAGGTACTATCACTTCAGGTTGTTCAAATACAACTCTAAAATCGGACTGTAAAAGTGATCGCAATTGATCCTTTTGCGTATCCAAATTGATATGCCCCTCTAGATTAACTTGCTCGAGACCCTTTCTAATTTCATTAATCTCGGAAGTTTTCTTCTCCCTGACCTCATTTAACTCTATCTTACTTTGGTCGACTTTAGTTTCAACAGTATTAATACGTTTCTCTAAATCGGATATGTTATTAACCTGTGTATTTTGAATTCCATCCATTCTTTTGCTTAGATCTTCCCTAACATTTATTATGTCTTTGCTATTAGTTGCAAGACCAGTGGCAAGTTTGGATTCTAACTTAGATTTCTCAACTTTAAAACATTCCTCATTAATTTTCATGATATCTTTTCGAAATGTTACAATATTATCTCTTATAATCCCTTTCAAATCTATGTCAAAATCATCCCTGAGAAGTTTTGTATGATCTGTGACTTGAGCTCGGAGTGTCCCCATTTCACATTTCAACTGCTCCAGGCTATTCTGGGTCTGATTAGTGTCATGGGAAAACTGTAGCTGAAGTGCTTCTAATTTTTTTTACTAAGCTTCACACTTTTTTCAAAGTCTAGTCTAATCTCAACTTGAAACTCTTTACTTGATTTTTCTAGCTCCATTAACTTAACCTCCGTCTGATTTTGACTAGATTCGATTTTTCGGACCTCTAACTCCATTTTATTTTGGCTGGATTCAATTTGATTTACATCATTCTGAATATTTTTGACTTGGGACTGAATCTCTTTTTGACTGGATTCTATTAATCCCACATCTGTTCTTAAATCATTGATTTGCGATTGCATAATCCTTACATTAGAGTTAACATCCTTTACAGTTTCCTCAATTCCCTTTTGACTAGTCTGAACATTGTTAAGATCTGTTTGCATTGATGTTTGACTATTTTGCATTGATGTTTGACTAGTTTGGATATTGTTAATGTCAAGTTGCATTCTATCTTGGCCAACCTGTACCAAGCCAACATTAGCTCGGAGTGCACTGATATCTTGTTGTGTTTTTCTATTATTGTCTTGGATATATTCGATATTAGATTCTACACTGGTAACCTTCTTTTCTACCCTTTTAGAACTATCTTTGATAGCCTTCAAGGAGGATTGCATAGTA
Organism: Meconema thalassinum; assembly: GCA_946902985.2. Classification (NCBI taxonomy): domain Eukaryota; kingdom Metazoa; phylum Arthropoda; class Insecta; order Orthoptera; family Tettigoniidae; genus Meconema; species Meconema thalassinum. Next base: position 802,860,235 of record OX336388.2, read on the forward strand.
TAAATTTCCCCCCTGATACCTTCAGCAACTGCATCCTGATTTTGAATATCAGTTTCGGACATATGGTCTAATGCAGGTTTAGTTTGGACCTTAATATTTTCCATGTCCTGATTCAAATTATCCATTTTATTTTGCATAATTTCAAACATCTTCTTAACGTCACCAACAGTCACCTTATTACCTTCAGACTTGCTTCACTACACTTCACAAGAAATAAGAATACCACACCAACAAAGCACAGCGAGAACATCTACAAACAACCACCATTTACCATACATGCTCATCCTTATTGTCTGGCATTACCTTAAAATAAGCTTATGTCTAAACACGAAGTGCCCAACTTGATTTGGGATCGCCTATATACATATGCGTGATGGTTTATATCGGTGAAGGTCTATGATTCTACCATTACTCAAATTTAAATTTGTTACAAGCACTTCTATTTTTAATGATGTCAGCAACGATCATCAGCCGGAAACAAGTAGAACAAATTATTAACAGAGCGTGTGGCACCACTCCAATACATAAAATACAAAATTTAATAATGGTTGCAATACCACTTGTAAGTCAAGTAGCTCGAGTATCGTCGTAATTGCTTTGTTCCATAGGAATTCTAATAGTTCATGCCAAACTATTGGTTCACCATTATTTTATTGCCTTGATTCATGGTCACACAAGAAACACGGTGTTCCAATTCGCGATCTGTGTTACATGATCATAAAACTAATTTCCACTTTGTACTTTCAGTTTCAATTTTGGCAGAATTATGGCATTCAACTCCCTGGTATTCGCTCTGGTATTCCAGTTTTTCGAAGCCCCTGAGCTGGGCGCCACCTCATGTACCCTTTTTACCTACCAATACCTGTTGAATCCCTGGAGAACAGCTGGATCGTAGAACCTGAAAATCCCCGGCTAGAAAAAAAACCCAAGTTCTACCAACAGACACAGGGATAATAGGGCCACTCGAATACCTAACAGGATGTATTAAGAATGACCAAGGCTCAGAGAAAGAAAAGACTAGCTCAAAACACAAGAATTCTTCAAAAGGAAGAAATAATCTCAAAGGTGTGGTAGACCCTAAAATACCTAGCGATGGCCCCCTTAATACACCCTTCCATCACCTCTATAAAGCATCACGCAATAATTAAAACCAAATAATAAATTAGTTTATTGCAAGAATAAACATGACAAGAAATATAAATTTTTTCGATACCACGACCAATCAAAAATATCATTAATTATACTGGATTGTCTTTCAGCTATGGAATATGGGAAAGGCTTCCAAAATGAATTACCCATTATCTCAACTAACTTTTAGTTCTTTCAAAAATAAGGTATAATAAAAATAATTTTCGATCCAATAGGATAAGCACACACAAAAAAAAATTATATGAATTGAATAAATTGGATTCATTTTGGTTCATTAACTTAATGAACATCTTACACAAAAATACCCTGATTATAACCAATAATCTTACACGACATTTTCAATAGCATTATAAGGTCTTGTTATTTAACGATGAAACTAACATGGCATATTTACAGAATATACAAATTTATACAAGATTCTAGAATAATTTCGATTATTCTCCTCCCACTGACTTAATGTCACGACATTCACTTCTGCTAAAATTGTTTAATTGTTTCATTTCTAATTTCATGGTATTTCGGCCGAACAGTTAAGTTAAGCAAAATTTAATCATAGATTCAGCATTAAATAGTTATCGGTGATCGTTGTTGAACATACATGCTATGGCAAAGTCCTTATAATTTTACTGGAAATATTGAACTGGATATCCACTCAAGGGTTTAAAAATAATGCTCAGAAAAATACTAATCTTAACACAGGCATTACTTCACGATAATAACAGCGATAAAGTCACCTATGACAAAATATTAACCATACTAGGTTAATTACAACGCCTCCCTGGGTTGAAACCTCATTCAATCTATTCTTGATTGGCACACGTTGCTCAATCTTCAACAAGAAAATTTACTTCACAAAGCACTGTATCAAAATACTTAAACACAAGAGCATTATTCCTAATACATGCCGCTTAAAATCTAACATGCACCTATACTTGGAGCCTTACTGTTTTAAATCCACAATTATGAAAATCAGCTGTTTGTAATAAAAGCCTGATCTCGTGCTCAGAAAAATAATTTGATTCTGTAACAGGTTACTAATAAAGCCTAGTGGATTCGAGAAATACTCCACCTATTTTTAGAAAACTTGCCTTACATTGATGTATTACAATATTCATAGTTCTTAAACGTATGACGTATAGTAAGTCATCCCTGGGATTATCATCGCAAATTTTGGATGTCGTTCAAATACCCTCTTAATAGAGAACAAGATGTTCAGTAAAGAACATATAGCCTACTTTATCCTAAATGCATGGGTATTGTTATAACTCTCTGTCCTTTTCAAGGAGTATGATTGAATGTTGGTTGTAGTAGCTTGTTGAAATACAACGTGCTATAGGGATATTAAACATGAATATGAGGTGCCCTTTGCTAGTGCTACCTCTGTACAAAATTTCGTTCAATTCGGTTTCACCGTGTTTGAATTGATAGGGGGCATAGATTTGCCCACATACTTGGCCACCATCTGCAAACTATTGGGCTGACGTTCCTGCAGTTTGGTCTGAATATGTTTCCCACATAAAGATATGGTGTTGCAAAATTTGGTATGGACTAGATTATTAGGTTGGTCGTAATTACATGTTAGCTTTTAACATTTGGGTGGCCGCGATTACGTTTCCGTCAAGATGGCGGTGATATAAAACATGACACTGAGGTGCCCTTTGCTAGTGCTACCTCAGTAACAAATTTCGTTCCATTCGGTTTCACCGTGTTCGAATTGATAAGGGGAATCGATTTTCACACAAAGATGGCCGCCATCCGCAAAATATTAGGCTGATGACCTATTAGTTTGGTCAAAGGATGCTCCCTCCATAAAGATATGTTGTTGCTAAATTTGCTAGAGATCGGATGGTTATGTTAGTCGTAATTTGATTTAAGCTTTAAACATTTGTGTGGCCACCATTACATTTCTGTCAATATGGCGGCGATATAAATCATGACACTGAGATGCCCTTTGCTAGTGCTATCTCTGTACCAAATTTTGTTCCGTTCGGTTGCACCGTGTTCGAATTAATAGGGGGAATCGATTTTCACACAAAGATGGCCGGCATCCGCAAACTATTCGGCGAATGACCTATTAGATTGGTCAAAGGATGCTCCCTCCATAAAGGTATGCAGTTGCAAAATTTGGTAGAGATCGGATGATTAGGTTAATCGTAATTTGATTTAAGCTTTGAACATGCGTGTGGCCACCATTACGTTTCAGTCAAGATGGCGGCGATATAAAACATGCCACTGAGGTGCCCTTTGCTAGTGCTACCTCGGTACCAAATTTCGTTCCATTCGGTTCCACCGTGTTTGAATTAATAGGGGAATCAATTTTTACATAAATATGGCCGCCACCCGCAAACTATTAGGCTAATAACCTATTAGATTGGTCAAAGGATGCTCCCTCCATAAAGGAATGTTGTTGCAAAGTTTGGTAGAGATCGGATGGTTATGTTAGTCGTAATTTAACTTAAGCTTTGAACATTTGTGTGGCCGCCATTACGTTTCTGTCAAGATGGCGGCGATATAAAACATGACACTCAGGTGCCCTTTGCTAGTGCTACCTCTGTACCAAATTTCGGTCTTTCGGTTCCACCGTGTACGAATTAATAGGGGGAAACAATTTTGACATAAAGATGGCCGCCATCCGCAAACTATTAGGCAAATAACCTATTGGATTGGTCAAAGGATGCTACCTCCATAAAGGAATGTTGTTGCAAAGTTTGGTAGAGATCGGATGGTTATGTTAGTCGTAATTTAACTTAAGCTTTGAACATTTGTGTGGCCGCCATTACGTTTCTGTCAATATGGCGGCGATATAAAACATGACACTGAGATGCCCTTTGCTAGTGCTACCTCTGTACCAAATTTCGTTCCATTCGGTTTCACCGTGTTCGAATTGATAGGGGAATTGATTTTTACACAAAGAAGGCCGCCATCCGCAAACTATTAGGCTAATGACCTATTCATTTTGTCAAACGATGCTTCTTCTATAAAGGTATGTTGTTGCAAAATTTGGTAGAGATCGGATGATTAGGTTAATCGTAATTTGATTTAAGCTTTGAACATTTGTGTGGCCGCCATTACGTTTCCGTCAAGATGGCGGCGATATAAAACATGACACTGAGGTGCCTTTAGTTAGTACTACCTCTGTACCAAATTTCGTTCCATTCGGTTGCACCGTGTTCGAATTAATAGGGGGAATCGATTTTCACACAAAGATGGCCGCCATCCGCAAACTATTATGCTGATGACCTCTTAGTTTGGTCAAAGGATGCTCCCCCCATAAAGGTATGTTGTTGCAAAATTTGGTAGAGATCGGATAATTAGGTTAGTCGTTATTTGATTTAAGCTTTGAACATTTGTGTGGCCGCCATTACGTTTCCGTCAAGATGGCGGCGATATAAAAACATGACACTGAGGTGCCTTTTGTTAGTACTACCTCTGTACCAAATTTTGTTCCATTCGGTTTCACCGTGTTCGAATTGATAGGGGGAATTGATTTTTACACAAAGAAGGCCGCCATCCGCAAACTATTAGGCTAATGACCTAGTCATTTTGTCAAAGGATGCTTCTTCTATAAAGGTATGTTGTTGCAAAATTTGGTAGAGATCGGATGATTAGGTTAATCGTAATTTGATTTAAGCTTTGAACATTTGTGTGGCCGCCATTACATTTCCGTCAAGATGGCGGCGATATAAAACATGGCACTGAGGTGCCTTTAGTTAGTACTACCTCTGTACCAAATTTCGTTCCATTCGATTGCACCGTGTTCGAATTAATAGGGGGAATCGATTTTCACACAAAGATGGCCGCCATCCGCAAACTATTATGCTGATGACCTATTAATTTGGTCAAAGGATGCTCCCCCCATAAAGATATGTTGTTGCAAAATTTGGTAGAGATCGGATAATTAGGTTAGTCGTTATTTGATTTAAGCTTTGAACATTTGTGTGGCCGCCATTACGTTTCCGTCATGATGTCGGCGATATAAAAACATGACACTGAGGTGCCTTTTGTTAGTACTACCTCTGTACCAAATTTCGTTCCATTCGGTTGCACCGTGTTCGAATTAATAGGGGGAATCGATTTTCACACAAAGATGGCCGCCATCCGCAAACTATTAGGCTGATGGCCTATTGGTTTGGTCAAAGGATGCTCCCCCCATAAAGGTATGTTGTTGCAAAATCTGGTAGAGATCGGATGATTAGGTTAGTCGTAATGTGATTTAATCTTTGAACATTTGTGTGGCCGCCATTACGTTTCCGTCAAGATGGCGGCGATATAAAACATGACACTGAGGTGTCCTTTGCTAGTGCTACCTTTGTACCAAATTTCGTTCAATTCGCATTCACCGTGTTCGAATTGATAGGGGGGACAGACATTCAGAGTACACACACTCACACACACAGAGACACACAAACACACACAGACTCACACACACACACACACATACACACACACACACACAGACTCACACACACACATACACACACACGGACAGACACACTTTTTTCGCCCTGTGTTGATCTCATAAGTCTACTTTCATTTTTTGCAAAAATCGAAAGTAGGCTAAAAACTATTGCACCAAAGGCAATTATATCAATTTAATCCAGTGTTAACTTCATAAAAGAAGAAAAGTATAACATTCACAACCACACAAAACTGAGGTTGTAATAACGATTAAAAAAATGCAATCTCAAAATAAGATCTTCCCTGAACTTCCCGAACGCGAAAGTGTCGGTGGATTAATCCTACAGCATAGATCTAGGTTAACTACAGAGGCTAAGCGACTAATGACCCATTAGTCAATCCACTCCGAAAATCACGCTCAGAAAATACAAGTTAAATCTGTTAATAAACTGAAGAAAAATAGTCTAAAGACTCTAAGTAACATTCAGAATAACAGGATCCGAAAACTTCCTAATATCGTTATAATAATAAGGAAAGAAAAAATTCTCCTCAAAGAATAAGATAATCCAAGCGAAAGTGCTTAAAAAACAATGCACTAGAATATGTAAAACTCAGTCAGAGTTCTCAACGCCGCTTTAAAAAATTGCGTTACTAAAATATTCTTACACAAAAATCTGGAGATCTTCCTCCTACAGTGACTTCTCGACAAATAAGAATGAGCATATCAGTTTAAATACTGTAAAATACTATTGAAATTTTAAATTTATCAATCAAAATTCACAAAGGATGCACTCATTTTTATGAGTCAAAATCCTGGCTTTATAGAAGGTCAGCTTCGAAATAAGCATCGAACCTGCACTTTCTACTCAACCATTTAATCCACAAAAATCAAAATATGGCAATTTGTGATTGTTCATATGTCCACGCTACACTACTGTAACAAGTTGAAGTGATCTGTACCTTGGGCGAATCTGGCTGTGGAAAAAAAAAATATTGTTGGCCATACTAGGCTCCAGACCAACACAAAATATGCCGGACTCCAACCGGGTCTCCAGAGAACGAACCTTAGTGTTCCTAGGCTCGAACAACTCCAGACCGGTCGAAACGTCCCAATATATCCTGGCGATATCTTTCCACACGCATTAGAATACCGATGGCTGAACCGCAAACAGTTTATCAACTCGTCACGAAGCGAGAGTGAACTCGAACAACCACTAAATAGTTCCAATACAAGGATGCGAATGTGAGCAAGTTCACACGTGTCCGCGCGGTCCCTTGCATCACGAAACTCGCTTGTACACTTCATAGTAAATGAACGTCGCTGCACACTGTTCCCGCTACCACTCTGCTAATGCAGTATTCCTATTGTACTCTAGCCTATCATCGTAATGGATATAGGCTTCATTGTATTCCTTCCCTCTGACACCTTGCTTAAGAATGTGCTTTTTTTTAAGAAGTATTGCCACTGTGAAAAGTTTGATACAACTCTAGGCTGCATTTCCATGAAGTTTTACAAGCAGAGTGTTACGACATAATACACCCGAGCTGGCGGCCGGGATTATGAATGTATTCTTCCGCATGGTCCGTTAGTGGCAGTGGACACACGGTCGCAAAGATAAACATATAACATGTTTAAAACCATGTCTGATCCCCATTAAGCAAGTCTCTACTCCACGTAGAATGCCGAACGAACTCGCTTACATACATAGGCACGCTCACACGTTTTGAAAATCCCGTTAACTGGCGATTTCAATTTCACTATTGCCAGGGTTATTACTGCACGCTGTCAGTTTCACAAGTATATTCTCTCCACACGAGGTCGCTTGAGCAAGACATCTGCTACCCCCACTCCTCTATACGCCACGAGTCGATATAAATATATCGCAATCGTAGTATAATCACTAGTGACTTAACAGATCTTCTTCTGTTTTTCATACTTGCTTTGTAATAGCTTTCTGCCATGGAAATATGCATACAGACATAAATAACTGCTTACATATAGCGCTAAATATACTTTAATTCGTATTAATCATTCTCAGGTGAATCGATCGATATAATGTTAGACAATGTCAACATGCTTATTATCGATGACCTTCGGGCTTCTCGTCGGAAATACGAGCTCTACCGATCCATTCTTGATAGCAGAACTTTTGCTTGCTGTACACCAGCTGTTATGATAGACTTCAGTGGCTAGCTTGAAAGTTACAGGGCGTTTCAAAATACTGTATCCATATCTGTACTTAAGACCTTTAGGAATAATCTTGCAGTACCTTCGTCAAGGCCACGGCCGCCTCCTTCCATCTTCCTTGCCTATCCATCCTCACCATCTCCTACCTTCCCTCATGAGGCCCCTGTTCGCTTTGCAGGTGAGGCTGCCTGGGCGAGGTGCCAATCCCACCTCACCAGTTGTATCCCTTCCGATTCGGTGTTCCCAGCTCTAGGACACGAGGCGGTAGTGGTGAGTTCCCTCGCTGAGTCCGTGGGTTCCACCAACCTGGAGTGTAAACGACTAAAAAAAAAAAAACAGAATGAATTCATTCCAATCAATATTTAAGATCTAACTGTAATAATTGGATATTTAACCATACGCACTATTAAGAAGAGCGTAACAAAACACTGGCAAGTCTGCTGGAAAAGTGTGCAAGAGGTATCGCGCTCGCTTGTTGTTATTTAGATCCCGGGTTCAAGGCTATCCAAGGGCGAAAATATTTACTTCTTTTTAATTATTTTATTATATCCTCCTCACGTCGTAGAACAATATTGCAACTTATTTTTGTCTACATGATCTACGAGGACGATAGTAAACAATGTTTTCTCACATTTAAAATTCTATTTTCCCTAAATACTTGTAGTTTAACGTGACCGTTAATCTTGAGATCATGAGCCACGGGACCTCCTTTTTTACGTGGAATACGAACCACAGGACATGGCATTTCACTTTGAAAATCTCACATGCATTGACCGGGAATCGAACCCGGACCGCCTTGGTGAGAGGCATACAGCTAGACCGCTGAGCCACCACGCCCCCTCCCTAAATACTGTTTAAAACCATGGACGGATTCTATTTAAATAGTTCAAAATTTATCCCAGAATAATAATATGACACGTTCTGTATTTGGTTGGTTGGTTCCTCAGTTTAGGGGCTGCGACAACGCGGTTATGTAGCCCCGTGTACTTTGGGTGTGTATAGAATCTGTCTGATTACTGGTGTTAATTGTGATGGCTGTATTAATGTGTGTATCTGTTTTTTTTAAACTCAAGTAAGGACTGCAACTTTGAATTTTTCAAATAGTTCCTACTTTTGCCGCCAAACGCCACCGTCAACGACTACTGGGCCTAGTTCAGAACTTAGCTACTACACGCCACCACAGTCGGCTCTTGGCAACGAACATAGAAACCTAAGAGCGTTGTTTACATTCGTAACCTATACAATTTAGCTTCACACAGGTGTAATTAGTGGAAGGTTATTTAAGGGGACACTATAGGCTACCCAAAAATAATTTTTTGGCTCCCAGTGATCCAAACTGCACCAAATTTTATTTCCATACGACCAACATCTTTCATAAAGCAAAAAGGGAAAAATTATTCCTTTCAGTTGATCAGTATGGGCAGAAATTACTAAAAGATAGTCTTTTCCTAAAAAAAATGATACCAACTATTTACCACTAAAAATTACTGAAACTTTACAATCATTTTACACTATGCACTCATTGCACATACTAATAATTATGTGCATGGGTTTGGAAAAATATGAAACAGTTCCTGAAATAAAAAATTGTTTCACAAAATTAATTTTTATGTCCAAAATTTAAAGTTAAAATTATTTAAAAATAAACGATAACTATTTTAACTAATATGGATGCACAGAATTATGGGAGATAGATATATTCACATGCTACAAAAATATTATTGAGATTGGTTAATATTTGCTACTGAATAGTTGGTGTAAAGTCCAAAAAAATGAATTGTGCAGCAAAACAATTTTAAAACATTAGAATGTTTTTCTTCTTCACCCAGTGTCGAAAAGTCCCCAGAACCACATGTTTGATATCTTGGAAGGTATGAATGCGAGCTATTTCAAAATTGGCACACGAATAGATAATAATATTTCAGTTTCATTTCCAGGAGGCCATACATGGCAGTGTTGCCAAAATGATTAAAAGCCTGCTGATAGGTTCAATTTTTAAATGCATATAACTTCTACACTATCAATTGGAATTCAACCAAATTTTGTATGTGCTATGCGTACCGTACATAAACAGATATGACCGAGCGTATTCTAAAGATCCACCGGGGCTGCCAGCTGTTAATAAATGCTCTCGATTTCTTTTATCCAATTACCAATATATCAGAAAGTATGCAAGCCGACAGCTTTAAGCTATGGGCACGTATAGTACCTGACGTTCTATATTAATTTGGTGTAACTTATATACGTCAGTGCTACCAACATAATTCTAAGCCTGCTGAGAGGTCCAAATTTAAATACATGTAACTTCTATACTATCATTTGAATTTCAACCACATTTCGTATGTGATATGTGTACCATAACAGATATGAGAATGCGTATTCTTAAGAGTAACCAGGGCTGCCAACTGTTAATAAATGCTATCTCTATTTTAGTTACCCTAATATCAATATATCAGAAAGTATGCAAGCCAATAGCTGTCTGTAATCATTGCACACGTATAGTACCTGGCATTATAGATTAATTTGGAGTAACTAATATACGTCAGTGCTGCCAACATGATTCTAAGCCTGCTGATAGGTCCAATTTTAAAATGCATGAAACTTCTATACTAACTAATGGATTTCATTTAAAATTGGCACAAAAATAGATCGTATTATTTCAGATTATTTCTGACCAATACATGTATGTCATTGTTGCCAACATGATTTTACGCGCGCTGTTAGATCCAATGTTTAACTGCATGTAACGTCCATGCTATCCATTGGAGTTCAACCAAATTTTGTATTCTGTACCTTAAGAGATGGAACTAAGAATATATTCAGTCACCAGGGCTGCCAACTGTAGTGCTCTATTAGGCTACATTATGCCAGGTATACAGTATTTCGAACTAATTTGAAATTTCTATATTACCAACTTAATTTCGTCATTATTCTAGATAGTTCCATATAGATTAATCATTGGCTTGAATCTTAAATTTTGAGAAATGTAGGCTCTTTAGTTCGTCACGGAACTTCTTGTTTGTTAATTTTATGTATTAACAAGCTGTACCCGGCATGCGTTGCAATGCCAATCAAAGAAAGTGTTGGCGTTGTAATTTTGTTTCTCGAAGTGCTTTTGGATAGACAATATTTTTTTCAATTTCCGTAAACTACCTCTAAGCTATCATAAAATCGATTTACTATTTTAGAAACATTCGTGGTAGTGTGCACAGCAACTCACCAAAGCTTCATCGCAATCTGATGAATGGCATATGAACGCATACGGGATTTTGTTTCAACAATTTATGCGCTATCACTCATTTGTTAAATCTACTCGTGTGCTCCCTACTGTAAAATGGATTTACTAAGTATACACAACAACACATCAGAGTTTCATCGCAATTGCTAAATGGTATATGAACGCATACAGGATTTTGTTGAAACACTTTGCGCGTCGTCACCCATTTGTTGCATCCACTCGTGCGCTACCTATTGTGAAATGGATTCAATAAGTAGAAAACGTTCCAACGTGTACACAATTCCTCATAAATTTTTTATCGTAATCGGATGAATGGCATGTGAACGCATATGGGATTTTGTTTAAACGATTCGCTCACCGTTACACATTTGTTGAATCTGCACGTGCGCTACCTATTGCAAAATTGATTTACTATGCCTGAAACCTTCCCTGGAGTGTACTCAACGATTCACCAAACTGTCATCACAATCGGACGAATGGTATATGGACGCGTACGGGATTTTGTGTAAACGATTCGCTCACCGTTACTCATTTGTTGAATTTACACGTGCGCTACCTATTGAATAATGAATTTACTAAGCCTGAAACCTTCCCTGGTGTTAACTCAACGATTCACCAAAGTGTCATCACAATCTGATGAATGGTATATTAACGCACACGGGACTTTTGTTAAAACAATTCGCGTGCCATCGCTCAATTGTTAAATCTACTCGTGCCTTGCCTATTGTAAAATGGATTTACTAAGCCAGAAAACTTTCCTGGAGTGTACACAACAATTCACCAAAGTTTCATCACTATAGGACGAATGGTATATGAACGCATACGGGACTTTGTTGAAATGCTTCGCGCGTCGTCGCCCATTTGTTGAATCTACTTGTGCGCTACCTATTGTATAATAGATTTACTAAGCCAGAAACCTTCCCTGCAGTGTACACACCACCTCACCCAAGTTTCATCGCTATCGGACTAATGTTATATGAAGAATTACGGGACTTAGTTGAAACGCTTCGCGCGTCGTCGCTCATTTGTTAATCTACTCGTGCACTGCCAATTGTTTAATGGATTTACTAAGCCAGAATCCCTCCCTGCAGTGCACACAACATCTCACACAAGTTTCATCGCTATCGGACGAATGGTATATGAACGCATATGGGACTTTGTTGAAACGCTTCACGCGTCGTCCCTCATTTGTTGAATCTACTCGTGCGCTGCCTATTGTAAAGTAGATTTACTTAGAAAGAAACCTTCCCTGAAGTGTACACAACATCTTACCCAAGTTTCATTGCTATAGGGCGAATGGTATATAATGCATACGGGACTTCGTTGAAACGCTTCGCGTGCCATCGCTCATTTGTTGAATCTACTTGTGCGCTAGCTATTGAGAAATGTATTTACTAAGTTAGAAACCTTCACGTTAGTGTCCACAACATCTCATCCAAGTTTCATTGCAATCGGACGAATGGTGTATGATCTTATACGGGACTTTGTTGAATTTAATAAGTTAGAAACATTCACGTTTGTGTCCACAACATCTCACCCAAGTTTTATTGCTATCGAACGAATGGAATATGACCTTATACGGGACTTTGTTGAAACACTTCGCACGTCGTTGCCCATTTGTTGGATATACTCGTGCGCTGCCAATTGTAAAGTGGATTTACTAAGCCAAAAACATCCCTGGAGTGTACACAACATCTCACCCAAGTTTCATCGCAATCGGATGAATGGTGTACGAACGAATACGGGACTTTGTGGAAATGCTCGCGCGTCGTCGCTCATTTGTTGAATCTACTCATTCGCTACCTATTGTACAATGGATTTACTAAGCCAGAAACCATCCTTGGTGTGTACTCAACATATCATCCAAGTTTCATCGCAATCGGATGATTGGTATATAAACGCATAGGAGACATACCCACAGACAAACCCACAGACCCACGAACTATCACGTAACATTGATTTTTTATATATAGAGATTATTTTGTGTATATTATTTATTCGTTAATTCCCCATCAGGAGACCGTTACAGCACAATCAATTTTCATGTTGTATTCTGGCCCTGTCTTCTTTTTTCCCAAACATCTCTCATATACACACTATGCTTCCTCTTTCTCTCCTCTGTCCACTTGTTTCCCGGTTTTCTCTCTTTGGGAGTTTACTCAAACATCTGTTGTCTAGTTTCCCTCTGTATGTGCTCCTATCTGCGATGTCTTCTGTAGAGATGTTTAGTTTCTTGAGGTCTTCCGCGGTTTCCTTTGCCCAATTGGTTTTTAGTGTATTATTCGTAACTATATTAAAAATGTTCTTGGTCATTCTGTCTTCGGTCATCCTATGTAGCCTATATGTCGATAACATTTTGCCCTCCTTTCCCTTATGATGTTTGTAATCGTTTGTACAGTTCTATTGTCAGTCTCTTTATCGATATTCCCTCTTTCTGAACTGGCCCGTAGACCTCTCTCAGAATTTTTTTCTCTTGTTTTTTGAATTCCTTAAATTTTGTTTGTCACTTGATTGCTGTCGTTTCTGAAGCGTATAAGGCCTCTGGTAAGATAGTGTCGTAATTCGCCATTGATGGAAATACTTTTGTTGTTGTAGTGGTTCCATGTAAGTCGGTATGCTTTCTGCAATTTAGCGATCCTGTCTTCATTGGATGCCAAGTTCAGTCCTGTTTTCTGTATAATCTCTCCTAGGTATTTGAAACTTTCCACTTGAGTTATTTATCCATTCTTGGTTTCCAGTGAGTGCCTGTCTGTAGATTTTGTGTCCATGAACTGTGTTTTTTCGTATGAGATATTGTGTATTATTATTATTTTTATTATTATGGACATCAAATTGGCAGGTGAGAAGATGAAGGAAGTAGGAGACTTCTGTTACTTAGGAAGCAAAATAACCAGTGATGGACGAAGCAAAGAGGTTATAAAAAGTAGGTTGGCTCAGGCAAGGAAAGCATTTCTACAAAATGTAATATGTTGACATCGAATATTGATTTAGGTATTAGGAAGTCATTTTTGAAAGCCTTTGTCTGGAGCGTGGCGCTCTATGGAAGTGAAACTTGGACTGTTGTGCAACAGAAAAGAGGAGAATTGAAGCATTTGAGATGTGGTGTTAGAGGAGAATGATGAAGATCAGAAGGGTAGATAGGGTTACACACGAAGAGGTATTAAGACGAGTGGGAGAGGAGAAATGTTTCTGGCGACTGCTAATGAAGAGAAGAGATAGGTTGGTAGGACACATACTAAGACACCCAGGAATTGCAAGCTTAGTTTGTAAGGAAGGGTCGAGGACAAGAACTGTAGGGGTAGACCAAGGTTAGAATACGTTAAACAGATTGCCTCGGATGTAAGGTGTGGTAGCTATTTAGAGATGAAAGGATTAGCTCAGGACAGGGAGACATGGATTGCTGTATCAAACCAGTCAAAAGACGGAAGACTCAAACAACAACAACAACATCAACAACATTATTATATATGCAGCCAATGGCATCGCTGGGTGTTTTTGATTGAACGTCTGAGAGCTCCCAACACGTTCAATTTCAAGTAGGCTACACTAATATCCCTCAAATCCGAATCCCGGAAAACCAAGAACCCGAGTAATCCGAAGGAGTTTTTGATAATTTTAAATGTGAAAAACACACGCAAAGAAACGAAACTTATTTCTTTAGTAATAAAACAATTATATATTCTTCATTATAACCTTAATTTACATAATTATTTGAAAAATTAACAAAGAATTACAGGTAGCATAATGTAAGTGTTCCTACATAGTCTACTTATCCCATCCAGGATTGGAAAACAGGAAGGATGGTTACTGTAATTCCTTAGGTTAATCACTTTGCAAAATGAACGAAATAACAATAGAAACACACAGAATCCCGTTTTGCATGTTGCACGATGCGATGTCAAGATCAGATGCAGCCTCAGTATAAGTCACATTCACTGTCACTAGCTACATTGCCGTCATGTTGACTCACTATTTCATATTCGGTGCATTCTTCATTGACTTCAATTGTTGCCCACTCCTCTAAAGTCTATTCGCCGAGTCGAGCAAGTGCCCCTGGCTCCCTGCAGGGTGTGAGGAGTTGATTCGCAGTAAGCATATGTACACCATTCTAGTCAAAGATACTTTATTAACAATACAAAGAACATCATGAAAGAAGGGGCAAGATACACATTAATACATAATGTGTCCATGTCGGTGCTCTTTTAGTATTCCCCAACATCCTCCCCACCCTGGTCTACATCGAGGGGGTTGACCAGCTGGTCCGGCCGTGTTAAATCCTTGCCTTCTGAGGTACGGAGCACAGTCGTTCTTATTTTCTCGTCTCGACCTTGACGCAGTTCTTCCACTAGTGCAATTCCACAAGTGCCTTGGTAGCGTCTCTTCCTGCAACAAGGCCACGTCACCCACTCTAAGTCTTGTGCCTTTTCCATGAGGCTGTCGCACTTGGTGGAAGCTTTGCAGTTGCAACAAGTATTCTTTGGTCCAACGCTTCCAGAAGTCGTCGGCTTGTTGCTGAAGTCTGAATCCTCGTACAAGGTCACCACTTTGTGGTTCTGGTCCAGTAGGCAGTGTAGTGAGACGATCCCCAATGAGGAAATGAGCTGGGGTTAGAACGACGCCTCTGTCTGCGTCCTGTGTCAGGGGTCTCGAGTTTAGTGCTGCTTCGATATCAGTACAGTCCGTAATCCTTCTTCGTTGGTCGTGGAACGCCCAAGGACCTTCCGAAGACATCGCTTGGTGGAACCAACAATTCGCTCCCACCATCCTCCGATGTTGGGGAATGCTAAAAGAGCACCACCGTGGACACATTATGTACTAATTTGTATCTTGCCCCTTCCTTCATGATGTTCTTTGTGTTGTTCTTAATAAAGTATCATTGACTAGAATGATGTACATAAGCTTACGGCGAATCAACTCCTCACACAGGGAAACATGCCCAGTTCTGGTCACTGGCTCTGCCGGACAGGGGTAGTCAAGAAGCTCCGAGATATTAGTCATTCCGTAGCCCTAGAAAGGACAAGACATGCAGCACTGTGTACTGTTGCCTGTCATAAGCAGTTAAGAAGCTTGCCACGGTGGGTGAGTGGATAGCGTGTCGGTCTACTAACCCCAAGATTGCAGATTCGCTCCTGGCCGTGGTAAATGATTTTTGAAAGGCGGCAAAAATACGACACGCATGTCATACGATGTTGGCATGTCCAAGAACCCATTTGAATTCAGTAGGCCGTGTTCATAATGGCAAAATTAATCTCGGGAGTTCCCGCCAACACAAAGTTCCTCATTTCTCTACTAGAAAGCGCTATAGTGTTCAAGGAGCTTAGAAATCTAACCTCCTTTACTTTCATAGTGATTCAAGGAACAACGAAATTCGACATGCAAGCTACCCTCTGGGTGTCAAATTACAAAGCTTGCGCCCGGCATCCGAGGCCAAACTATATTATTATTATTATTATTATTATTATTATTATTATTATTATTATTATTAGAAGTTAAGAAATTATTAATTAATTAAATAAATACATAAAAGAACAATAAATAGACCGCGCTGTGACATGTAACATGTCGGCAATACACAGCCATGTACGTTCAACAGCACATCTCTATTTGGGCAGCCCTGTGTTTACCTCCACTATCTCGACTCGGCGAATAATCTTTAGACAAGCTCGCTCCTCCCGTGCCAAACCAGCCTGCAATGCACAGTCCTATACAGTAACGAGGGCTGGTTATTATTGTTATGGATATTTTCCGGATAATCCGAACAAATTGAAAGCCGAACAAGCTACAGCAGATTCGAGTGGTTTTACTCTAGTTCCAACCTTGGCTACTAGATGCTACTGTCACTAACACCTAGCGGCGAACGTTGGAAATTGATAGAGCGTTTATATACTCACGTAATTCACAAAACAAACCAGCTGTTTAACGAGATTCAAATTGCGAATCGTAACACCAAAAGCGCGCTACAATCGTAGTTAAAATACAGAGTCATCCAAAAAGGTTTTCAGCAATTTCAAATAATCATAGCCCAGGAACTAGCTGAAGTATTAAAACGAGTATTTCTTTGTAAAATTCTCAAACTCAAAATGTTTCTTTTTATACCTTATATAAGGTGCGTTCAAAAAGTAACGAGCCGGAGGCTGTAATGCGCAAACCGGTGACGACATCGGCTAATCGTGGCGTGTGTAACGAGGTGTGGTTCCAACCATGGCGTGGAAGGTCACAACCCGTCGCTACAGGGCACGCGTGCACGTTACGTGACGATACAAAGCGAGCAGCAGCATGCATCAATCATTCAACGCTGCCAGTCGCATTGCAAACAGTGACATGGAGGCGTCAACCGAAGAGCAAATAGGTGTTGTTCGGATTCTGACAGCGGAAGGAGTAGGGGGAACGGATATTCATCGCCGAATGTCACAAGTGTACGGCGAACACAGCATGTCCCTTGCAAGGGTCAAGGCGTGGCACAAGCGCTTCAGGGAAGGACGGGTGTCGTTAGCCGATGATGCCCAGTCTGGGGCACCCCCCTGCATTACCGATGACAACGTCGAGCTGGTTGATGCACTTATTACCCAGGACCGCCGATTGACAGGGAACGCCATAGCCGCCGTGGTCGGATTGAGCGTCGGAAGTGTGCACACCATCATGAAGGAACGACTGCACTTGCGGAAAGTGTGTGCCCAATGGGTGCCCCACAGTCTTCAACCACAGCAAGAAGCATGTCGAATGGCCTAGTGTCTTGGTCTTGGTTGGACGATTGATGCATGCTGCTGCTCGCTTTGTATCGTCACGTGACGTGCACGCGTGCCTTCTAGCGACGGGCTGTGACCTTCTACGCTCTGGTCGGAGCCACTCCTCGTTACACAGGCCACGATTAGCCGATGTAGTCACCGGTTTGCGCATTACAGCCTCCGGCTCGTTACTTTTTGAACGCACCTAATAGTAATGTTTATATGTACGCTCCCTTGATGGCTCTGCAAACATCCAGTCGATACTCGATTTCGGCCCAAGTGCGCTGGATCATCTCAGGCGTGATTGTGGCAACAGCAGCGGTGATGCGTTGTCTTCTCTGACCAGTTCACTGAATACAATGTATTTTACGTATTCTCATAAAAATAGTCTAGGGGTGTCAAGTCGGGGCTTCTAGGAGGCCATTGAATAGGGCCGGTTTAACCAATCCAACGATCAGAGAATCTTGCGTTCAGAGCGTTTCACAATAACCACGTCGGAAACTGCGCTGAACAGTTATAACAGATTTAAACTCCACTACACAAGACACACTGTGCTTCCTGCTGAATTGTCACCATTGCAATTACACTCTGGTTGGTTGGTTCCTCAGTTTAGGGGCTGCGACAACGTCGTCATGTAGCCCCGTGTACTTTGGGTGTGTGTAGAATCTGTCTGATAACCGGTGATAATTGTGATGACTGTATTAGTGTGTGTTATCTGTATTTTAATTCAAGTAAGGACTGCACACTTTGATTTTTCAAATAGTTCCTACTTTTGCCGGCAAACGCCACCGTCAACGACTAGTAGTTCAGAACTTAGCTACTAGACGGCACCCCAGTCGGCTCCTGGCAACGAACGTAGGAACCTAAGAGCGTTGTTTACATTTTTAACCTATATAATTTAGCTTCACACAGGTGTAATTAGAGGAAGGTTCTTTAACATGCCATAAATCTATGACATGGGACCGCCGGCTTTACTTCCCCTCCGAAGGAAGGCATACTGAGAGTTTTTTACGCTCTTAAAAAATCCGACGATTTCGGCCGGGTTTGAATCCTCGATCTTGGGCATAGAAGGTCAGCAAGCTACCGACTACGTCACCGAAGTCGCTGCAATCACACTCTCTACTGAAACAGTGGCATGCCAGCTTCCTGTCGCGCACTCATTCTGCGCATCGACTGAAGATCACGGGCAGAGTAGTCACATCTAAAACTAAAACTCGATGAGTTTATGATTAGTTTTCAGGTCGAATTATTAATTTATCCCACTTACAACGGGAGATATGATGTTTTGAAATCGCGGCAACCTTTTTCGATGACGTGCATAATTTAGTCCTCAGCACAGTCATTAGGATCTGACGATGACCGCTTCAAGGTTGAAACGTGTAATCCTAAATTGCCCCATTTTAATAGTGATGGTAAGGAAAAATTATATGTTCTTATTTGCGTCTATTTTCTTGTCCGATTGGTTTCTGATGCAAATCAAGTGATTATCGTCACAATACAGTGGTTTTCATTTGTCATTTAAATGCATATTTCGAACATTGTTTTTGCCATTAGATCATATTTTGAGCATTTTTTGGTAAGAACGTCGTATTTCGATAGTTTCACGGCAGCTTCAGGTGTGCAATCATTCTCAACTAGTGTTTACAGAAATAGACGGTTAGTTATTTATTGTTGTTTTAAGGGGCGGAACTACGAGGTCATCTGCCCCTCTTAACACAGATTAAAGTATACAAATTTGGGATGGAATTTAACATTTAGAAGTGGATACCTAAATTAAAAAAGGCCAAAAATTAATAAAACAAAAATTAAATAAAACTAATAATTTTAAAAATAAACAAACATTACGGAAAAACAAAAATCATCATTCAAAAACGAACGAACAAGTGGTTGACTCAATGCAGATAGACGGTAAACCAATTAATATGAAAATAGGAATTACAAATGTAGTTAACAATATAATCTCCAAGGGATTGTCGCTGGGATTTATAATTTAAAGAAACGCCTATATTTAAATCAGTCATTTTCATGTCATATTTTGTTTTTTTGAGTCATATTTCGTCATTTTTATGATCATATTTGCTTGCATATTTGCGCTATTGTTAGGTCTTAACCCTTTATAGGTCCTTGGGATACTATCTTCCCACCATGTATTTATAGAACGGTGTTAGGGAGAGAATCGTCCCACCCCTTTCATTTCAAGCAGTTCCACATGCATCCACATGCTAGATGCAGAGAAATATTGAAAACCCATTAATTTGATGAATACTCTCTTCAGAAACCAAAGGTGGGAAGCATATACCCCAGTGGTCTCCACAGTTCGGTTGTGTTGAGTGAAAGAAATGCATTGTTTTACAGAAGACGGTGTTTTTATTGAAGATAAGAGATTTGTAAACGTTGGTATTGAACCCATGGGCCATAGGGTCCATGACGGTCGAACCAATGTCCTTAAGGAAGAAATGAAAGAAACGTATAGTTTCTTAAAGGAACGGAGAGAGATTTTAAGCCAGGAATATAGCTTAACATTGTGCAAGCGACTAGGGACAGATGCTCCTTAGATGAGATCACCCCACTCGACATGCCAGAGAGGGCTGGTCACGAGTATTAATAACTGAGTGGAATCTTCCACCGTGATAGAAAGAGAAGCCTGAATCGGAATTCAAGCTGACGTGGCTGGAAATTGACAACGTCGCATACGCGCCATAAGAGGAATAATTAAAATTAACACGTTTACGAGCATAATAATGAGTAAACAAACACAGTACAGTGAATTATTTTGAATGAGAGATTTTTCAGTATAGAGAAACCATGTAATAATTGTGCAGAAATAAACTGCCGACGTAAGACGACGTCATCGGTGAATTACCTAAGCCTCTGTGGAGGGGAGAGAGCAAAAAGAATGCAACACCCACACAATTGAGGACGAGAAATTAATTAATATCTCCGAATTGCACGATCGATTCTTAGGTGCAATAAGATCATTTGACATTGAGAAGACGAGCTTTCGGAAGGTATAATTTTTATATTTGTGGCACCATTATTTTAGAAGTTGACCACAGGAAAGGCTTGAGTCTTATTTTTTTGTAGTAAAACAGTATAAAGCTTCGGGCGTTTCCAAGCCAATCATGCAGTATTCAGACAGCCAGAGGGCACGTCATTGTGTCACATCGCATACAGTCCTACGAGCATTCCGTGAGGGGAAGTGCTGCTCCACGACGTAGAAGTAATCATTCCGACAGTCCGTGAGGGGACGTAACTCTGCGTTACATCGATAACAGCTACCAGTACTCCTTGAGGGGAGAAACGCTGTTTCACACCACCGAAGTAAGATCCAATAGCCACAGGCGTCACAGTAGTAACGACTTGCTTGCCTTCCATAAGGGGTGGTCAAGACGAAATCTTAAAGTATCGCCGCAGTGAAGTATTAGGAAAATCCTAATTATAGGATTTAGGCCCGACTGTATACAAGTTAAAGTGAAAATTCGCAAGTTATAGTCAGAGCAGGCTGCGTACGTCGGACTTAAAGGCGATAGGTCGTTAAATGTGCGAACGAACAGATCATAACGTACGGAAGTATCGTACCAGACAGATAAACTGTTAGTCAAATTGAAGAAACCTAAAAGAGAAGAACAGAATAGGTTCGAATGTAAGAGTGTTAAAAACAGTTCAAACAAAGAGGATAGGAGACTATAAACATTAGCTCCAGAAAGCAGGCGAACAATTCTAACAGTACTAGAATCGAGAAGTGCTAGCTGCTAGAAACTAAATCTATAGGTCTTAGAGGAGACCTCGATCCATATAGACTTTCGTTAGGATCAATAGACAGATCTACAGAGAAGCCGTTCAAGCTAGATAAATAGACGGTTATCCAGGATAGGAATAGCAGAATTGAACTCCAGGGAACAGTAGATGTTTCGGGACTTTCGCATGCTACAGAATAGGAAGCCGACATCGAATAAATTTCACCCTTGGAAACGGGAATTTGAGAAGATCACGTGTGATTAGGCTCAGAAATACGGCCTAGTGATCGAGTAATTGTGAAGTGTAAAATAATCAAGATTGTGTGTTAGATAATATTTTTAGTGTTATTATGTGTTCAAAAGGGACACACCAGTATATAAAAATGTCGTCAATATTAAGTGTTTTAGATATATGTTTATTTGTGTTTTTACGTAAGATGAATACCTTTAATATGGTGTAAGAAGTTCAAAGTGGGCCCAAAAATGAAACACCACACCAGATTTAAGATCAGGGATGATCTGGAAAATATGTAAGTACAAAATTCATTTTTATTTTGGTGTCAGAAATTGATTGTGTACAAAACCCACCAGAGTTTTTTTGAGTAAAAGGGATGTGTTTTAATGAATAAATACTGAATAATCAAGAACACGGTCTGAACAATAATAATAAAATAAATAGAGAAATTATGAATAATTATGTAAAGAATAAATCCCGTAGAGGTAATATGTGAATAAAGGGTTAATGTATTTAACAAATGTCATAAGAGCAAGCGAAATATCATTTAATTATCATAAAAGACATTGAAATAAAGTAAAGTTGAGATATGAAAGAAATAGCTTTTGAGCTTGTATAAAGAATAAAGATAATAATAATAATAATTAAATATGGAAATGTTAAATAAAAATCAAATAAATTGATATGAACATAAGAACGTTGAGCCTTAACGTATATGTAAGAAATGAGGTTCAATGGAATATTTTAAAACAGGGAGCGATTTATCGACCATGGAAAGATTAATATGTGAATTAAAATAATATGAATTGTTACTAAAGAGATTTTATCAGTTCTTGGGAAGACATTTTCGGCTTAAAGTAATGCATAGCGCATAATGAGCGCAAATATAATAATAAAGTGTCACGCTAGGAACGCGTAGTGGTAAAATACTTGGTACATTACTTATGGAGGGTAGTTGATTGCAGTGAATTGATAATTGTGTAAGTCCTCTATTAGTGACATGGTATCACGAGGCATTGTGTATGTATTTAAAAAGGGAGCTAATATATGGTATTATTGAGCGTATGTCATTGGGCCACGGCCGACTCTAAATCGCATTTTGTAATAAGTCCTCTGTACGGGATTAGTTCCCGAGGCACCTGAAGAGATTCGAATGCAGGATCTTCTTATGATAAAAGCCCCTGAAATTCTCCGTCGTCGTATGTGTATTTAATCTTCCCGATCAATGAGGACCCTCTCATAATTAATAAATGCCAAGGATATGAAAATGGTCTGTGAACCAAAGAATAGTTGTTTGAATGTTACGGTACAATAAAGCCCGGTCTCCTCAGAACTGGATAGAATGGAAAGGTTTGTTTTGAAAGCCTTGAAAATAAGCGACTAAATGTTGGGTCAGACGGGATGTCTCCGCCTCCCTAACATGTCATAAATCGCACCCCTTGTCGTAGAGTCTAGCTCTTTTAAAGCGAGATGGAACAGAGACCGTCTCGTAAGCTGTTGTAAAAGAGAAATAAATACACCAGGAGTGTTTAAAGTTGTTAACGACCCGGGCGTTGAACCGAGGTCCTTAAAGATGGATATTTCGTTTGCCGGTTCAGATCGTAGTTTCTTATATGATAATGGTCTATTAAGACATAAGAGATAAATAACAATCCCTATTGTAATGATGTAAGGACGTGGGATTCCACGAGTTGATTGAAGGCAACTGAGTTCGGGAGTAACTATAGTTTTTTGACTGTGTCAAGTACCTTCACGCTCTGGAGTACACAATTGATTTTCTGATTACCTTAATATGTTTGTGAAATAAAGAGAGATGATAACAACTGAATGTGTGGACATGCCCAAAATATTGAATTAGATAATTAACATAGATTTTAAATATAATTATATATTTGTTTTTGAGAAATAAGAAAATATAAAAGCTAGTGTTTGAAGTGTACAAGAATGACACCGTAATAATGTAAATGCATGGAGCCAAAGAGCTCGGAGTTATGTAAACTTAATGTTAGTGCTTTATGGAAGTGAGACTAAGTAAGAATTATTGGTTTATGTGGAAACCATAGGTTTTGAATACAATATTTGTTTATTTTATTTTGTGATCCCGTGTTCATTTGGAACAAGCAGTTGATATTTGGGTCAATAATTAAAGTGTTAAAATGTTTGTAGCGCCATTAATTTTATTAATTAAATATGTTTAAATAGGAGTTGGTTTTGTTGTTATTTTTGCAAGTGTATCCTCTAATTAATCCAAAATATGTGAGTCACAGAGTGGGGGAACTTACCACTGCCCCGAAATCCCGAACTGAGCTACGCTGGTATACTGTGATTGGCATATTTCTTGCTAAATGGGCACAGGGGGATATATAAATACTGTGCTGGATTAATAACTAGAGGAACACTTAAGTCGGTCATATCATGTAAAATTAAAGTAATGATAGGAAAAGCTACAACGTAAAATATTAACTGACCGCATGGGTCCCTGGAAACTCATACCGAGCAGCCCTGAATATATTATATTATCATCCCCTTAGCAACGCTTAATTTGTGTAGTGGCTTCAATGTGGGGCTACTAGCAAAACCAAAAACATATGATTTTGGCGCCCAGTTCGCAGGGCTGAGTTTTCCTAGGGAAAACCCGAGTTTTCTCGAAAAATCAAAATTTTCATTTTTTGAAAAAAAAATGTTTTTTCGAAATTTTGAATTTTAAACACTTCCATAAAGGTTTATGATATTGAATAAAAGTAGTAAAAGGGTACGTTGTAAGTGAATACCCGTACCAAGGTAATATTTTAAAAGAAATTGGGACACACGAATTCAGAGTATCATCTCTCAAGCATGTACTAGTGTGGTGGCATTTGTGGCCCACTGTATTCTCATAAGATGGTATTGAGTGAGGAATTGCAGGGGCTTTTGGAGGCGATAAAAGCCGATAGTAATGAGAAGTTGGAGGCGATAAAAGCTGATAGCAAAGGAAAGTGGGAGACCCTGAACAATAAATTGGGAACAATAGACAATACATTGGGTCTCCAAAAGGATGAAAATAACAAAGTGTTCGAATCCATAAATGAGAGTTTGAATAAGTTGGATAAACAACAGACTGAAAATAAAGAAGGGTTAGGATCTATAAACAATAAATTGGACAGCCAACAGGAGGAAAATAACCAAAGGTTAGGATCCATGAATCTAAGTTTGGAGTCACTAAAAACTGATAGTGTTAATATGAACACTAAACTAGAGGCCATGGAGATTAAAATACAAAGTAATATAAATGAGAAATTAGAAGGGATAATGAATGACAAATTCCAAGGTTTTGATACTAAGCTGGGGGAACTTACCATTGCCCCGAAATCCCGAATTGAGCTACGCTGGTATACTGTGATTGGCATATTTCATGCTAAATGGGCACAGTATATAACTGAAATACAATGTTAATAATGGTTTTGGTCACTTGAGTAAATACATTTCAGCTAGAATGGAAATAATTATCCTGATCAGGGTGTTTGCCATAGAATAGAAGATTTTTAAAATTTAATTTCTGGGTTATTAGTAAATACTATTTTGAAATTATTGATTTATATTCGAATATACTGACTTTTAACATTCCAAAATCACTTTTATATTTTTTGTGCAGTTTTCGGCCAAGATGTTATAGGTCACTGACCTTATGTTGCGTGGGAGTTAAGTTTTAAAAAAAATATAGCTTGATGGGTGTTTTTATATCCTGTTAAATAAGCCTCATTATTGAGCGATAAATACAGTATCATCATAATTTGGAGGTGGAAGATTATTACCCCATTGCTCATTTAAGATAACATACTGTCGGGTGTGGGCAGTGGGATAATAATTTCCCACCCCATATTTCATAAAATAGAACCCACACCCATAATAAGATTGTTGCATATTCCTAACTCATCTATCACCCCCAATTACAAATGTGCAAAAAACAAATATATATATTTTATACCCCCAGTCTTTTGCCCTATAAAGGGTTAACCATCCGAGCCCTAGAAATAATCAACTAATACATGTATTTTCCCAGGAGTGTAATGTACATATCATATTCATTGTACCGCACTCAGTTACTGGGCGCTTGGCTATTTTAGACCCGGGGCTTACATAAAGCTCTATATTTTTGTTTTGGTCAGCCCTTATCTCCTGTCGCTTACTGAACCTTCCTTCCTAGCCTTGAACTTCACCCTGCAAAAGTAACATGTCCACAGCTTTTTAAACACTCAACTTATTTCTATATTATTTACGGTCGGGTCAGATTTACCCATGGCGCCAGTCCTCGCGTGACAATCGGCTTACGTTAGTTGGAACAATCTGTAAGACATAAGGAGGAAAATCCACCTATTTTAGTGCAGAACAATCACATAGCTCACGTTCTTGTTGATCTATGCTTATGTCTACGGACACCTTGGTCATCAGTTCCTTTATATATACACCGCGGACAGGTCAACAAGGACCTCGCAAATATTACTTCTTCATAGATCTAGTTTCCTTCTTTCTCTTCCAGAAGTCTTTCATCCTGGTCGACTGCGCAGCTCTTCTTTCAGCAGTCCATTCTCCTCTGTTGAGATTCTTTTTCTCCCCGACAAGAATTTTGAAGCCATTTTTTTTCTGTACTATATTCGATTTAGACAATCTTCTTCAGTAATTTTGAATTTTTGATGTTCTTCTTTCATTTGTTTTACATAGCCTCCTTGCCCTTTATAGTTCCAGATTTTATCAAAAATTTTGTTTGTTTAACCTTGAGCAATCCATGCGGACCATATGTCCGTAGAACTGAAGTCGCCGTTTTCTGATCATCACTCCAAGGTTGTCGATTTTACTATAAATTTCTGCATTGGATCTCAGTCTATAACCTTCCTGTGTTTTCCTAGGACCATAAATCCTTCTTAAAATTCTTCTTTCTATCTTGAGCAAATTCTCCATTCCGGTTATATTTGTAGTTTCCATGCCATACAAGATGACCGGTCAGCTCCTTACACTAAGGTCAATTATACTGTCATTTTTCTGCATGTTAAATCTCAAAAATATAAGTAAACCTCACTTTATATTGGGAATAGTTCATAGGAATACACCAGGTGTAAAATCACTTTATTAAAATCCGTACGACTACGACAAAAGGGAATGACACACTATGGGTCTAAATGACCCGGCGCCTGTCATCATGTTATATTTTTTCACGTCAGGTCTCAAGGGTTAAGCTTCTTCTATAATTGTTATAAACCTGTGGCGAAATATTCGCTCGCTTTGTTGAGGATTGGAGCGAGGAACAAGGCGAAGCCGTATGGAGAGCCAGAAGAAAGAGTACATCTTCCTTAAGCACAGTTTAATACCTTACCCGAACCATTTGTTGTTAAGTTGTTGGCAAAGTTGGCGGGGCTGCCCTCCCCGTATTCCCTCGGGATCGACTCCCGGAGAAACATGTGCTCCCTCCCGGGGGACAAATCTTGGCAGAGAACATCTTGAGAGGGTTGTAGAGAAACAAGAAGGAATATCGAGAGAGAAGATTATTCTGTTTCCTTAAGTGCTTGTGTAGCCAGACACGATCGTTGTGGCTGTGGCTGGGAACATTGGCTTCAGAGAAAGGGATTTTTTGCACAGTAAAATATAAGTAGTTCTGCGATCAACTACAGAAGCATAGCCATTTGCATTTATGATATATAGGCTTATGAAATCACCTTTTGTCCCTGTCTATGTGTGTGTGTGTGTGTCCCTCCCTCGTAATAAAATCCAAGCTGCGATAACGTTTTCAATGAGACTTGGTAACTACATTTTACTACTTCGTTCGATCTTGACAGTTACTTTCAAATTTGAATAAGTCTCCGCAATCTAAAAGGCAATCGCGCGATTTATTTTACTGGCATTCAACAACTATACAACTTTCATAAGCGCAAAACCAACATGGCGGCCATGCAAAGTTCAAATATTTAAGTTCACATTAGTCGTGATTTAATCACCCGGGCGTAATGAAACTTGGAATGGTAAATCTTAATAATATATTATTATTATATTCGTTCAGCCGTCTAAGGAGCACTGGAATTCATCTTTTTGAACTTTTTATTGCCCAAAATGTCTTCATTCTTTCACTCTGGGCCTGTCGTCTTTCTTGTGTCAATGCGTTTTGGAGTTTCAAGCCTTTCTCGGATGGATTCTTGGGTGCAAATTTGTGGGCGTTGATCTTTTGTCTGTATGTGGTCCTTGTTGTAGTCCTTGGATCAATGTCGACTTCAGTAGGTCAATTTTTGTATCTACTAGCCAGCGAATTTTGGTTTGCCGGTTCCCATTGATAATAAGAAATATTTTCTTAGTCAGACGTGAATCATCCGTTCGTGTTAAATGTCCATAAAATTTCATACGCCGTTTGCGTGCGACTGAAGAGAATCGCTCAGTTAATGCATATAGTTCTGTCGAGCTTTTTCGCATCCATATACCCTCTTGAAATTTGGGCTCGAATATCTTCCTTAGTATCTGTCGTTCAATTTTCTCGATGTCCTTGATGTGAACTGTGAGTGACGATGTCTCAGTTGAGTAGAACTGCCTCTGGTAGGACAACTGTGTGGTAGTGTCGGAGTTTGGCTTTTGTGGATAGGGATTTCTTATTGTAAAAGTTCCAGGAGATGCTGTGCATAATTTATCTGCGCGCATTTTGTCTGCTGCTTTTTCAGTGCCTGAATGACCAATAACTTCACTCAAGTACTGGAATTGTTTGACCCGCAAGATGTTGCCATAGTTGGTCGCAAGTGATGCTTGGTGTGGACACTGGGAGTTCATATATTTCGTTTTGTCGTAGGAGATGTGGAGACCAGTTTTGATGGCAATCTCGTGAAGCTTCTCAATGGCGTGCCTGGCTTCCTCCGGAGTCCAGGTAATTATTGCTAGATCGTCAGCAAAGGCAAGGCATTTAATGTTAATCCGTTTATCTTTCGTATAATACTTTATACAATTAGGGAACAGCCCAAAATGGCTCCTAATACTTCAATAGGCTACTTAATATATTGTGATTATTTGAATTCAATAGTTTTGAGAAACTCGAGATGGACGCTTTGCCAAATTTTAAAATAAGGTTTTCATTTTTAATGAAAGTGTATATATAATAGACTATCATAAAAATTGCTGGTATATAAGTCTACGCCCTACAAATAAAATAATCAAATATGGCATCCATGAGAAGGATTTCACGAGTTTTCGTTATCTCCGAAGTCATTGATGGTAGAGGACTATTAAGTAACTGTCGATAACTCGGTAAAACCTCTCGCAGACGGTATAAAATCTCGAGGAATTCTGTAAATCTCTCGTTTGTGACCTGAACTGTGATAAAGTACAGATAATTATGAATATTTAAACTTCGCCAATAAGGGCAAGGGCTACCGTGGTTATATCTGATTTTTAGCCTATTTTCAATTTTGAAAAAATAGGCTTATGAGATCACCTTTTGTCCGTGTGTCTGTCTGTGTGTGCGTGTGTGATTCGTGTGGGTGGGTGTCCCTCTAATAACATCTAAATGGCTGGAGCGATTTCAATGAAACTCGGTAAGTTCATAGCACTGTTCTGAACGACCCCGACCGTGCCCTTCAAATTTTGTTACGACTCACTAATCCAACATGGCGGCTGAGCGAAATATTTCACCAGCATTCAATATCTCCGAAACTATTACCGATATCACCCTGGAATACTTTACGGTGATAAAGAAAGCAAGCAAGCTTGTAGTTTAACGTGACCGTTAATCTCGAGATCATGAGCCACGGGACCTCCTTTTTACGTGGAATCCGAACCACAGGACATGGCATTTCACTTCGAAAATCCCACATGCATTGACCGGGAATCGAACCCGGACCGCCTTGGTGAGAGGCATACAGCTAGACCGCTGAGCCAACACCACCCCCCCCCCCCCACGGTGATAAAGAGAACTATTAGAAGTTCACATATGTGACCTTTGAAATACTGGTAACTACCAAACCAACATGCCGGCCAAGCGAATTTGCGAATTTAAGTAGACGTTTCTCGCGATTTAAACAACCAAACGCAATAAAACTTGGTACAGTATATGTATATACACATTGTATTGCACCGACATCTAACTTGGTTCAATTGTTTACATAACCACAAGATGGCGGATGTGCGAAATATTTCACCGGCATTCTATATCTCTGAAACTATTAGCGGTATCAACCTGAAATTTTGTACGGAGATAAAGGGCACTACTGGAAGTTCATCTATAAGACTTTCAAAAACCGGTTATCTACAAAACTAACATGGAGGCCAAGCGAATTTGAAAATTTTAAATAGACTGTTCTCGCGATTTTAAGTTCCAAACGCAATGAAATCTGGCACAGGAAATGTTTATACACATTGTAATGCACTGCTATCTAATCTAGTTCAATTGTTTACATAACCTCAAGATGGTGGCTTTGCGAATTTTAAAATTAAGTTTTTATTTCTTGTGTCGTAATCATGCGATCGAAGTGAAGGTTTGAATAATGAACCTAAGCAATAATTTTCCTTTAATGGTACATGACTCTATGGCCTATACATTTAACAATCCAACATGGCGACCATCCGAAATATTTAGACGGCTCTGAATATCTACGAATCTATTATAGCAATCAAACTGAATTTTTTATGCTCATAGGGGCTATGAACTTAAGTTCACCTATAGGACTTTAAATAACCTGGTGATCACAAATCTAACATGGCGGCGACTCGAAGTATAAATATTTACATCCGAGTACAGGAAATCCTTATGCAAATGTTAATCCACTAGCATCTAATTTATTTCCATAACCTCAAGATGGCAGCTGTGCGAAATTTTAAAATCTCGTGTTTTTACTTCTTGTATCCTAATCATGCGATTGAAGTTTGAATGCTACACGTACACAATAATGTTCATGTAACAGTACATAACTCGAAGACCTACAATATAAAAATCCAACATGGCGTCCATCCGCAATATTTAGTCGGTTCTCAATATCTACGAATCTATTTCGGCAATTAAACTGAAATTTTGTGTATTGATAGAGGCAATTAACATAATTACGTTATATGAAAATTGGCTTTAGTTCTTCACGGAACTACTTGTTATAAATAGCATACTTTTAATGCTACATTTAAATTCTGGACTTCCATATAGGCATGACTGTTTTTCAAGTACGGAGAAAAATGGGTGCAGTGGTTTGAATACTTCTAAGGGAATGTGTACCAACATAATGATATGGTTCAATAAAACCTTGAAATATTACACAAATTTAAAGAAATATTTAGAAACAACGAGAAGCCTAATTCCAAAAATGTGTAATTCATTGGATTTAGCAGGTCTTGTAATACACATGGTAAATGTTTGGTATTTATAGCTATGATCCTAGGGCAGACACAGCGAGAGGAGTTTTAACTTTGTACTTCATAGTTTGCTCAGAACCATCTGTCCTTAACCGTGATACAATGAAGAAAAGCTCTAACTGGAGGCGATCAGCAAAGCCTGGCAGTAACCAGGTCTAGGCGCCGATACCACAGAATTTAATATACCAGCTTTTAATATCCACTTCACAGAGGGAAAAGTTGTGTGTGATGTTTTAAGCATAATATGAAACTGATGGAGAAAACGAATTCCGCTCCTTTATTTTGTGTGTTCAAGGAATTATTGTTGCTGGTAACCGCTCTTGTAAAGTCACACCAAAACAAAGAAGAGCGGTGCTTTAATAACTACTGCACAAGAGCTTAAGATTAAAACACGTTTTGTAGACCGAGGTAAGTATTGGAACTCCAGTCCCAAACGACCGGGGATCCATTGCTGCCCAGCCAAGAAATCTAGCGCTCGCAGCCGAATACACTCCGCTACACATAATCATGGATATTATAGCTTCATGACTTCGCTTCATAGTTCCCCACATTGCTAGTTGTAGAGGGGAATGGCGCGTCGACGATAAATTACTGAAACTAATTATCTTCCTGCTCCGAACTTTACCGTTCCCGATAACATTCAGCGTTCAACAATAAACTAAACAAATTGTTCGTATTGAAAATAAAAATACGTAACTAAGAGCTTGTGTTCTTACAGCAAGGTTTAGGCAACGCAACTGACCGAACTTTTATGAACAATCAACACGTTACTATGAGCTGGTGTTCTAATAGCAACGTACATATGACGCTACTGACGTAATACTAGTTGCCATGGTTACTATGGTGTCGGGAAATGATGATATGTATTTCCGAAGACTCCAGCACAAGGATATAATTTGAAACAGAAGAGTTAGTATTGATTTCCAGCTCACCCAATGTTGTCTCCATGGCTAATGTTGGGCCACGGTCACCTCCTTTCCTATCTTAAGCGCTCATATAATACTGGATGTTGCTGCAGTGGGAGAGAACTCCCGTGTTATGCAGGCACCACTGGCCGTAAGGCAATAGGAAATCTAATCACCGCCCGAGGGTGGAGCTGATCACATCATCCCCTAAAGAAAGGGTTGGCCTGGGACTCCAAAGAGACAGATTCTATTTGAGCAGACAGCTTCACTCGCTCGCCCGGGATTCAGGGCTATTTTCAAATTACGCAACAACTGATCCTGGCCTCTTTCACTCTGTTGGGCAGTTCGAGTTTGTAGCCCACATTGAAGTCCTCATATTTGATTTCAGTAGTGGTCAACTTTGTATACCGCGTATCTGACAATGTTCTTATTCTCCGTACGGTTGGTCACGCCTCATCACCATATGTGGAACAATCCACACATGATTCACTTTCCTGTGCATATGCCTAAAGGAAAATACACTGTACAGTGCATAACTACACGGAAATATAATTTTCTCCATTGCAATGAATTTATAGCTCGTAGAACCACGCTGGAGTCTATTACAGCCAACATAGCTTGTAACAAGTAAACCAAATAGTGTTCTTTATATTACTACGGAGGCAAGTCAATACGTATCTGCAATTGTACTCTAAGTGTCGTTAAGTTGGCTGCATGGCGGTTTTGCACACCAGCCGCTAGATGGCACCGTTGTCCACGTCTGTGGTCAAGGAGTAATAAGGAGAAGCCATAGCGGCAAGGAAGTGAAGCCAGAAGTTACTCCTTCACATATGCTCAAAACATTGCGGTAGTCCCATAAGAAAAGCATGTAATGGTGTGACGTACGTACTTAAAAGTGGTGATATTTCGCGTGTGGGACGTAATGTCGATGTGTGGGGCATATGTTTGCACAAACAGAACTCCCACCTGCCAAAGTAATGTCATTTCACAAGTAAATGCACTTTATTTGCCATTTATTGTGTTAAGTTTTCTTCCTTATGGTAGCCACCTTACGGTACTGTTGTAATATAATTCGTTAAATGTTCAAATAGAGGCATATGTGTCCACCAATATACGAGTAAGTATTTTGATTGCTAGGAATTAATTACGGATATTTTCCTTCGTTTCTTACTGGAAATAGTTTCTGCTTGTCAATCAATGAACGGTATTACTGGAATCGAATTACCCCCAATCTATTTTTAACGTGGCTTGAGCTCTAGATTTATTGCTCGTGGGTGTTAGAAGATTGATATGCCATTATTTGCATATTTTAGCGTGTTAATCTCAAACCTCGGCCTGGACCTTGTTTAGTTTGTTACCGGAACTGAACTGGCCTATTTCTTTAAAAACATCGTCCAATAAAAGCAATAACGCCACCATTCAATTAGTTCACACGCCTTAATATTTAATATTTATTTAATTTATTTAATACACATTCGTGAAAATAATGGCAGACCTACTGGTATCTCGGTAATTATTTGCCTAGTATTGTGACTGCCGTACACTTCACGCTAGCCATCAAAGATCAACAAATATTCCTTGATTTCCATCGTCATATAGGCCAACCTTACAACTTCGTACTATACCTGCACACGAACCTTTTACTAGTAATCATACTTAAATCCCACTAATAAATAAGTATACGGTCGTAGGCTCCATTTAACGCTCGATATGGGCAAGTATGGGGGCGTGGTCAGTGCTTCAACTCTCCGCATGCTATAGTGCTGGCAGGGCGTCTCCTTATTACTCCTTGTCTGTGGTAGGTTTCAGCGTAATCAGATGAGTGCAGTCTGCGCTGTTGGCCGCGCCACTGTGGTCTGAGGGCAAACCAGGAGCGGAAATTATAGACGACTTTGAGCACAATACGGGGAAAATATGGGCTCACCACATCGAACCAGAGAGCAAACGTCAGAGCGTGGAATGGAAGCAACACGGTTCCCCCGCCAGAAAGAAATTCAAGCGTCAACCTTCTGTAGGAAAAGTGACGTTCACAGTGTTTTGGGACTCTAAAGGGTCAATCCTGGAACATTACCAGGAAAAGGGGAAATCAGTAAACAGTGAGCGTTACAGTAATATGCTGGTAAACAAGGTGAAACAAATGCAGAGATCATTTGTGGGAAGGAGTTCATATGTTGCATGACAATGCGCGTCCACATACCGCCGCCCACACCGCTCAAACTTTTAGGACGTTGCGTATCGAGGTGTTGAAGCATCCTGCGTTCAATCGCGATCTCGTCCCGTCAGATTACCATCTGTTTGGTCCACTGCAAAATGCTCTAGGAGGCCGTCGCTTCGGCTCCGATCAACAGGTGAAGGACGCGGTGCGGATATCAGCGAGCTTGTGAAACTGTGGAACATGTGCATTGAAAGCAGGGGGACTATGTTGAAAAATGTTATCAATATAAAGTGTGTACTTTTTTGAAATAAATTATGAAAATTGTATGCAGATACTTACTGACTTGCCCTCGTAGTCATGACATGAAATGGTTTATAATTAAGGCAAAATACGCTGAAGATAACGTTTATTCCAAGTAATTTTTGCCTTCTTACGAGATCGATCCGGGAAAATGTGTGTCTATCTGTCCTTCTGTCTGGCTGTGTGTGCGCCCCCCCCCCCCCCCCCGCTATCAGCTCCTATACGGCTGCAGCAATCGAAATCAAATTTAGTATGAGTAAAAATGTATACCGGAATATCTCAACCCCATATTTGAAAATGATGCCCGTGCTACCAACTGCTGAAAAAACGTACTAGAAAGTTTAGCTCCATGTTGTATATCATGGAAAGTATGCAAGGGAGCTATTCCAAAATTGGCACTCATGTAGATAATACTATTTCAGTTTAATTTCCAGGAGGCCATACATGACAGTGTTGCCAAAATAATGTTAAGCCTTCTGATAAGTGCAATTTTTAAAAGCATATAACTTCTACACTATTAATTGGATTTCAACCAAATTTTGTATGTAAAATGTGTACATAAACAGATATGACTGAGTGTTTTCTTATGAGCCACCAGGGCTGCGAACTGTTCATAATTGCTCTCTCAATTTTCTTCATCCAAATACCAATATATCTGAAAGTATGCAAGCCGACAGCTTTAAACTATGCACACGTATAGTACCTGACATTTTAGATTAATTTTGAGTAACTTATATACTTCAGTTCTACCAACATGATTCTAAGCCTGCTGATAGGACCAATTTTTAAATACATGTAACTTCTATACACTCAGTTGGATTTCATCCAAATTTCGTATGTGCTATATGTAACATAACAGATATGACTATAATTATTCTTAAGAGCAATCAGGGCTGCCAACTGTTAATAAATGCTGTCTATATTTTTTTACCCTAATATAAATATATTAGAAAGTATGCAAGCCAACAGCTCTATAATTTGCACACGTTTAGCACCTGACATTATAGATTTATTTGGAGCAATTAATATAAGTCTGTGCTGCCAACATGATTCTATGCTTGCTGATTGGTCCAATTTAAAAATACATGTAACTTCTATACTAACAAAAGGATTTCATTCAAAATTGGCACAACAAGATAGCATAATATTTCCGATTATTTCTGACCAGCACACGCATGGCATTGTTGCCAACATGCTTTTACGCGTGATGATAGATCCAATGTCTAACTGCATGTAACGTCCATTGGACTTCAACCAAATATTGTATTCTGTACCTTAAGAGATGGAACTAAGAATATATTCAGTCACCAGGGCTGCGAACTGTAGTGCTCTATTAGGCTACATTATACGAGGAATATTTCGAACTAATTGGACATTTCGATATTACCAACTTAATTTCGTGATTATTCTAGATAGGTTCATATATTATAGAATAATCATTGGCATGAAAAGCAGGCTCTTTAGTTCGTCACGGAACTTCTTGTTTGCTAACGAGTTGTATCTGAGATTGTTGTTAACACTCACGAAGCAATAGTCGATTTAGCTGCTTGGTTGGAGTTGCGTGCTATCGCCCGCTGGGCCGTGGTTTGGAACAAGGTAATTTTTTTTAACTTAATTTTTATATTTATTGTTTTATAAAGTATCACACGTTACAATATTAAGCATTTTACGTATAACACCATTTTATTTCTATACGCTGACACGTAAATTAAACAGTATTCGTTATATTACTTTAGATCGTAAACCTAAAAATTGGCAGAGGGTTTGGTGTAGGAGCCCTTAGCCTCTTTGTCGTGGAAGCTTGCAATAAAACGTGCTGTGTTTATTTCCCATCAGAAAATACGCAATATATGGGCATTAAAAACAATAAATATAATATAACAAAATTCCAGATTAACAAAAATGATTTTCAAGTACATTTAGGAGAAACGACCAGCTAGACTCAAGAGGTAAAGAAAGATTTAGAATGAAATAATATAAGAGAGGAGGACTCTGTGAACAGAGAGAAGGTGTTAAGTGAGGAAGGATTCCAGGGAAGAGTAGAAAGGGAGAGGACAGAGAGAAGGTGTTAAGTGAGGAAGGATTCCAGGGAAGAGTGTAAAGGAAGTGGACAGAGAGAAGGCGTTAAGTGAGGAAGGATTCCAGGGAAGAGTGGAAAGGAAGAGGTCTGTGGACAGAGAGAAGGTGTTAAGTGAGGAAGGATTCCAGGGAAGAGTGGAAAGGAAGAGGTCTGTGGACAGGGAGAAGGTGTTAAGTGAGGAAGGATTCCAGGGAAGAGTGGAAAGGAAGTTCTCTGTGAACAGAGAGGAGGTGTTAAGTGAGGAAGGATTCCAGGGAAGAGTGGAAAGGAAGTTCTCTGTGAACAGAGAGGAGGTGTTAAGTGAGGAAGGATTCCAGGGAAGAGTGGAAAGGAAGTGGACAGAGAGAAGGTGCTAAGTGAGGAAGGATTCCAGGGAAGGGTGGAAAGGAAGTGCACAGAGAGAAGGCGTTAAGTGAGGAATGATTCCAGGGAAGAGTGGAAATGAAGTGGACAGAGAGAAGGTGTTAAGTGAGGAAGGATTCCAGGGAAGAGTGGAAAGGAAGAGGTCTGTGGACAGGGAGAAGGTGTTAAGTGAGGAAGGATTCCAGGAAAGAGTGGAAAGGAAGTGGACAGAGAGAAGGTGTTAAGTGAGGAAGGATTCCAGGGAAGAGTGGAAAGGAAGTGGACAGAGAGAAGGTGTTAAGTGAGGAAGGATTCCAGGGAAGAGTGGAAAGGAAGAGGTCTGTGGACAGAGAGAAGGTGTTAAGTGAGGAAGGATTCCAGGGAAGAGTGGAAAGGAAGAGGTCTGTGGACAGGGAGAAGGTGTTAAGTGAGGAAGGATTCCAGGGAAGAGTGGAAAGGAAGTTCTCTGTGAACAGAGAGGAGGTGTTAAGTGAGGAAGGATTCCAGGGAAGAGTGGAAAGGAAGTTCTCTGTGAACAGAGAGGAGGTGTTAAGTGAGGAAGGATTCCAGGGAAGAGTGGAAAGGAAGTGGACAGGGAGAAGGTGTTAAGTGAGGAAGGATTCCAGGAAAGAGTGGAAAGGAAGTGGACAGAGAGAAGGTGTTAAGTGAGGAAGGATTCCAGGGAAGAGTGGAAAGGAAGTGGACAGAGAGAAGGTGTTAAGTGAGGAAGGATTCCAGGGAAGAGTGGAAAGGAAGTGGACATAGAGAAGGTGTTAAGTGAGGAAGGATTCCAGGGAAGAGTGGAAGGGAAGTGGACAGAGAGAAGGTGTTAAGTGAGGACGGATTCCAGGGAAGAGTGGAAAGGATGAGGTCTGTGGACAGAGAGAAGGTGTTAATTGAGGAAGGATTCCAGGGAAGAGTGGAAAGGAAGAGGTCTGTGGACAGGGAGAAGGTGTTAAGTGAGGAAGGATTCCAGGGAAGAGTGGAAAGGAAGTTCTCTGTGAACAGAGAGGAGGTGTTAAGTGAGGAAGGATTCCAGGGTCGAGTGGAAAGGAAGTGGACAGAGAGAAGGTGTTAAGTGAGGAAGGATTCCAGGGAAGAGTGGAAAGGAAGTGGACAGAGAGAAGGTGTTAAGTGAGGAAGGATTCCAGGGAAGAGTGGAAAGGGAGTGGACAGAGAGAAGGTGTTAAGTGAGGAAGGATTCCAGCGAAGAGTGGAATGGAAGTGGACAGAATGAAGCAACATAGTCTATCAATGAAAAATATTGGGAAGAACGGAAGAGAAAACAACAAATATGAAAAATTTAAATTGACGCGAGGTCCATAGCAGGCCTCATCGGAAGGAAGAAGAAGAAAGCACATGATGTGTTCACAAGTGGGAGACGAGCATATAGACCACATTACGTTACGCCAGTACCGTAATGATAAGGAACATCTTTAGGCTAACGTAGAAATACAAGCTACTACAACGAACATTCAATTATACTCCTCCTTAAGGAAAATAATTATACCTACTCCCATACATTTAGATGAAAGTAGGCTACATGTTCCTTGTCCTACACAGGAAAAAGAACAACCACACACGGCGGTAGGGGTGACCAATCACACGGCAAATACTGACAACGAGGAGAATTGTGGTATTGCATTGACACCGTGGAAATGTTGGCACTACTGAGCTAAAATATGTGGATTTCACTGTGGGCGGCATTTTGATAAGAAAGCTCACAGAATATAGTCCTCAACGCCAAGACGAAATTAAACCCTTAAAGTAACTAAGTTCCTTATTGAGAATCACATGTACGAGAAACTGTAATTATTATTATTATTACCCCCGATGAGAGTTCGTGCCGGTGCTTCAAGTCTTATCGCGGCCTTGATGGAGTCAACCTGATGCCTTTTCATGGCATTGCGTGTTTCTAAGTATAGGGTTAGTTATTACGAGTAACTCAATAATGTCTGCGACACGCAATCTCAGTGACAGGACTACCAACTGTTGTGTCTCGAGCTTTACTATGCAGCATCTGGTCATCGCTAACGTTTCCCCTCGCTATACTTACACCATAGTAACACAGGTTATCAGAAAAATACAAAACATTCTCGACTGCAAGGGATTGATGACCAAGATGTCCCAAGTCCCTAAAATGAATTAAAACAAAAACAGATTGTTTTTAGAAAACCACCGGGTTGGAAAACAAAGCAGATTGAAGTCTAAGAAGCCGGTTGGATGGTTGGTTGGTACCTTAGTTTAGGGGCTGCGACAACGCGGCAGGGCCCTGCGTAGCTAGTGCCTGTAGTATGTTCTATCCTGCTGCTTCCTTACGGGCAGTCTAAGAAGTAAGCCACAAGCGCGTGACGTCATGTCCTTGCCTCTCCCCACCTACCGCTCGCTACATGTGCGAGCGAGCTGTGTATAGTATGGCGTAGTGCCCTGCAAGCCCGGCAAGTGCTTTTAGGGCCGTATGACCTAGCCTCACACTGTTAGCACTGTCTACACTGGAACTCGTCAGTTCAGGCGCGCACGGCCAGCCCGTACCTACATGGTTTCGTAAATCCGTTCTTATCTTCCCTTCATACTATTATTATTATTATTATTATTATTATACTATTAATATTAGCAATAAAATGTAATTGGGTACCAATAGACTACGTCTCATACTGTTCCCGACTACATTGAAGATGAATTTCTATTATTGAATGGATTCATTGATAGCAAAATTAGGTCATTTATACATGTACTTAGGCATACCCAAACTTGATGAGTGATTTAAAAATGTTGATGTTGATCCTCTCGCTTATTCGAAACGTACCGCAAGCTTTCACTTCTCTTTGAAGCCTATCGTTTTCTCTAAACGACCTGTTTTGTTATGCCGAAGTTTAATTCACATCTGATGGTGGGATCCAGCATAAATCTTGTATCCTTCTTATGGCCAATAACAATTATTATGCCCATTGTATTTTTGCTTCTAACACGAGAAATACACAAAAACATGGATCACGTAACATTTCTGAAATGTTACAGCTGCATCTTAGATCTATTTCGGTGATTCCTAACGTTTGTAGTAAATCCCCTTCTTAATTATGTTTTTGAACGTGAGCTAGGGTATCAGGCACTCCGCAGAGTTTGTAGTATACAGAGTCCTGGCTACGCCCATGGAGGTCTCACACAAGAGCATCCTTTGCTTCCACCTATTTGTACTAGGCTACTCCCTTTCATGTCTACTTCTGGATTAGCCAATCTCCATAAAATATGGTGATTGGATAGTTTCTGTACTTTCGCAATGAACCTTCAATTTCATTTTGTGTTTACCATAGATCCGCTTCAGTCTTAAGTATCGGTTATTTATATTCCCTTGGTTCCTAACTAATTAATCACCGTCTTCATCGTTATCACCATTTTCATCATCATGACCGTCTTGTCAACCTCCTTCGTTGTACGAGCACAAATTACGCACTATGTCACCATGTCTTGAAGCAATGCATGCTCTCTCTGGTACAGTCTCCCTACAAATGATGCTTACTATACTTTGGATGTTCATTCACTGAAAATTGCAAAATTAGCTTCGAGGTTTTCCTATACCCAGAACTTAGAATGCAATGAAAATCAAATTTCTTAAATACCATATCTGGATTAGCCTACATATACATATGCAATTGGATTAACTCATGAGGGCTACTTGTAGCATAGGCCTTTGAGAATATTTTAGGGAAGCTATTCTTACAACTCTACGGAGTGATGTGCTCTCAATTCGAATTGCAGAATAAGAATGTATAAAAAAGAAAACTCGTGCCCACTGGCCTGGCGCAAGTCCTCGAAATGAGCACCGCTTGGATGACTTACGTATCATCGATACAATTTCAGTACCCCAAACCGAAATTCAATTTCGTGGCAGGGCAGGGAATCAAACCCGGACCACCGGGGCGACAGCCAAGTATGTTAGCCGCTACACCACAAGGTGGTCTCATTTTCATTGTCAGCGCAATCAATTGCACAATACCATGTAATTTCTACACTGGGCGAACTATAATAGTACACATTTCATCGTATTTTTGGCATTACATAGCCCCTGGTAAGTTAGGAAGACGGTTCGCGTACCATAACCCTAAAGTCGAATAGTTCTAAGAACTAACAAACAAAACAGTTTTAGGCACTCCACCGAAAGAAATACAGACAAGCTGGTAGAAAGACAGACACCATATTTTGTAATTTTCAGAGCAAAATAGGCTAATTGTTATATAATGAATAGCACTCTTGGTCTCCATAGTGTTGAAATAATGAATATTGTTCTAAAACTTGAAGGTTTGAAGGATTTCGCGTCTTCTTGCTTATTTTGCCGTAGCCTGTATCTTATGTGTAGGTAAATTCCACGAGGTATTGTTTCAGGCCATGTTGAATATAAGAATTTTCTTTTTTTATCGTTTACCCTCCAGGGTTGGCTTTTCCTACGGACTAAGCGAGGGATCCCACCTTTACCGCCACTGGTAGTGTCCTGGAGCTTGAGACTCTGAGTCGGGGATACAACTGGGGAGTGTGACTAGCACGTCACCCGGGCAGCCTCACCTGCAAAGCGAACAAGGGCCTGATGAAGAGATGGGAAGAGTTGGAGGATTAGGCAAGGAAGAGGGAGGGAGGCGGCCGTGGCCTTACGTTAGGTACCACCCCGGTATTTTCTCGAAGACGAAGTGGGAAACCACGGAAAACCACTTCGAGGTTGGTTGAGGTGGGAGTCAAACCCCCTCTACTCATTTGGACCACCCGAGGCTGAGTAGACCCCAATCCAGTCCTCATACCACTTTTCAAATTGGTAATCGAACCGCGGACCTCCTGGGTGGCAGCTAATCATGCTGACAACTAAACCACGGAGGCGACTTGAATATAAGAATAAAAAAACATAAATGACCTTAGATTGCGACGGAATATGTTTCTTTTTAAAATCCTGATGAATTTACTAACGCATGTTTCTCGAACTCACATATCCCTGAAGAGCATCAATCTAGTCATTTGGTGAATTCAAAATCTTGTTATTGAAATACAGTTTTATAGTCCTAATGTAGTTTTTTTTTGGTTCTACCCATAATTATTCCGGTTGCTACGAGGTAGGGGATGTGGTGAGACCGTTTCCTTGTGGGAATTATTTCACGGATAGATGCCTTCATGACGCCAATCTCATGAGAGGAGTTAATGACAAATGAAATTAATGAGGTAATGTAGTAATGTATGGAGTGGCTGTGTGTAGTCTTTCGAGATTGGAGTAGTCTGACCATGCACGTTAACGTTTTTTGCTACCTCGGCTAATTTGTGACATTATGTCAACAAATTAAAACATGTATTTTAACTCTCCTGATTCCATACCGGCCCCTGATTCTATTTTAGGACTATTATATCTCGCTGCAACTGCTTCATCACCCAAAAAGTATGCAAATTTCTGTATCCTTGCTGCAGATCTGGTTCATGTGCGTCCAAATATCATGTTTTATATGTCTTCGGTTTGATTCAATAATGTGTGACTCCCACTATGCTATTTTTGTCCTCCCCACGTTATGAGCACGGCAGACCACACGCATATGCCACAATGTTGGCTCTAGTGCGCCTAGTGTCCAGGCTCCCCGCTCAGTACTAAACGTACTTCAGTACCCGGTCAAATGGACAGTGCTTGTGCGACTAAGCGCTGCAGTGCTAGTGTGCTGTCGTGCTGCACTGCTCAGAAATGGACAGAGTAGGGCTGCGCTCGGCCGGCACGAGTAAATTCCTCGCTAGCACTGCTT
Source organism: Meconema thalassinum (assembly GCA_946902985.2). Lineage (NCBI taxonomy): Eukaryota > Metazoa > Arthropoda > Insecta > Orthoptera > Tettigoniidae > Meconema > Meconema thalassinum. The sequence continues at coordinate 802,902,791 of OX336388.2, forward strand.
CACCTTGCCCATTGCACGGCCCTGCAACGCGGTCATTTATCCCCGTGCACTTTGGGTGTGTGTAGAATCTGTCTGATAACCGGTGTTAATTGTGATGACTGTATTAGTGTGTGTATCTGTTTTAATTCAAGAAAGGACTGCAGACATTCTATTTTTCCGAGTAGTTCTTACGTTTGCCGCCAAACGCCACAGTCAACGACCAACTAGTTCAGAACTTAGTTACCAGATGGCACCGCAGTCGGCTCTTGACAACGAACCTAGGAACCTAAGAACGTTAGTCAAATGTTTAACCTATATATAATTTAGCTTCACACAGGTGTAATTAGTGGAAGGTTCTTTTACATGCCATAAATCTATGACATAAGACCGCCGGCTTTACTTCCCCACCGAAGGAAGGCATACTTAGGGATATTTAACGTTCTTAAAAAATCCGACGACTTCGGGCGGGTTTGAACCCGCGATCTTGGGCATAGAAGCTCAGCAGTCTTAGAAGTCACTGCCTAGTAATCATAGAATGCAAGCTTCCACAACAAAGAGGCTAGTTCTTTTGCTTGGTGATGCAAAACTGATAAGAATAAATAATAATGTTATTGGTTTTACGTCCCTTTTAACTACCCTGGCTTTTAGAGACGCCGGGGTGCCGGAATTTTGCCCCGAAGGGGATCTTTAACGTGCCAGTAAATGTACTGACACGGCTCCCTCGCATTTGCGCACCCTCAAATGCCAGCTGACTGCGCCAGGTTTCGAACCTGCAACCTTGGGCTCAGCAAGCGAGAACGTTACCCCTGAGCCACGCAGCCAGACAAACTGATAAGAGGCGGGTGCGATTCCCACCTCAGCCATCCTGGAAGTGTTTTTCCGTGGTTTGCCACTTCTACGCCAGGCGAATGCCAGGATGGGTGGTTCCTGAATAAGGCCACGGCCTCCTCCTTCCCAATCCTCATCTGATTTACAAATATACCCACTAATAGAGCAATCTCAATAACACAGACAAATTCCGCACACACCCAAGTACACGGGCCTACATGTCGCATAACCCAGCCCGTTCTGTGGTACATAATTATTGGTATTTTTTATGTACAGGTAGATGGCGCCTCAGCCGGCCCCGTGCTGTTGGTGTAGCGTGCCTGCCTCTCACTTGGAGGCCCCGAGTTCGATTCTCAAGTCCGTCAGGGATTTTAGAAACTGACGTGTGGACTGGAACTCAGCCTAGTGAGAACAATTGAGTAGATGTCTGACTGTGAGGCAGCGTGCCAGTCACGAAACCCAAGATTAACGGCTGAAGGGACCCGATGCGTTGATCCCGCTCACCACAATATTTGCAGGCCAAATGGGTGGGCAGCGGTTGCTTGGTAGGCCTAGGCCCTTCATTGGCTGTAGTGCTAGGGGTTTGGTTGTTTGATGGCGCCCCATCATGCAATATCGCAGTATTAGCTTTGTGTTCAGAACAGTTTCGCCAGTGATTTTGATCTCTATTGTCTGAAATGACTCCAAAGCTACCAGCTCCACCCTCTAAACCAGGTAAGCCAATAGCTATTTAATGCGTTTTATGGAAGAAGGGAAACCTTGGAGATGTATATAGTCTAGTTGTTCCTCAGTGAACTACTTGTTATGAACCTAGGACTATTAGCAAAGTTCAAGTGGCGTTATCTTCCTACCTAATGCATGGATTTTCACGAAATTTTGTGGGAATGTCACCCAAACAAAAGTAGAGATATCACAAACATTTGTTTCATATACAATTAAGAGTTTTTCCCAAATATTTTTAGCCTACTTTCGATTTTTGCAAAAAATGAAAGTAGACTTATGAGATCAACACAGGGCGAAAAAAGTGTGTCTGTCTCTGTGTGTGTATGTGTGTGTGTGAGTCTGTGTGTGTGTGTGAGTCTGTGTGTGTGTGTGTGTGTATGTGTGTGTGTGAGTCTGTGTGTGTGTGTGTGAGTGTGTGTACTCTGAATGTCTGTCCCCCCCTATCAATTCGAACACGGTGAATGCGAATTGAACGAAATTTGGTACAAAGGTAGCACTAGCAAAGGACACCTCAGTGTCATGTTTTATATCGCCGCCATCTTGACGGAAACGTAATGGCGGCCACACAAATGTTCAAAGCTTAAATCAAATTACGACTAACCTAATCATCCGATCTCTACCAAATTTTTCAACAACATACCTTTATGGGGGGAGCATCCTTTGACCAAACCAATAGGCCATCAGCGTAATAGTTTGCGGATGGCGGCCATCTTTGTGTGAAAATCGATTGCCCCTATTAATTCGAACACGGTGCAACCGAATGGAACGAAATTTGGTACAGAGGTAGTACTAACAAAAGGCACCTCAGTGTCATGTTTTATATCGCCGCCATCTTGACGGAAACGTTATGGCGGCCACACAAATGTTCAAAGCTTAAATCAAATTACGACTAACCTAATCATCCGATCTCTACCATATTTTGCAACAACATACCTTTATGGGGGGAGCATCCTTTGACCAAACTAATAGGTCATCAGCGTAATAGTTTGCGGATGGCGGCCATCTTTGTGTGAAAATCGATTCCCCCTCTTAATTCGAACACGGTGCAACCGAATAGAACGAAATTTGGTACAGAGGTAGTACTAACAAAAGGCACCTCAGTGTCATGTTTTATACCGCCGCCATACTGACGGAAACGTAATGGCGGCCACACATATGTTCAAAGCTTAAATCAAATTACGATTAACCTAATCATCCGATCTCTACCAAATTTTGCAACAACATACCTTTATAGAAGAAGCATCTTTTGACCAAATGACTAGGTCATTAGCCTAACAGTTTGCGGATGGCGGCCATCTTTGTGTGAAAATCAATTTCCCCTATTAATTCAAACACGGTGAAACCGAATGGAACGAAATTTGGTACAGAGGTAGCATTAGCAAAGGGCATCTCAGTGTCATGATTTATATCGCCGCCATATTGACAGAAACGTAATGGCGGCCACACAAATGTTCAAAGCTTAAGTTAAATTACGACTAACATAACCATCCGATCTCTACCAAACTTTGCAACAACATTCCTTTATGGAGGGAGCATCCTTTGACCAATCTAATAGGTTATTAGCCTAATAGTTTGCGGATGGCGGCCATCTTTATGTCAAAATTGATTCCCCCTATTAATTCGAACACGGTGGAACCGAATGAACGAAATTTGGTACAGAGGTAGCACTAGCAAAGGGCACCTCAGTGTCATGTTTTATATCGCCGCCATCTTGACAGAAACGTAATGGCGGCCACACAAATGTTCAAAGCTTAAATCAAATTACGATTAACCTAATCATCCGATCTCTACCAAATTTTTCAACAACATACCTTTATGGGGGGAGCATCCTTTGACCAAACCAATAGGCCATCAGCGTAATAGTTTGCGGATGGCGGCCATCTTTGTGTGAAAATCGATTGCCCCTATTAATTCGAACACGGTGCAACCGAATGGAACGAAATTTGGTACAGAGGTAGCACTAGCAAAGGGCACCTCATATTCATGTTTAATATCCCTATAGCACGTTGTATTTCAACAAGCTACTACAACCAACATTCAATCATACTCCTTGAAAAGGACAAAGAGTTATAACAATACCCATGCATTTAGGAGAAAGTAGGCTATATGTTCTTTACTGAACATCTTGTTTAATATATTTTTATGAATTTTTAATTCAATTTTTTTTCATTGATTTCAAATGACATGTTAATGGAAATTTTGAATTAGGTAGATAATACTTCTTTAAAAAACACTACGTATCGATTTTTCTGTAAATAATTTATGTAATGAGATATTATAGTACTAAATTTGTGTAATTATTTTGTTCAAAAATTTTGGACTTTTAAATCCCTACTACTGGGAAAGAATTCTGCAATCAAGAATTCCATACGCAGGTTTCCTAATATAGCTGTGATACATATAACATACGAATTTTGTTACATTTGGCAGAATATTATGGGAGAAAAATGGGATTTAAATGTAACATTACAATTGGCGGGAAAATTAAAGCAAAGTTCAAGTGACGTTATCTTCCTGATCCATTACCTAGAAGTCACCAAAACCGTACGTTTTCCCTTTATTTTGTTTCTTAGCAGCTTCAGTACGAATATGGGTAATTCTGGAAGCTTGTCTAGTATATTGATGCACAACTACACGAATTCACAAAAGTAAACAGACTGGCTACCGCCACAGAACTCTCAAGAAAGAAGAAACATACAAGAATAACAAAACTTATAGTTGTCGGCATTATTGTAGTGACATCAGGAATACCAATACAAGCATACAATGTTGCTCAATGACAGTAGAGTCAAGTACTGAAATATTAGTCCTTTGCAGGCTTTATAAATTCATTCAGAAACATGGTAGATCTTACAGCTCGATTCTGTAGAAATATATGGGGGGGTGGGGGAAGGGGGGGGGGGGCTGTTGGCCCATCCCCGGGATGCGTAATTGCAAAGAACAGGGATATTTTATTGATTTGATTGAATGAAAACATGACAATGACATCATAAATAATCTAACAATCAGTTCAGCAGATGCCACGCCCATTTATGCTGTGTGCAGACTGACAAACAAACCATTATTAAGGTGATAAATTGTTTGAATTCAACGAAATAACTTTGTGACAAGAAAGATGAAACCCAATCCTTTCAATTTCAGTCATAAAAAAATCACAAAATGAACAAAATATCGCCTTTTATCTCCGGAGTGTCGCCTTAAGTTGGAGGTAAAGGTTGTTTACAGCCACTGCGTCCAGCCCGCCGAACACGTTTCCATGGCGGGTTGCATATTCTCACCAATGCTCACACTCTTCGTTGTGGAATGTTCGCTTTCACTTGAGAGGTGAGTTCTAGGTGTTTCTCGGGTATCGCAAAGTGTATTCTATTCGTACTAAGGACGAGTTACAACACCAAACTGTGATCGATGAGACAAACGCAAAAGGGGCAGCAATATTTTGTGAACAGCAATTGGATTTAATACATGCGTTCTCACTGCTTGCCACGAATCAAGTTCAATTTGTGCTAACTGTCTATGGAAATTTCGATGTGATATGTTGTAATCTATCAATTCTTGCCACAAGATGGCTTCACCCAGAGAAGCCATTTGTAACTTTGAAGATACAAACATTAAATAAAAATGAATATTCTGCCTCATAAATGGCCTTTCTTTAAAATTTAAGCAAATGACATAATTAGTACTGTAATTGAACAAATTCACCTTTTTGAAACTCTTCTTATCTCCGGGCGTGTGCAGATATTCTGAAAGGACTGGCTCGTACATTGGCCTTACCAAAACCTCCTATAAATTGCTTTTCCATTTACACAGTAGACCGCTTTCTTTAATTCAACTAAATTGTGTTGCTATCCCGTTCTCTAAATCGGTAAAAAGTCTTGGAGTCACACTAAATGAAACTTTGAATTGGGATGGGCAAGTTACTAATACATGCAGGAAAGTTTACTCGTCACTTCATCCACTTAAGATTCACCAGTCCGTTCTACCCCGTAACTTGAAAATAAAACTCGTCCAAACCTTGATACTCCCTATATTTAACTACTGTGATGTTGTATTAGTAGATGCTACCGGTGAACAAAACAAGAAACTTCAGAGAGCTTTAAATTCCTGCATTAGGTTTATTTTCTCCTTGAAATTTTCCTCACATGTGTCTCCTTTTTATGATCTACTTTCCTGGCTAAAAGTAGAACAACAAAGGAACCTGCACATATGTACCCTCATCTATCGACTTCTCAATGAAAGTACTCCTCATTATCTCTCTTGTAATTTTCGTTTTCTTTCTTCCTTTCATGATCGTCACACGCGATCTGGATCTATAATTGCAATTCCTCTACATCATTCTTCTGCCTTCAGCAACTCTTTCCTCGTGTCGGGAACTAGAATTTGGAATAACTGTCCTCGTGACGTCAGAAATTGTACATCCCTTGCAACTTTCAAACGTGCATGTAAAGATTTCCTCTTGAATTCGTAGGCCAAATAGAACAATTTGTGTATGACTGTGTGAGTGAATGACCATAGTATAATTTTGTTAAAAATGTATGTCATTTAAATTGTATAGCTTAGCTAATATCACGCAGTCGCCAATTTAATTTAATTTAATTTTTATTTTATTTTATTTTATTCTAGTATTTAAGGTTTTCCTAGTATTTAAGTTTGGTAGGTTAAGAATAACATATGTGAGTATTCATGTAAGTTGCACTGTGTGTGGTTAAGTGTAAGAGAGGGCCTAGAGCCCTAACTTCGCCACAATAAAGGCACCAATAAATAAATAAAATAAATATAAATTAATAAAGACGAAGGAAGGTTTACATGCATCTAACTAAAAGGAAACTATCCAATTTAAATTTACTTTATATTCTGAAGCTGCATGCAAGAATTGGATAAATATAATAAAAAAGAGTGACACACAAGAAATGCAATTAAAAATATATAATATAATAATATCATAATAATAATAATAATATTTAGGCCTGTAAAGATTTCTTAGTTTGTTTTCACATTACCGGTAATGCCGTCGTCTGCCCAATATGTCCATTTCACCTCTACACCACATTGAGGCTGGTCAGACATGCCTTCACATTTGACGGTTCTCTTCAATGTTGCACAATTATTTGCATAGGCATCAGCCCTACTGTGATTGTGGCATAACAGCCAGAACCCAATCACCCTCCGTCGAAACACGAAGCACTCAGCTCAAGAGAGACACACTATCCAACCAGTAATCTCAATGTCTAGAGAGACAATCCCTTCCGCAGTGCACTCAGGTAGCTTGCCTGTTTGTCCAGGCCACTCATAGCAAGCCCCTTGCTCAGCTCTCTCATCACCCCCCCCCCCCCCGGGGTGAGCGAGCATACCTGCTCGAGACAATAGTGTCCATGAAGTGCTTCCTCCTGCACGTGTGACCAGAACATGAACCTGACTCCTGGTTCTGTGGTCTGAACAATATTAATAAACTTTCTTGGACAACATATGATTAGAGCTAGCTTCAGAATTTCGTCAATAGTGACCTAAAATACATTGAATAATTAATAATAAAAAGTATACGTATATGATAATAGTAATAATAATAATAATAATGACACTGCGTCTACTGCAGACGTGTCCAATGCAATTGAACACGTTGCCAACACGATAACATGATATAAAGAAATAACAAACCTACGAGCCTACATTAAAACTGTCATGGGGAACTCATAAAATATAGGTTACAGAACGCCCCCTTGCTTTTCATTCATTTGGTCCTATACCGTAGAATAAAAAGCAATCCTTTTAGGCATGACTTCCCTTCCAAAATCCTAACTCCTTCCTTCCACAAATATATACACAACCAACAGGGCTACTAGGATATGTACATCCTCAGATTGGAAATATTGTAAATCCCTAGCACCCTTCCGTCCTTTGTAAGGAGCTCGTACGCACAGGCCCCTAATTTCCGTGCAATTTCATACGGTCCTTCATACAAATGAAAAAATTTACTCACCAATTTCTGGTCTGCAGACGAGACATGAGGCACCCTCAAAAGCACAAGGTCACCTACATCTAACCTATCTCCTGCCTGCTTCCCCTGCTGCTTCTGACGTTTCTTACTAGCCTTACATAAATGTTTCCCAGCTAACCTGATACTTAAATCACTGGGTACGGCCTCCCCTGTCCTCAAACCCAAAATCATGGCAAGTTCGCTGACAGGCTTCCTGCCCAGCTGGACTTCTATGGGAGTGTGACCCGTGCTCTCGTGTTTAGTTACATTGAGCCAACGCTCAACGTCCTCAAGCATCGAAAACCAGGCATTATGTCGCTCACTCACATAGGTCCTAAACATGCGCCCTAGTTCTCTCATTACTCTCTCAGACATGTTTCCTTGGGGATACCTAATAGAGGAATACGTACACTGTATTCCCAGTTCACTCAACTTGCTCCTCCATATCTTCGAGGTGAACTGAGAACCGTGGTCTGAGAATATTCGGACTGGCTTACCAAACTCCGGAACATATTTCCCCAGAAAAGAGCGAAGTTGTTTGACGTTACGTGGTGTCCGAGTGTTGATTATGTTGTCTAATTTCGACCCTTCTGGCGTAACACCCTGTGGTGTAATAGTGTGGCCTAAAACGTGATCTGTTGTGCACAAAAGGTCGCCTTCTTAAGTTTCACTGTGAACCCGGCCTGATGCAACTTCCCCAAAACGATTCTAAGGTGTTCCATGTGTTCCCCAAATGTACGTGATGCGATGACTAAGTCATCGATGTAACTGGCTGTGAAATCCCCCTGTGTCGTGTCCCAGAGCGATGTTAAGTGCGCGAATGAGCCCTGATGACGATGTTTTCATACCAAAAGGAATCCGTGTAAATTGTAACAGCTGTTTTTTGTAACAAAAAGCCTATCCTCCTTCCGTAAGGGTACCTGCCAAAAACTAGCACTCAAATCTAATGTGGACAGCCATTCTTTACCCCCAAATCTCTGAACTAAATCCTCAGTAGTTTCCGGTCTCTGATGATCCGGCGCAATGCGTTTATTAGCTTGTCTTGCATCCAAACATAGCCTAACTGACCCACCCTTCTTAATCACTACTACCAACGGATTGACATACTTGCTCCTACTGAATTCTATCACCTCATCGTCTAGCATCTGCGAAATTACATCATCTACTGCTTTGACATGGGCGTGTGGTATCGGGTATCTAACACCATTAAAACTAGACCTATCGGTGATCTCGAAACTATGCTCGTAAACATGTGTCCTACCAGGTTTGTCAGAGAACACCTCACTGTGGTCTCTCAAGGCCTCTAACAACTGAGCCTTCTGCTCTACCTCCAACATGGTATCTTCCACAACACTTGAAAATTCGCCTTCACGCTCCTCTTCCACTACCATACTACAACTTTGAATATCTTCTGATACCATGTCGCTACAAACCTCACTGACTTCTTCCCCTTCATTTAAAACCTGGACACACACTGATATACTCACAAAAGTTCCCGAGTCCACCTGATAACTCAGACTAATCGTATCAAAATTCTCACCCCACTTGAATCTCACCTTAGATTCGCCGTAATCAAGCTTACACATCTGACTGCTTAGCCAATCCGCACCCAATATGACAGGATACACTAAATTTGCGACCACTAGAAAACTCTGACGACCACATTTCTCATCAATGTACATAGGTGCGACAACCTGTCTACGCACTCTCTGTGACTTAGTCCCAACAGCAGACAATATACATATATTGGACACAGGAATCTCCTCTATGGCTTCTCCTTTACTCTTAACCTCATCATAAAAGCCTGCCTTAATGCAAGAACACATGCTCCCTGAGTCCAATAAGGCATCGACAACTTGACCCCATATCTTCACCTTAATCACAGGACTGATCAACGTAGGCTCACATCTCTCCTGCATAACCTCAACCTGGTCATCTAACAATTCCTTTCTAACATCAAGGTCGTATTCTATCTTCTTCAACACATGAACTGGAATACTGGGATGGGACCCTCTATCTGACCGTCTTAAAGAGCCCTGTTCCCGTTTAAATTACTCGGCTGAGCTGGCTGTCTCTCTTCTTCACGCCCCCTATTCTCTAACTGCCTTTGTTCCCCAGGTCCCCGATTTTCAGCCTGCCTCTGTTCTCCGCGCCCCCTATTCCGAAAATTCCCTTGGTCGCCCCTATCCCTATTTACAAAATTTCCTCTATCTTTCCTCACAAAGTTACCTGGCCTATCAATATTCCTACGCTCATAATGCCTATTCCCTTCCTCCTGATACCCCTGATCGTAATTTCCTTCCCTTCCCTGTTCTTGCCTTTTGCCTCCCATTCTACCCAAAGTATCAAACCCTTCTAACACACGTTCCATGTCCTTAATCGTATTTACATCCTGCATGACTACGGCCATCTTCACCTCATCAGAAAAATGACGGGCCATACGCCTAACAATATCACCTTCAGAAGAACTAGTGTCTAAATTCTGACTGATAAGGACATGTGTGAGGAAATACTCCGTCATGGTCACCCCCTGATTTGACTGATACCTCCCAAAATAAATCTTGTCTCTTTCTCTTCCTTTAGTCTGTTCGTTCCAGAACTTTCCCTCAAACTTCTGCCTAAAATCTTCTAACCCCAGAAAACCTCCCATAAAAACTTGATACCAAGATTTAGCTTCCCCCACAAAAGCTAATGATATGTCTTCCTCAACAACATCGCAGTCTATAGTCCCATCTTCTAACCCTTTCGAAAACCTCTTCTGAACAACTTTAACAAACTCCATAGGGTTAAACTGCCTTCCACTAAATTTAGGTAAGTCAGATTCCCTATAGAAGTTACTATGTCCTACAGAGTGATTACAATTTTCCTTATTTGACTTGGCCTGATTCAGTTCTCTTCTTAATTTCAAATTTTCGCTCTCATTAAAGGATTTCAGTTCACTTATCTCCTTTTTTACACTCTTATCTACCATCGTTACTCTGGCTGAAGACACCGCTAGCTCCTGTTCGAAAAACACCTGCTTATTTCTAATCTCAGTTATATCCTTCATTTCTTCCTCTACAACTATCAACCTCTCACTAACTTCCTTCTTGACAATGGCTACCTCATTACTCACCTCGCCTATCTGCTTATCAAGAGTATCCATAATGCCCTGCCTCTGTAAGCTCATCTTCTCCTCAACTTGCTCGAATCTTTTATCTACCATCTCAATTCTACTGGCAATTTCCTGACGAATTTCCTTATAGCCTTTACTCATACTTTCTACAATCTTATTAATTTTGCTCTCTAAATCCGTACTTTTAATGTCTATCTTAGTACTAAATTCACTGCTTTGTTTATTAATTTGAGTACTTAAATCACTACTCTGAGTATCCATTTTAGTACTTAAATCACTTAGCTTACTACTGAATTAAGACATCATCTGCTCCATTAACTTGATCATCTGTGAGTTTTCCCCCAGCCCTACATTTTCCTCGTCACTATTCACTCCCATTCCCAACTCCTTGATAGTTGCAACATCATCTTTCTCGGCCCCCTCACGTCCCTCCAACGTACCAGAAATCACATCCTTATCTGCCATTTTACTAAGAACTACTCTCGAATTTGTGGAATCTGACCGCTTATTGGTCTGCCTGTTTGACTCACTCCTGCCTCTTCTAGAATGACCAAGAGTGCTTCGGTCAACACTTCTAGATCTCAACTTTAATAAATCAGGCTCACTCTTATTACTTAGCATACCCTCCAAAAACACTGAACATATATACCCTTCCTAAAATACCCGATCAGATTTCACAAATTACCTGAGCGTACTGCCATATTATGCACCAGCCAGCCTTATTCACACTCCATAGTTGGGCGCCATTTGTAATCTATCAATTCTTGCCACAAGATGGCTTCACCCAGAGAAGATACAAACATTTAATAAAAGTTAATATTCTGCCTCATAAATGGCCTTTCTTTAAAATTTAAGCAAATGACATAATTAGTACTGTAATTGAATAAATCCACCTTTTTGAAACTCTTCTTATCTCCGGGCGTGTGCAGATATTCTGAAAGGACTGGCTCGTACATAGGCCTTACCAAAACCTCCTATAAATTAATAAAGACGAAGGAAGGTTTACATGCATCTAACTAAAAGGAAACTATCCAATTTAAATTTACTTTATATTCTGAAGCTGCATGCAAGAATTGGATAAATATAATAAAAAAGAGTGATACACAAGAAATGCAATTAAAATATATAATATAATAATATAATAATAATAATAATATTTAGGCCTGTAAAGATTTCTTAGCTTGTTTTCACATTACCGGTAATGCCGTCGTCTGCCCAATATGTCCATTTCACCTCTACACCACTTTGAGGCTGGTCAGCCATGCCTTCACATTTGACGGTTCTCTTCTACGTTGCACAATTATTTGCATAGGCATCAGCCCTACTGTGATTGTGGCATAACAGCCTGAACCCAATCACCCTCCGTCGAAACACGAAGCACTCAGCTCAAGAGAGACACACTATCCAACCAGTAATCTCAAATGTCTAGAGAGACAATCCCTTCCGCAGTGCACTCAGGTAGCTTGCTACCGCACGTCTGTCCCAAGCCACACCTCAGACGAGGGAGTCTTCTCAGAATCGCTATTGTCATACGCCTGTTTGTCCAGGCCACTCATAGCAAGCCCCTTGCTCAGCTCTCTCATCACCCCCCCCCCCCCCCCCCGGGGTGAGCGAGCATACCTGCTCGAGACAATAGTGTCCATGAAGTGCTTCCTCCTGCACGTGTGACCAGAACATGAACCTGACTCCTGGTTCTGTGGTCTGAACAATATTAATAAACTTTCTTGGACAACATATGATTAGAGCTAGCTACAGAATTTCGTCAATAGTGACCTAAAATACATTGAATAATTAATAATAAAAAGTATACGTATATGATAATAGTAATAATAATAATAATAATAATAATAATAATGACACTGCGTCTACTGCAGACGTGTCCAATGCAATTGAACACGTTGCCAACACGATAACATGATATAAAGAAATAACAAACCTATGAGCCTACATTAAAACTGTCATGGGGAACTCATAAAATATAGGTTACAATGTCACTTCCGATGGTTCAGATTCCACACGCAACTGGAGGTGCTGAGGCTTATGAACGCGAGATTAACACTTCTCTTCTTTTGCCGTCCCGTCCCTTGCGTCCAAAGTAACCAAGACATCCACTGCTTTTGCTTTAGTTCTGGGGAACTCCGGTCACAAAATACCGATATTCTAGCTTGTATACGACCTTCTGGTGATTAATGTTTGACTTCGCTTGCTCCTCGTTATCTTGAACATGGGGCTCGACATTTCAAAGACCTCGTCCCCCAGGGGCTCACAACTTATGGGACGTGGGTTGGCGACCACGGGACCCCAGCGGAGTCAGGCATTGCTTCCACTTACTTGTGCCGGGCTCCTCTCCGTCTTCTTTCCTGTCGACCCCTCTTGGTCAACTCTTGTTCTCTTCCGAACCCGACGGTATTAGGGTATGCGAGGCCTAGGGAGTCTTTCACTTTCCCCTCCTTAATTGGCCCTTGTCTCATCTTTCCCGATACCCTCATTCATAGAGGGCTTAGCCTTCTTTTTCTTTTCGTGTTATCTCCTGCCTTCTGCTCAAGGCCCTTAAGGAGGCAGGGTGTGTGTAGCCCCACCACTTCTGGTGCACCCTGGATAGTGCTACACCCTCAGGGGCTCACAGTATCTCCTGCCTTCTGCTCAAGGCCCTCAATGAGGCAGGGTGTATGTAGCCCCACCTCTTCTGGTGCACCCTGGATATTGCTACACCCTCTAGGGCTCATGTTTGGTGAGTTTGGGAGTTGGCGACCCCAAGGGATTCTTGAGCTGCGTCCAATTTGCTCCCTTTTCCTCTGATTTTGGGACATGCCCTCTCCTCTTTCCCATTCCTCTCTGTCTTTATATGGCTCTCCTTCCTTAAAAGTCCCTCAATCCTCATTCGTCAGGGGTTGAGGGCATTTCTTTTCTTCCTGTCCTTTATTTGCCTTATCCTTTATTTGTTTACCATTTCTATTTTTGTTCAGCACTGATGGCCATGATATCCCTGTCCGTAAGTGAATCAATAACTAACTGTATGAAGGCCATGACTAGAAACATCTGTCTGTTTTCGATGAGACTTGCCGTGTCGCATTGCTTTACGTTCCAGAGATGACTGAGCCTTACACATTACAGACCGTTCAAAGTGGATAGTTTGAATGCTGCAGAGGTTGGCTGGTTTCCTCTCACCAATGCGGACTGGGTTCGTTTCCCTCTAAATACACGTGGGATTTTAGGAGTGAAATATCACGTCCCTTGGTTCCGTTTCCTCGTTAACCTTCGAGCTTCCTCAGCTTCTTGTCTATAACCAGGGTGTGCTATGGGACGAGAGACCGCCTGACCCGTTACATCACCTACCACAGTTTGGATGTCTCTGGTCATGTGATGACATCACTTACCACAGTTTGGATGTCTCTGGTCTAGTGATGACATCACCTACCACAGTTTGGATGTCTCTGGTCTAGTGATGACGTCACCTAACACAGTTTGGATGTCTCTGGTCTAGTGATGACATCACCTGTTCTTGGTATTTCAAAGTGCTTAACGCAGTCCAAGTTTGACAGTGCCCATAACTTGGAGAGTTTACAACTTGATGTGTCCGTAGCACTGCTCATAACTTGAGCTTACCAACACCGCATTCCAGAGCGCAAGATCCCAGCAGTCCGGAGGGCTTACATTCTTCCTCTAGAAGGATACTAATCTCTTCCTGCCAAGGGGAGCATGTGATGGTATGTGTTCACTCATAACCTAACATTCTTGTTATTACAACAACAGCGGTAAGTTTGACGTCTTCATGAGAACTAGCACCCTCCGGCTTAACGCACATAAAAATGATTTGGTTATCAATTTGAGATTTTGAAGTGTAAGAGCGGAGGATGAGAGGAAGCTTATCCGCAGGATGAAGTGGCACAGCGTGTTAGACAGTTTGAACCCTCCTCAATCCGATGACATTTCAGGGTGTGAACAATCTCGTGCCAATAGATTATCGTGGTGTTTAATTCAGAAGCTTGCAAAATTATGTCCACTAAGTCCCGTTGTGTCTGATAACCTGGACTATAGTGATGGCTATACTGTTGTGTATGTGGAGGCTACGATTGGGAAGGAGGTAGTCGTGGCCGTAACGTACGTACCGTCCCGGTATTTGCCTAGAGTAGAATTGAATCTGTCAGAGCTCAAAAGCATTGCCAAAAATGCCCATTTTTTAACAATTAATGTTCTGAAGTATTGACCCAAAGGCAGAGGAAAGAATTAAGTCAGTCTTCTCTTTAATCCATAAACCACTGCTACATGTAGTGCGATCAGAGGAGAAAAGCATTAAGTCATTGACTTGCTGCCTTTCAGCGTCGTATTCCGTATTTAATGTTGGCCACACTGCAAGATTCCCGAGTGTTACAGAGTTGGTATTGTAAATTACATTTGTACCGAGTTTATGTGGTTTTTATGTTACAAATCCATTTTAAAATAAAATAAAATATCGTGTGAAATATTCATTCTGGGTGGTTTTATGCCGCACTAAACTGACCACGGAGCAGAAAGGCATTAAGTCACGTTTCCAAATTTGATTTGAAAAATATGTTTATAAAATTAAAATTTATATTCCGCTGACACAAATATAACCTGAATAGTTGCTTCACAGCATAGTTGACGAATATAGTGTGTTTGTTAAGTTCTATTCTAGCAATGACGTTTTATCTGTCTCCTGAAAAGTACAGCTCCGGCCGATTTCATTGTAAATGACATACAGGATGACTGAGCTGTGTCTCGTCCCCGCCTTCGGAGTAGAAATAAATTACTTGCATAAAGTGCGTTGTTCACGAAAATATCAGCTACTGTGTGTAATGAAGCCAACATATAACACAGGCGTAGTCAGTCTCTCGATACGCAGACTGCTTACAGCGATTGTACTCGCCATATTGACAGCTTACAGTATTTCCAAAGTGTCTTAAATGCAAAATTGTTGATTTTCAAGAAATTTAATATCTTCAACAGAATTCAAAAATTATATTGTTTAAATTCAATTTTAGCCTATTTTCTTTTCTGAAAAGATAAGCTTATGCGATCACCTTTTGTCCTAGTGTGTGTATGTGCGTATGCCCCTAAAGGGGTGGAGCGATTTCAATGAAACTCGGTAAGGTTATAGTACTATTTTGTCTGACCTCTACTGTGCCCTTCAAATTTTATTAAATGTCACTAATTCAACATGGCGGTTGTGTGAAATATTTCCCTGGCATTCTATATCTCCGAAACTATTACTGATATCACCCTGAACTTTTTTACGGTGATAAAGCACTACTATACTTTCGCCTATGTGACTTTCATAAGCCTGTTATGTACAGTACAAACATGGTGGCCAAGCAAATTTGGAGCATTTACTGTAAGTAGACTTTTCTCATGATTTAATCGTTTTAGCACAGTGAAACATGGTACAGCAAATGTTTATACTCATTGTACTGCATTGACATCAAATTTATGTCAATTGTTTTCATAACCACAAGATGGTAGCTGTGCGAAATTTTAAAATCTCTTTTTTTATTTCTTGTGTGTTAATCATGCGATTGAAGATTGAATAATAAACCTACGCCATAGTCTTCGTCTAATAGAAGACTACATAACTCTACGGCCTACAAATATAAAATTCCAACATGGCGACCCTCTGAAATATTTAGACGATTATTAATATCTACAAATATATTACAGCAATCATACTGACATTTTGTATGTGAATATAGGCAATTAACATAAGTTGCTTATATGAAAATAGGCTATTTATTTCTTTACGGAACTTCTTGTTATATTCAATGTATTTGTATTTATTTATTTATTTATTTACAGTTTAGTTATTGTTACTCTAACTTTTAATTAGAATATATTTTACATTAGATAAAAGCTGATGAAGACTGTATCAAAGTGTGGAAACATGTAGTTCCAATCAATGGATGTTTAATGACTCATGTTGACAGGTGGAGAAGGAAGGATAAGATATTTGTCTCTGGTTTACAAGGAACGGTATTTTTGTTGCACACCAATCCTGAAGGTGACATCATCCAGCCTTGTACTGTATCTTTGTTCATTGAAGTATATTTTTAGCCTACTTTTCACATTTTGTAAAAATGAGGAGAGAATAGACTTATGAGATCGATCCGGGCAAATGTGTGTCTGTATTTTTGTCCTTCTGTCCCCCCCCCCTATCAACTCCTAAACAGCTGCAGCTATCAAAACCAAATTAGGTATGAGTAAAGATCTATACTTGAATATCTCACGGCAATATCTGAAAATGACATCAGTGCTACTAACTGAAATTTGAGCTCTATGTTGTATATCTCAGAGGTTATGCATGAGAGCCGTTCCAAAATTGGCACACACAGAGATAATTTTCAGGAGTCCATTTTTGACAGTGTTGCCAATATGATTCAAAGCCTGCTGATTGGTCCAACATTTAAATGCATGTAACTTCTATACTATCAATGGGATTTGAACCAAATTTCGTATGTGCTCTGTATACCATAATAGATATGTCTGCACGTATTCTTAAGAGCCATCAGGGTTACCAACTGTTAATAAGTGCTCTATCTAGACTTTTGATCGTATTTCCAATATATGAGAAAGTATGCAAGCCAACACAACAAAAAATTGCACACGTATAGTACCTGACATTCTAGATTAATTTGTAATAAATGATACATATCATTGCTGCCAACATGATTCTAAGCCTGCTGATAGGTCCAAATTTTAAATTCTTGTAACTTCTATATTAACAAATGGATTTTATCCTAAATTGGGACAGTAATATATCATGTTTCAGATTAATTCTAAGCAACACATACATGCCACTGTTGCCAACATTATTTTACGAGCGCTGATAGATCCAATGTAACATTTCATTTATGATATATGGATTATTCATTGACATGAATCTTGAATTTTAAGAAAAGTAGGCTCTTTAATTCGGTACGGAACTATTTGTTAACATTGCATTTATTCTCAAGATAACCAATTCTTTGGACATTAACTACGTTCTTCAAGTCTTCCGGCCCTTCCTGACCTGCCTGGCAGTAAGGTAAGGGACACTAGTGATACCAGTTAAACACCGGTCGTACAGTTCGTGGAGGGCAATGAAACAGTAATGGCTAAACAATGGCCAAACCCAAATATTGTTCGAAGTCATTAACGCCGTTATTACTGGTTATGTCGTTAAACTGCCATTATAATGATCGTAATGAATAAACACAATTATAACTGATTGCTAGGATGCATTACCCTCTAACATAAACACGGCCTTACTGAGGTATAACTCACATTTCCAGTCGGCAATTACAGCCCCAGGGCACGAACCTGGCCAGCGGAAACAAATTATGTTTGTTTCTTGGTTTAGTGCTATCGGAGCATCAAACCGATAACTCTTCCTACCGTCAACTAATTTAACTCATGTCGAGGTTGCAATAGTAATAATAATAATGAACTTAAGAAAGGGCAGAGACCAAAGAGGTCAGAAGCAGCTAAACAACTACAAAGTCAGAAAATGAAGGAGATATGGGCTAGGAAGGAGGTTTTAAGAATGTGATGATGATGATGATGATGATGATGATGATAATAATTGTTTTAAGGTGCCTAACATCTAGGTTATCGGCCCCTAATGGTTTGGGTGATCGTGAAGATGATAATGAAATGTAAACTATAATTAAAACTAACTACTAAGTTATATACTAGAAGAAATGGAAAACAAAAGGAGAATAAGGCAAATAAAGGACAGGAGGAAAAGAAATGCCCTCAACCCTAGAAGAATGCGGATAGAGGGACTTGGAAGGAAGGAGAGCCATGAAAGGCAAATAGGAAATTAAAAGAGGAGAGGGTCCCCACAGGTAATGGACAAAATGGAGAAACCGGATCCAGCTCAGGAATCCCTCGGGGTCGCCAACTCCCGAACTCACCAGCCGTGAGCCCCTGAGGGTGTAGCAGTATCTAGGGTGCACCAAACGTGGTGGGGCTACATACACCCGGCCTCCTCGAGGGCCTTGAGCAGAAGGCAGGAGATACCAGGAAAAGAAAAAGAAGGCTGACCCCTCGCAGAAGGAGGGTATATGGAAAGATGAGACAAGGGCCAATTAAGGCGGGAAATGAAGAGATTCCCCAGGCCTCGGATACCCTAATACCGTCGGGGTCGGAAGAAAACAAGAGTTGACCAAGTGAGGTTGAGAGGAAAGAAGACGGAGAGGAGCCTGGCACAAGTAAGTGGAAGCAATGCCGGACTCAGGTGGGACCTCGTGGTTGCCAACCCACGTCCCACTAGATGTGAGCCCGTGGGGGGTTTAAGAATGTGAAGCCAATCCCAACTCATCAAGCTGAAAACCATTTTGGTTGGCTCATTCGAGGACAAAAGAAGAAGAAGAATAAGCATATGACTCCGTTGAAAGGAACACACTTTACGACATCCTGAAAGAATGGGAACAGATAACAAGACACAATTGAATCGGCTGGAGCTCAAAAGTATTAAGTCTGTTTTCACTACTTTACAGGGGACAGATAAAACGTCATTGACAGAAAAAAACTTAACAAACACACTGTATTAGTCACCTATGTTGTGAAGCAACTATTCAGGTTATATTTGTTTTAGCGGAATATCAATGTTAATTTAATAAATATATTTTTCTAATCAATTTTGGAAACGCACCTTAATGCCTTTCAGTTCCGTGGTCAGTTTAGTGCGACATAAAGCCATCCAGAATGAATATTTCACAAGATATTATATTTTATAATGGATTTGTAACATAAAAACCTCCTAAACCCTGTACAAATGTAATTTACAATAGCACTGTAACACGTGGGAATCTTGCAGTGCGGCCAACATTGAGTACGGAATACGGCGCAAGTCACGACTTAATGCTTTCCTCCTCTGATCGCACTACATGTAGCAGTGGTTTCTGAATTAAACAGAAGGCTGACTTAATTCTCTCCTATACCGTTCCAAGACCATTGGGCCAATACTTCACAATACTAATTCTTAAACAAATGACCAATTTTAGCCTATAAATTACTTGTTTGCAATTTTATTTTATTGCTTGTTTTTGTGGGCAACATCTTCTAGGCCATATTGTATATATAAAAAACTGAATTATTTGCCCACCACTTTTTTCAAATCGCCCATCAAATTCACATTCTGTAAGTTTCGCCCACTGACGTGCTAAAATCGCTCACTACTGGGCGAGTTCGCCCAGTTTGGGAATCTCTGATTTAGCGTATGGCATTACACATGAAACACAGTAACAATAAAAATCATAATAATAATAATAAAAATTTAATAGACTAAAACCACAGATATCGACCTTTTTATAACCTTTTGTCCAGTCTAGGCTTGATGGTGTAGCACTGAAGAAGTCGTTAGGGTCATCAACTGTGGGTACGCTCCTAGTTTGCTATCCTCGAGAATGTGCCCGATGGTCTGGTTCGATGTACCGCAATCAC
Organism: Meconema thalassinum; assembly: GCA_946902985.2. Classification (NCBI taxonomy): domain Eukaryota; kingdom Metazoa; phylum Arthropoda; class Insecta; order Orthoptera; family Tettigoniidae; genus Meconema; species Meconema thalassinum. The sequence goes on from OX336388.2 coordinate 802,922,845, forward strand.
AGCAGGGTCTGGCCACTTCCCCCAGTTGTATGCACAAACTCCTGGTCCTGTACGGACCAACTTTTCCTACGTATCACCCACCATAACTCAAAATTTCAATAAGTGAAATTTATTTTGACATGCCCTAATGATTCAAGATATCTTGCTTCGACTTGCGCACTACCTATTGTGAACTGGATTTACTAATTCAGAAACCTCAACGGGAGTGTGCACAACAACTCTCCAAAGTTTCATCGCAATGGGATGAATGGTTTATGCACACATACGGGGCAAACAGACAAACAAATTATGACGTAACATTCATTTTTAGCCTATTTTCATTTTATGAAAAAAAAAAATAGGTTAATGAGATCACCTTTTGTCCGTGTGTCAGTCTGTGTGTGCGTGCGTGTGTGTGTGTGTGTGTGTGTGTGTGTGATGGTGAGTGTGCGTCCCCCCCCCCCCCTAATAAATTCTAAACGGCTCGAGCTATTTCAATAAAAATCTGTAAGATCATAGCACCATTCTGGCCGACCCCGACCGTGCCCTTCAAATTGTATTGTGTCTCACCAAATCAACATGGCGGTTGTGCGAAATATTTCACCAGCATTTAGTATCTCCGAAACTATTACCGATATCACCCTGAAATTTTGTACGGTGATCAAGTGAACTACTAGAAGTTCACCAATGGGAAAAAACTGGTAACTACAAAACTAACATGGCGGCCAAGTGAAATTGAGACTTTTAAATAGACTTTTCTCGCGATTTAACCATCCAAACGTAATGAAACGTGGTACAGAAAATGTTTGTACACATTGTAATGCAGTGGCGTCTAACTTAGTTCAATTGCTACATAACCTCAAAATGGCAGCTGTGCGAAATATTTCACCGGCATTCTACATCTCCGAAACTATTACAGATATCACCCTGAAATTTTGTATGGTGATAAAGGGCACTGCCACAATGGTAATGCACTGGCATCTAATTTAGTTCAATTGTTTACATATCCTCAAGATGGCGGCTGTGCGAAATTTTTAAAATTATGTTTTTATTTCTTGTGTTGTAATCATGCGATCAAAGTGAAAGTTTGAATAATGAAGCTACGCAACAAGTTCTCTTTAATGGTACATAACTCTATGGCCAATACATACAACAATCCAAAATGGCGAGCATCCGAAATATTTTGACGGTTCTCAATATCTACGAATCTTTTACAGCAATCAAACTGAAAATTTTTATGTTCATAGAGGCTATTAACGTAAGTTCTCCTATTGGACTTTCAGTAACCTGGTGAGCACAGATCCAACACGGCGGCGACGCGAATTATAAATATTTAAATGGTCGTATCTCGCGATTTAACCATCCGAGTGCAGTGAAATTTTGCACGTTAAATGCTTATACAAATGTTAATCCACTGGCATCTTATTTATTTCAATTGTTTTCATAACCACACGATGGCTGCTGTGCAAAATTTTAAAATCTCCATTTTACTTCTTGTGTCGTGATCATGCGATTGAAGTCTGAATACCACACGTACACAATAATCTTCATGTAATAGTACATAAATGAAAATTCAACCTGGCGCCCATCTGAAATATTTAGTCGGTTCTCAATATGTACGAATCTATCACAACAATCAAACTGAAATTTTGTATGTTATTAGAGGCAATTAACATGAGTAAGATATATGAAAATAGGCTGTATAGTTCTTCACGGGACTATTTGTTATATATAGATGAAAACGTCAACGACGGGTGCTCAAAGCTAGTAAACAATTGGATGTCCACAGCGCACCTATATAACTCGCTATGATACAATAATTCATAACGCAGTCCATACTAACCAGTATAATTATATTCATTTCCCTGAATGGCTTCCATTTCCCTCATGATACATGTGCCAATTACACAGTTGGATCATGTTTATTTGCGCCAACAACTATTTTACGCTGCCATCAGAGTGATGACAACATTTCCTCTACTAACCAGCATTTAGAAATTGAACCGTTCTGGAAGTTATGTTGTCATTAATATACTGCACAGCAGGCACGAACCCCTGACAATCTCCCGCAGTACAACAATGACGAGTCATCGAGAAAAACTATATTCAACATTCCTTTTTCAGATTTGTGGAGGAAATGTCCATTCATTATTGAACACGTGACACCATTGATGGCTCATATGAACAGTGTCATTGTAACAAATGTAGCCTACTAGAAATTTGTGACATATCTGCCATTCGTTTCGTAAGCTGTTTGTAATTCAGCGAAGCTCAGTTTGTTAAACACTGTATTTCGAAAGTCAATACTTCTGGTAGGTCCCTTCCATCCGATCCAATTTAAGGGCGAAAGCCTTGGATAACATCTTCGCCTGTTGCCTCGATATACGTAAGTGTTAGCCAATAATACTAGCTTTTGACTTATTGCGGATCTATCCCTAATTACACTTCTTGATTGAGGAACGGTATGACAAGGTTTGAACTTAATTAAATATACATTCCGAACAGTGCTTCAAGTGCTCATCTACGGAATAAGATAGAGCCGAGGTTCAACACCGCACTCGCACTGAAGCTAAAACCCAGGACATACGAATTGTGTGTTATTGCGGAAAACATTGAATTAGAAGTTATTTCCTAAAATATAGATACAAAATACGTACAGTAAATATAATATCTACTTGGGATGAATGAATGAATGAATTAATTAATTCAAAATAGAACACAAAAGTTTGATGCTTTTCAGTCGGTCAACACGATTGTACTCGAATGAGCTCAGTTATTCCCTACCCCTGAAAAGAATGTACATGAGATTAATAAATGCACTTGGATGAGCAGTTTCGATCGTCAAGCGACCATCATCAGATCCAATACACTTAGGCTACAAATCTTTATATCTGAAAGTATGGGTGAACATATTTACAATATGTACACTTCTTTAGTTGCAGTATTAGTTGAGATAGTTCAACTCGTCAATATTTGTTAGTTATAGTCTATGTGATGTTTTGTTAAAATACTGAAAGTGGTGATTGATCTCCAAACTGCTTGTTTAGAGTGAATATGTGATTGTATTTAAATGGTCAATTCAGATTGTATTGTGCAGGCTACTTATCTGATTTAGTCTTGCGTGTCCTGGTGAGAGCAGTTGTCTTCGTCACTATCTACACTCAACTGCGGGAGCTTCCTGTGTGCCAGGGTCTCTTATACACCTGGGTATTTCCCCTCTCGCATTCCTAAGTTTCTGTGTTCGTCATGCAAATGTGGCTGTATGTGGCCAAGTCTAACGAAAGCTAGACAGTTTCGTCGCCCGCGCGTGACTCAGGCCACCCCCAGGCTATTCCAGACTGTGTGTTGCCAGTGCCTTACGTAACAGGGCTTTAAGAACAAAAGGGAACGGTCTAGAATCTACGCAGCTCACCCAGAAATGGAACTTTCGAGAAACCGTGAACCCTGGTACGCTCTGGAAACGTCCATTGAGTCACCAGCCCCGCTATATAAGCGACTTGGCCAGCGAGGGGAGCGAGTTTTTTAGGAGAGTGTTCTTGAGTTCAGTAGTTGGTGACGTGACGTGCGAAATTACGAAACCCAAGTGAGGCTGATTCTCTTGACAGCAAAAGATTGTGAATCATTCGGAGGGACTGTGTATTTGAAGAGTGTGTGTTTTTCAGTGCGACAGAGGTCATTGTGGTGAATTGCGAAACAGGGTGTAGTACGATATTCAGAAACAGTGAGTGACAGACTGAGTGCAGTTATTTGCAGACAGGACTCGGGTCCACCTCATTAGCGATTGGATTAACTGCAAGACCGAGTGAAAGGGTGAGTCGAGCTCCATAAAGGAGGTAGCTTCTGTAAGACCGCTAATTGTTTCTATTGGCTTATTTACGGTGTATATTTCTGACCTGCAATAAAGCAAACGTTTCTTTAAAGGGACAATTGTGTTGTGCTTCTACCCACCGTAATCCAGTTAACGAACTTGCCACTAGGGGCAACACGTAACAAGTCTCCCTAATGCGGTGTATGTTACTGTATTCAGGATAATCTTCAACTATTAAAGACCTGGCTTCAATTCTCGCCACGCGGAAGATAATAGCTATATAAGTGCTGCCCGGTCTAATGACAATGTCACGGCACCTATAATACTGCCGTAATACCGGCCTTGGTTTATTGAAGAAATAGATACAACGTACATACTGATCCAATAACATGTTTCCCTTATTAATCCCTTATCTCCCTTGCCTACATCGTGATGTTGTATCTAGTTTCCGACGGGGTGTGTTTTCCAGTAGAGTGAAATCTCCATGAACGTGTGTTTGTTTAAATTATTGGGGTTGTTTATTTTAGCTCCTTCTTTTATGTCAGCAGCTCTGCCTTTCGGTTCATGATGAATTATTTTCAAGTCGGTTTCAATGTTAGTGAAGCTGTGTCCCGTGTCGTACATGTGTTTGCATACGGCCGAGTACGTCCCGTATTTTATCGCATATCTGTGCTCGTTGTATCGTGGATCCATTCGTCTCCCACTCTGACCAATGTAATCTGCTTGCCACTCTGTATCTTGGTATGTAACGGAATATAAACCTGACTTTGAATACGGGTCTTGTTTATTTAGACTACTATTGTGCAGATGCTTTCCGGTTGTGTTATTCGTTGTAAATTGTATTTTTATTCCTTGTTTTTTTGAACAGTTTGGTGATTTTATACGTATTCGCGTTCACATAATTTAAATGCGTGAATTTTTTCTCATTATTGTCCGGCTTTTGAATCGTTTTATTTTTATGTCTGGCTACAATTTGATAGATTTTTCTGGACGGAAAATTATTTTCCTTTGCTATTAGCTTGATTATTCTGATTTCCCTATTTTAATTGTCTTTTTACAAGGGTATGTTTAGAGCCCTGTGCACCATTGAATTGAGCCCCCCTAATTTAAGCGTACTGGGGTGATTGGACTGATTGTCAATTGCATGCGAAGTTTGTGTAGATTTTCGGGACATGAAAGCTTTAGGTTTGATAGTTATGTCGAGATAATTTATTTTCCGATCGGGTTCGGATTTCTTAGTGAATTTGACAGAGTTGTGTAGGCTATTAATGTCTTGGAGAATTGTTTCTTCGCTTGTTAATTCAGTGTCGTAGAAGGAAATAATATCATCCTCGTATCATTTCCACCTTACTATTCCCTTTGTCGAGGTCTTCTCCAGAACGCATTCTCCAGTGTGTTAATGAAGATGTCGGCGATTAGCCCACTTAGTGGTGACCCCATGGCCAGACCCTCTGTTTGTGTGTATATTGTATTATCAAATTGAAACACGTTTTGGTTGAGTACGACCCTCAGTAATCTCACGACCTCTTAGGTTTCTTTTGCCAAGTCGTTGGACTTTAAGTTGTTTAAGATAATACTGATTGCTTCAGTAATTGAAATGTTGGTGTACATGTTAGTTATATCGGTGGATACTAGCCGCAAGCTAAGTTTCATCTGTAACATGTTTAATGCATTTACTAGTTCCGTTGTGATGCCTCCGTGGCTTAGGCGGCAGCACGCCGGCCTCTCACCGCTGGGTCCGTGGTTCAAATCCCGGTCACTCCATGTGAGATCTGTGCTGGACAAAACGGAGGCAGACAGGTTTTTCTCCGGGTACTCCGGTTTTCCCTGTCAAAATTTCATTCCAGCAACACTCTCCACTATCATTTCATTTCATCTGTCATTCATTTAATCATTGCCCCAGAGGAGTGCGTCAGGCCTTGGCAGCCGGCACAGTTCATATCCTCGCCGCTAGATGGGGGCTTCATTCATTCCATTCCTGACCCGGTCGGAGACTGGAAGCAGGCTGTGGATTTTCATTTTTCACTAGTTCCGTTGTGGTTCTTTACAGAATAGTTTTTGTCATTGGAAAAGCCGCGTATTAAAATTGTTAGTAATTCTTTACTGATTTTGTAATTTGGTGCGTTCGTGCAATTAACTCTTGTTCTAATTGGGCACCCCTTTTGGTGTATATTTGGTAGTCCCCTCAGCCATGGTTCATATTTATTAATTTTGATTTTTAGCCTACTTTTTACATTTTGCAAAAATGAGGAAAAGGTAGACTTATAAGATCGATCCGGGAAAATGTGTGTGTGTCTGTCTGTCTGTCCTTCTGTCTGTCTGACTGGCTGTGTGTGTGTGTCCCCTATCAACTCCTAAACGGCTGCAGCAATCGAAACCAAATTTAGTATGAGTAAAGATGTATGCAGGAATATCTCAAGCCCATATTTGAAAATGATGTCAGTGCTACCAACTGTTGAAAAAACTCACTAGAAATTTGAGCTCCATGTTGGGTATCATGGAAGGTATGCATGGGAGCTATTCCAAAATATGCACACATGTAGATAATACTATTTCAATTTAATTTCCAGGAGGCCATGACACTGTTGCCAAAATAATTTTAAGCCTTCTGATACGTCCAATTTTTAAATGCATATAACTTCTACACTATCAATTGGATTTCAACCTAATTTTGTATGTAATACGTGTACATAAACAGATATGACTGAGCGTATTCTTAAGAGCCAATAGTGCGGCCAACTGCTAATAATTGCTCTCTCTCTTTTTTTTTTTCCAAATACCAATATATCAGAAAGTATGCAGGCCGACAGCTTTAAATTATGCACACGTATAGTACCTGAGAATTTAGATTAATTTGGAGTAAATTATATATTTCAGTTCTACCAACATGATTCTAAGTCTGTAGGCCTAACCTCTATACTATCAGTTGGATTTCAACCAAATTTCGTATATGCTATGTGTAACATAACAGATATGACTATAAATAAGTATTGTTAAGACCAATCAGGGCTGCCAACTGTTAATAACTGCTGTCTATATTTTTTACCCTAATATAAATATATCAGAAAGTATGCAAGCCAACAGCTCTATACTTTGCTCACGTATAGCACCTGACACTCTAGATTAATTTGGAGTAATTAATATGTCAGTGCTGCCAACATGATTCTATGCTTGCTGATAGGTCCAATTTAAAAATACATGTAACTTCTATACTAACAAATGGATTTCATCTAAAATTGGCACAACAAGATATCATAATATTTCCGATTATTTCTAACCAGCACACGCATGACATTGTTGCCAACATGCTTTTACGCATGCTGATAGATCCAATGTCTAACTGCATGTAACGTCCATGCTATCCATTGGACTTCAACCATATTTTGTATTCTGTACCTTAAGAGATGGAACTAAGAATATATTCAGTCACCAGGGCTGCCAAATGTAGTGCTCTATTAGGCTACAGTATACTGTACCAGGAATATTTCGAACTAATTAAACATTTCGATATTACAAACTTAATTTCGTCATTATTCTAGATAGGTTCATATACTGTATAATAATCATTGGCATGAAAAGTAGGCTCTTTAGTTCGTCACGGAACTTCTTGTTCAATATGTATTCTGGTTTTTTTTTTCAACGCACTTTTAATTTGTTTTTGGGATTTGTTGGTAGGGTCTTTTCCTAGTTCCTTGTTTTCTTGTTGTTCAGAAATTCGATTGTTTTATCGATGTATTTTGTTTTGTTCAGAACTACTGTGGTGTTCCCCTTATCTGCTTTCCTAAAGTGGAATGAAAACATCAAAACAAGAATTTGGTCAAGGAATGGTGCTAACCCGGGCCTCGCAATTTAATTGGGCTCATTAACGTGTTGGCCGACTGAAAAGCAATTATTTTATTAGTTTATTGGAGGTGATGATGATGATGATGATAATTGTTGTTTTAAGGGGCCTATCATCTAGGTTATCGGCCCCTAATGATTTGGGTGATCGTGAAGATGATAATGAAATGTAAACTATAACTAAAACTAACTACTAACTTATATACTAGAAGAAGGAATGGAAAACAAAAGGAGAATAAGGCAAATAAAGGACAGGAGGAAAGGAAATGCCCTCAACCCTCGAAGAATGCGGATTGAGGGACTTGGAAGGAAGGAGAGCCATGAAAGGCAGATAGGAAAGGGAAAGAGGAGAGGGTCCCCACAGGTAATGGATAAAGGGGGGAAAGTGGACCCAGCTCAGGAATCCCTCGGGGTCGCCAACTCCCTAACTCACCAGCCGTGAGCCCCTGAGGGTGTAGCACTATCCAGGGTGCACCAGAAGTGGTGGGGCTACATACACCTTGCCTCCTTGAGGGCCTTGAACAGAAGGCAGGAGATAACAGGAAAATAAAAGAAGGCTGAACCCTCGCAGAAGGAGGGTATCAGAAAAGATGAGACAAGGGCCAATTTAGACGGGAAAGGAAGAGACTCCCTAGGCCTCGGATACTCTAATACCGTCATGGTCAGAAGAGAACAAGAGTTGACCAAGTGAGGCCGACAGGAAAGAAGACGGAGAGGAGTCCGGCACAAGTAAGTGGAAGGAATTCCGGACTCAGCTGAGGCCCCGTGGTCGCCAACCCACGTTCCACTAGATGTGAGTCCCTGGGGGGGTGGGGGGGTGTTGATTGGAGGGATTGTGGTGTGGCCAAATCAGGAAACAGAGGCACACGTTGCCGGGGCTCGAACGTGTGGCCCAGCGCACCTGCTATGAGCTGTAACTGGCAGGCAGATGGAGGCCCACCATTGTGAATGCAAATTCCCCCAGCGCCGCCTGGTGTTACACCACACCGCGTCACTCCGTGCCGGCTGCAAGAAGAGTCCCCTTCTTCCCAGAGGCGCCGTACCGTGTCTCCACGCGCACAATTTACGGCCTCCGTACATCATTTGCAAGTCTGATTAGTGTTTCTATACCATTATTTCAAGTGGACTGTCTGAACCATAAACATCGCTCAACCAACACATCTCGAGTTATAAGGATTATTAGTTGGGCCCTGATGTTGATGACTTGTCGTCTTTATACTGAGTTGTCTAAAACGATGCTGAAGTACATAGAAACTCCGGACGGGCCACCTGGTCTTCTAATATGTAAATTTATTTTGCATCTTTTTGCATTTTTTGCTATTTCTCCATTTTAAGAGCATATTTTTAAGTTTGGTAGTTTTTTTTTGGGTTAGGCCTATATTTTAGATAAATCGAGTGCACCAGCGTCGTGAACTCCACATGTTATCACTACTGCACAAAATACTTTCCACTAATACCCCTAACTATATTGTTTCACCGTTTTCTTACCTCTCGCCCTATCATGACCACAATACGAGATCTGGCTCCTCTCTTGCCATACCTATAAACCGTACTGCTGTTTACAATCGCTCGTTCAAAATCTCTGCGTCCAGGTCGCGGAATTTGCTACCTGCGAACATTAGGGACAATCGATCTCATCGCAAGTTTAAAGTGGCTTGCTGCGAGTATTTGCTGGGTGGATCCCACTGACTTCCTGGATAAATGTTGAATGAACGAATGAATAAATGAGATGAATGATCGGATTACTGTAGTTACGTCATTTAAGGGTACTTTACTTTGTGTATTTTTGAAATCAATGATTCTACCATTATTCATATTATCACTATTCTTATAGCTATTAATATTATTTGTGCTATTTGTATTTGTAATTATAAGTCATGTAGATGTATACTCTTCTAGTGGTTAAGTGTAAGAGAGGGCCTTGAGCCCTAACGTCGCCACCAATAAAGGCATTATCTATCTATCTTTTAAGGTCATTTTTTTTACAATTTAGTCATGTTAGAGCTTTATATGATTGAGTTACGTCTGTCCGAGTTAGCAGCAAACAACCTTCCTCACTTCAAGTACGCTCCGATCACATCAGTTGATGTTGAACGCAGCTTTTCGAAATATAAAAACTTGTTGGCTGGAACGGAAGATCATTTACATTTGACAAATATCAGATTGACATGCATAGTGCAGTGCAACTCAGACTAAAGTGAACATAAACCAATTGTTAAGTGCTCGAAATCTATTTTGATTGACTTTTCAGTTTGAGCTTACGATGTCATTTTTGAATTATTGGTGGGTTTATTATTATAAGATCATTTTCTCCATTTTATAGTACAGTTTTCGAATTTTCAGGTAATTTATTACCGCCATTTTTGAAAATTTTAAGTGCATTTTTAAAACTTTTTTACGGCATCAACATGCGGGCCCTAATTGTTAGCTTCCATCGTATATTTGTTTTGTATTGAGAGGGTACAAGTTGTACCTGCTGGTATAGTAGAGAGTTGTTACATCTGCCGTGATTGATAAGCTCGCACATCATCGATGTGGCGGTCAGAATAGAAACACTGCCTAGCCCCAACATGTTCGCGTTCACCGATATTATATTTTCCAAATCCGTTTATGGTGACGTCGAAAAATATATTCCAACATTGGATATTGAACCACGATAAAAGGTTATTCTATATTCTTTGTTTTTTAGTCATCGACAATGGACAATGTCATTATCCGTCTGTCATTTATGTTCGCAACGATAAAATCCGAGCTATCAGTATAAAGCAGTGCAAGAGAGCTCGGGCATAGCGGTATTGTCCCTGTCTCCTCTGTGTGGCGCTCTTCAGGCGAGACACATTGCCAGTGAATTTATTACAGCTTAGGAAGCTAAATAGTTTATGTCCGGGAAGTCAAAGTGACTCATGGTCGCTGGATTCCGGAACCCTTGCACCCATCCTTGACCTCTCTGTGGACAGACGGCTGCGATGCTCCAAGGTGTAGCGTCAGTATATATATCAATAGCATGGTCTCTTCTGGAAATGTCTCTTGGTGTAGCGACCAGTTTGGGGGTCAGGAGTTTGGCCGGCCAATACCCATCTGCAGCTAGGACGTGCCGGGGGACAAACATGGGCCAATTCATGACCCAGCACGTCCAGCTGAGATATCCTGCTGCTTGCTGCGCCTGCTTCTCGTTATAATACGGAATGTCTTTTAACAATCGTAACACTTTGCGCTGCGTGTCTTGATGTAGGATAATGCAACTGTTCGGAATGTTTATCACTACTCCCAAGTAGGTGATTACCTGCATGGGGGTTAGCACACACTTGGTCCTATTGAGAGTGATTCCCAGCACTGCTTCAAGGTATAGCACTATTTCCTCAACTGGAATCTGGTCAGCACTCCAGATCAACCAGTCGTCGAGGTTTGGAATCATGTGGATGTTGAATTCTTGTTCTAACACTTCTCGAACTGCCTCTGCCCATCGTTGCATCACTGATGGAGCTAGAGCGTGTCCCATGGGTAAACGTGTCCAAATGTAATGTTTTTGGCGGTAATAAATACCGAAATTAAGTTGAGTTTGCGCATTTAGAGGCAATTGATAGAATCCGGATCGCAAGTCCAGTTTTATTGCTAGAGCATTAGGCGGGATTTGAGTGAGGGCTTTAGCCGGGCCCTTAAGACTAAACTTGGGTTTCTGAATGAAAGGAGTCCACTCGCTTGAGTCATATATGAGCCGAGCTGATGCGTCGGCTTTGGGTACGATGAATATTGGAAAGGCATAGAACCCTTTAAAGTTTACGAGAATTTTATGGTCTATCAAGTCTTGGATTGCTAAGTCCATTATGGCGGAGGGTTTAGTAGCACGGCACACTGGCGGCACAAGCGTTGGCCGTGGAAGGTTAACACCATCACTCACGATGGTAGTAGCATAATTCCCGAGAGGGGTATCAAGATACGGCACTGGATTCGCGGCACTCACTGCTACTGACCTGTAATGTTCTCGTTGTGGTGGCTTTGCTGATGGGGGAAGCACTTCAATCCTTGGAAATCCTGGAACGTCCGGCTCGTCCACGGGACGACGAAGAAGCACCGGCGGGCGACGCGGATACTCGGGGTCGTACCACCAGAGCTCGTCGTCGTCCTCGTCTGTCAGTTGTAGTTCTCCAGGTTGGTCAGGTTCTGCTGGAGCGGGAGTGCCCCCTTGTCCCGCCGGGATGCCGGTCGGTTCCACGTTCGGGTTTGGCAGTGGCTGTTGATCATCATCCATAATGTCGTCCCATGGCGCAGAGCGCCACCGGAGCCACTGTAGCCATTGAGAGTGAAGAGGTACGAATTGTTCTGGAAGAGGATGCTCACTCGGATCCGGGTTGTATTCGGCCCAGAAATCACGAAGCGCGGACTGAAGATGACGTACTGCCGGGTACCGAACGCAGTTTAGCATTGGCGTGTCGGACCGCTCCGAATGCTTGGCTACGGCTGCCCTCTCCGACCAGGCAACCCCCCGGCGACGTCGGTGTGTCGGGCGACACATCTTAACGGTTTAAAGATACTGTTTGCTGCTGTGGTGTCCACGTCCTCCGAGCGAAAGACGTGGACACCACAGCAGCTTAACTTCATTGGGAGAGCTGGAATCGAACCCATAACTTTCAGCATTGTAATCTGGACACGTTCAGGAAAGGGGCAAGACGTAATACTGAAAGGGTATTACATATAAAACCTGTTAGGGGCCTACATAAAATTGAGGATTTATTTGATATGAAGGAAAATATCTTGTTTGTCATTGTTGTTGTTTTTTAAGTCTTCTGTCTTTTGAGTGGTTTGATGCAGTGCTCTAGCGTCCCTGTCCTGAGCTAATAGTTTAATCTCTACCCAACGCTACATACGAGGCAATCTGTTTAACATATTCTAACCTCGGTCTACCCCTACAGTTTTTGTCATCGACCCTTCCTTCCATAACTAAGTTGGTGTCCTGGTATGTGTCCTACCAACCTATCCCCTCCCGCCAGAAACATCTCGGGAGAGCTGTCTGGTGCTCTGTAGGCTGCTTTTATCCATTTTTCAGGAATTTGATTTTAGTTTTTGATGTATTTGATGTGTAACATCTTTCCACTCGGTAGCTGGACATTTTTGTGGGAGTGATTTTGGAAAAGGGACGGTAATGGATGGGACGGAAACAATGAGTGCGCGTGGAGGCGGAGATCGGTACAACACGTACTGTAGGCCATGTGGCTATGTGGAATGTATATCGCATACAGTTTAGATCAAGGTTTGGAGACCCCATTTAAGAAATTCCCACAATAAATCCTATTCAAGTTGTCGTTCTTTGGTGTGAAAATATTAATTTTATCATATTTGCTGAAAACAATTACGATTTATTAAATCTTCATTCTTTTGCTGTATTCTTACTTAATGTAAGCACTCGATGTCAACCAACATTCCAAACAACGTAGGAATTCAGTATATTAAAAGCGACTACTAACAATAATTGAAACTTCGTTGGTCTAAACATATCACTGGAAGAAACACATTTAATATACCTTCCGCACACCTAATTTTTAATCGCGCCTATACTTGGCAGTGCGCTGATCGGCAAAACGAGGCCATTTTCAATAACATCGCTGGCATGGGTTCACTAACTGGCCGGTATAGAGCGCAGTTCGCATCAAGTAGACAGTGGATTGCTTCCGCCACGGCAAATAACAATTATGATTCATTACGGTCAGGATTTGGCACCGGAGTTTTAAAGTAGTTATTTCAATGACCAACAGAGTTCACTCTTATCAAGGGATTTGCGCTCCCGGGACACACATAGCACGATAACATGTCACATGTTACACATCATATGCGACTACTGTAAGGCTCGTATATGTTTTTGTTTGTTATTTACTTATTTTCCCCCTGGTCCCTCGTATTGGAGGTTTGTTAATAGTTTGTTTACACTGTCGGTGTGCACGAGTTAGTTCACTGACAGCTTGCTCACCCTAAAGTTCTTATCAGGGCCTGTTCCTTAGGGCCAAACATTCTGTGCGATTTTTCAGTGTGAGGGAGGTTGGTTGTTTGCTATTTGTCTTGAGTTGTAGGGTCTTTAGAGTGATGCATTTGTGGTTGCGGTGAGATTTTTGAATTTTGGCTATGGTCATCAACCCAGGCGGTGTCCTTGTCTGGTGTTGCTTGCTTGAAGGTGGGTGGTTTGGTGGTTTTGGCGCATGGTTGAGCTGGTGGATTTCTGGTTGGATTTTATCCGTTGTTTTGAAGCGTTATGTTTCAGTTTGACTTTGTTTCTATGGTGCATTATGATTGGCTGAGAGTTTTTCGCTTGTAACATTGAGGGTTTTTGTTGGATTAGGTTGATACTAAGTCTTTCTGTTTCTTGGGGTGTGTCTGTGGCTATTGGGCTAATTTGGTGAATAATTGTGGTTTTTGTATTGGTGGACGTTGAGTTAGGTGCCGTATTCTGCTGTGATTGGTTGTTGTTGCTTGGTTACGGTACTTTGTTTAGTTGCTGAATTAACTAGTGTTCTGTGTGTCTTTTCTCTCCCATTTGTCTTTAGACTTCATCATTTGTTTCCGTACGCATCTGATCCTCATCATTCTCCAGTAACACCACAATTCAAACGCTTCCAGTCTTCTCTTTTCTGCTGCTCCAACAGTCCAAGTTTCACTTCCATAGAGCACCACGCTCCAGACAAAGGCCTTCAAAAATTAAGGACCAGGAAAGAAACATGCAATTTCTAAATAGGCAGACAAATGGAAGACATCCCAGGCCACAGATATTCTGATACAGTTGGGGTAGGAAGAGAACAAGGGAGGTCGACAGGTAAGAGGGTTGAGAGCCCCGTGGTCGCCAATCCCTCCTCAATGGCTACATCTTGGAACTTCAAAGCTCCGCTAATGAAAACATTGACGTATTGAAACCAGTCAAACCACCAGGTATTTGGGATAATTTAATATTTAATAATATATTTTATTGCAGCCAATCGTCATAACTTACATGAACTTATATTTTAATAAACTATAAATAGGTCTTTGCAAAAAGCTGTTAATGATTCGAGCTTTAGTTTGCAAATCATAGCAACTCTTCCCACAACGGTCACAAACACATTTTGAACCTGGTTGATGGAATTTCTTAGTTTTGCACAACTTGAAGTGGAAACCATATATGGCGAAGTGTGTAAACAAATGTCGCAGCTGGTAATCCCCTCCATGCCAGCCTTTGGCTTCCATATGTCTCTCTTATTTGCCCTTACTGTCTCTACGGAGTGAACATAACTCGGTTTAGATGGCGCAATGTAAAACGGTTTACTTGTTAACTCATATACGAGCCTTGAAGGTGTGTATTTGGACATACGGAGAGCTCTTTTCGAAAACCAGATTTCACTCTCTCCAATTGCTCTAGATGTTTCAGTTTCAAATGTGGCCAAACATTCTGCAGACCGTATGTGACAGTGGGTGAAATCGTTTAAAAGCTGTTTTGACAGGCAGTTTATTTATATTACTCATACAGTTTATGGCTGCATTCATCGTATCAAGGATGTGGGTAGAATATACATTACCCTTAATTTGCAATGTGATACCCAAGTACTTGAAGATCGATATATTCCTCAGAGTTCTTTGTTGTATGCGAAAATCGAATGCTTTTCCACCCTTCATAAAAGTCATCGAAACCGTCTTACCTCAATTATGTGAAGTTTGTTTCCTTCTGTCCACTTCGTAGGAGCATTGAAGGTGTCTTGTAGTTCCTCGCTGAGTTTCAAGGCCAACACAATATAATCTACATACAAATTGACAGGGATGACCTCCATGATATCAGCCGTGGGATCCCCGTGTAATACACTCGTAGTTTGTTGTATTGGCTTAGACTTCGTGACTCCATAATTTACTATTTAAAACTCACTACTTTTATAAAAGAATTTCAATAGGCTTGACATTGCTCACAGTCAATGAGATCGCACAGCAACTGTAAAGGAATGGCGCCACTGTCGAACTATACATTATAAGCTGCATGAGCTCTGTGTGCAGATTATAACAGACATGTCTCATCTACAAGTGTTTGAACAGATCCAAGCTGTGAAGCCACCATTCTCCCGGGATCTGTGACAACAGCCTCCGATATTTGCTGCAAGATTCCCTTGGACGAGACACGTCTCTCTCGTTCACAATAGACACTGAGCTTTCATTCTCCAAGGCACCCAACACCCCTCCTATTTGTAGGGCACCACTAGCTATACTTAGGGAAAGTGTCGATCAGTTCGCAAATTGGTGTTTATATGGAGAGTTTTGAAATACAGCCGAGTTAAACATGTTTTCATTAACGTAATTGCGAGGTCATCTGCCCCACTGTTAGGTATGACGAGAATAGTATCTGCACAAGAACCTCGTTTATCCAGTTTAGTTGGGACCGGGGTAATCCAGATGATCGAAAATCCGGATAAACAACGTTTCTATGCACTTACATTCGGCTAACTTACAAGCTGTTAACTTGTAGTTCATATCCGCACACTGCTTAAGTGTATCCCAGCAGTAGTTAGTTTGGGGGAGGAAGATGGGGTCTGCATTTCTAATTAGTTTTAAGGGGCGGAATTAGGAGGTCATCTGCCCTTTTTTGGAACATTAAATTTTTTTTTCTTTTTTTTCGGTGTTTAATGCTTTAAAATTTATCAGCAACTAGCAGTAGTGCCCGGCTTCGACCGGTGGATTTAAATGTTTTATGGATGATAATGGATACTACTACAGAACTGGCACATTATACTTAAACTAACAGAAAAGAAATATTTTTTCAATATAACTTTTTGTGGTGGTGGTGGTTGTAGTGGGGGTGATAAGTAGTACAGTATAATGAACGTAGCATTAAAGTCATTTTCCCGTAATGATAATAATGAGTAGGGAAACAGCTATTTACTAACTACAGCACTGACACATGTAATTTACAAACAAATTTCTAAAAATGATTAGAAAGAGGAGTATGTGAAATAGAAGACACTGCCTAGGACCTATATCTCATTGTCTGTTAGAAATGTAGAGACCAATAGTGTCGTCTTTTGTCGCATAGCGCCGTAGGAAAATTATCAGAACACGTTGGAAAACTTCGGCTGTCCCGAGATCCAAATGTAGCAATAGTATAATTTATGGCCACATAGCGCTCAACGATAACCTTCGGAATAAATTAAGGTAAATTTGAAAGCACCAACGCTTATTGCAGCTGATAACCTCAATGTACTGCACCAACACCATTGCACTTATACAGAGGCATAATATGTTCATGATGATAACTGTTTTAAGGAGCAAAATAAATCTTTTTGCACTAATTACTCCCCGTGACTGCAATTTATAAGCAGCACAAGATTTAACTATTCCCGAAATTCTGCACCAGAACATTGGTAGGGGCGACGTGATGCAGCCCGAATTGCCAGCCAACAATATACTTATTAGAATACTCTTACAGTTACACTACTACGGACATGAATGGTTCTAGGGCCTTAAAACGTGGTTTTCAAGTTCAATTTATTTGATATTCTAAATGTAGGGAATGGAGAGCGTTGACCAAAATATCAAGTGGACAGTGTATTTAAAATTTGGTGCAATTAGGAGGAACGGTATAGTTTTGTGTCAAAGGGCCTAAATACAGGGAATGGAGTGGTCTGTCATAAATTTCATGAAGACAGTGTTACTCGCAGGGTTCCAAAGGGAAAGTATACAAATTTTGGTTCGGATCTGTGAAAAGGTGTAGATTTGTGCCAAAGGGCATACATGCAGGGAATGGAGTGGTCAGTCATACATTTCATGTAGACAGTGTTACTCGCAGGGTTCTAAAGGGTAAGTAGCCCTTACACATTTTGGTTCAGATCCGTGAAACGGTGTAGATTTGTGTCAAAGGACCAAAATGCAGGGAATGGACTGGTCTGTCATAAATTTCATGCAATCAGTGTTACTCGCAGGGTTCCAAAGGTTAAGTATACACATTTTGGTTCAGATCGGTGAAAAGATGTAGATTTGTGCCAAAGGGCCTAAATGCAGAGAATGGACTGGTCTGTCATAAATTTCATGCATACAGTGTTACTTGCAGGGCATGTATACAAATTTTGGTTCAGATAGGTGGAACGGTGTAGATTTGTGCCAAAGGGCCTAAATGCAGGGAATGGAGTGGTCTGTCCGAAATTGAACATAGTCTAAACTATTCCTCTTAAAAAGAAATTTTCGAATCCGACTGGTAGTTCCAGGGATTATCGCATTTAAACACACAAACACACAAACTCTTCAGGTTTATTGTATTAGTATAGATAATTACCACACTTACTACGTTGGCGAAGAAAGCGTTTCAAAATAAGAAGAATTTGCTGCTCAATGAGCACCTCAACTTGAAAATAAAGAAGGCATTTATTCATGGGACACACACTCAGATATGACACACTCCTCCAGGTAATTTTTTAAGGAAACATTTGGGGAAAAAACCAAGGGGACGACCAAGACAATCGTATCTCAAGAACATTGCCAAGGAAATTGAATGTGACTCGTATGGCCACATGAAGAGGACTGCTGAAGACCGAAAGAAATGGCTGCAACGACAAGCTTTTAGAAGCTGATGATGACTACGTTTTCTGGCATGTTTCCGTGCATTTCGTGTTTGGAGGGCATAGGCTGTCTGTAGGTGCCACTAGAGCTGTTTGTTTTGCATATTTGGATCTGATGATGCTCGCTTGACAAGCGAAACATGTCGTCCCTTAGGTTTCTTTTTCTCCGATAGTCCATAACTATGGCTCGGATTTTTAGGTGCTAAAAATCGGGAAAATATTTATTTTTAATGTACTAAAAATGCCCGAATTATGTGACAAAAAAGTAAAAATATTTAATTATAATTTATTTATTAATGTGAGTATAAACAATATGCAGTACTCACGAATGCAATTCATTCTATGTCTCACTGACTGCTGAAGAATTGCAATACACAACGAGATACATCTTCAGGTTGTCCATCACAAATCTTCAGGTTGTCCATCACAAATGACCGACGATTATCGCGAAACACTTCTTCTGAAGGTGCGAAATGCGGCAATATGTTTCTTGCCCTTGTGGTGTTGTGTAACTTGAGATCGCTGTTCAGCCTTGATTGTTTTCCCTCATGGTTGGCAGAACAGAACACCCCCAGGAGAAGTATAGTTATCTTTAAATTCTGCAACAGACGATAGCTTGTTGTTATTTTTACTTTAGGCATCGTAGAACTGCCTTACACTTCACAGTGCCAGAAATGAACTGCATGTAAGTGACACTGGTTCCAGGTAGCTCTAGCACGTGTTGCAATATGGCTATGGACAAGGAAACCCCTGCTCCCACAGTGAGTGGCACGGGGCGACAAGAAAATAATAACACAGTTGCAAGCTGTCATACGCTGTGCATGAAGATCAGATAACTCACAGGTTCATCCCCGTTGAAGAAGCACAGAACAAAAATGCAATAAGCTGAAGGATCTAGCATACTGATTTTAAAAAAAATAAAAAATGTAATTTTATGTGCTAATAAGTGAAAAGCAGGAATTTATGTATTTATAGAAAAATGCTGAAAATATGTATTTACATAAAAATATTCGTTTACCTAAAAATCCGAGCCCAATTCATAAAAATATACTGTATATAAGCCTTAACCTCTTAAGTGCTGAATATTTAATTCACATTTTACAATATTGTACAAGTTGTAATTTTCAACTTATCAAGAAGGGGAGGATAGGATTAAAATGTCTACAGGTTTAGGGTCTTTATTAATCCAAATCTAAATTAAAATACTACGTGTATATCCATATTTATTTAGAGAAAATCACTTTTTATTTGTGCTCACGCTTCCATCTCCACACCAGGCAAAGGGCGCAAAATAAGATGTTCCTAAAATCACCAGGAAACTAGAATAATTGATCCATAATGACAAAGCGGTGAGAAGAAATCGCTTGTTGCTCCGCCATGCTTGTTAACAATACATTCCAGATGAACTCCAGCTGTAGAGGACAAAATGGTCTGTTAGTTACTTCCGGAGGTAACAATCTAAACTCAAATACAGTAGTACCAATATTACCCAACAAATGGCAGAAAATGCCACAGATCGACTCGCAGCTCGAAAGTGAACGGGGAAGGGAGTGCGCCGTCTATAGACGGTCGTAGCACTAAATGGGTTAATCACATGTACTTTATTTCCGGTTATTTTCCACATAATCCAGTAATTTGTGTTGATCGACTGAAAGTTACAATATTAAATGTAGCCACATATACTTGGGTGTACGTGGGAAATTATCTGATAACCCTTGTGATTGTGATGCCTGTAAACGTGTGTGGAATCAGGATTGAGTAGGATGTGGTCGTGGTCTAAGTTAGGTACCATCCAAGCATTTGCCTGGAGTAGAAGTGGAGAATCCCCAGTTCTGCCTCACGAAGCTCAGTGTACGCCATCTGGACGCTCAGACCATAATTAAATATCCTGGGCAGGCCGAGAATCGCATGTGGATCTCAGGAGTGAGAATGATAGTCACTATTCCACCAGGTGGTTGCCTCGGCAAAAATAATTACGGGAGTACAGGAGATCCAAAAGACGTTTCCCCGACATACCGTGGATTAAGATTGAGGGACACGGAGAGATGTAGGCAGAGAGAAGTCCAGTCATCAGCCTTTGAGGGTGTAGTGCGAGATCTCTTAAGGATATCTTATTTATCTGTGTTTCTTTCTCGGAATATCGGGAATATCGGAAGATTCTTGACCTACAACTGCCTGCTCTTACTGACGTTTCGCGATATTGGTGGCGTAGTTCGTAGCATGCTGAGATTCTATGCCCAAGATCGCGGGTTCAAACTCGGCCGAAGTCGTTGTATTGTTCAAGAGCGTTAAAAATCCCTCAGTATGCCTTCCTTCGGAGAAGAAGTAAAGCCGGCGCGGCGGTCCCATGTCATAGATCTATGGCATGATAAAGAACCTTCCACTAATTACACTTGTGTGAAGTTTGACTAACGCTCTTAGATTCCAACGTTCGTCGCCAGGAGCCGACTGTGGTGGCATCAAGTAACCAAGTTCAGTACTAGTTAGTCATTGACCGTGGCGTTTGGTAGCAAAAGTAGGAACTACTTGAAAATCCAATGTCTGCAGTCCTTAGTTTACTTGAATTAAAAACAGATAATACACACTGATACAGCCATCACAATTAACACCGGTTATCAGACAGATTCTACACACACCCAAAGTGCATGGGTCTACATGACCGCGTTGTGGCAGCCCTTAAACTGAGAAACCAACCAACCTTACTGACGTTCCGATCATGGAACGAAAGATGCTCACATCCAAACACCCAGCCACTCTCACAACAAAAGCTCTACACGATGTTGGTTTCAACACGAACAACTCGTGCAAACAACAGTGACTAGAAAGATGCAGAACTTTACCATGATTGACAAGAAAACCTCCAGGATTCAACCAACCACGCTCGGTTTGGTCCACTTTGAATCGCATTCGTACGAGTCATGGTAGCAAATGGGGGAAAGTACAATCCCCAAGATGCGACTATGGAGCAGAAATCCAATCTGTTTGGCATATAGTGATGGAGTGCACCAAGAAGGTCCGTGCCACCAGAAGCGCTTCATTACATAAGTCACATGGGCTTATCTTTGTAGTACTCTTTTTTATATTTTATATTACGATGATCTCATTTATATTTTACTGATGTCTATATGCCATACGATTAATAAATAATATCTCGCAAAGTCTTCATTTGAGCTCAAATTCTATATTTGAATTTGCTTTTATACTAACAGCACACAAGAAGAGTTATGAATGAAGAGATAAATGCTAAATTAGAGAAACGTTTTGTGGTGCAGGAGCAAATGATCGATTTGTGGATATGTTTTTATTCGTTTATATAAATATTGCGCATACTTCAACAACTGAGAACTAAGTGGATTTTCACATGTTGCCATGGTTACTAGTTGTCGGAGGCTCACTTAATAAGTGGGAATTAAGTGCGCTTACAAGTGTTGCCATGGTAACTAAGGGGGGGGGGGGAGTAGAACGTTCCAGATGTTGTGTTTCAAGAATACAGTATAAGAGAACACGAAGCCGAAAGTTGAACATTTCTGAGGGGAGACAAGAGAGTTTAACGCCAGTCTACTTCAGAGAGAGCGAGAGCTTAGAGAGTTGAGAGTGTAGTCAGGGGGTGTAGTTACGTCAAGCAATTCAGGGCAGTAACCAGTGACAGCCAAGTACTGTAATAGCTTGTTGCAGCAATGGTCTGGACGACGCTTGCGAGGACCTGGGTTCGACGCAGCACGGTCACGAGCGCATGAGTAGCCACCTTAGCGGAACTGAAGGAACCTCAAGCAACAGTAGCGGTTAGTGTGAGATGAGGAGACTGTAGGGACAAGTGTTCAGCTGGTGACTTGCGTGGTGTAGACATTGGTGTGCTTACTTTAGTGTGAATATGTCACAATTCAGAGTATTTTTTTAATTTTTATCTCTCTTTTTATGGACGACTTGCATCAGCAGTCAAACGTCTTTTTATGAGAAATGTATGGACTATAATTTACCAGTGCATTCATCAAGATAATACGTCCAATATATCATTTTGTTTTGATCCATGCTTGGGTTCTTCTTAGATAAAACGAAATATATTGCCTTGCTTCCAGGAGGGTGAAGCAGGCTACCTCTGCTAGTTTGCAATATGCTCGAAACTTACGGAATTTTTATGCATCAAGAAACTTGTCGGTAGAAAGTTTAAGCTAGAAATTGGAAATTGATATGAAAGCAGGTTTCACGTAAATCGAGGTTGCCATTATTTGCTTTATTAGAGCGATGGAATCATCTGTGTAATAACGTGAGCTGTATTGGTGAGGGTAAGACGGTGGTTCATTATTTATTAATAACATATTTACCTATTTACATATTCATCTATCTCTTTATTAAAATAATTAATCTATTTCTATGTATGTATTTATGTTTTAGCCTACTTTCGATTTTTGCAATAAATGAAAGTAGACTTATGAGATCTACACAGGGCCTAAAAATGTGTGTGTGTGTGAGAGAGAGAGTGTGTGTACTCTGAACGTCCCACACTCCCCCCCCCCCCCCTATCAATTCGAACACGGTGAAACCGAATTGAATGAAATTTGGTCCAGAGGTAAAACTAGCAAAGGACACCTCAGTGCCATGTTTTATATCGCCGCCACCTTGACGGAAACGTAATGGCGGCCACCCAAATGTTCAAAGCTTAACTCAAATTACGGCTAACCGTAATTCTACCAAATTTTGCAACAACATATATTTATATGGCGAGCGTCTTTTGACTAAACTAGAAGGTCATCAGCCCAATAGTTTGCAGATGGCGGCCATGTATGTGTGCAAATCGATCTTGATGGAAACGGAATGGCGGCCACCCAAATGTTAAAAGCTTAAATCAAATTACGACCAACCTAATCATTTGATCTCTACCAAATTTTGCAACAACATACCTTTTTGTGGGAACCATCTTTTGACTGAACTACAAGGTCATCAGCCCAATAGTTTGAAGATAGCGGCCATGTATGTGTGCAAATCGATTCCCCACGGTGAAACTGAATTGAATCAATTTTTTTTTACAGAGGTAGCACTAGCAAAGGGCACCTCATAATTATTTTTTATATCCGTATAACACGTTGTATTTCAACAAGCTACTACAACCAAGATTCAATTATAATCCTTGAGAAGGAAAAAGAGTTATAACAATACCCATGCATTTAGGAGAAAGTAGGCTATATGTTCTTTACTGAACATCTTGTTATTTATTTACGTATGTATCTATTTATTATGTGAGCCACCGAGGTTTAAGTGGCAGCACGCCGGTCTCTCACCGTGGGTCCGTGGGTTCAAATCCCGGTTACTCCACGTGAGATTTGAGCTGGACAAAGCGCAGGCAGACAGGTTTTTCTCCGGGTACTCTGGTTTTCCCTGTCACAATTTTATACCAGCAACACTCTCCACTATCAATTCATTTCATCTGTCATTAATTTAATAATTGCCCCAGGGGAGTGCGACAGGCTTCGGCAGCCGGCAAAGTTCATATCCTTGCCGCTACATGGGGGCTTCAATCATTCCATTCCCTGACCCGGTCGGAGGACTGGAAACAGGCTGATTATTTCTTTTTCATCTATTTCGTATGTGTTTAGCTATGTATTTATTTATATACTAACTAGCTGACCCGCCATGGCTTCGCATCTCTACTTAGTATAGAACTGAGTCCCCGGTTCTTGGACGTTCCGAGTAATCTCGAGAACCACCGGATTGATATTGATGCGGGTTTCACCATTCTGTCAAGGATTTGTCGAGAAAGGTTTCTGTAGAAAATAATGTATTTTTGAGCAAAGGAAGCTGAGCTGTAACGATTTCAGTGAATCGAGTCGAAAGGAAAATCTACCGTCCGTGTGCCTTTTAAGGCTACGCTGGGTAAACCGTTAAAAATATCTATATACTATGAGTGTAAGAATTGTTCAGCATGAAAAGTTCCACAAAGAAGTCCGCGACACCATATCTCTATCTTCAATACATCGCTCCCTAAGTGTTTTTACGTTTTCATTTCGTTCAACATTCTCCATTCAATTACTTGCTTCGGAGACAGTTTGCGAGGTACCTAGTGAACGAGCCTATCACCCGAGTTTCAGCCTTCGTTCCTCAAAATACACAGTCAAGTTTAGATTAGACGGAAGGGGGATTTGTGTTTCATGCACCTGCCATTCTTAAATTACATCTGACAAGAATTCGTTGCACATGCATCTCCACGATAACATAATAGTCCAGTCAGTGGTTTTAACCCATCATGCCGAGACATAAAACGGATATTGGTCGCAGTTCATTGGCATCGAAGAAAATACGCCTTTTAAGGTTACACTGTGTAAACCGTTAAATATGCCGGGCGAAGGCGGGGTGGGTTGCTAGTTATAAATATCTGCGGCTGCACAGGGCCGCGTAGGGTTGACCACGAGGTTTACTCTTGCACCGTTTAGAGTTTGTAGCTGCGCGTTGTTAACGGTCATACTGTAACATACTTTTACTGGAAAGTAAAGCCGTTTAAACTGAAATGGTTGGTCGGTATTTGAGGGACCAACACAATGTCACCGGCTTCAGAGCAAGAGAGAATCGTGGACTCAACTAGGACATTCTCAACGATTAAGTTACCTATTCAAACAGCACAGGAGCTGGTCGGGAAGTTTTATGATCCAAAAGCTGATGGGCAGAAAGAGTGGAAAAGCATAGCTCCAATGCAATGGCAGGCATGGTTCAACTTTCAAAACCTGCCAGCTGGGTTTGATTTGCCCCGCAAGACATGGGTAACTCTCAACAGAGTCCGCAATAACCACGGGAGATGCGGATCAATGATGTTTAAGCGGGGTGACATGACCTGTGATTGTGGTGCAGTTAGACAAACTATGAACCATATTGTCACTGAATGTATTAGTAGGGCATTCACTGGATCAACACAGGACTTTGTAATAGCCTCTACCGAAGCCATAAGATGGCTAGAAAATGCAGACATTAATCTTTGAACACTCTTTCCCTTGCATGATTGTTACAGTTGTAATGTGTATGTATATACGAGGCACGTCCAGAAAGTAAGTTCCGTTTGGTAATAAAATTAAATTGTGTACAGATACAGAAAAATTATTTATTCCACAACATTCTACACCTCTTAAACTACTTTTCCACATAACTGCCGAACTTTTGCAGGCATTTGTCATAGCGTGGCACAAGTTTTTGGATACCTTCTTCATAGAAGTTTGCCGCCGACCGTAAACGAGAGTGAAGACTCCCCTGTAAGATATCCTACCTTTTGGCCACCACTGTTAGGCAAATTGCGTGCTTACCAGGAGAAATGCGTATGTTTAGGAGTTCTCCTGACCACATACCTAATTTGCCTAACAGTGGTGGCCAAACAGTAGGATATCTCACAGGGGAGTCTTCACTCTCGTTTACGGTCGGCGGCAAACTTCTATGAAGAAGGTATCCAAAAACTTGTGCCACGCTATGACAAATGCCTGCAAAAGTTCGGCAGTTATGTGGAAAAGTAGTTTAAGAGGTGTAGAATGTTGTGGAATAAATAATTTTTCTGTATCTGTACACAATTTAATTTTATTACCAAACGGAACTTACTTTCTGGACGTGCCTCGTATATTGTTCACGTTGGTTGTTTTGTGTTTGTACCATACGCTAATAATAATAATAACGATTAAGTTAGCAATCTTGCGCCCTTCCACAATTTTGGTGCGTTTAGGTTGTGGAGTAATTACCTTTAACATCAGTTTGTAGAGACGAGTTCCAGGAGGGGCCATAGAATTTAAAAATTCACTGGGATTATGTACCGCCTCTTCTATATCCAGGACTGTATCAAAGCGGCTTCGGTGGCGTAGTTGGTAGCATGCTGAGCTTCTACGCGCAAGGTCGCGGGTCCAAACCCGGCTGAAGTCATTGGATTTTTTAAGAGCGATGAAAGAGCCTTCCTTCGGAGAGGAAATAAAGCCGGTGGTCCCATGTCATAATTTTATGGCATGAAAAGAATATTCCACTTACTACATTTGTGTGAAGCCAAAATTTGTAAGTTAGAATTGATAACGCTCTATTTGTTGAAACGTTCACCGCCAGGGGCTGACTGTGATGCCATCTAGTAGCCAGGTTCCCAAGCTACGAGTCGTAGACGGTAGCATTTGGTAGCGAAAGTAGGAACTACTTGAATTTATTGTCTGCAGTCCTTACTTGAATTAAAACAGATAACACACACTAATACAGCCATCACAATTAACATTGGTTATCACACAGATTCTACGTATACCCCTAGTACACGGGGATACATGACCAACCAACCAACCAACCAACCAACCAACCAACGAACCAACAAACCGACATTATCAACTGAATGATAAATTCCAGACATTATCAAGTCATTTACTTTTACTTGAAATGAAATTCCTAAGAAGTATGATAGGAAAGACAAGGAAACACAGATTGAGAAATGAAGATGTTAGGAAGGAAGTTGGGATGGGAAAACTAAATGAGAGAATTGAGAAGAATAAACTAAGGTTGATTGGATATGTAAAGAGGATGGAGGAAAATAGAATACCAAGACAGATGCTGGAGGCCAAGTGCAAGCGTAAGAGAGCAAGGGGAAGACCTAGAACAAGGTGGATTGATTCAGTGAAGAACAGCGTAAGAAAAACAAATGTGGACTGGGACAAGATCGTGGAAGAAGAATTGTGGAAGGAAAGAGAAATGTGGAGAAGTGCCATAAATACCCCGACCCGGCAGGAGCTGGATAAGGGGAAATGATGATGATGATGATGATTACTTAATTGACTTGCTCGTTAGTTGGAGACACTGTAGCACATTTCTCAAACCAACTCTGCGTCTTAATGGAAATATTTGTTACATCCGGGTTAACATTTTCTTTCAAGTCCGGCAGATTTGTCGATAGAACACATAGGTCACTCAAATTACTATTTACGTTTCTGGTGCGTAATTCACCATTACCTATTTGAAGTAAAACATCAGCCGATGCCCAACCATTTCGTCCAAATGAGAAAATACTCATAATGGCTTTTACTTCCAGTTTGGTTACATCTGCCTAAAGAAAGGACCTCTTTAGTGATGCGTTGACTCCATCAGCTCTCGTTCCTCTTGCTACAACTGGAATTATGAGGCAAAAATCACCAAAAAACAAGATGTTCAGTAAAGAACATATAGCCTACTTTCTCCTAAATGTATGAGTATAGTTATAACTCGTTGTTATTATCAAAGAGTATAATAGAACTATTCTTTGTTGAAGACCTTAGAAACGATTTACCTCTACCAAACGCCACAACCTAGATAAAAATTGCTACCATCATTGAAGAAAGAAAGATAAGAAGTATATCAAGAATGTTATGGATCTGGAGATATAATCGACCGGACTGGCTGCGTGGCTCAGCGGTAACGTTCTCGCTTGCTGGGCCCTAGGTTGCAGGTTCGTATCCTGGCGCAGTCAGCTGGCATTTGAGGGTGCACAAATGCGAGGGAGCCGTGTCAGTACATTTACTGGCACGTTAAAGATCCCCTTCGGGCCAAAATTCCGGCACCCCGGTGTCTCTAAAAGCAGCAGTAGTTAAAAGGGATGTAAAACCAATAACATTATTATTATTATTATTACATATACGACCTGCCGTGGGCAACATCCAACTTTGAGTTGAGGCATGTCTTTACACGTCTGGTTGTGCATGGCTTTCACAACCCTAATTGAATTAACAAATCTTTCCATGACCCTACAGAGACGTGTGTATACAAATTATGTGGATATTTTCGATTGCTATTTGCCTGAAATAAAAGTAGTAATTAATAACCTGAACTAACACCAACGGCTTGAATTCAGTTACTATGTGAGATCGTTTTGTTCTTTACTTCAAATAATATTTTCAATAACGCAAAATAGGCTGTTACAAACCCTTTAAAATAAAAAGTAAAAATGTATCGTAGTATCATCTTGTCATTCTTCAAATTCGATGCGCATAGAATGCCAAAGGTATAGTAATCAATGGAACCCCACGTAGACTAGTCGTGACATCTAGTGGTGAAATATCGAACAATATAATCCTAACAGAGCGAGTGCATTCTAGCGGCCAGAAGAAGAAACTTTTCAATAAAATCTGGAAGTTAATAAGTAGGTCGGCTTGCAGTTACCTTTTTGGCAGCTAGATGTCTCGAGTAAATCTGCTGGCGAATTATGTTTTAATTAAATATATATTTTACAGCATAATATGCACAATATAACGCTTAATTTTAAAACATCTGAGTCATTACAAAACAATAAACATATAACATTTCAAGCAAAAACCTAGCTCTGATCGGGTTTGAACCATAGGCATTTGAGCGATAGGCTAACGCTCTACCACTGAGCTAATTGTGTCAACGAATATCGTTCTGTATAAAATGACTTACATAGAACTTGTTAGCAAATAATGATTTATACTAAACGATTTCATCACTGGAGTATATTATTTATATATAAAGCATTTCATACAAAGTTTATTTATTTTGTATCAGTACGCTATATTGCATGCAATACTCAAATTAGTGACATATAAGTCAGGCACAAGATATCCGCTGCCATCTTGTCTTATTACTGAATCGGCTCAGCTTTTTAAAATCACGTCTGCACTATAGTATTACAAAATAAACTTTTAATTTCGAACGTGCCTCTTCCTTTAGAACAGTTAAAACGATTCTCGGCTCGATAATCGGAACTGGTGGGTCCCATGATATGGATTATAAAGTTTGCATAATTCGCACGGCCGCCATCCTGAAATGGTATGGCGGACGACCATGTAGTTTGGTCACAAGACGCATCCTATACGAAGGTATGTTGTTATCAAATTTGGTAGAGATGGGATGATTTGGTTAGTCGTTATTTGATTTTACGTTTTGAACGTTTGATTGGCCGCCATTCAGTTTTAGTAAAGATAGCGGCGATATAAAACATGACACTGAGGTGTCCTTTGCTAGTGCTACCTTTTTACCAAATTTCGTTCAATTCGCATTCACCGTGTTCGAATTGATAGGGGGGGGACAGACATTCAGAGTACACACACTCACACACACACACACAGACACAGACACACACACACACAGACTCACACACACACACACACACATACACACACACACACACACACACACACACACACAGACTCACACACACACATACACACACACAGACAGACACACTTTTTTCGCCCTGTGTTGATCTCATAAGTCTAGTTTCATTTTTTGCAAAAATCGAAAGTAGGCTAATGAGACAGTGGAACCACCTCTTCAATGTTTTGAATATTCGTAAGTCTCGCAGTGTTCTAACTAACATCTCAACAAAGCTTTTATGTAACATGGAAGTTTCATCCCAAAAGATCAACTGGCAATTCCGTATTAACTTAGCTGTGTTGCTTTGTTTCGGTAAATTATCATAAGCGATGGATGCGTCGTCATGTCAAATGTTAAGTGGGATCTTAAAAGTAGCGTGTGCATTGCGACCACCTTCCAAGAGCGTAGCTGCAATGCCGGACGAAGCCACAGCAAAAGCAATTATTTTCTCTGCCGGTATTTTGACGTGCAATTGATTAAAAATGGATTGCCTGAAGCTCCAGGAACATCAAGGAAGAAAATGATGCCTTTGTTATTGTCAATGAAGTCATTACTGCTTCACAAACAGTTTCTGGTCGAAATTTAAACGTATTCATTTCGAAGTGTTTGTAACCGACGGGAGTTATCGTAGGTCGTCTCTCGCAAATAGCCTCTGTTGGCATCCACGCTTGTGTTGATTGAGAGAGGAAATCCAAATTCTTTGACGGGTTTTCCACAAATAGGTTCTACCACTATAATTATCTCCAGCAAATCTTATGGAAAATAACATCATAGGAATTAATCTTTTGTCCCCTACGATAGAGTCTCACTACGATTTTACCAAAGAGTAAGGGGATATAATGTCTGTTAACATAATGATTGGGATGTATTAGAAACACCAGCATGAGATATTGTGTATTCCCATTGGGAATCATCTCCCAGCAGAGCCATTTCATTGGTGAAAACTGTTCAGTACCACCTGGGATTAGACTGAAAAAATCGGACCGACATTACTTTATACTATGCACAGATTTATGTATTTATGTATGTATTTATCTATGTATTTATTCATTTATCTATATATTAATGCATTAGTTAATTAATTAATCTATGCATCTGCTTTATTTACTGAAGTATCGTATGGCAATCATCTAAACCAATTACTCATTAGAACAATGCAACCAAAACAAATGGCACATATTCAGTATTTTCAGCCAGTCAAAGAAGGTGCAGTGTTAACATCATAGTTCTCTTGCGGGTGGTCCCTAACGATATGTTCCACAGTGTATGAAGGAGCTCCGCAACCATCCAGAGGAGATGGCGTTACATCTGATGAATTTTTGGTGAGTCCAAATAAATCTGAAATAGATTCACCAGGTTTCTCCGGAGGCCACATGCCATTGTAACTTTCGACATCATTCAGACATGAGCATGCAATGCAAAGCTTTCTCCATTATGTTAAGTGATATATTATTTGTCGATCGGCAAAGGCAGCACTGAACAGCTGTCACTCAATAATTCACGGCGCAATTTGTGCGAGATCAGTCTGAAATTACAATCAAACGTAATGCTTTAGAATAACAAAAGAATAGCTGATGAAGAGGGATAGATGTATGGTGACGTCAGGTTTCAGTTGATATAGTGTGCGAGATCATTTCACTGTGTGTAACAAGGTGTCTTGTTCGAGGCCAGTGAAGTCCTTGATCAGAACGTTAAATTTTGGTTTCTAGTCCTCCAGACGTAATGCTTCGAGCCAAATTTTCCAAACACGCCTGGAAAAGAAAAAGAGGGCTTTTACGTTCTAGGAAAGGATACATCCGACAAAGGCTGAGTGAGCAACAGATCTACTGAGTACATCCATCACATTGCAGGTTGAACAATACTTGGAGCGACGCACCGACGTTCTGAAATTATTCCACCAATCCCGTGGTATACAGTAGTTTTGTGAGAAACAATTGCAGACCAGTTCAGGGCAAAGGCAATAAAACTCACCACTTTGTAGCAGCCAACCTTGTTGCTGTTCCTTGATGCCAAATTGACGGGTGAATAGCTCTGCAACTTAGGCAGCAAAATAACCAGTGATGCAGACAGGATATAAAAAGTAGGTTCACTCAGGCAAGGAAAACATTTGTACAGAAAATAAATATATTGACATCGAATATAGATTTAGGCATTAGATGTCATTTATGAATGCCTTTGTCTGGAGCGTGGCGCTCTATGGAAGTGAAACTTGGACTATTGGTGCAGCAGAAAAGAGGAGAATTGATGCGTTTGAAATGTGGTGTTACAGAAGAATGATGAAGATCAGATGGGTAGATAGGGTTACAAACGAAGAGGTATTAAGACGAGTGGGAGAGGAGAGATGTTTGATAATAATAATGTTTTTGGTATTACGTCCCTTTTAAATACTGAGGCATTTAGAGACGTCGGGGTGCCCGAATATTTCCCCGAAGGAGATATTTAACCTGCCAATAAATCTACTGACATGGCTCCCTCACATGTAAGCACCCTCAAATGCCAGCTGACTGTGGCGGGATTCGATCCCGCTCCGGGAGAGATGTTTCTGGCGAATGTTCATGAAGGGATAGGTTGGTAGGACACATACTAGGTTACCCAGGAATAGGAAAGTTAGTTATGGAAGGTAGGGTTAAGGACAAGAACTGTAGAGGTAGAATATGTTAAACAGATTGCGTCGGAAGTAGCTATGTACTGATGAAACGGTTAGCTCAGGACAGGGAGGCGTGGAGCGCTGGGTCAAACCAGTCAAAAGACTGAAGATTCAAACAAAAGCGATGGCTAGCCTGCCACCAGAACAGTGCTCTATCGATATGATAGCATCCAATGCGTAGCCTATATTATTGTTCCTACTTCTAAGAGTTAACACCCCCACTCCAGTATATCATAAAAAGAAGATAATATAATTCAAGATGCAACCATCCCCTTATAGCGACGATAATATGGGCTGAATGATAAACACTGCCAAATGGTTTTGAGAAATTCTGCATCAAGTTCAAGCTGCCAGTATCGGTCTTTGAAAGGCTCGTTGTCACCAACGAAGCATCACTAACAATATTACCAGAATACTCAGCCCGTGTGGGAGAAGTAACTTACACTCATCCTCATTAAGGACACAAGACACAACCTTATTACAGGATGTAACGAAATAAGTGGGAAGGGTCCGGGGATTCGATAGAGGACCTGACACAAGCAAAACCTGTCCTGTTAATATATGGTGTATGTACGCTCGTTACCGTGTTACAAGCATCGCTTGTAGTGTGCATAAAACAGATGGCAGCACGATGCTAGTTGGTTATTTGTGGAGGCACACAGGCCACCTGTACGCTTCGTCGCTATTCAACTCAAATACATTGCTAGGGCGTCAGGGACCGACACCGAGGCCTGCTCGTTCTCCCGATCTCAACCCATTAGATTTGTACTTATGGGGTCATTTAAAGGCCATTGTGTATGCCACCACTATTCGTAACGTGGACATGCTACGTCAGCGAATAGAGCAAGGATGTCAGCAGGTACGACAGACGCCGGGAATATGGGAGTGTGTGAGACAGTCAATGCTGCGTCAGCGAATAGAGCAAAGATGTCAGCAGATACGGCAGACGCTGGGAATATGGGAGTGTGTGAGACAGTCAATGCTGCGTCAGCGAATAGAGCGAGGATGTCAGCAGATACGACAGACGCTGGGAATATGGGAGTGTGTGAGACAGTCAATGCTGCGTCAGCGAATAGAGCGAGGATGTCAGCAGATACGACAGACGCTGGGAATATGGGAGTGTGTGAGACAGTCAATGCTGCGTCAGCGAATAGAGCGAGGATGTCAGCAGATACGACAGACGTCAGGAATAAGGGAGCGAGTGAGACAGTCAATGATGCGTCAGCGGATAGAGCAAGGATGTCAGCAGATACGATAGACGCCAGGAATATGGGAGCGTGTGAGACAGTCAATGCTGCGTCAGCGAATAGAGCGCGGATGTCAGCAGATACGACAGTCGCCGGGAATATGGGAGCGTGTGAGACAGTCAATGACGCCAGCATTACAGCCCGTGGTAGCCATGTTGAACACTTTTTGTAGAGAACTGTAAGGAGTGACGAACACGTTATCAACACAAATGACCAACCTGAATAATGAAGCGGTCTGTGTTATGTATTGTATACCACGAACAATGCTTGTAACATGGAAACGAAAGAAAATACACCATACTATATTTACAGGACATGTTTTGCTTGTTCTGAGGTCCTCTATCAAATCCCCGGAGCTTCCCCACATATGTAGTTACATCCTGTAATAGAAAGCTTATTTAAAATGACATCCACATGACATACAGTCCAATCAATGGGCCAACAGAGATTCTGATTTTGTTTCCATCTCTCCTTAATGTTTATTCCTCGCGAAGTCAATTCAATCTTCTTAATCAATGTTACAAATTGACTGAAGTGCATTGGGGACAGCTCTCTCATTTTAGCCTGCAAACTTATCATGTGCAGATACATTCAACTCAGTAAGTTGGGCTGCCTAGGATGCTAGATCAGAGCAGTGTAAACCCCTGATGTGTCGACAATTTGAGGGGTTTAGTTTTACAGCCCAACAAACGGCTCTAGAAATGAAACTGATTTTTTAAAACAAAACAAAAAAAACTTGTACGTCTCTTTTAGATATGGCGGGGTGCCAGAACTTTACCCCAAAGGGGATCTTTAACGTGCCAGTAATTTTACTGAACGGGCTCCGTCGCATTTGCGCACCCTCAAATGCCAACTAACTGCGTCATCGGCTTGGTGGCGTAGTAGGTAGCATGCTGAACTGCAGAGCTCAAGATCGCGGGTTCAAACCCGGCCAAAGTCGTCGGATTTAAGAGCGTTAAAATCCTTCAATATGCCTTCCTTCGGAGGGGAAGTAAACCCGGCGGTCCCATGTCATTGATTTATGGCATGTAAAATATCCTTCCGCTAACTAAACTTGTGTGAAGGTAAATTTCTAGGTTAGATTTCGTTGAAACGCTCTACCAAAGTTCCAACGTTCACCACTAGGTGTCAGTGACGTCCGGTAGTGACCGTTGGAACTAACTTACATGAAATTTAACGGAACTTGTAGCTCTCCCTATGGGTGTC
The DNA here is from genome assembly GCA_946902985.2 of Meconema thalassinum. Classification (NCBI taxonomy): domain Eukaryota; kingdom Metazoa; phylum Arthropoda; class Insecta; order Orthoptera; family Tettigoniidae; genus Meconema; species Meconema thalassinum. Next base: position 802,957,198 of record OX336388.2, read on the forward strand.
CGCTTGAAGCAGCTACAGCCTCTGGCGAGTCGAACATGTCCTCAACACTCCCGGCACTAAACGCCATACGCTAAATAAATAAATAAATAAATAAATAAATAAATAAATAAATAAATAAATAAATAAATAAATAAACTGCGTCACAGCGTTCGATCCTGAAACCTTGGGAACAGCTTGTGTGCCTTGCAGCTAGTCAGATGGAACTGCATGTGACTGAATCTGTTCCTTTCTGCTTCAGACTTGATCGTCCCTCAGTTGGCAGGTTAAGGCTGCTCATCTGATATTCCGAATCTGCTATTACTGTAGGCAACCCAACGTACTGATTATTTAGCTTGTACTTACGCCAGTGTCATAGGCTAGATGTATAACAGCCAAGGTTATTCCAGGGGTGTTATTTACTTATTATTCATATATAGTATACATTGTCATTGGGCATATTCCTCCTGACCGACGCGTAACGTGATCAATTTTACAAGGAACAACATGTTCAGCAAAGAACCTATGGCCTACGTTCTCCTAAATGTATGGTTGGTGCTGCAACCTAGCAGTGAATTATTATAACTCTTTGTCTTCATCCCTAAAACTATCACCTCTACCACCATGTATTGTTTGTTTCCTTTTATATTGATAATTAGCCAGTAAGTGATAAAATCAATATTATATACTTTATGATGATTGAATAACAAAACCACTAACTTATTGTAATGCATTCACATCCGTTAATCTCTAGATTAAACCTCCAAACTTATGAATCCTTCGTTTTGGTATCTACGCCTTTAAGTAGGTTGGTGTTGCGACCTAGCAGTTAATTAATATTTATCTTGTACGCCTCTGAGTGTTCAATGAGCAGGCAGTTTAAAATTAGCCAGGAGGGAGGCGATCCAGCTGGCAGTGTTTAAAGGTAGTCGGAGCGCGGTCGTGGCTAATAGTTGAACTACCGCTATTACAAAATTGCCATACTTCAGGAGCCCAGGTAGTTACACAGCGGTACGTTTGGAACAATATAACCCACGTAACCCACAAGAGGAACGCACCGTACAGAGGCACTGAGAAGGCTGTGGTTGATAACGACGTGTATCTAGTTGTTCTATTCTCCTTTTCCTAATGTCTTCTGTTTGTGCGCGATGCTGGGGCTGTGATTTTATTAATAAACGAGTGTATACATTAGCCTCTCCTTTGATCTAAATGACATTTTATTCAGTATCTGTGTAAAGAGCTCGTGCACATAATTTGTAAATAATTCAAGGGAAAAAAGTTAACTATAGTAGTAATTGATCCTCAGTCAACCGCGTGAGAGCCTAACGCGCTAGACCAGAGCTAACCATGTCCGTAACACAAGATTGTTCATAACTGACATATTAGATCCAAACTGTTAGCAAATAATGTCTTGAAATAAACGAGTTCTTCACTGCAGTACATCTTCATTATAAATCATTTCATACAAAGTTTATATTATCGTATCAGTAGGGTATATCACATACAACATACTAAAACTACTGAGATACAGGACAGGCACATGAGGTCAACTGCCATCTTGTCATGTGACAGAGACGGCTCAACTCTTTTAAGTCGCTCATACAGTGTAATATTATAATATTAAATTATAATAAACTAGCAGAAGTACCCGTTCTTCGAACGGTGTTCGTTGTTAACACCAGACATTATCAATTGAGCTACTGTTGCAATGGTTAGCAGTTTGTCATTCCTTCAAGTTTATCAGAACGAAGTTAGTTTACTGGGAATATCACACACACACTGTTTATTTAAGGCCCTTAAAATGTAGTTTTCGGAGACCCTTTATAGATTCCCGAATTTTGGGTCTCACATTGAGAAGCGCAACATATGCTTTGGTCGTCATTCTAGGATATTTTTTATATTTCGCCTATTTTAGCATATATTGAGAAGTTTTTCTCTATATCCACTCTTCTAATGTATGAAAAGTACGGTGAAGAGTTTTATAAATGATTGGTGTATTGACTCTGATACCTAATTTTACGATGCACCAAGCATCCGAACACGAGGTATAGGCGTACATAAAGATACACAGAAAGACAGACAGACAATTCTATTGTCTACAACATATTACCCAGATATCCAAATATGGGTATATCTACCACACAGTATCAAATAAAATCATCCTTATGATGAACGCGTATGTCGAAAAAAAAATTAAAATGTGCTCTCAGACTAAATTCACCTAACGTGAAATACATTTGAAAGCCTTGTAGACGAAACGCAATACACGTCACATAAAAACTGACCCTCTACGTTGTGCTAGGTGCCCATACACTTTTCTTGTGGTGCATGAAAATTCAGGTTCTTTAGCCTCAAATTGCCCAAATTCCTAAAAGCCGCAAAAAATGCTGGTTCAATTCAGGAATTTTTGAAAATAATGTTGCTGTTTGGAGATAAAATAGACCTTCTGTACTATATGTTGAACGTGAAAATTGCATGAAAAAATTCTAGGTTACCCCTTGACCCCCTTAATTGCATTGATGAATTATACGGTCTACGTTAGTTCCGTGATAACCTTATAGCCATTTGCAAACATTCACAGAAATGTAATGAATGGAGTGACATTGCTTCGTACAGAAATAGAAGGAAAGTTGTATGCCACCCCTTGGGATAATGTTCTCATGGTTACCGATTTGCATTCCTTCATTAGTTTGTTAAATTAAATTAAATTAGTTTTCTGGGAATATTTCAGAAACTGTTGGATTTAGAGCCTTATAATGTAGTTTTCGAGGACCCTTTAAGGCCCCCGAATTTTGTTGCTGGCACCGAGGGGATTTATCTCGTCGTTGTACGCCATAATATAATACTAATAATAATATAATAATATAGGGAGAAATTATAACACCTATTTTTAGCCTACTTTCGATTTTTGCAAAAAATGAAAGTAGACTTATGAGATCAACACAGGGCGAAAAAAGTGTGTCTGTCTGTGTGTGTGTATGTGTGTGTGTGAGTCTGTGTGTGTGTGTCTGTGTGTGTGTGAGTGTGTGTACTCTGAATGTCTGTCCCCCCCCTATCAATTCGAACACGGTGAATGTTAATTGAACGAAATTTGGTACAAAGGTAGCACTAGCAAAGGACACCTCAGTGTCATGTTTTATATCGCCGCCATCTTGACGGAAACGTAATGGCGGCCTCACAAATGTTCAAAGCTTAAATCAAATTACGACTAACCTAATCATCCGATCTCTACCAAATTTTGCAACAACATACCTTTATGGGGGGAGCATCCTTTGACCAAACCAATAGGTCATCAGCGTAATAGTTTACGGATGGCGGCCATCTTTGAGTGAAAATGGATTCCCCCTATTAATTCGAACACGGTGCAACCGAATGGAACGAAATTTGGTACGGAAGTAGTACTAACGAAAGGCACCTCAGTGTCATGTTTTATATCGCCGCCATCTTGACGGAAACGTAATGGCGGCCACACAAATGTTCAAAGCTTAAATCAAATTACGACTAACCTAATCATCCGATCTCTACCAAATTTTGCAACAACATACCTTTATGGGGGGAGCATCCTTTGACCAAACTAATAGGTCATCAGAGTAATAGTTTGCGGATGGCGGCCATCTTTGTGTGAAAATCGATTCCCCCTATTAATTCGAACACGGTGCAACCGAATGGAACGAAATTTGGTACAGAGGTAGTACTAACAAAAGGCACCTCAGTGTCATGTTTTATATCGCCGCCATCTTGACGGAAACGTAATGGCGGCCACACAAATGTTCAAAGCTTAAATCAAATTACGATTAACCTAATCATCCGATCTCTACCAAATTTTGCAACAACATACCCTTATAGAGGAAGCATCCTTTGACCAAATGAATAGGTCATTAGCCTAATAGTTTGCAAATGGCGGCCATCTTTGTGTGAAAATCAATTCCCCCTATTAATTCAAACACGGTGAAACCGAATGGAACGAAATTTGGTACAGAGGTAGCACTAGCAAAGGGCATCTCAGGGTCATGATTTATATCGCCGCCATATTGACAGAAACGTAATGCACGAATGTTTAAAGCTTAAATCAAATAACGACTAACATAACCATCCGATCTCTACCAAACTTTGCAACAACATACCTTTTTGGAGGGAGCATCCTTTGACCAATCTAATAGGTTATTAGCCTAATAGTTTGCGGATGGCGGCCATCTTTATGTCAAAATTGATTCCCCCTATTAATTCGAACACGGAGGAACCTAATGGAACGAAATTTGGTACAGAGGTAGCACTAGCAAAGGGCATCTCAGTGTCATGTTTTATATCGCCGCCGTCTTGACTGAAACGTAATGGCGGCCACACGAATGTTCAAAGCTTAAATCAAATTACGATTAACCTAATCATCCGATCTCAACCAAATTTTGCAACTACATACCTTTATGGAGGGAGCATCCTTTGACCAATCTAATAGGTCATTCGCCTAATAGTTTACGGATGGCGCCATCTTTGTGTCAGAATCGATTCCCCCTATTAATTCAAACACGGTGAAACAGAATGGAACGAAATTTGGTACAGAGATAGCACTAGCAAAGGGCATCTCCGTGTCATGATTAATATCGCCGCCATATTGACAGAAACGTAATAGCGGCCACACAAATGTTTAAAGCTTAAATCAAATTACGACTAACATAACCATTCGATCTCTACCAAACTTTGCAACAACATACCTTTATGGAGGGAGCATCCTTTGACCAATCTAATAGGTCATTAGCCTAATAGTTTGCGGATGGCGGCCATCTTTATGTCAAAATTGATTCCCCCTATTAATTCGAACACGGTGGAACCGAATGAACGAAATTTGGTACAGAGGTAGCACTAGCAAGAGGCACCTCAGTGTCATGTTTTATATCACCGCTATCTTGACGGAAACGTAATCGCGGCCACCCAAATGTTAAAAGCTAAAATGTAATTACGACCAACCTAATAATCTAGTCTCTACCAAATTTTGCAACACCATATCTTTATGTGGGAAACATATTCTGACCAAACTGCAAGAACATCAGCCCAATAGTTTGCAGATGGTGGCCAAGTATGTGTGCAAATCGATTCCCCCTATCAATTCAAACACGGCGAAACCGAATTGAACGAAATTTGGTACAGAGGTAGCACTAGCAAAGGGCACCTCATATTCATGTTTAATATCCCTATAGCACGTTGTATTTCAACAAGCTACTACAACCAACATTCAATCATACTCCTTGAAAAGGACAAAGAGTTATAACAATACCCATGCATTTAGGAGAAAGTAGGCTATATGTTCTTTACTGAACATCTTGTTTATATTTTTAATTCAGTCAATGGCCATGTACTTTTCTTTTCAGGACGGGTCAGGGAAGGGATATTATCAGAGAAAGAAGCATTCACATCACGCATTGACAAAATGGAAATGGCCTACCATTTAACTAAGGACATCTATAAGAAAAGGTCAATATCCTTCAACGCAAAACTAAAACATTACTGCAGTGTCATCCGTCTGGAGGTCTTGCATGCTTCTGAATGCCTCACGATGAACAAAAAAGGCTTGGTCGAGAAACTGGAGGCCAAAGAAAGGAAAATTTTGAGAAAGATATTGGGTTCCATCAAAGACAATGGGGAATACAGAAGACGGCATAACCATGACCTATATACTCATGTGGAGAAGATAAGCAACGTCATCCGGAAGAGAAGGTTACCATTTTTTGGGCATGTGAAACGAATGAGCCCAGCGAGACTGACCAACCGCAACATAACTTACTTTCAGGAGAGGAAAACAAAATGGGCCTGGTTCATTGAACTGGATAAAGATCTGAAAGAAGTGGGGATTACACCAACAGACATTCAGGAGCGCGCCCCACTCAATAGGAAACTTCAAGCTTGTAAAGGTTTACAAGAAAAACCGAAGCTGAAAACGGGAAAGATTTGGACCCAGGAACGGAAGGAAAACCACCGAGAACGAATGCGGGCGTACAGGGCAAACATCAAAGCCAGTAGGAGACGGTTGGAATGACGCGGTCCATAGATGGCCTATACGAAATGAATGAATAAATGAATGAATAATATGGGGATAGGAATATAATAGACCTGCAGTACCACACCCGCGGGTGTAAATCGCGTGAAAAAATTCTAGAGAACCCCTTGATCCCCTTAAGCGCATTATACGTATTGATGAATTTTACGGCTTAATTTGGTTCCGTGATAACCTTCTAGCCGTTTGCAAACTTTCACACTAATGTAATTAATGGAATTGCATTGCGTCTTACAGCAATGAGAATCCTTTGGCATGGTTACTGGCTTTCATTCGTTCATTAGTTTATTAAGTTAAATTAGTTTTCTGGGAATATCTCAAAAACGGTTGGTCTTTGGTCCTTAAAATGTGGTTTTCGGGGACCCGAGTTTTGTCTCTCACATTGAGGGGCTGAAAATGAGTTTTGTCTCGTCCTTCTACGCCTATTTCAGCATGTATTTTAAGGGGGTAGGCCCCCTTTTATGAGGGGTACGGAGAAGAGTTACATCAATGATTAGTGTCGTGCCTCTGATGGATATCTGTACCAAATTTTACGTTGATAGACCCAGCCGTTCTCGAGTTATAAGGGAACAAATTTGTCCACAGACAAACAGACAGACAAAAAATTATTTTCGCGCGCATCCATCATAAAACAGTCTGAAACGCGTAAACAACTCAAATTTCCGTAGAAATTCAGAGAAAAACACACACATTTTCATTTTTCTATGTAGACAGATCTACTGCACCGCTCGGTGTTGACCGTGTTTTATTGCACAGATTTTGGTTTTACTCGCTAACCGTTGGAGATATACGAAAAGTGATAAGGACCTTTCGGATAGAAAATTAAATGTTAAAGCTCATGTATACCATCAAAAGTTTGCTATTTCTTACCGTTCTCTTTTTATTTGAAAAGGAAATATGACATTTTGAAACCAAAGGGTGTAGTGACGTCACAAAAGTAGGTTTTACTCGCTAACTGTTGGAGATAACGAAAAGTGATAAGGACCTTTCGGATAGGAAATTAAATTTAAAAGCTCATATGTGCCATCAAAAGTTTGCTATTTCCTACCGTTCTCTTTTTATTTGATATGGAATTATGAAATTTAGAAACCAAAGGGTCTAGTGACGTCACTAAAATGGTCGCCATTTTTTAATAGTGCAAAATTTCGAAATCAAAAGTGTCCTATATGTAAACCTGGTAAATCAGCTACATCCATGCAAACTTTCATTTAAATCGGACCAGTGGTTCTTGCGTTATTGAGAAACAGACAGACAGACAGACAGACACACACCATCTCATTTTTATATATTAGTATGATAACGGATCACGTCCTTCGGGATAGCTTAAACTACCCTTGCCTCGTTAATCGGAATTAGTGTGTCTTAAGCTATTGATTATAGTGGTTGCACAATTCACACCGCCGCCGTCTTGAAATGGCACGGCTGATGACCCTGTAGTTTGGGTGAAGGACGCATCCTATATAAAGGTGTGTTGTTACCGAATTTGGTTGAGATCGGATGATTAGTGTAGTCGTAATTTGATTTTACGTTTTGAACGTTTGAGTGGCTGCCATTCAGTTTTGGTAAAGATGGCGGTGATATAAAATATGACACTGAGGTGCCCTTTGCTAGTGCTACCTCTGTACCAAATTTCGTTCAATTCGGTTTCACTGTGTTTGAATTGATAGGGGGGACAGACATTCAGAGTACACACACTCACACACACACACACACACACACAGACATTCACACAATTTTTGGCCCGGTGCGGATGTCATAAGTCTAGGCTACTTTCATTTTTTTGCAAAAATCGAAAGTAGGCTAAAAACACACGAAATATAATTGCTCAGTCAAAACACTTGTACACATATTCTTAGCCTACTTTCGATTTTTTCAAAAAATGAAAGTAGACTTATGAGATAAACACAGGGCGAAAAATTGTGTGTCTGTCAGTGTGTATGTGTGTGTGTGTGAGTGTGTGTACTCTGAATGTCTGTCCCCCCTATCAATTCAAACATGGTGAAACCGAATTGAACGAAATTTGGTACAGAGGTAGCACTAGCAAAGGGCACCTCACTGTCATGTTTTATGTCGCCGCCATCTTCACGGAAACGGAATGGCAGCCACCCAAATGACAAAAGCTTACATCAAATTACGACTAACCTAATCATTCGATTTCCATCAAATTTTGCAACAACATACCTTTTTGTGGGAAGCATCATTTGACTGAACTACAAGGTCATAAATCCAATAGTTTGCAGATAGCGGCCATGTATGTGTGCGAATCGATTCCCCATATCAATTCAAACACGGTGAAACCGAATTGTATGATTTTTTTACAGAGGTAGCAATGGCAAAGAGCACCTCATATTCATGTTTAATATCCGTATAACCCATTGTATTTCAACAAGCTACTACAACTAACATTCAGTTATACTCCTTGAAAAGGACGAAGAGTTATAACAATACCCTAGCATTTAGGAGAAAGTAGGCTATATGTTCTTTACTGAACATCTTGTTGATTATCAGCAGCTAAATAAACATGCTCCTTGTGTTGATAGAGTTGAACAAAGCCTTAAGGTACTCATCGACACCAGTGAAGGCATTTCATTACAAGTTATCTTATTTTCTTGAAATTGATATCACTGATTCCAAGAATATGAAATAATGGATTTTTGAAAAAAAAAAAAAAGAATAATTATATAAATTTGGGGGTTCTGTTTCAATGATTGATCACAAAAATAACGTGCATTTTTAGGACGCGGTATCATTGCTCTTTTTCGACTTAATTGAGTAATTGTTGTCGCAAATTGATCTGCTGTATGTTCAGAATGTTGTATAGCAGAATAGTTCTTGTATCATTGATTGAGGCAAATATATTAGCTTCGTTTCACAATTTACGTTATTTTGATTCAAAAATAAATGTATTGGGGGGGGGGGCGACCCCTAATTTCTATTTAACAGCTTCATTCTGCTTTATAACATAGCTGAATTATTTGTCTATTAATTAATTAATCAATTGGTATTCTGCCCGAAGGTAGGTCCGAGGCTCTGAAGGGGCTATCCCCAGCCGGAGTTCATGTGCAATAGGATGGCCAGGGCCTTTCCGCTCCTCCTTATATTGGCCAACAGCAGGCAGTACCTAGAACCGGCATACCATCCAAGTTCTTACTGCGCCCAATGTTGCTTCACTGCCCAAGTCAAGACAAATATTGAAAAAAAAAAAATTAAGTGAGAGAAATCGTAAGTTAAAGTTGAGGTATACATTTAGAGTAAAGAGTCTAACTTTTCAACTCCTAAAAACTGCCTTTTCTTTGGATTTTAGGTCAATCTTCTGCATTCTCTGACCAGTGAGTATCTCCTACATTGTTTTAGTTCTGGAGTAGACTGTTTCAAAGCCAGATTAATGTGTGCTTTATCTGCTGCACCTATGCGTCAAAGTGACAGCTGCTGAAAAGCGTGCACACCGATCATTAAAGTGAATATAAATGAGCTAAACAACAATAAATCTAGTATAAACTATATATTTCTGGAAACTAGCGAGGACATACTATCGAATGAGACAATAAAAGAAAAAAAGAAAATTTTCTTGAAAATGACTAATGGAAGGGGCTTAATATAATTATTATGTGTGTGTTTTGTACTGAACCATCCATGTCGTGTCATGCTAATGTACTTCACTGTTTTTTAAATCCCCTTCTACTATGACGCAATATGGTTGATCTAGTTTCCTGTTGTGTTCTCCAGCGGGAGAAGTGACGGTAATTGGCTGTGTGTCGGGAGGAATAAAGGCGATGGATTGTCGATGACGCGCAGTGGAGTGCTCACAAGCATTCACTGATCGCGTCATTAGTGCCTGCCGTTATAACATGGGCTTTTCAAGGCAAATATGTTATCAGAGTAGCGACATAGGAAAACTGTTATTAATTAACTCTTCAGTCTTTTGACTGGATTGATGCAGCCCTCCATGCCTCCCTGTCCTGAGCTAATCGTTTCATCTCTAAGCTACCACTCCTTACATCCGAGGTAATCTGTTTAACATATTCTAACCTTGGGCTACCCCTACAGTTCTTATCCTCGACCCTTCCTTACATAACTAAGCTTGCTCTCGCCAACCTCGCCAGAAACATCTCTCCTCTCCCACTCGTCTTAATACCTCTTCGTTTGTCACGCTATCTACCCATCTGATCTTCATTATTCTCCTGTAACACCACATTTCAATCGCTTCAATTCTCCTCTTTTCTGCTGCACCAACAGTCCAAGTTTCACTTTCATAGAGCGTCACGCTCCTGAGATAGGTCCCCCAGGGGCTCACATCTTGTGGGCGTGGGTTGGCGACCACGGGGCCCCAGCTGAGTCCGGCATTGCTTCCACTTACTTGTGCCGGGCTCCTCTCTGTCTTCTTTCCTGTCGACCTCACTTGGTCAAGTCTTGTTCTCTTCTGACCCCGACGGTATTAGGATATCCGAGGCCTAGGGAGTCTCTTCCTTTCCCGCCTTAATTGGCCCTTGTCTCATCTTTTCTGATACCCTCCTTCTGTGAGGGGTCAGCCTTCTTTTTCTCTTCCTTTTACCTCCTGCCTTGTGCTCTAGGCCCTTAAGGAGGCAGGGTGTATGTAGCCCCACCACTTCTGGTGCACCCTAGATAATGCTACACCCTCAGGGGCTCACGGCTGGTGAGTTCGGGAGTTGGCGACCCCAAGGGATTCCTGAGCTGGGTCCGTTTTCCCCTTTTGTCCCTTACCTTTGGGGCGGACCCTCTCCTCTTTCACTTTCCTATATGCCTTTCATGGCTCTCCTTCCTTCCAAGTCCCTCAATCCGCCTTCTCCGAGGGTTGAGGGCATTTCTTTTCCTTTTGTCCTTTTATTTGCCTTATTCTCCTTTAATTTTCCATTTCTTCTTCTAGTATGTAGGTTAGTAGTTAGTTTTAATTTTAAGTTCGCTTTTCATTTTCATCTTCACGATCACCCAAACCATCAGGGGCCGATAACCTAGATGTTAGGCCCCTTAAAACAACAATTATCATCATCATCATCATCCTGAGATAGCCTTTCAAAAATGACTTCCTAATACCTAAATCTCTATTCCATGTCAACAGATTTATTTTCTCTAGAAATCCGTTCCTTGCCTCAGCCAACCTACTTTCTATATGCTCTTTGAAGGTCGCGGGTTCAAACACGGCCAAAGTAGACAGATTTTTAAGAGCGTTAAAAATCCCTCAGTATGCCTTCCTTAGGAGGGGAAGTAAAATCGTGGGTCCCATGTCATAGATTTATGGCATGTAAAAGAACCTTCCACTAATTACAATTCTGTGAAGCTAAATGATAGGTTAGATTTGACTAGCGCTGTTAGGTTTCAACGTTCGTTGCCAGGAGCCGACTGCGGTGGTATCTAGTAACCAAGTTAAGAACTAGTTGTCGCTGACGGTGGCGTTTGGTAGCAAAACTAGGAACTCTTGAAAATTGAATGTCTGCTGCCCTTACTTGAATTAAAAACAGATAACACACACTAATACAGTCATCATAATTAACACCGGCTATCAGCCAGACACACAAAGTACACGGGGCTACATGACCGCGTTATCGCATCCCCTAAACTGAGTAACCCACCATATACTCTTTCCTTCGCCCATCACTTGTTAGTTTTCTTCCTAAGTCTCCTACTTTAACTTTTCTGGTGCCAATTTGACGTCCTTAGGGATTTCTGATTTCTTTCGGCTGCATTGCAATATATTTGTTTTACAATTGTTGATTCTCAACATGAATTATTTCCTCAACTCGGAAAGCTAGAACTACAAAATGCAGCTGGTAGAATATGGGATGCTTGGGCAAATTCCGTAATAACCTTAAATTGATGTGTGGCATAGCAAGTGTCTGTGTTCGGCCAAACACCAGGATACTATGATGTTGTTCTTCAACGACCCTATGGATAATAGTTGTTGTTTAGAAAGAAATTCTGATTATTGTTGAAGAATTCTTGTAGAAGCAGTTGAGGGAAAGTTGTGCTGAACATCTCGCTGTGTGTGTCACTCCACAAAGAGTTTGAGCTATCTCTCAAACTATATCACTTGGAATTTGGGCATTAATTATGTTAGTACTGCCTCATATCAGTTACAAATCCATATTTGAAATGTTATTCAAATGTAATGTTTTCATTCGGACAATCTGATTGAACTCAATATTGTGATGGGTGATTACCTAATCCTGAAGAAAGCTCACATGAGATTAATAAATCACTTGGACTTGAGAAACACCCATTACAATGGGTACAATTATTATTTATCGTATGGGTCTTAGTGCCGGGAGTGTCCGAGGACATGTTCGGCTCGCCAGAGGCTGTAGCTGTTTCAAGCGGACACCCATGGGGTGAGCTACAAGTTCCGATCAATTTCAAGTAGTTCCAAACTTTCACTACCAGATGTCATTGACACCTAGTGGTGAATGTTGGAACATGTATAGAGCATCTCAACGAAATCTAACCTAGAAATTTAGCTTCACACAAGTTTAGTTAGTGGAAGGATCTTTTACATGCCATAAATCCATGACATGGGACCGCCGGCTTTACTTCCCCTCCGAAGGAAAGCATACTGAAGGATTTTAACGGTATTAAAAAATCTCACGACTTCAGCCGGGTTTGAACCCGCAATCTTGGGCATAGAAGTTGAGCATGCTACAGACTGCGCCACGTGCAATTATACATTCCACTGCAGTAATCACATTGAAAGAAAAATAGGAATGTACATGGGGCTGATGAGCCCAGCAACCGATCATTGTCAGTAAATTCTCTTCAATTGAAGAACAGCCGTAGCAGCTCAATCGACTGGACAAGTACACTTTTAAACAATGGCTGTCGTTCAGTTTGGTCGTTTTATGACGTAGCCGATGCGAGGTTGACTCGACCCACACATTAAAGCAGTAGAAAAAGAACGAATGGAACCTAAGGACCCACTATATATATATCCCTTCCGTAGGCCGCTCCCAGTATTTAATCTGTACAGAAGCACTGCGATGAACCAGAGATGAAGTGTTCAAATGTTCAAATGAATGTTGTGTGACGACCAATTACAAGCTATACAATGAAACACAAACATACGATAAATTGTTTGAAAACGAATTGCTGCGAAACTCAGCACAACTCGGAACTTGTAACATTTAGCATGCTGAAGCGAAAATATACAACATGGATGTGTTAAGATACGGGCAATCTAGGGCATCAGGCAATATGAGAGAGCTCCTTTAAGTAAATAAGACAGAAAGAAAGATGATGATGATGATGATGATAATTGTTGTTTTAAGGGACCTAACATCGAGGTTATCGGCCCCTAATGGTCTGGGTGATAGGGGAAATGACAATGATATGGAAACCATAACGAAAATTGAGGGAGACTGAAAATACTTACAAAAGGAATAGATTGAAAAAAACACACAAAATGTAGATTAGGTTCTAAAGACGTACAAAATGCAATTAAAATTCAAAATACCTACAAAATGCAAATGAGATCGAAACTACGTACAAAATGCAATTGAGGTTCAAAATACTTACGAAATGCAAATGAAATTGAAAATACACAATGCAATTTAGATTGAAAAAGGCCGGTTCAGATTCAAAATACTCACAATGTGCAATTAACATTCAAAATACCTACAAAATGCAATTGAAATTGAAACTGCTTAGAAATTGTATGGTAGATTCAAACTACTCATTTGGATTGACAATACTTGCAAAATGCAATTTAGATTGAAAAACACTTATAAAATGTAATTTAGATTGAAAATACTCACAAAATGCAATTGACAATTAAAATACTTACAAAATACCAACCATACGAAATGCATTTTAGATTGAACAAGTAGTTCCGTGAAGAACTATACAGCCTATTTTCATATATCCTGCTCATGTTAATTGCCATTATCAACATACAAAATTTCAGTTTAATTGCTGTAACAGATTCGTAGATATTGAGAACCGTCTAAATATTTCATATGGTCGCCAGGATGGCATTTTATTTTTGTACTATTACATTAAGATTATTGTGTACGTGTGGTATTCAAACTTCAATCGCATGATTAGAACACAAGAAGTAAAAACGAGATTTCAAAATTACGCACAGAAGCCATCTTGTGATTATGCAAACAATTGAAATAAATTACATGCCAGTGGATCAACATTTGTATAAGCATTTAACGTGCAACGTTTCACGGCACTCAGATAGTTAATTCGCGAGAAACGTCCATTTAAATATTTATACTTCGCGTCGCCGCCATGTTGGATTTGTGCTCACCAGGTTACTGAAAGTCCTATAGGTGAACATATGTTCATAGTCTCTATGAACATAAAAAAACAGTTTGGTTGCTGTAAAAGATTCAGAGATATTGAGAACCGTCTAAATATTTCGGAAGCTCGCCATTTAGGATTGTTATATGGATAGGCCATAGAGTTATGTACCATTCGAGGACAATTATTGCCTAGGTTCATTATTCAAACTTTCACTTCGATCGCATGATTACGACACAAGAATGAAAACTTAATTTTAAAATTTCGCACAGCCCCATCTTGAGGTTATGTAAACAATTGAATTAAATTAAATGGCAGTGCATTACAATCTACAAAATCATTTACTGTACCACATTTCACTGCGCTCAGAGAGTTAACTCACGAGAAAAGTCTATTAAAATATTTCAAATTCGCTTGGTCGCCATGTTCCTTTTATACTTTACAGGTTTATGAATTATACATAGGTAAACTAGTATCAGTACCCTTTATCACCGTACAAAATTGCAGGGTGATATCTGTAATAGTTTCGGAGATATAGAATGTCAGTGAAATATTTCGCACAGCCGCCATTTTGTGGTTATGTAAACAATTGAACTAAATTAGACTCCAGTGCATTACAATGTGTATAAACATTTGCTGTACCAAGTTTCATTGCGTTTGGATAGTAAATCGCGAGAAATGTCTATTTAAAAGTCTCAATTTCGCTTGACTGCCATGTTGGTTTTGTAGTCACCAGGTTTTTGAAAGTCTCATAGGTGAATTTCTAGTAGTGCCCTTTATCACCGTACACAATTTCAGGTCGATATCGGTAATAGTTTCGGAGATATTGAATGCTAGTGAAATATTTCGCACAGCCGCCATGTTGGATTGGTGAGACGTAACAAAATTTGAAGGGCACGGTCGAGGTCGCCGGGAATAGTGCTATGAACTTACCGAGTTTCATTGAAATCGCTCCAGCCGTTTAGATTTTATTAGGGACACACACACACACACACGCGCGCACACACACACGGACAAAAGGTGATCTCATAAGCCTATTTTTTCAAAATTGAAAATAGGCTAAAACACTTATAAAATGTAATTTAGATTCAAAATACTCACAAAATGCAATTGACAATCAAAATACTTACAAAATACCCACCATACAAAATGGAATTTAGATTAAAAATGCTTGAAAAAGCGGTTTAGGTTGAAAATACAAAATGCAATTGAAATTCAAAAATCTCACTAAAATGTCCTGAGCCTACATTGAAAGACTTACTAAAAGCAATTTAGATTGTCAATTCCTACAAAATGCAATTGAGGTTGAAAATACTCGCAAAATGCAATTTAGATCGAAAAAGAATCACATACTGCAACTTAGATTGAAAACACCCGCAGAATGATGTGTATAAAAAAAACCACACAGATAATTTGGATACACGAGGGGCCAATTAACAGAAACAGTGCGGGAATCTGAAAGAAAAAAAGGAAATATATTGAAAAGAAAACAAGAGGTCTGACCCCTCGAAGAAGGAGGGATCAGTAAAGACGAGACAAGGGACAATTAAGGCGGGAAAGTGAAAGACTCCATAGGCCTCGGATACCCTAATACCGTCGGGGTCGGAAAAGAACAAGAGTTGATCTAGGGTGGTCGACAGGGAAGAAGACGGAGAGGAGCCCGGCACATGAAAGTGGAAGCAATGCCGGACTCAGCTGGGGTCCTGTGGTCGCCAACCCACGTCCCACTAGATGTGAGCCCCTGGGGGAAAGAAAGAAAGAAAGAAAGAAAGAAAGAAAGAAAGAAAACAAAGAAAAGTAAAAAAGTGTAAGTACGTAATTACGCATGCGCGATGCTTTCCTTCATCTGTTGCCACGCGACGGTGGAAACATTTACATAGTGTCGCCATTGGGTGTTCAACATTTTTAAGGCATTTTGAGTAGTGTGTTTTGGACAGTTCAGATGCCTCCTCCTCCTCACCCTCCACACAAGATGGCGGCAGCCCGATAACTCCCGAACCCGTGGTCGGATTTTGACGAATGAGGTGTCATTGAACTCGGGCTGATACCCCCTTTCCTATGAACAACATATTTCAACCCCAAATATAAAACCTACCCCTACTAGGCGGTGGAATTGTAATTTTTTTAGAGAATCTCTCTTTCCAATTGCAACATGTGAGAGTTTGAATGCTAATATGGAATGAAAAGTTGTTCTACACAAGAGACATGTGTGCGGTGGAAAGCCACTATGAATTAGCATGCCCACTCATAGCTTTTGAAGAGGGTGGGGGAGCGGTTCCCTGAGGACGGGTCCTTGTTGACAGGTCCCTGTGGACGGGTCATTGTTGCCGGGTCATTGTGGACGAGTCCTTGTGGACAAGTCCTTGTGGACAGGTCCTTGTGGACAAGTCCTTGTGGACGAGTCCTTGTGGATGAGTCCTTGTTGATGAGTGCCTTTGGACTGATCCCTTTGGACCGGTTCCTACGGACTGGCTCATGAATTTATTTAAATTATGTCAAAGGGCCTAACTACATTTCGCGTGTGTTGAACTGACGTTGTTCACTAATCCCCGACTACTATAATGGGATAACGATATGAAAGGAAAGTGACGAAATACATGTGAACACGTGTGAGATGACCTTATTACCGTCCTCCTTGTGACAAGTCACATCGTGTTTTGGTTCATACGTGAGAAAATGCAAGTTCATGTGTAATATGACCTAACAAACAAGTGTACACATGTGCACGTGCACGATAAGAGTTAACAAGTCACAACCTGTTTTGACAGTGGTGGGAATAAGGCTAGAGACATGTACAAGTAGTCAAATTACTCCGGCAGACAACCCCTTTCCTATGGAGAACTTATTTCCACTCAAAAATAAAATCTACCCCTACTAGGGGGTGAAATAATAATTTTTAGGTAAAAGTCGCTTTCCATGTGCAACATGTGGGAGTTTGTATGCCAATATGAAATTAAACTCGTTCCACATAAAGTGCATGCATACAACTGAATGCCGCTATGATATATCATTTTTGTTTTTTGTTTTACAAATACGCAATTGGGTTTTTTGTAAGAGGGCGGGCTTTTTGAATAATGATTTATAGATACGTTTTTTTTTTACAAATTAACCAAAGATCCAAAAACTAATAGGTCATCGGCTTTTTAATATCTTATGAACTGAGAAAGCTAGGGACTTGTATGAAGGGTCGTTGGACTTGGGGTGACGCCCTGTTTTTGAATGTATTATTCATTTTTTGACAAAAGGGCCTAACTGCACTTTCGTTAATATCTCGCTAACTAATAATCACAGAGGGTGAAGTGAGGTGTCATAGGACTTAAAATGGCCAACCCCTCCCCATGGCCAATGAATTTACCAAAAAAAAAAAAAAAAAACAGCATGGTCATTAACCTAAGATTTTATCAACTAATAATCAGAGAGGGACAAGTGAGGTGTCACAAGACTCAGGATGGCCAACCCTTTTCCATGACCAACGAATTTACCCAAAATACCCAAAACAGCAAGGTCATTAACCTAAGATTTTATCAACTAATAATCAGAGAGGGACAAGTGAGGTGTCACAAGACTCAGGATGGCCAACCCTTTTCCATGACCAACGAATTTACTCAAAATACCCTAAACAGCAAGGTCATTGACCTAAGATTTTATAAACTTATCAGTAGAGAGGGTCAAGTGAGGTGTCATAGGACTACGAATGGTTAACCCTTTCCCATGACCAATGAATTTACCTCAAAAATTCAAAACAGCAAGGTCATTGACCTGAGATTTTATAAACTAATAATCGGATATCAACATGTGAGGTGTCATAGGACTTAGAATGGTCAACCCTTTCCCATGGCTAATGAACTTACCCAAAAATACCCAAAACATCAAGGTCATCGACCTGAGATTTTATAAACTTATAATCGGATATGGACATGTGAAATGTTTACAGTGAGTGATGAAACATAGCTAGGTAGTGAAAGAATTATTGTAGGCTACATGTATGGTGACTGACAAATCTTTCACCATTGGAACTTGTTTTCAGATCAAACTGCAGTACAGAGAGAGTATAGATTGTAGGTATGGGATAATAAATGACAAATGGTGTATACAAAATCTGATTTATCGATTCAAGAAATAAGAGTAGACAATCTTTAATTGAATGGTTAAAGAGGATAGCTAAAATCCAAAATGGTGACTACATTGAACTAAACTGAACCAAGTTGAATCAAACCCAACCAAACCGAACCAAACTTAATCAAAAACAAGCCAATGGTATAAGTGTAAAACTTGTGAGTGAATATGGTCATTGGTAATGTCAGAAGGGAAAGGGATAACGCTCTACCTATAGAGGGTAAGGTAAAGCTAGTGCATGATGCTAATGCACACACACAAGTACATGAACCACACAACTATCCTATGCAGTTATTCTGGGTTGACTGTTAAAATTTGCTCAGTGGTTACTGGGACAAGAAGATCGCTACACACAACAAGCTTTAAATACCTGAGGCTAATAATCTATACACACACTCACACACACTTGCTCTAAACTAAACTGTCTTGGTGGCAGAGCTCACACAGTAGGTACATGACAGAAATGCTTGGCTAACAGAAATACAATCATTTTCGGTTGTCTAATGTTACCAGCTAAACATTACGTGCTATAGTAGTGAGCACATGTGCCTCTTTCTCTAGAGATCTTAACTCGATTTCTAGCTCTAAGGCCTAGAACGAATCAAACTAAGAAAAAGGGTATGGTGACGCAGTGGTTAAACTGTTAGCCTTTCACTAAGGTAGACTAGGGTTTGATTTTAGGTTAATATGCATGTCATAAACAAACAAATAAAAGCAGAGATAATGTTTAAAACTGATTACACTTGTCTCTTTTCAAATTATTACTTAGATTACAAATACAAACGTGGACTGGGTTTGACATACAGTTAATGCTTCCTATCATATACTAGACTGTAAGAAAGCCAAACAAGCAAAAGGCGTAGGTAAAGCAGTGGTAAAATCGCTATATGTAGAGAAATACCTAACGGTTTTATGAACTGGCAAAGGTATGTCGCATAAACAGTACAGAATACAATCCAGCAACCATAATTTTTATCTCGTGGACAAGAGAAAACATATATAGAGAGAGAGATATATAGAAAGCTTGTGTGTGTGTGGGTAGCATTGGTTGTTTGACCAGAGAAAATACGGTGAGGTAGGGTAGGGTGAGGGAGAATTAGCACTTATATATGAATGGAAAATAGATTTTTTTCAATCGTTTTGTTTTTTCAAATACAGTGGTAGATAGCCGTTTTTTGTAAAACATTCTTACTTGCAGTAGTAATAAGCCTCTATGGTTCCGCTAACACATAGATAGACTGTATTATTGCCATGGTCAAGCACTCATATTAAAATCATTTACAAAATCATAAAATGAAAAATAAAAAATCTTGTTTTGGAAACATCGTTTTTCAACATACACACAAAATAAATATATAAAAATTTGTAAACAGCAAAATGGAAAATCCATGTTTCCATATAGACAAAATTTAAAAACCTTAAACGGACATTTAAGAAAATATATGCAAATGGGAAATTGACAAATGTGTAAATATGAAAATGGAAAAATCCATGTTTCCAATTCATGAAGTTGAAAAACATCAAACTGTCATTTTAACAAGATGTTCAGTAAAGAACATATAGCGTACTTTCTCCTAAATGCATGGGTATTGTTATAACTCTTTGTCCTTTTCAAGGAGTATGATTGAATGTTGGTTGTAGTAGCTTGTTGAAATACAACGTGCTATAGGGATATTAAACATGAATATGAGGTGCCCTTTGCTAGTGCTACCTCTGTACCAAATTTCATTCAATTCGGTTTCACCGTGTTTGAATTGATAGGGGGAATCGATTTGCACACATACTTGGCCACCATCAGCAAACTATTGGGCTGATGTTCTTGCAGTTTGGTCAGAATATGTTTCCCACATAAAGATATGGTGTTGCAAAATTTGGTAGAGACTAGATTATTAGGTTGGTCGTAATTACATTTTAGCTTTTAACATTTGGGTGGCCTCAATTAAGTTTCCGTCAAGATAGCGGTGATATAAATCATGACACTGAGGTGCCCTATGCTAGTGCTACCTCTGTACCAAATTTCGTTCATTCGGTTCCACCGTGTTCGAATTAATAGGGGGAATCAATGTTGACAGAAAGATGGCCGCCGTCCGCAAACTATTAGGCTAATGACCTATTAGTTTGGTCAAAGAATGCTCCCTCCATAATGGTATGTAGTTGCAAAGTTTGGTAGAGATCAGATGGTTATGTTAGTCGTAATTTAACTTAAGCTTTGAACATTCGTGTGGCCGCCATTACGTTTCAGTCAAGATGGCGGCGATATAAAACATGACACTGAGGTGCCCTTTGCTAGTGCTACCTCTGTACCAAATTTCGTTCCATGCGGTTCCACCTTGTTCGAATTAATAGGGGGAATCAATTTTGACATAAAGATGGCCGCCATCCGCAAACTATTAGGGTAATAACCCATTAGATTGGTCAAAGGATGCTCCCTCCATAAAGGTATGTTGTTGCAAAGTTTGGTAGAGATCGGATGGTTATGTTAGTCGTAATTTAACTTAAGCTTTGAACATTTGTGTGGCCGCCATTACGTTTCTGTCAATATGGCGGCGATATAAAACATGACACTGAAATGCCCTTTGCTAGTGCTACCTTTGTACCAAATTTCGTTCCATTCGGTTTCACCGTGTTTGAATTAATAGGGGGAATTGATTTTCAAACAAAGATGGCCGCCATCCGCGAACTATTAGGCAAATGACCTATTCATTTGGTCAAAGGATGCTTCCTCTATAAGGGTATGTTGTTGCAAAATTTGGTAGAGATCGGATGATTAGGTTAATCGTAATTTGATTTAAGCTTTGAACATTTGTGTGGCCGCCATTACGTTTCCGTCAAGATGGCGGCGATATAAAACATGACACTGAGGTGCCTTTTGTTAGTACTACCTCTGTACCAATTTCGTTCCATTCGGTTGCACCGTGTTCGAATTAATAGGGGGAATCGATTTTCACACAAAGATGGCCGCCATGCCCAAACTATTACGCTGAGGACCTATTAGATTGGTCAAAGGATGCTCCCTCCATAAAGGTATGTAGTTGCAAAATTTGGTAGAGATCGGATGATTAGGCTAATCGTAATTTGATTTAGGCTTTGAACATTCGTGTGGCCGCCATTACGTTTCAGTCAAGATGGCGGCGATATAAAACATAACACTGAGGTTCCCTTTGCTAGTGCTACCTCTGTACCAAATTTCGTTCCATTCGGTTCCACCGTGTTCGAATTAATATGGGGAATCAATTTTGACATAAAGATGGCCGCCATCCGCAAACTATTAGGCTAATAACCTATTTGATTGGTCAAAGGATGCTCCCTCCATAAAGGTATGTTGTTGCAAAGTTTGGTAGAGATCGGATGGTTATGTTAGTCGTAATTTAACTTAAGCTTTGAACATTTGTGTGGCCGCCATTACGTTTCTGTCAAAATGGCGGCGACATAAAACATGACACTGAGGTGCCTTTTGTTAGTACTACCTCTGTACCAAATTTCGTTCCATTCGGTTGCACCGTGTTCGAATTAATAGGGGGAATCGATTTTCACACAAAGATGGCCGCCATCCGCAAACTATTACGCTGATGACCTATTAGTTTGGTCAAAGGATGCTCCCCCCACCAAGGTATGTTGTTGCAAAATTTGGTAGAGATCGGATGATTAGGTTAGTCGTAATTTGATTTAAGCTTTGAACATTTGTGTAACCGCCATTACGTTTCAGTCAAGATGGCGGCGATATGAAACATGACACTGAGGTTCCTTTTGTGCCAAATTTCGTTCCATTCGTTTGCACCGTGTTCGAATTAATAGCGGGAATCGATTTTCACACAAAGATGGCCGCCATCCGCAAACTATTACGCTGATGACCTATTGGTTTGGTCAAAGGATGCTCCCCCCATAAAGGTATGTTGTTGCAAAATTTGGTAGAGATCGGATGATTAGGTTAGTCGTAATTTGATTTAAGCTTTGAACATTTGTGTGGCCGCCATTACGTTTCCGTCAAGATGGCGGCGATATAAAACATGACAATGAGGTGTCCTTTGCTAGTGCTACCTTTGTACCAAATTTCGTTCAATTCGCATTCACCGAGTTCGAATTGATAGGGGGGGACAGACATTCAGAGTACACACACTCACATACACACAGACACACACACACACAGACTCACACACACACATACACACACACACACAGACTCACACACACACATACACACTCACAGACAGACACACTTTCTTCGCCCTGTGTTGATCTCATAAGTCTACTTTCATTTTTTGCAAAAATCGAAAGTAGGCTAAAAAATGCAAATGGAAAATTGACAAATTGCAATGTGTGAAATGTGAAATTGAACAAATGGCTATCATTATTTAAAATAAAAGAACATTGTGCTCTATGGTTGAGGTGTGTATCAAACCCTCTCTACTTATTTGGACCACTCGAGACTGAGTAGACTAGTTTTAGTTGTCATACCACTTTTAAAAGTTTGTGTTAAATCTAGGAATTGAACCCAAGAGCTTGTAGGGGGGATCCAAGGTTATAATATGTTAAACAGATAGCCTTGAATGTAGGGTGTGGTAGTTATATAGAGATGAGACGTTTCGCTCAGGGCAGGGAGGAATGGAGATCTGCATCAAACCAGTCAAAAGACTGACGACTCAAACAACAACATGTAGAGCTCACCAAAATAATGTTGTGTAACGGTAAATGTTAGTCAACGAACAGTAATGCATTACTAAAACCCATGACACGATACCTAAGAGCTTTTCTAAAATTATTTTAAAATGCCTTCAACCCTATATTAAACACCCAGTTCACAAGACTCATAACTGCAATGTTATGGTCAAACAAAACAAAATCTATATTTCAAAACAAACAAGTGGTTTAGTCAATGTATACTGGAAAAAGTTTTATAAACACTCAAGTCCACAAAAATAATTAAATTAGTAACTGTCAGGTTGACCGAGTGGTTATGGTGTTTGACTTAAGTTCAAATTTTCTGTACAAGAAAGCAAGGGTTCGAATCCCTTACCTGATATAACTATTACCTCAACATGGCTTGACCACACTGTATTATTGTGTACTCGGTACACAAACCATAGATAGAGTGTATTGTTTAAGGTCACTCTCTTTGCGAACATAGTCAGAGACTGTTGATGGTTAACAATTGCATTAATAGTGGGACATAGGGTAGCATTAAGAAAAACAGACAATACCCATACACTATTTTTATTTATTTAATGTAAGTACTTGTACAATAGTTATATACAAACTACAACTCTCTTTTGTCTATTACTATCTAGTCCTTTTCGATCCACTTGCATAACAAGGCAGATGACTTTGTAGTTCAGCCCCTTAAAACAACAACAACAACACTACCTCTTGCATAGTCTGTGATGTTGATGACTCTTGAGGCGTGGAAGATGGATACAACATAACTTTTACAACAGGGGTTAAACGTTGCTCAACAAACAATGCACTATTTTGAGTAGCAACATCTTTCTCTTGTACTAACTTATTAGCATTCTGATGATTTTTTGCCAACACCATCAGTGTTTTGTCTGGAGCACTACATTGATGATCACTCACACTTAAAACCACACTATTTCTACTTTTCATATTGCCTCGACATCTTGTTGACCTCTGTTTTGAGCATCGCCAGAATATTATTCCTTTTACATTTTGTCGTCTATAGTTATAATAGTAGCCTTTATAGAGTACACGTTGTTTACCTCGGTTAGTTGTAGTAAGTTCCATAGTAGTAACTAACCTGTTAGTATGATTTGCACACTATAAAGGTTATCTCTGTTCTGGTAATAGAATTATTTAGCGTTAGCTTTTATATTTAATATGTACAGTTAAAAGTGATAGAAAAGTGGTAGAAACGTGGTAGCAAAGTGGTAGACATGTGGTAGACAATTAGTAACATAGTGGTAGAAAAGTGGTAGCAAAGTGGTAGCAAAGTGGTAGAAAAGTGGTAGAAAAGTGGCAGAAAGTAGTAGAAAAGTGGTAGCAAAGTGGTAGAAAACTGGTAGCAAACTAGAAAAGTGGTAGAAAAGTGGCAGAAAAGTAGTAGAGAAGTGGTAGCAAAGTGGTAGAAAAGTGGTAGCAAACTAGAAAAGTGGTAGCAAAGTGGCAGAAAAGTAGTAGAAAAGTGGTAGCAAAGTGGTAGAAAAGTGGTAGCAAACTAGAAAAGTGGTAGCAAAGTGGTAGCAAAGTGGTAGAAAATATTACATGTATTGATAAGAAATAGTTTAAGCGGTTACATGGATTCATTACACTATAATTTTAGCATCACGAAGCTCATTTTCTATATCCAAAAGTTCTTCCTCATATTTAGTATGACCAGCCTGTTTACAGGTATGCAAGTACTGAAGCCGCTGGATTAGCTTTTTGGGATTGTTCCAGTAAACAAATTTAACAAATGATTTTTTTGGGTGTAAACCATTATCATCATCATCATCATCATCATCATCATAATCATCATCATCATCATGGTTATCATCATCAATATAATTATCATCAATATAATCATCATCACTATTACTATCTAATCCTTTTTGTTCATCTTGCAATGCAACAACCTTTGGCATAGTTTGTGTTGTCTTTGATAGTGTTAGAGGTTTCTTAGACGTTAACGACTATCCTAACATGTCTTTTTCAGGAGATAATAAATGCTCTTTAACAAACAGAGCACAATCTTGAGCCACACTATTTTTTTCTTGGTCTTGCTTTTTTACCTTGGTTAGAGTATTTTGTCCATTTAAATGAGTATTATTTTGAGATTTACAATGATGATCGATTGAAATAAGTATGTTGGAGCCTTTTGTTTTGATCATTCCTCGACACTTTTTAGATCGTTGTTTCGAACAGCACCAAATAACAGTTCCATTTTTATTAGTTCTTTTTACAATATATGCATATCCTTTATAGTAAGCACATGGCTTACCATAGCTAGTCGTTGATACTTCCATGTCAACTGTTAAGCATAAACTAATCTCTAGTAAAGTTAACTCGATAATAAAAATGATAGTTTGTAGTATGTGCAGTTTAAAGTAAGAGCAAAAGTGAGAGTCAAATGGTAGAAAAGTGTTAGCAAAGTGGTGGAAGAGTGGTAGCAGTTTATAGTAGTCATGATCTTTTTTACCAGAATGTGATTTGAGTAAATGTAATTTCTAAACCTTAGCAGTGAGTAGTCAGTTAGTCTTGGTTCAGACAAGCGTAAACAGTTCTCCAATGAATCAGAGATCAAGATTTTCAATATGAAACAGTTGTGTAACCAATTAGGTATCGGTACTTGATAGCTTCACACATGAACAAAAATTCCAACATAACTGACATGAATTACATGATTTGAAAGTTGACAAAGAATATCCAATCAACCATTGTAGTTGCAATGTCAAACACAAAGACAAAATCAGCATGAACTTTTAAGTTACAGGAAAATTCTATGAAATAGACTATGCAGGAAATTTGGGAATACACATCAGAAGTTTGCAACACCATCCTTCTAGCCTATATAAATTATCGACATGGAAAGTGTGCACTGCCCCTAACATTAAACCAATTTATCAATAACGCAAGTCAACAATCAAAACATTTTGTGTTGAGTCTATCATTTAATGCATATATTCTGTCTACATTGAACAGTAACAAAAACGCCATTCATAATTAATTAAGTTTGCTTTAATTCATTATGTAATGATAAATACATATTTAAAGTTTTGGCTGACTGTTCAGGGTGAATCGGCTTTGAACACGTAAGAGAAGGAATATTTTAAGACTTAACCTCAGCTCACCTAACATAACCTAAATTTACCTAACCTAACCTTGTCATATAGGTAAGAAACGGGTCAAGCTATGCTTTCGACTACCGAGTTTCAGCTACTTTTCAAGGTTACTCTCCCGAACATTGCCGGAGACTGCTGATAAACACCTATGTTCCCACGGCGGCGGCGCGCAACGACTTACATGACGCGCTTCCCCCTTTTCATTGATCCCTGTTGATTTGTCCCTTTGGACTGGTCCCTGTTGACTAGCCCCTTTGGAAGGGCCCTTTTTGAATGGAGTCATTTTTGACGGGTCCCTGTGGACAGGTCCTTTTGGCTGAACCCTTTGGACCGGACCCTTTGACATAATTTGGATAATTGCATGGGCCAGTCCATAGGTACCAGTCCAAAGGGACCGGTTGCAATTGGAAAGAGAGATTCTCTAAAAAAAATTACAATTCCACCGCCTAGTAGGGGTAGGTTTTATTTTTGGGGTTGAAATATGTTGTTCATAGGAAAGGGGGTATCAGCCCGAGTTCAATGACACCTCATTCGTCAAAATCCGACCACGGGTTCGGGAGTTATCGGGCTGCCGCCATCTTGTGTGGAGGGTGTGGAGGAGGAGGCATCTGAACTGTCCAAAACACACTACTATTTTGAATTCACGAATCATTAAACCTGTTGAGATTCATTGCAAAGTGTGGCGGTGTAATCTCTGATGGGACGGTGAAGGTAGAGTTTCGAATGTTCAGTTCTGTACACATCAACATGTGCATGACTCTACATTCCTGATTTGTCACCAAGTGATTTCCTTCTTTTCCTTCATCTCGAGGAGTTTTCAATATGGCAGGTGTTTTGATTTCAAAGAAGGAACATAGGCGGCGTTGTTCCTTGACAAAGATAGAGGAATATTGGTGCCCCGTCACGACAAATGACTTAATAAAGGCGATGATTTTAGTTCAAGATTTGTTCGGGTGTGAAAGAGAGAAACCGTTAGCAAAATAATGTTGGCCTTCTTTGAAAAACAAATTGAGTATTTTCTTTCCACTGAAACTATTATAATTATTATTTCTTCTACTTCTTCCAAATTTCTAAGCTTATCTTCTTTCTCATAATAATCTCTGGGGTCAAGATGATGTTTTGCACATAACGAAATCAGAAATACAATGCTTTTAATACCTTGTCTGTGTACATATAAGCAAGCTTTCATTACCTGCATCTCTTCTTCCTTATCCATAACCACGTTCGAAAGGGGAAATAATATGCCTCACAACTCTTACTATTCATCTGATCCTTCTTTTCTTATTGCATTATCTTAAAACATATTTTTCTAACTCAGCATTCTTCGAGATATCACATCTATTTATTCCAATCCATCACATTCATATCATAGAACATAATCACACCAGCAACAAATATAACCTTCTTCATACTAGATGTAACATCTAATTACTCTTTAAATCCCCAGTAACATACCACAGCACATAACATCTCATTATCCACCACTAAAAATCCTAGACCAGAGAGCATATCCTCAACACCATTCCCCAAGGCATCAACTATCAATATTCCTTCCCATTCTGCATAAAACCAACAATCACCCATTCTGCATGGCAATTCTCAACAACATTCCATGGCAACCTTGCCCTAAGATCAAGGAACCTTTGCCAATTAGTCAAAGCCACCTGGTTATATTGCAAAGCCACCTACCAGCAACAGCCAGACTACCACCGAGAATCTCTAGGCCAAGAACACATAAGACACTCTGTGGTGGTCTACCAATTGTGGCCACGGCTGGCAACCAGATAAAAATAAAAAAGTAATAACAAACAGAAAGAAACTAGAAGGAGCCTCTGTAACCTAAAAATGTTAGGTTTAAACACCAAATGAGAATCTCTACGGAGGGAGCAATGCAGAGGAACATATTCTAAGTCCGCACCGCTTTTGCTGACCGAAGAGCTGTCCTCGCAAACAAAAAGCTCTATGAGTGAGGCGAGTTAGTACTACGAAGCGGTTTTCTGGCGGGATCAACAAAACGGAGCATCACTGAAGTGTGGTCTCAAAGCCCATCGCGTGTGTGTAAATAATTGATTAGAGCAGTCATATGGGTTAAAACACACTAGGTGATGTGTTGTGATTTAGTAGAACGAAGCCTTATTCCTGTCACAGAATAGACAATGACAAAACCAACGGGTCTGAATACTAGGTTGTTACTTCGTTTAGGGGCGGTGGCGATTCCTCCGTGTAGGACCTGAGGGTCATCTTGCAGTCAGCTCTCAGCTGTAAGAGTGTTTTTGTAAAATAGTCTTTGGGGCTAACTTCCGCGCCCTCTCTGTCTCACTGTTACTGTCCGTACTTGTAACTAGTTCTATATTTCACCCTTAGATGGGTGAAGTGTGACCTTCACCGCCCGGAGTGGAAAGCTGAGGAAGGAAGCCTTGCATTCTCAGAGCGCGTGTTTATAGCTTTAGAAATGAATGGAAACCCCTGAGGGGGAAGGGGCAGGTTTGGGTGCTCTCAGGACGTCGACTGAGATCCTCGTATATCGCTATTGGTTCTATTGACACCAACACTACGGGCTTATTGGTTACGATTTCGCGCGGTCAAAAAGGATAGTCTGTTTTCAGCTTGTGCATATGTTTGGAGTGGTATTCGACTGTATTGTGTTGTGTAATGCGCTCGTAATAGGGCTGTGTGTCTGATAAATAAATAAATAAATTAATGAATATTAGACCAAGTTTAATAGCTCAATTTAGCCCAACTATAATAATTATCTTCAGTTAAGCCTATCATATTATGTCCTACGCATAACAAAGAATTACAGTCAGTCTGAGAGACTAGACTTTATAACATTTTCAAATGACGCATGCTAAAAAAGCTACACATGTTAGAAAGGCTCAGGAGGGCTTCTCGCTTCCCCCGAAGCACCAGGACTCTTTCAACAGACTCCATTACCCAATAACTTAGGCTTCCCGCGCGGGGAACGGAGAGCGGGAGGTGCACTCTGCTGCATGACGTCACGCACTCGCCGTCTCCGTATCGCATAACGCCAGACCCCAGGAGTAAACTCAGACTCAACAGACTCCATTACCCTTTAACTTAGTCTTCCCGCGCGGGGAACGGAGAGCCGGAGGTCCACTCTGCTGCATGAGGTCACGCACTCACCGTCTCCGTATCGCATAACGCCAGACCCCAGCAGTAAACTAAGACTAGGTGCATATGCACTGAAAAACGTGATGACGTCATACACGCCGTAACTGTAACGCATAACGTTAGACCCGAGCATAATGACGAAGTCGACAAGATCATTTGAAATGATGAAATCAGCAGTGGCCACTGTTACCAACCTGTGTGCAACTGGTGACTGAAGTAGTGTGCATGGTCCCAGTTGTCTCAGGACTCGGACCTCACCAATGTGTGCTTGGAATGAGCGTCACCATTCCAGTTAAGACAATATTCGTATCATCGTCGGGTTAGAACCTAAAATCTCCGACCAGGCAAATGCCCTCTCGAGTCATGGAAGGCACTTAGACCTACTGTTACTATTTGATATGATTACACTGACAGACTTGTTGGTTACATGTGCACGTTGATAGCCTGACCAGACCATAGAGCTTCTCTCCATATCAGCTCGCACACTGCACTGGATACCAAGGTTTCATTCAACATTTAACAACACACTCTGACAATATTATTATTATTATTATTAATAATT
Organism: Meconema thalassinum; assembly: GCA_946902985.2. Lineage (NCBI taxonomy): Eukaryota > Metazoa > Arthropoda > Insecta > Orthoptera > Tettigoniidae > Meconema > Meconema thalassinum. The sequence continues at coordinate 802,987,055 of OX336388.2, forward strand.
TATACAATAATGGCTTGAACCGAATCTCTCGGAAGTAACGGCATTATCAACTCGAGTTAACAAGTTAGAAATAGCTTATCAACTAAACAAGAACACATATAATAAGAAGTGTCTCTCCCGAAGGACTAAAATGAGACACTACCCGATAGTTATACGTCCTGAAGCCTTATATGTTTCAGAATGTCTGGTATTCAACCGGAAGGGACTCACAGACAAACTCGAAGTACAGGAGAGAAAGATAATGAGGAAGATATTGGAGCCTGTTAAGGAGGGTAATGAATACAGAAGACGATCTAATCAAGAGCTCTACACGTACTGTGAAAGAATCACGGACGTTGTTAGGAAACGACGTCTAGCATTTTATGGACACGTCTACAGGATGCATCCTACCAGGTTGACCAATCAGCACCTCGGTTACTGGCAAAAGTGGAAGACCAAGTCACCATGGTTGTGGGAAGTGAGCAAAGATCTGCAAGAACTTGGAGGGACGGAAAGAGACTCAAAAGACCGGACAACTCTCAGGAAGGTGCTTCAGTAATTTAGGTTCCAGGACAAACCGCCAAGAAAGAAAAGAGGTGCCCTCTGGACCCAGGAGAGGAGGGAACAATACAATCAGAGGATGCGTAACTTCATGGCGAACATCAAAGCCCACTCCAAATGTAACAGTTGAACGTCGTGGTCCATAGATGGCCTATTCGAAACAAGAAGAAGAATACAATAATCTGAAACTTTAATAATTAGGGGAGGATCACAAGTGGAAAACATCGAGAAACAAGTGAGAATAGTACTTACGACCAAACTATCAAAACAAGATATCGGTTCGGGGCGCGTCCCCTCAACATCACCCTGGATGATACACTTCTCAATGCAGTCTCGCCGGATGACATGGACGAAACACCTCAACATTTGCCTTTGGATGTCTGGGATAAGTGTGTGTTAGGAGCAATCCTTAGCTCCTTCATTTGTTGTTCTCGCTACCCATGTCATAGATAAGTGGACACTCATTATCATCATCATCATCAACATCGTCATCATCATCATCTTGTACAGTTTCCAGCCCCAGGCTGGGTCTGTTTGTAACATAAGCCTCGCCACTTCGTCCTTTCTTCTCACCACCTCTCCGCTGTCACTCTAGTCCAGTCCTCGCCTCTCTTCTTGACACATTCCTCCACTCCTTTCAGCCATCTGTCTCTTGGTCATCCCCTTGGTCATTTCTTCTGCATCTGCATCTCATGTATCCTCTTGGGAATCTTCTTCTCTTCCATTTTCTTTAAGTGTCCATACCACCTCAGTCTTGATGTCTCGATCCTACCCTGCCAGGGCTCCTCTTTCACTATTTCCCTGACCTTTTCATTCCTCACCCTGTCTCTTCTTGTTACTCCGATCCTACTTCGCAGGAACTTCATTTCACTTGCCTGTATTCTGCTTATGTCCCTTTTCTTCATTATCCACGTTTCTGAAGCATAGGTCAGTATCGGGATATAGTAGCTTCTGTAAAACACTTCCTTGCTTTTTTGTGGGACATGTTTAATCCACACTAAGCTCCTAATGATTCTGCCTGTCTGCCACGTTCCGTAATCTCTTTGTCATTTCTCCCATTTTCCTCCACTATACTTCCCAAGTACTTGAGACTTTTCACCTTCTTCAGCTGTCCACCTCCAAGTGTTATCCCACTCATTGGTCTGTCCCTTTTCCTGGTCGTTAACAGGATATCACATTTACTGATGTTGAACTTCCATTCGTACTCTCCCACTGTTTCTTCCCAAGCCTTCAGTTGCTCCTGAATTTCCTACTCTTTGTTTCCCCACTAAATAGGAAAATAGGTTTAAATGAGAGGTCATCGTTGAGTTCAGCTGCGCTTACTTTCGCAATGATGTATAGAAATCTATAAAAGTTACATTATGCATAAATATACAAAGTGTCCTTCCTTTTTATGTTAACAATAACCAAATAAGAACCTAGCAACAGCCATGCCGCAGACACGTTACAGGCAGATTTATATATATACTAGCTGAACCCGGCAGACGTTGCAATGCCAATCAAAGAAAGTGTTGGCGTTGTAATTTTGTTTCTTGAAGTGCTTTTGAAAACAATCTTTTTTCGATTTCCGTTAGCTGCCTCTAAACTATAGTAAAATAGATTAACTAATTTCGAAACATTTGTGGGAGTGTGCACAACAATTCACCAAAGTTTCATCTTAATCGGATTAATGGGATATGAACGCATACGGAATTTTGTTTAAGCGAATCGAGCACTGTCGGTCAGTTTCAAAATGTACTCTTGCGCTACCTACTGTGAAATGGATTTACTAAGTTAAAAAACTTCACGTAAGTGTACACAACAACTCAGCAAAGTTTCATCGCAATCGATGAATAGTATATGAACACATACGGGATTTTGTTTAACGATACGCATGCCGTCACTCATTTGTTGAATCTACTCATACGCTACCTATTGTAAAATAGATTTACTAAGCCTTAAACATTTCCTGGAGAGTACTCAACGATTCACCAAAGTCTCATCGCAATCGAATGAATGGTATATGAACGCATATCTTTTGAAACGATTCGCGTGCCGTCGCTCATTTCTTGAATCTACTCGTGCACTACCTATCGTGAAATGCATTTACTAAGCCAGACACATACCCTGGAGTGTACACAAGAATTCAACAAAGTTTCGTCGCAATCGGATGAATGGTTTATGAACGCATACGGGACTTTGTTGAAACGATTCGCGCACCATCGTTCATTTGTTAAATCTACTCGTGCTCTACCTATTGTAAAATGCATGTACTAAGCCAAAAACCTTCCCTGGAGTGTACACAAAATCTCACCCAAATTTCATCGCTTTCGCAAGAATGGTATATGAACGCATACGGTACTTTGTTGAAACGCATCGCGCGTTGTCACCCATTTGTTGAATCTACTCGTGCGCTATCTTTTGAAAAGTGGATGATCTAAGCCAGAAAGGTTCCCTGGAGTGTACACAAAATCTCACCCAAATTTCATCGCCTTCGCAAGAATGGTATATGAACGCATACGGTACTTTGTTGAAACGCTTCGCACGTCGTCGCTCATTTGTTGAATCTACTCGTTCGCCACCTATTGTAAAATGGATTACATAAGTCAGAAACATTCCCTGGAGTGTAAACAACATCTCACCCAAGCTTAATCGCAGTAGGATGAATGGTATATGAACGCATGTGGTCTTTGTTGAAACGAATAGCATGCCATTATGTTGAAGCTACCCGCGCGCCATCTATTGTAAATTGGATTTACTTTGCCTATAACTTTCCTGGAGGGTGCACAACAACTCACCAAAATTTGATCGTAATCAGATGAATTGTATATGAACGCATAGCCAACACTCATTTGTTTAAACTACTCGCGCGCTCTCTATTGTAAATTGGATTAACTATGCCTATAACCATCTCGGAAGTGTTCACAACAACTCGCCAAAATTTGATCGCAATCGGATGAACATCCTTTATATATATAAGATACAACAGCCTCCGTGGCTTAGGCGGCAGCACGCCGGCCTCTCACCACTGGGTCCGTGGTTCAAATCCCGGTCACTCCATGTGAGATCTGTGCTGGACAAAACGGAGGCAGACAGGTTTTTCTCCGGGTACTCCGGTTTTCCCTGTCAAAATTTCATTCCAGCAACACTCTCCACTATCATTTCATTTCATCTGTCATTCATTTAATCATTGCCCCAGAGGAGTGCGTCAGGCCTCGGCAGCCGGCACAGTTCATATCCTCGCCGCTAGATGGGGGCTTCATTAATTCCATTCCTGACCCGGTCGGAGACTGGAAGCAGGCTGTGGATTTTCATTTTCATATATAAGATACAACGGGTCGGGAAGCCCTGGATGGTGTCATTGCAATTACTAAATACGCAGCTGGCGAGATACCTCAGCTGTGTAGCCTACCTCGTATCCCGTAAGCAAGGTTAGGTGTGGAAACTTCCTCAACAAGACATTTTTTTCCTATGTATTTTTTTAGGATTAGGGAATAACCGATCACAATTGGGTACAATCGTGTTGACCGACTGAAAAACATTTAATTTCGATTACTAAGGCAACACGATAATGCAAGACGTTTGGAGTAAATTTGTTTACAAGTTTCTGCGTTGTGCAATTTTTAGTCGTGGGGGAACAAACAAATACGGTATACTGGAATGCAGCCGAAATAAACCAAAAACCTCTATGGACATCTAATTGGCCGATGAAAAGCTAAAGTAGGGCACTTCTGGGTACTTAGGAAGCAAAATAACGAGTGATGGACGAAGCAAAGAGCATATAACAAGAAGTTCCACGACGAACTAACCAGCCTACTTTTATTAAAATTTAAGATTCATGCCAATGATTAATCTATATGGATCTATCTAGAATAATGACGAAATTAGGTTAGCAATATCGAAATTTCTAATTAGTCCGAAATACTGTATACCTGGCATAATGTAGCCTAATAGATCACTACAGTTGGCAGCCCTGGTGACTGAACATATTCTCAGTTCCATCTCTTAAGGTACAGAATACAAAATTTGGTTGAATTTCTATGGATAGCATGGACGTTACATGCAGTTAAACATTGGATCTAACAGCGCGTAAAATCATGTTGGCAACAATGTCATGCATGTATTGGTCAGAAATAAACTGAAATATGATGATATATTGTTGTGCCCATTCTGAATGAAATCCATTAGTTGGTATAGAAGTTATATGCATTTTAAAATTGGACCTATCAGCAGGCTTAGAATCATGTTGGCAGCACTGACGAATATTAGTTACTCCAAATTAATCTAGAATGCCAGGTACTATACGTGTTCAAAGGTTAGAGCTATTGGCTTGCATACTTTCTGATATATTGATATTAGGGTAACAAAAATAGATACAGCATTTATTAACAATTCGCAGCCCTGGTTACTCTTAGGAAAACGCATAGTCATGTCTGTTATGGTACACATAGCACATACGAAATTTGGTTGAAAGCCAAATGAAAGTACGGTATAGAAGTTACATGTATTTAAAGTTGGACCTCTAAGTAGGCTTAGAATCATGTTGGTAGCACTGACGTATATAAGTTACTCCAAATTAATATAGAATGTGAGGTATTATACGTGTGCATAGTTTAAAGCTCTCGGCTTGCACACTTTCTGATATATTGGTATTTGGATAAGAGAAATCGACAGCATTTATTAACAGTTGGCAGCACTGGTACCTCTTAAGAATACGCTCAGTCATATGTGTGTATGTACACATAGCACATACGAAATTTGGTTGAATTAAAATTGATAGTGTAGAAGTTACATGCATTTAAAAATTGGAATTATCAGCAGGGTTATAATCATTTTGGCAACATTGCCATGTATTGCCTCCTGGAAATTATATTGAAATATCATTATCTATACGTGTGCCAATTTTGAAATAGCTGCCATTCATTTCCTCCACGATATCCAACATGGAGCTCAAATTTCAATTGCGATTTTTCAGCAGTTGGTAGCACTGACATTATTTTTCAAATATGGCATTGAGATACTCCTACCAAATTTTATTTCGATTGCTGCAGCCGTTTAGGAGTTGATAGGGAGGGGGACACACACACACAGCCAGCCAGACAGACAGACAGACAGAATGACAGACAGACAGACATACACACATTTGCCCGGATCGATCTCATAAGTCTACTTTTTCCTAATTTTTGCAAAATGTGAAAAGTAGGCTAAAAAGTAGGTTGGCTCAGGCAAGGAAAGCATTTCTACAGAAAAATAATCTGTTGACATCGAATAGCCTATAGATTTAGGTATTAGGAATTCATTTTTGAAAGCCTTTGTCTGGAGCGTCGCGCTCTATGGAAGTGAAACTTGGACTATTGGTGCAGCAGAAAAGAGGAGAATTGAAGCGTTTGAAATGTGGTGCTACAGGAGAATGATGAAGATCAGATGTGTAGATAGGGTTACAAACGAAGGAGTATTACGACGAGAGGAGGGAAGTTTCTGGCGACTGCTAATGAAGAGAAGATATAGGTGGTAGGACACATACTAAGACACCCAGGAATAGCAAACTAGTTACGGAAGGAAGGGTCGAGGACAAGAACTGTAAGGGTGGTTAGAATATGTTAAGAGATTGCCTCACATGTGGGTGTCGTAGCTATGTAGAGATGAAACGATTAGCTCAGGACAGGGAGGCGTGGAGAGCTGCATCAAACCAGTCAAAGGACTCAAGTTTCAAACAACAACAACAACAGAAACAATCCACGTACTCTGGAGGCTCTCGAGAACGAAATAACTCTACAGAAACGAAATATCAATGACGGCGAATTCCAGCGATTTGGTGCAACGACAGCATTTCCAGCAACTACTCTCAAATTCATGTAATTGATGATGATTGTTAAACACAGACGTGCGCAAATTCTTAGACTGAACACCGGTTTTTCAACATTTCATTTTTCCTTTCTTATGAATTGATGCAGTAAAATTGTTTTCAAGGTGGTGAAATGATTTCAATCGTATACTTATTAGTCTTAATAAAATTTTCTTTTAGGAAACTCAGTAAAATGATTTGTTATATTTTCCACAAAAACAGAATCCTTGCTAAATGTTTCATTTTGATCACTTTATTCTAGTTTGTGTGTGGAATTAGAGCAAGGGAATTTGAACTATCTTGTTACTGATGCTCCAATTTTGAACTATTCAAAGATTCGTGGGTAATGGATTGAAATCACCTGATTTAGTGGGCGTATTCAAAGTAAATGAATAAAAGAGTAAACGGACCCAGCTCTGGTGTCCGTCAGAATCTCCAATTTTGAAAATTCCCGGACGCAATATCTTATGCGATAAGTTGTAAGTCCATCACTAAGTAGGGAAATACAAATAAAATAATATGATTCTGAATATAAATGTGTGACTGATTTACATTCCTAAGAAGTATGGTAGGAAAGACAAGGAAAGACAGAGTGAGGGATGAAGATGTTAGGACGGAAGTTGGGATGGGAAAACTAAACGAGAGAATTGAGAAGAATAAACTAAGGTGGTTTGGACATGTAAAGAGGATGGAGGAAAATAGAATACCAAGACAGATGCTGGAGGCCAAGTGCAAGGGTAAGAGAGCAATGGGAAGACCTAGAACAAGGTGGATCGATTCAGTGAAGAACAGCATGAGAAAAAGAAATCTGGACTGGGACAAGATCGTGGAAGAAGAATTGTGGAAGGAAAGAGGAAAGTGGAGAAGTGCCCCGACCCGGCAGGAGCTGGATAAGGGGAAATGATGATGATGATGATCATGTAAGTCTAATAATTTGCACGCCTCTGTGTGTTAAGATTCTAAATCTGCTGCTAGCCGCCTCACGGCTTCTGTGGGGCTCTGTTCAATAGGGAGTGTCCTCACTGTACCAATATATTTGCCTAAATGATAAATTTTAGAACTAGAAACATTTCAAATTCCGTATCGTACGTTAAAGACAGTTGTCACCTCGAGTCAAGTAGTGGCGTGATGTAATACAAGCAGGAGACACTAGCCTATCTACCTGTAGCGACTGCCTGTATTCCAGCGCGTCCATTGCGGCACAGCGGGGAGTAAAGTTGATTTTCCGCGGGCCCAGGCAATCAGTGCCGACATAATCAATGCACTGTGTAATTACCCGGTAATGGTACACCGGCAATTTAGCTTGTAACTTACACGTCCTTCCCCCAGTCCTCGGGGAATGGAGCTTCATCAATCATCGTACAATAAGCTCTCATTAATGTCTTGTTCCAACTCATATCCTTGAGTTATTCGGTGCAGAACTAAGATATTATTCCTTTTTGTTTTTACGGTCACAAAGTGGCGTCACCTCTGAAATATTGCCGCAAAGTGCTGGTTCTGGTTTCACCCTGATTTAAGGATTGGCGCCGGCTCATAATCAAAATCAAGGATGCATCTGTGCAAGATGACCATTGCAGATACGGTTGCCCAACTCCTGAGACTGTTCAGCATATTATATCACGTTGCCGCCATTTTGCAGGGACAGAATATAGGAAGAGACATGATTATGTTGCCAAGATAGTACATCCAGAATTGGCTATACACCTTCAACTGCTAAGCCAAGAGAAAGTGCCGTACTACAAATATGCTCCTGAAAGTGTACTGGAAAATGACAGCTTTACGTTGTACTGGGATCGTACTGTATTGACAGACCAATCAGCTCTGGTTCTTGTTGACAAATGCATGAAGAACACCACCTTCATATTGTAACGGCTACCTTTGTCGTTGGATATCGCTCTACAAGTTGGGCGATCATTTATAACGTTTCTACAGATATTACACTCAAGACTCCTTAAAACCACCTCATCGTTCTTTTTTAACATTGGCCTGTCTAGACAGACGACATACACTTTATTAATTTAGATTTACTGGGCGCCAGTTATCGTAAAGATAACACATTAAAATTTTATTTAGCCACGGCCGCTCCCTTCCTTGAGCCAAGATCTATCATCGGAGCGTAGGGCAATAAACTTGCTCTATGAGATACTCTTTGCATTCCAACTATCCTATATATTCAACTCCCAATGAACAAGACATTTTAACTAATACTGGTTTATTTACAACAAAATTATTAACATTTGATCTGAGGTTTCGAGCTGTGTACAATATGTGCATTAATATTCCCTTATTGCGGGGCAATATTGACTGTCTTCTCCCTAGCGCTGATCTTCTGTGTTGATAATAACTCGGTCCACATACCTGGTGCCTTGTGGTTCAAAGTCCATCTCGTTGGTCTGCTTGCAGTCTAATTTGAGATCTTACGCCAACACACGTTTATTGACCTTTGAAAACATATGTTTTCTTCTTCTTGTTGTTGTTGTTGTTGCTGCTTGTTTCTGAGTTTGATCACCATGGTAAGCAAATTTGAACAAACCAGGCTAATTGAATTCACTAAGTCCCATCTTACTGAGCGACTGACGGAGTCTACGACTCACAAAGTCAATGAGTGAGTGCGTGATCGAATAAGTGAATGACAGAATAGAATCTATAGAATAGCCAGTGCTGAAGTCGCGCTGGGCTTTTATACACTCTGAATGGTCCCGATGTTTCGCGGCATAAATTTGCCCGCGACCCATCAGACCAATTATAGCAAAGCATTTCTCAGTCCTCAAGCGACGCTAAAACTTCTCCGAGCGGGAATACAGGCCCGCGTACTTCAAATATTCCACTCAGAACCCGCTATTCCTCTCGTTGCGCATATATATATTCCGCCCAAATCTTTCTCCAAGCCCTTGTCTCCAGTCAGCGTGGCTTCGTTCCAGAAATACATTTTCTTGCAATATGTTGCTTCACCGTCCGTAACTTCTTCCAACCATGCCCGTCCTGTCTTTACAATTTAACTAATAAAACAGCCCTAGACCTCTATAAAAACCCTGTTTCTTAATCTAAGCACTTGACAATATTATATATGATTATGGTAATGACGTGAATATGGTATGGCCCCTCCCTTGATATTAATGGGTGAATAAAACGATATAACTTTGATATTTCAATAATAATAATAATAATAATAATAATTTGTACCGTAATCAAGATTACGTTACAAAACGTCCCCATGGTTTCATAAAGAATGTAATGAATGATGAAATCACAAATCTTCCCTTTAAAACTTAACAGGAAATACACTGAATATACATATATGACCCTTCAAATTACATAATGATTATACCCTTTTCATTTTCCTTGATTGATCTGCACTCTTCTTGCAATGTTACATAAACATTCTGATTGTCCTGTGCAGTCATACAGGATTTACATGCTACATTTGTTCTTGTAGTCCCTTACAATAACAGAACGCAATATATTGCTTCTTGTTTCACGCAACACAAGTGATTTATCTCACTTCCACCAATTCCTTAGAGCCACGACACGACTCTAATTATAAAAAGTCCTCTCGGCACGCCGGAAGGCGGAGGTAGATTTCACCGGACAAACTTGGGGATAGGCGAAAATAGGCAGAATATGCAGGTTTTCGTAGAAGGATCAGACCTCATTTATTGCGTGAAAGTATTTTATAATTGGAGATTAATTAACTTTGTTTTTCGTCATTTTATGCATATTTTAAACATTTTATTGTCTTATGATGACGGTACCCTTCTTGTCATTTGGAGTCCATTTTTATACTTGTGGTCACACTGTTCTTATGCAAGGTTTAGACACTGATGTGTAACTATGTAACGGTCTGTTACTCCTTCACGCAAAATTATATCTCCCGCAGAGATGTTGGTTGGTTCCTCAGTTTAGGGGCTGTGACAACGCGGTCATGTAACCCCGTGTACTTTGGGTGAGTGTAGAATCTGTCTGATAACGGTGTGAATTCTGATGGCTGTATTAGTCTGTAATTCAGGTAAGGAATGCAGACGCTCAATTTCAAGCAGTAGTTCCTAATGTTGCTACCAGATACTACCGTCAACGACACCTAGCTGTGAACTTGGCTACTAGATGCCACCGCAATCAGCAACTCGCAACGAACGTTGGAACCTCCCCTCCAAAGGAAAGCATACTGAGGGATTTTTAGCGCTCTTAGAAAATCCGACGACTTTGGCCGGCTTTGAACCCGCGACCTTGGGCATGCTACCAGTTACGTCACCGTCAGATGGAAATCTGAATCTGATCTCGCGCAAGTGCGTTGTTATGGCAACGTCTGATGGCTCATCCCTCATCAATTTAGTAGTGTTGCCATGGCAACCACTGATAGCTCTTGGCATTTTCTTATAATTCCGAAATCATTTTTCTCATCCCTTGGCGTAATGGTGGGTCATATCAAAAATTCTTTCAGACGAATGTTTTAGGTAATTATTAGGGGAATATTGTCCATTTTGTACGGTTTTGATATTGTGCCTATTAAGAGAGATATGACTAATGTTTCCCGAAAAACCCACTTTTTCCCACCCCTTTGGTCAATGGTTGGTGCTATAAGAAAACTCTTCAAACATCAATTTTTGAGCTTTATCCGGCACATAGTATGAACTTGAAACGGATTCGATATTTCACATATTAAGAGAGTTATAGCAATATTTCATTTTTTCGAAAAAAGTCCCCCATTTTCATCCCCTTCGACCGATTTAGCCCAGTAACGATCTCGACCGAGATTTTATGGGTATACATATTCGGTAAAAAATTCAAAGTGATTGGTGCAAAATTACGGCAGTTATCGTGTCCACAAGAAACTGATATACATATATATATATATATAAACTTTTGAACTGACGATGGTTTTGGGGTCTGGGGGATGTGAAACGCGAAGATATGTCGAAATTTTCCGGAAATCGAAATATGGTACCCATTGCAATAGTTAGCTTTCTAATGAAATCTACCTAAAATACTACCATCAACGACACCTATCTGTGAACTTGGCTACTAGATGCCACCGGAACCATCAACTCGCAACGAGCGTTGGAACTTCTCCTCCGAAGGAAAGCAAACTCAGGGTTTTTTAGCACTCTTAGTAAATCCGACGACTTTAGCCGGGTTTGAACCCGCGACCTTGGGCGTAGAAGTTCAGCATGCTACCAGTTCCGATACCGAAGTCGCTTCCCACATACAGATGGAAAACTGAATGTTATCTCGTGCAGTGGCGTTGTCAGAGCAACTGCTGATGGCTCATCCGTTATCAATTAAAAGTAAAGTTGTCATGGCAACCTCACTTGGCACTTGGCATTTTCTTATAATTTAAATCATTTTGCTCACCCCGTGGCGCAATGGTGGGTCATATCAGAAATTCTTTCAGACAAAAGTTTTAGGTAATTATTGGAGGAATATTGTCCATTTTGTACGGTTTTGATATTGTGCCTATTAAGAGAGATATGATTAATGTTTCTCGAAAAACCCACTTTTTTCCACCCCTTTGGTCAATGGTTGGTGCTATCAAAAAACTTATTTGACATAAATTTTTGGCACTTATCCGACACATATTATGAACTTTGAATGGATTCGATATTTCACGTATTAAGAGAGTTATAGCGAAATTTCACTTTTTCGAAAAAAGCCTCCCATTTTCACCCCCTTCGACCGATTTTGCCCTTTAACGAACTCGACTGAGATTTTAATGGGATACTTATTATGAAAAAAAATCAAACTGATTGGGGCAAAATTACGGCAGTTATCGTGTCCACAAGAAACTGATATATATATATATATATATATATACATATATACATAAATTATATATAAACTTTTGAACTGACGGTGGTTTTGGGGTCTGGGGGATGTGAAACGCGAAGATATGTCGAAATTTTCCGGAAGTCAAAACATGGGACCCATTGCAATAGTTAGCTTTATAATGAAATCTACCTAACACACGGCAGTCTGCCCTTCTTGCTGCACTTGCTCTTTTCTAAAATATTTCCTCAGATTGTAAATATTATATGTACCTATGACACAATTTTCCTGATCTTTCAACAAGTAGGCATTCTTTCCTATCCTCTTGGAAACGACATAAGGTCCAGTAAACAATAAAAACAACTTTGACATTTTCCCTTCCAATGCACAAGATGGCAACGGCTTACGTAACAATCGTTGCTACAAACTTCCATGTACTTCCTACCTCTCAACAAAACACTGACTAGTCTCGATAACATCACATGAGTCAACAATACATACCTGAAGTAACTACCTAGTGTCCTACCTAATTTCCTCACTAACGTTGAGCAACTACTACTAAAATCTACTGTTGAGAACCAATTCCGCCCCTGAAAACGTTGAACTAAATCCTCCACTGCTTAAGTTCTCAGCTGGTCACTTTCGACCCTAGTATTTAACATTCTGCCGTCTATGCACAGTCTCACTGAATTGTCTTTCTTGGCTACTACAACTAATGGATTTAAACAATGGCTAGCTGAAGGCTCAATTATGTCGTTTTCCAACATTAATTCTATCTGTTCTTCGACGGCTTTCATATATTTAGTTGCGACAGGATACCTAGGCCCTACGAAACTACTTGTGTCTTTAACGACAAAACTATGCTCATATAAGTGTGTTGCTCCGGGTTTTGAGCTGAAAATTTCCTTATATTTTATTAATACCTCATGTAACTGATGACCTTGCACCTCATCCAGCTTACACTGTGACAATGCATCATGGATCTTACTCTCAAGTTCAGACTCCATTGCAACCTGACACACCTTAAAAACTTTGCTCTCACTAGCATCTCCGCGGTCTACCTCATTTACTTCAGGAATCTCATCACTCACAACCACGTTGCTTTCTTCCTCAAACACACACACTTTCATTTGTTTGTCAGTCTTAGACACCTTATACGTAACCTGAACTTCTTTATCCTGCCAAAATAAACATATCCTGCCAAAATGAAAATCTAATTTAACTTGATATAATGATAACCATTCCGCACCAAGAATCACCGGATATAATAAATTTGGAACTGCCAAACAGGGCTGAAATTTAACTAACTCACTAATGTTAATTGGAACTGCGACTTGCTTACATATTTTCTGAGACCTACTACCTACAGCTGTGACAATGAAAGTGGACTTAACTGGAATTATATCAACATGAATACCTTCTCTCATTACATCTTCCAAAAATCTTAAATTTATACAAGAGTTTTCGCTTCCACTGTCCAATAAAACATCAACTTCTTTACCCCACACATTAAGTTTAATTACTGGTGACATAATCTCATTCTCAATATTGTCTAAATTTCCACCATTTAGGTCATAAAGCAGTTCTTCTCTAACATCTATATTAAAATCTCCTAAATACTCAATATTCCTAGGACATTGAACTGCAATCACTTCGGGCTGTCTGTTGACCTCACTGCAACCCGTTATTCGTTTAAATTAGGCCTACTTGCCCCTGGTGTAGATTGTTGTTGTTGTTGACCTGTACGTCTGTCTGGCCTAGTACCTTCCCCTCCTCTGTTCAAATTCTCGTTCCTCGTATTTGCTGTGCGTCCCCCATTGTCAAGTCGTCTTTCGTAATTCGCATTCCTGCCTTGTTCTCTTCCCCTCTCTCTCTCACTTTGCTCGAAATTATCTCCTCTACTTATTGGCTTGCGGTCGGTCCTACTATTTTCAAGAGAGTCAAAGTTTTCCAATAGCTTCTCGAACCCGTTAATAGTAGTAATATTCTGCATGAAGAATGCTTCTTTAATTATATCAGGAAAATGCCTTAATAATGTTTTAATTACCTGTGATTCAGTCTCTAAACCTTCTAAATTCTGGCATATAAGTACATGCGCTAAGAAATACTCTGTGTACGAAACACCATCTCTCCTTTGGTACTTTCCAAAAATAATGTTACATCTTTCTCTTTCTTGCACATTTTCATTCCAGTACTTGGCTATGAACTTCTCTTTAAATTTTCTAAAACTAGTCATCTGGTATTTATACACACTGAACCATGACCTTGAATCCCTAACAAAAGATTTATCTAGCATCTCAAGTACTTGTTCCCATTGAACGATCCCCTCTTCTAAATCTTTAGCGAACTTCTTTTCTACTGTTTTTAAGAATTCCATTGGGTTATATGCCTTGCCTGTGAATACTGGCAAATCTGCCTCTTTAGTTAGAAATCTACTTAAATTTCTTAATTGTACATTACCGCTATTTGTTGCTATTTGCTTCTGACATCTCTGCAATTTCTCCTCCATTTTATCTGTTTTACTCGCTACTTGTTCACTGATACTGTTAAATTTACTGTTAACCTCTTCCCTAATTTCTTGATTATCGCTCTCTAGTTTATTTTCTAAATTACCTATTTTAGCAATATTATTATCACACTTGACCTTCATACTGTTGACTTCTCCTTCTAAGTCAACCCTAACCTTACTACATTTAATTTTCACTTCCTCGTCAATTTTATCAACTCGCTCCGACACTTGTTGCATTCTGGCATCAACCTTAAGTGACCATGATTCCTCCACCTCAGTAATCCTGCTTTCTAACTTATTGTGAAATTCTCGGCCTACTTCATTAATTTGTTTATTGAAGTTCTCTGTAGCTTCATCAAACTTCTTACGTTGTTCATCTAGCTTCTTACTATGCTCAGTGAACTTAAGATCTATTGATTTCTCTAATTGATCACTACGCACGTCAAATTTCTTACTTTGTTCCTCTAACTTCATACTCTGTTCAGCTAACTTTGCACTTTGCTCGCCTAACTTAATATCTATGTTTCTGTTCTGTTCTGTTATCAGCATCGTCAGGTTTCGAAGCCAGGAAGGATTCTCCCCCTCATTAATCTGGATGTTTGTAGCCCCGTCTTGTTTATTTTCCTCAGTTTCCTGATTTTCGCTTACTTTTGACATCTCATCATTGGTACCCTGCACATCTAATTTCGACATTTTAACTGATCTTATAATACTACGGTTTCTCAAATTTATGTTCCCCAAATTATCCCTGTTACTCATTACCCAAAAAACAACTCATCAAAGGAACACTCCTAATTTATAACCGTAGTTCCCTAACTTGATATATGCCTATTTATTGAAAAACTCGGAATGAATGCAAAGAGTACTCGTTTATATCGTACATGAAAACAACTTTAAACTTTAACATACTTGAAATAAACTGGATTTATACATAATATCCATTCACTTCAGTACGATATT
Organism: Meconema thalassinum; assembly: GCA_946902985.2. Lineage (NCBI taxonomy): Eukaryota > Metazoa > Arthropoda > Insecta > Orthoptera > Tettigoniidae > Meconema > Meconema thalassinum. The sequence goes on from OX336388.2 coordinate 803,002,648, forward strand.
TCGTAGCCCCACATTGGTTGTGCCATTTGTAACGGCTACCTTTGTCGTTGGATATCGCTCTACAAGTTGGGCGATCATTTATAACGTTTCTACAGATATTACACTCAAGACTCCTTAAAACCACCTCATCGTTCTTATTTAGCATTGGCCTGTCTAGACAGACGACATACACTTTATTAATTTAGATTTACTGGGCGCCAGTTATCGTAAAGATAACACATTAAAATTTTATTTAGCCACGGCCGCTCCCTTCCTTGAGCCAAGATCTATCATCGGAGCGTAGGGCAATAAACTTGCTCTATGAGATACTCTTTGCATTCCAACTATCCTATATATTCAACTCCCAATGAACAAGACATTTTAACTAATACTGGTTTATTTACAACAAAATTATTAACATTTGATCTGAGGTTTCGAGCTGTGTACAATATGTGCATTAATATTCCCTAATTGCGGGGCAATATTGACTGTCTTCTCCCTAGCGCTGATCTTCTGTGTTGATAATAACTCGGTCCACATACCTGGTGCCTTGTGGTTCAAAGTCCATCTCGTTGGTCTGCTTGCAGTCTAATTTGAGATCTTACGCCAACACACGTTTATTGACCTTTGAAAACATATGTTTTCTTCTTCTTGTTGTTGTTGTTGTTGCTGCTTGTTTCTGAGTTTGATCACCATGGTAAGCAAATTTGAACAAACCAGGCTAATTGAATTCACTAAGTCCCATCTTACTGAGCGACTGACGGAGTCTACGACTCACAAAGTCAATGAGTGAGTGCGTGATCGAATAAGTGAATGACAGAATAGAATCTATAGAATAGCCAGTGCTGAAGTCGCGCTGGGCTTTTATACACTCTGAATGGTCCCGATGTTTCGCGGCATAAATTTGCCCGCCACCCATCAGACCAATTATAGCAAAGCATTTCTCAGTCCTCAAGCGACGCTAAAACTTCTCCGAGCGGGAATACAGGCCCGCGTACTTCAAATATTCCACTCAGAATCCGCTATTCCTCTCGTTGCGCATATATATATTCCGCCCAAATCATTCTCCAAGCCCTTGTCTCCAGTCAGCGTGGCTTCGTTCCAGAAATACATTTTCTTGCAATATGTTGCTTCACCGTCCGTAACTTCTTCCAACCATGCCCGTCCTGTCTTTACAATTTAACTAATAAAACAGCCCTAGACCTCTATAAAAACCCTGTTTCTTAATCTAAGCACTTGACAATATTATATATGATTATGGTAATGACGTGAATATGGTATGGCCCCTCCCTTGATATTAATGGGTGAATAAAACGATATAACTTTGATATTTCAATAATAATAATAATAATAATTTGTACCGTAATCAAGATTACGTTACAATATATGTGGCGATCCCAAACAGTGGCAACATGCTAACAAAGCATGTTGAAAAGCTGTCAAAATACACAGAGCTTTCAGAACTGATAAGGAAGCAATGGCACATGGCACAAGTCAGGACAGTTCCTATTATCATCTCCAGCACTGACGTGATTCCCAACAACTTAAAGGAATCGCTCACGGCGTTGAAATTAGATCCAGGCCTTTTCTAACTGATGCAGAAAACAGTCATACTTTCTACGTGTCGCGTAGTAAGGCTGTTCTTGGGCAATCAGGCCTGAAGCAGTGAGGGAAATATGAAGCTACTACTCAATGCAGTCACCAAGAATTTGCTCCTTGTGATATGTACGGTATCTGGGATTGCAAATATTTTCTTTCCAGCAAATGCTGAGAATGTGTAACCGCATGCACAAAATAAATAATAATAATAATAATAATAATAATTTCTCCGAGTGATCAGAGAAAAGGGCCACTCCATGCCCAAGAACATTGTTTCCATCTTACTAGACGGTTTGTGTTGCATGGAGCATTGTAAACATTGACCAGACACCAAGCAGTTCTCCCGAAAGTCGTTGATATTTCAAGTTATTCTGCCGATCTAATAGCCTCAATTTAAATATTCTTGTTGTGTGTAGCCAACTGGAGGGAATTCTGAATCAGAACAGAGGCACACACCCTCAAAGGATACCTGTGAACACTCTCAGGGCCTCAGCAATATTCTCCCACCGTAATGTAATTCTCCACTAGCGCGCTTTCCTTTGTCAATCAACATTTTCGGAAATTGAAACAAATTATAGTCACAAAAATCTACTTACATACAATTAAGATCCCAGAAGAAACTAATGAACGAATATCATTATTATGTCTCCTGTGTTTGTAGAGATAATGGCATTGGACGAATAAACAAACATTAGCGCATGTGCCTTTCTTTATTAGTGAAGCGTAACAATATCGCCATTGTAATTTGTCATTTCTGTTTCAGAATGTGTCTCATGCAAATTTTCCTTTTGAGCGTGCTATATAATAATTGCTCCGTCTGTTTTATTGTCTGTGATGCAATATGAAATATATTCTGTCTCCTGTGTTTGTAGCTCCAGGAATATCACGGAAATAATTGAGTTATGTATTGGACGAGTTTCAAACTCTTCACTTGTACAGCGCGCTGCAGTCTGAAAACTGACCAATCACAGAACCCGTTCTGGCTTCACCAATCGCAATTCTTCATTGAATATCTCTATCAATAGAGTATTCAATTGAGAGGCTTGGACATTTAGTCCTGCAGAAGCGTGGAAGTGTGGCCGATAACCTGTGCCACTGTGTTGGCTGTATTAGTGTTGTTGTTGTTTGAATCTTCAGTCTTTTGACTGGCTTGATGCAGCACTCCGTACCTCCCAGTCCTGAGAGAATCGTTTCATCTACTTAGCTACTACCACACCCTACATCCAAGACAATATATTAAACATATTCTGACCTCTGTCTACCCCTACAGTCGTGATGGAAACAGAAAGGAATTTGTCAAATTCGAAGAGGTACTGCTCTGTATACGGTTGCAAATCGTATAAAATGGGTACGAAATCTCCTCACTACATTCCTGTACAATATGTTCAGAGAGAAAGATGGGCTTCGACCCTGTCAATTGGAAAACGTGTTACACGTTACATGACAGTGTGCAGTCTGCATTTTTGTATTGATAGTTATTATCTCTAATTTGTATTCACAAGGATTTAGCTACATCAAAAATACTGATAAACTTGTAGCCTAATACTTCTGTGCCGTACATTGAACCGAATGTAATCCGCTCTTCATACATTTATTTTAGGGGTTCTTCCGATTGACAATAGTCGAATGGTTAGAAAACTTAAGAAAAATGCTGTTCCTAGCCTTAATTTGCCAGAGAATTTATATTCTTGCCTTTGAACAGGAAGTATGTAGCTCAATATTTGCAATATTTTAAGTATGATTTGGCTTAAATTGTGTTTTTGTCTATGATCTCCTTACTGTTGAATTTAGTTAATTAATGTATAAAATCTTAGTTTTAAGTACCAGTTTCGTGACCCATCATCCCAGGCAGGCCGGTAACACCTATACTACTCAGGCAGATAGGTCACTTAGCCGTAATTTAGAAGTTATAGTTATGTTAAGTATACATATGCGGTAATGTAGCAGGAAACCTGATCGGCCTAGGCTATTCTAACTTTAATTAGCTCCCATTTCAGGGTTTTTCAGTTTTGAGTGCGAATAGTTGGTTTGAAAGTTGTACAACAGTAAGGAGATTATGTTTTGTATAGGTTTTAATTGGTATTATGGTTTATGTCGAGCTGAGGAGTGAATTTGATTTGGCTTAAAGTGTAGTTTTTGATCTGTTCCGTTTGCTTATGACAAGTTCAAATGGAGACTCCAGCTTTGTTAAATATCTGTATTTTAAATATTTAATTTAATATATTGATAAAGAGGATTAATAAATGTATATTCTTGCCTTTGAACAGCAAGTATGTAGGTCAATATTTGCAATATTGAAGTATGATTTGAGCATCCCAAGTAACGCTTCTTTGAACCCAAAACATTCATGCAAATTCAGGGTTGCTGGATTCAATCTATTATCAGGGAGTCGTCCTTTGTGTTATGTGAGATATATATATTGTGAAATTAATAGAAACATCGATACCGCTAGGCTCCCAAGTACAGGCTTCATTTATATGTAACAGCAGTCAGTAAATTAACTATCTACAGGTGGGTAATATTTTTAACTGTTAGTCTAGTAATTAAGCACTGCATTTTAATTGATTATAAAAATATTTCTATCAATGTAAGGAAATATGTAGTATTTTGCCATCATAAATTAGAAGCCTTAACAAACGCACACCCTATCACTGTCTTGCTTACTTCTCGTCACTATCTCGCCGCCATATTGCAAACAGCTGACCGTAAGCTCCTCCCCCGTTTCGGACGCAATAGACCACACTTTTTGAATTCCAAAAGGAAGGTATCTGCAAGGAATAACATTCTACGAAAATTATCGCGTACAGCCTGGGGGACGCATCCTCATATATTAAGAACTTCAGCTATAGCCCTTTGTTATTCAGCTGCAGAATACGCCTGCCCTGTTTGGTGTGGATCTAGCCATGCTAATCAAGTGGATGTCGCCTTAAATGAGACCTGTAGACTAATTACAGGCTGCTTGAGATCTACACCACTTGACAAACTCTACGGTTTAGCAGGTATACCTCCTCCAGATATTCGTGAGTATGCATCCATACTGGAGAAATCTAAAGCACAGAATCTGACAACCCATACTTTATATGGGTATCAACCAGCAACACAAAGCTTTCTCCATTCAATAGAAAGCCTTAGTGAATCACCGATGAACTTCAGAGTGGACTCACGGCATTCCAGATCCAGGCACCTCGCAGGATGGATGATACCCTCTGAGAGCCTCCCTCCAGGTCACCAAGAAAGTTGGCCTACATGGAAGTCACTGAACAGGTTGCGCTCAGGAGTCGGAAGAACAAAGAGCAACATGTGACTCCACACTCTGTAATTGCGGTGAAGAGCAGACAATGAGCCATCTTCTTGTCTAAAGGTTGTGTCCAACTACATGCTCTGCCCAGAATGTAGTTGATGCTTCCACAGAAGCATGTGAACTTGCCGCATACTGGTCACGCCAAATATAATTAAATTCATATTTGTGTGGAACAACTTAATGTTTATCAGAAATGACAATGTTTATAGCACCCTTTCTTGATTTTAGGGTTTGTTTTGTTGTAATTGTAATTGTCTGTTTCTCCTTTTTCTGTTATCTTTTGTTGTTTGTAATACATGTTTCTGACATGATTAAATAAATAAAGCGCCTGTGTTGAGGCTAGGTTGGCCTACGTGCTTGCTATTAATGGTATATTTTCCTCGTTCATTGTACTCGAAGTTCCTCTTCTCAGAATCGTTGCGACACGGGGCTGTCCACTCTTCTAAATACGAAGACCTCATGCTGTGGTTGTTGTGAATAGTCAATAAACACATTTCCCCACACCACACTTGCGTTTCTCGTTCCTAGCTTATTACAAAATAACAGTACCTCTCCATATTCCAGCCTGATTCTACTTAACAATAATATATTATAATATATTTATATGTCATAATTTATATGTGAACTAGCTGTTATGCCCTGCGTTGCTCGGGATCACAATTGGATATTAAGAGATCGCACCTTTGCTCGCATTGTCGTAATGTGTGCAACCCGGAGGAAGGTCGTTGTTATAATGAGCAATATTATTGACAATCAAAGTCCTCTAGCGTGATTTCCATCTGATCAAACATTTTGCTGAAGTTATTAAATAGGAGGGTACGACGGCTTTATACGGCTTGTAGCTTATAGATTAAGCCTGATGTTTCGCTAATATAACTGAATATTTAAGGAGCCTACTTCAGTCATTGTATGCATTATTATTCTGACTAACATATTTTAAGGGCCAATGCATTCCTTT